>CM060913.1:374778193-375468610 GCA_030737875.1 Allium sativum
AAATTGAAATCGTTTTAAAATGAATTTAAAACAAATATATTAAGGATTATTCAAATTTGATTTGAAATTAGAAATGAAATTGGAATCATTTTAAAATGAATTTAAAACGAATTTATTAAGGAATATTCAAATTTGATTTGAAATTTGAAATGAAATTAAAATCGTTTTAAAATGAATTTACTAAGGAATATTCAAATTTGATTTGAAATTTGAAACGAAGTTGAAATCATTTTGAAATGAATTAATAAACGATTTATAAAATACATTTTAAATGGAAATGGTCGATATTCATATATATGTATATATATATATACATACATATATATATATATTATATAATGGCCTACATAGAACGCGTCGCGCAGTGACTGTTCGCGAATTTAGACCATTGACTTCGAATTGATATTACGGGAGATCCGACTGTCGGATTCTCCTAAAACCGGAACCATTGGGTTCGTATCGAAAAGAGCTTTCCAACTAATACAAGAGATTTGAAATCTAATGGTTGGATTTAGAATTATATCCAAATCAAAATTGGAAAAGGTCGTTGTAAGTGCAACTCGATGACTGTTTATAGAATTCGACTGTACAAGCCTTTATATAATTATTAAAATTATCAATAATTTGTGTAAAATCAAAATAAATATTTGGAATGAATTGGGATGAAAAATTACATATTTGAAAAGATAAAAATATATTTTTGTCGAAATGAACTAGTTATTAACTAGAATTAGAATCCAATTATTTTTAAATAAATAAATTGGATTGAGAATGGGTTTTATTATAACCAGAATGTCCAATATATGAATTGGAGTGTATTTGAATGGAAATCATCTTTGGAATATTTCGATGTTAGATTTCGTAATTATACCGATATTGTTATGGAAATTTGAAAGATATATTTATATCGTTATTTGCAATACGATATTTGTTGGTTTCAGAATTTAATATTGAATATAAACCGATATATTTTCTATTCAGAGCCTTGTATTTGATATCAAATGAGATTTTGGGTTTATCGTGAACAGTGTCTTAAATAACACTGTTCTTAAACCCAATTGAGGAAAGAATAAGTCTTTTTATTAAGATTTAGTGAAATTTTCCAATTAAGTAATATTTAATTGGAATTGAATAAAAGAATTGGATTTTGGGTTGCCGTGAACGGTGTCTTCAGTAACACTGTTCTTAAACCCCGTTTGAAAGGAATAAATCTTTTAATTAAGATTATTAAAATATCCAGTTACATTTAATAATTGGAATAAAATGGAATGTGAATCGGGTTTATCGTGAACTGTGTTTTTAACGACATTTGTTCTTTAACCCGATTTACAGTGAAATGTGATTTGGAATTTATAAATCTTTTATTAATATTTAAAGAAAACTTTCCAAAGTAAAGGTTTCCAATTTAATAAAATAAATTGGAAAGGAATGGAATTCGATTTGGTAATAATCGAAGTGAACTTCTGTGGAGGAAGACTGTTACTATATATGGAATTTAAAAGGCTTTGCCATTATTCCATTTATATTATCGGTTGGATATGGAAGTTTATATCAATTATATATATTGATCTATTTTCCGTGAAGATTCCATAATTAATGGAATGTGATTTTGGGTTTATCATGAACTGTGTTTTAAATGACATTAGTTCTTTAACCCAGTAAAAGATAGAATTAATTTCATAACTTTGAATAATCAATAATCAATGATTTTTGGAGATTAAAACTGAAATAGAGTTTTAATGATTCTTTAATTAGACGAAATATGAATGTGATAATTTAAATTATCAAATTTGGGAAATGATCGAGGATGGAGTACCACCAGTTTTGGTCCAAGCGATAGTTAAATCTTTAATTAGATTTGAACGTGAAATGGTAATTAATTTTACCGATAACACCGTGGTGTTAGATATGGAGTACTACCAGTTTTGCTTCATGGGATGAATAGGTTGGGATTGGGAAATAAAACAAATGATTACTTTGATAAGGTTCGCCAATCCCGACTAGTTTGGAAAACCTTAATTTGGTTTAAATTATGAAAAGAATATTTGAATAAAAGAATATTTTGAATTGGAATGAGGCATATATTGTGGTTTTATAACACTTGTTTATAAGATACGCGAATTATTCAGGAAGACTAGGTTAATCTGGTTCTGGATAACTAAATCGACGATAAGTTGACGACGAAGACAGTTGAAAACCGGAGGTCATCACATCGTTTGAATGATTACTGATGTCTTGATTGGGATGTACGCCCAAGACAAGGTAATAAGTGATGATCGTCCAGACGTACTTGGAGATCGACCGGATATGCGAGGACCTCTCTCCTGTATTGGATGTATGGGACGAGGAATAAGGTGCCTCCGGTTTCGTTCAGACCCAGAACGAACTTGTAAATGGATGTGTGTCATACATTGAATTTTATTCTGTTTTGATTGATTTCTGCTAAATATATATCTGTTTGGTGGCAGAGAAATTATTCTCTTGCGTAACACCCTTCTCTGAGACGTACGAGCTCAGAGGTTATATATCTATAGACATCGGTCGCATGGCGTGAATTGCCAGTGTGGCATGCTAAGATGCAAATGATCAAGGCTTTTGTTGAAAAGTAGAGTCTTGTGGTTGATGATCAAAGCACGACTTTAATATAGCATAGCTTTGTGTATAGCGCTAATTCGCGAGCCTCACACCCCGGTGTGAACCAGAAACGGGAGAAGACTTCGGGGAGGACATGCATTTCCTTCTAGCTAGGAGTGGTGTCATGGTATGGAGCCCAAACATTTTTACTTATGTGGATGATGGAAAGCGAGGCGCCTCGGTTATACTGGTCACTACAAGGCCGATGGATGGTTTGGCCAATATACTGACCAGTTTTACGATACATAGGACGGGGAAGCGTATTGTTCAGGCATTTTAATCCACTCCATGTGGACCGGCCCTGACGATCCAAAGGTTTGACTGAGTATTTACCTGAGACATGGGCTAGATTGTCTCGAAGTCGGTAAGGACGATCCTTGACTTCGTTCATGATGGAAATCCAACTTCCAAATAGGACATCATGCGGTTTTAGTTGTAGAACTAGTATGGCGACATAGTAGCATGAGATATTATGCTGTCTATGATTGATACATTTATATTTGAAGTTGTTTTATACACTATGCACTTATAATAGTATCGAATGATTTGTTTTAAACGTACCAAGCATGTTTGGCTATTATAAGGGAAAACCCTATCCTCCGGCTTGCGTTGCATTGTGTGATGGGACCTAGGTCTTATAATAGCTTTTTCGAAAAAGCATTGCGCTGCTTGTTTTATGCACTAGTATTCTTGGGAGGAAACCCGTTCCGTGTTATACGGTGTGGTCCCTTGATTTACTTTATTTTTAAAGTAAAGAGTTAATAACTATTTTTGTTCTCACACTAGTCACATGACCGACCTGGAGTTTATCGTTTTAACCTAAACTCTGGGTGTCCCTATTTTCCACACGGGCAGTTAGTAGTTTTGGTTTTGTAGATGTTATATTCACAGGATCCTGGTTTACAGCTGGAACTATACTCGGAAAGCTTTGTATCCGTGTATTCCTTTCAGTTGTGTTATGCATTATTTTCCGCTGCATTGTAATTTGTAAATCTCTGATATTTATCAAATGTTTATTATTTGTTCATACTCTGTATATTCTTGTACTCTTATGTAAATTGTTGTAATAGCAATGAAATGTCCTGTCGTTTGCATTCTGATTTGTCATGTTCTCAACTCAATACGGGCTTTCCTTTACAGGAAGTTTGGGTGGTTTCAATTAACGCTTACAATAGTCTGTCAACCAATCGATTGACGTACAACTAAACAATTGAGATTAGTATACGTCATATATCATCCCAATACCCATGTGGGGTTTCAACCATCAAATAATTATTATTATCTGTGCACTTGGGAGATGTGTAAAACTTATCGTCCCAATCAATATCACAAAAATAGGCGAGTATAAATAAGTCATCTGACTTGTAAATGGATGTGTAAACTTATTTTTAACTATCCAATAAATACATAGAATTTTATATCTTAGATTATAAAATTTTATACAATGCCTAAATAATTTTTTTCATCACAGTTATAAACTAAAAATAATATTTTTTTGCCAGCTATTAATTTTTCTAACACATTTTAGAAAATTTCGGCAGCATAATGGCACGATACTAGAACCGGAATAAGGTCTAGCCTTATCCCTCGCCTAACACTAGCTCGCGCCATACACAAACCAATTAACATTCAAAATAAATCCACAGCCAATTTTACAACCATAATCAAATCATGCAAAACATCCAAATAAATAAATACTCAACTATCCTAAATGCCATTTACGGCGCTATAAGTGGCTATTCGCGGAATATGGAATTTGTGTGTCGGTAATATCCATACATTGCTTTCAATTATGTGATTATACTAATTCGAGTGTTGAACTCCATATAATTCAAATCACATAATATGGTTTGTACAATAAATAGTGTGGGGGCTCCTAAATCCCGTCTGCATCCTAGAATATTTTTAACTGTAAAATAAATAGAGTGAGAAGGAGTTCTCACCTTTGGTCTCCACTCCGTCATTCTTTATTGAACGTTTTTTTTGGATTTGCTCTAGCGAGTTGTATTCTTCACCGTGAATCCAGCGTAATCTGTTTCACGCAGTTTACATTAAAAATCACATTTTTATGTTATGTTCTTATTTATAAAAATCATATTTTTATAAATCAGTTTTCTATATAAAAATCATATTTTTAAACCGCTATTATATTATAAAAATCATATTTTTATTTCTATGTTGTATATATAAAAATCACATCTTTACAATGCTATGTATACATTAAAAATCAAATTTTTATATGTTATTCATACAATAAAAATCATATTTTTAAACCGCTATTATATTATAAAAATCATATTTTTATAATGCTCTTATACAGTATAAATCATATTTTTATATTGCCATCATGTATATAAAAATCAAAATTTTATCTTGCTATTATATATATAAAAATCAAATTTTTATGGCGCTATCATATATATAAAAATCAAATTTTCATAAAGTTATTTTATATATTAAAATCAAAATTTTATATTGCTATTTTTATTTTTAAAAACAATAAAACAATACTATATAAGTATCTTCATATTTTTTTTAAAACAAAGTTATTTATATAAAAATTTAATAGCATAAAAAAATATAAACGAAAAACTCGCCTTTTTCTTTGTAAAAATTGAATTTTGGTGGAGGGAGGTCCCACAGTCGGGGTTGGTGGCATAGGGGGCAGCGCCGGCGTCGGGGAGTGGTGCAGCGGCCTGGTGGCAGAAGCTAGTGGCGACGGCGGGGGTCTTTGGGTGTAATAACCCGAAAAATCTGGGCCAGTTTAAAATTTTTATTTTGGCAATTTTAGCGAATTTTGATTATTTAAAATGAATTATTTTAAATAATATCGACAAGAAATTTATTTTGAATATAATTCAAACGTATATATTATATGCGTCGTCGTTAGAATATAAATAATTATATATAATTATAAATAGAATTGAAATTGGCGCGGTAGTTCGATAATTCGATTTCAAACTTCAATTGAATGTACCGGGTGCAAAACAATCCGGATTTTAGTGAAACCAAAAATAATAGGATCTAATTGATGATATCTTTCCAACGAATCCGAAAAATTGAAATTTCATAGCGGGAATCAAAAGATATGTCCAGTTGAAAATTCTGAATAATCGCTATGGAATTCGGGCCCTTAAAAAAGGAAATTTTGCAAATGACCTCGTATTTCGACGAAACCAGTTTTGTTGGGTCCGTTATGTCAAATTATTGCTAGGTTTCAAATTTCATAATTTTTCGAATCAATATGTGAGCGTGGCAAAGGAAAACGCGTTTGACCAGTTTCAGTTGATTTTAATCGACTGGAAAATGGTCATTTTCCAACGGTCTGAGAATTCAACGAAACTAGTTTTGTTAGGACCGTATCGTCAATACGAAGCTAGAAAATATTTTTCTGTAATTTTTCGAGTTAGTATGCGACCCCAGTAAATAGAAATGCGTGTTCAAATTCAATATATAGAGTTATATGTTGATTTTGACGGAAACTGATTGTAACGATCAAATCAACCTACGATACATATCCCATTGTGTTCGGAATGGGGGTAATACGCTATGGACGACAGGCGGTGGGCCTCGTTTAGAGGTCGAAAATAAAGGTTGCTTTTTGGTGAAAAATAAATTAATTTAATAATAAAAAAATAAAACCCTTATCTCTTTACCCCCCCCCCCCCCCCCGTTTATTTTCTTCAAATCGATTCAGTAAAATAAAAAAAATAAAAAAAAAGAAGAGAGAACGGGGGGCGCGATTCGCCACCGCCGCCCACCAGAGGCGTCGCGCCTCTGGCGCAACCTCCCCAGGCCAGACCCCCCACCTCGCGGCGCCCCTCTTCCTCCACCTCCCCTTCTCCTCCTCTAACCTGTCCATCCCCGTCCAAGCACGAAACCCCCACGCGCGCCACCCTGCTGGACCGCCAGCCACACTCCACCACCCTCCGACCAACTCGCAGTCCCCCCCCCCCATCTGACCTCGCGCTCCTCCTCCCCTCTTCTGTCCTAGGCCGCAAGCCCCCCAACCAACCCGACGCGACGAACCCCCTCTTCCTTTGATCATCGTGAGTATTTCCTTTCCTTTCTTCCCTTTTTCTGATTTTGATTCTAGGCGGAAAAAAAAACTAGGGTTTAGCCAATAAAAGATTTGATTTTTATCTATTTAAAGGTTATATTTTTATTTATAAAAATACGGTTTTTATATAGGGTAATGATTCATAAAGATTCGATTTTTATTCATTTGAAAACCAGAAAAGACGTGATTTTTAAAATAGAAAAGACGATATTTTGAGAGGAGTAGTGAAGTAAAAATATGATTTTTATATTTTTAAAGTATTAAAAATATAATCTTTATAGGATAGAGAATATAAAAATATCATCCTTGTATATGTAGAGAAATAAAAATCTGATCTTTATTATATATACGTTGAAATAAAAATGTGCTTTTTTTTATAATGATGAAATCTATATTTTTGAAAAGGCGAAATCTTTATATGAAGAATAGCGGGATAGAAATAGAATTTTTATCTATATGACATCGAAGTAAAAATTCGATTTTTATATATTGAATAGCATAGTAAAAATTCGATTTTTATATATTGAATAGCGAAGTAAAAATTCGACTTTTATATATGTAGTGGCTACGGGCAACGAAGATGACAAAGATGCGATAACGATGAAGATTTCTATAAATGAAGTGTCGTGAAGTTGGATAGCTATCGATGAGAACTTCTCACCTTTCAATTTCTTTTTCTAGTTATATATATATATACTAGGATGTAGACGGTGTTTAGTAGCACCCGACACCCGTCATCCACAGACCATGGATGGCTTGTTTGTTAAATTGTTTGGTTGAGTAGTTGGTTAGTTTATTTGGTTTGAATTGAATTATTATGTGAAATGAAATTAATTTGATTGATGTGTGAATGGCGTGGGCCTTCACTAGACCGGGGATAAGGCTAGGCCTTGTCCCGTTTCTAGTATCGTGCCGTTATGCCGCCGAAATTTTCTAAAATAAGTTAGAAAAATAAAAATATCATTTTTATTTTGTAAATGAACTGAATAAAAATTCATGTGTTGAAATAAAATGTTTTATCGTTAAAAATATAATTTTTAATGTGAATGTGAATAAATAAATATTCATTTACAAACCGGACGGTTTGTTTATGTACACCTATGTGAATGACATTGATTGGGACGATAAATTTTACACATCGCCCAACTGCACAACTAAAATCTGTGTTTGATTGTTTGAAACCCCACACGGGTGTTGGGATGAAATTTGAAGTTCACTCATCCTGATTGATTAAATATGTCGATCGATTGATTGACAGGCTGTTATAAGCGTTAGATATCTACATTTGATGCTTATACAGTGTAGTGCACTTTGGTTGATGGTTGATTATTTTTCAATGCTATTATATACCTGTGTTGTATGGAATCCATATAATTAACATTATATAGTGATTGATTGGGTCTCATTCCAACCGGGAAAATAATGAATATTATAAAAGAAGATTCATGTGTTGAATATAAAAATAGTCATGTGTTGACGATGTTCCTGAGCTGAAAATATTTTACATAACAAAAATAGTCGTGTGTTGGAAGAAATATAGATTCATGTGTTGAATAGAATAAATATTCATTTGTTGAACAGAATAAAGAAGTTTTTGAAAAATATATAGCCGTGTTGATTAGAGATGCGCTATTTTGTCGTGAACGATATTTATATCGATTTTATTCGTTTTATAATGAATATTGAAAAGTGATTTCAAAATTTAATGTTTTGAAATGGAATTCAAATTGGATTAGACTAAAAATTCAAATTGAAATAAAATTGAATCAATTTGAAATGAGTTCGAATCGAATAGGAAGTGAATTCGGTTCGAATTGAATAGAAAGTGAATTCGAATTCGAATTGAATAGAAAGTGAATTTGAATTCGAATTGAATAGAAATGAATTCAAATTGAATTAAATTGAATTAAAAACGAATTGAAATCGTTTTGAATGAAATTTAGAACGAACTGAAATTGAATTGAAATCAATTTGAAACGAATTCGAATTGAATCAAATAGAAGGTAAATTCGAATTGAATTGAATTGAAACGAATTTGAATTCAAATTAAATAAAATTGAAATGAATTCGCGTTGAATTGAAATCAAATCGATTTGAAATTGAATATAGTGTTGAAATGGTTTTGAAAACGAATTTAAAACGATTTATAAAATATGTTTTAAAAAGGAAATCGACGAAATATATATATAATCTATGTATATTATATATATAATGGCCTGAATAAAACGCGCCGCGCCGCGGCAGTTCGTGAATTTCGACCATTAACTTCGAATTGACGTTGCGGGAGATCCGACCGTCGGATTCTCCTAAAACCGGAACCGTTGGGTTCGTATCGAAAAAAAAAGCTTTCCAATGAATATTAGGAATTTGAAATCTAACGGTTGGATTTGGAGTTATGTCCAAATCAAATTCGAAAAAGGTCGCTGTAAGTGCAGTTCGATGGCCGTTGTTGGAAATCGACTGTACGGGCCTTGATAAAATTATTAAAAATATCTATAATTTGTGTAAAATCATAATATATGGATTGGAAAGAATTGTGCTGGAGAATTCCACATTTGAAAAGATAAAAATAGATTTTTATCGAAATGAACTAGTTTTGAACTAGAATTAAAATCAATTTATTTTTGAAATAAATAAATTGAATTTGAAAGTGATTTTAAAAATAATCAGTATTCCCAATATGTGAATTGGACTGGAGCTGAATCGAAATTATCTTCGGGATATTTCGATGTTGGATTTCGTGACTATACAGATATTGTTATGGGAATTTGAAAGATATATTTTATATCGTTATTTCCAATATGATATTTGTTGGTTTCAGAATTTGATATTGAATATAAGCCGATATATTTTCTATTCAGAGCCTTGTATTTAATATCAAATGTGATTTGGGTTTATCGTGAATCGTGTTTTAGAAGACATTGGTTCTTTAACCCAGTTAAAGGCAAGGTATCGATTTGTGAGAAGATTAAAACTAAGTGGAGTTTTAATGAATCTTTAATTAGATTAAAATGTGAATTGATAATTTAAATTATCAAATCTGAAAAGTGATCGAGAGTGGAGTATCACCAGTTTTGCTCCAAAGCGATAGTTAAATCTTTAATTAGATTTGAACGTGAAATGGTAATTAATTTTACCGATAACACCGTGGTGTTAGATGTGGAGTATTACCAGTTTTCTCCATGGGATATATAGGTTGGGATTGGGAAATAAAATAAATAATTACTTCGGTGTGGTTCGTTAATCCCGACTAGTTTGAAATGATATCCAAAGGAAGATTATAGGATAAATTTAGAAGAATTTATCTTGGATAAAATTAATGGGAACATTTCCCTAAGAATGTGATTTTGTGAATAAAAGAATATTCTGAATTGGAATGAGGTGTTTGTTGTGTTTGTGTAACATTTGTTTATTATATACGTGGGTTATTCAGAAAGGCCGGGTTATACCCATTCTGGATAACCGATTCGACGAGATGTCGAAGATGAAGACGGTGGTTGAAGACCGGAAGTCTTCACATTGTTTGGGTGATTACTGATGATCTCGATTGGGCTGTACACCCAAGATGAGGGAAACAGTTGGTGATCGTCTAGACGTACTTGGAGATGGATGGATATGCGAGGAAAGTGCCTCCGGTTTCGTTCAGACCCAGAACGAACTTGTAAATGGATTGTGTGTCTGACATTGGGTTTTATTCTGTGTTGATTGATCTCTATTAAATATACATCTGTTTGGCGGCGGAGAATTTATTCTCTTGCTTAACGCCCTTCTCTGAGACGTACGAGCTCAGAGGTTGTATATCGATGGACATCAATCGCATGGAGTGAATTGCCAATGTGGCACGCGTAAGTGGCAATTGATCAAGGCTTCTGTTGAAAAGCAAAGTCTTGTGGTTGATGATCAAAGCATGGTCTGTGGGATGTAGCTTTGTGTATAACGTGGATTCGCGAGCCTCACACCTCGGTATGAGTCAGAAACGGGATACGGACCCAAGGAGTGCACGGCGTTTCTTTCTAGCTAGGGTGGTGTCAGTGACCTACCAGCCCTGACATTTATATACTTTTCACCTGTGTGGTTGTTGGATACGAGGAGCCTCGGATATAGGCCTGTAAGGACCGGGAAACATGTGTTCAGGAATAACTAATCCTCAAAAGTAAGAGAGGACCGGCCTTGGAGGTTCCAAAGGATCATAGTGGGGTCCTGAGGCAATGCTAGAGTGTCTCGAACGCGGAGAGGAGCTTGCCCCTTGCCTCGACTCATGATGGAATCCAATTTCCAATACGTGTGTTTCGGTTTTATTTGTAGAACCTAGTATGGCGACATAGTGGTATGGGTCATTCATGCCGCCTATGATTGATATTTATGATTGAAATTGTTTTGACACTATACACTTATAATAGTATCAAATAATGTGTTTTAAAAGTATCAAGCATGCTTTGGCTGTTATAAGGTAAAAACCCTATCCTCCGGCTTGCGTTGCATTGTGTGATGGGACCTGGGTCTTATAACAGCTTCATTTTTCTTTATTTAGCATTGCGCTGTTTGTTTTATGCACTGGTATTCTTGGGAGGAAACTCGTTCCGTGTTATACGGCGTGGTCCCTTGATTTACCTAACTTTAAAAATAAAGATTAATAACTGTTTTAGTTCTCACACCAGTCACATGACTGACCTGGAGTTTATTGTTTTAACCTAAACTCTGGGTGCCCCTATTTTCCGCACGGGCAGCTAGTAGTTTTGGTTTTGCAGATTTATATCCACAGGGTCATGATTTACAGCTGGAACGATGCTCGGAAAGATCTGTATCCGTGGATTACTTCTAGTTGTGTTTTTGTATTATTTTCCGCTGCGATGTAATTATATGTTATTTATTGTAATCTCTGATATTTATCGAATGTATATTATTCACTTATACTCTGTATATTCTTGTATCTGATGGAATTGTTGTAATAACAATGAAATGTTCTTCTGTTTGCGATCTGATTTGTCTTGTCCTCAACGCTATCCGGGCTTTCCTTACCGGGGAAGTTTGGGTCGTGTCATTGGGGCTGGAGCGGCGGTTTTAAGGGTTTCGGGGAGGTTGGACATGCGGTTTCGAGAGAGGGAAGAGGATGAGGCGGTAAATTGGCCATGGGGGTGCGGCGGAGGGCAATGCTGGCAAGGGGGCGCGACAGTTGGTGGCGGCGTAGGAAGGGTGACAAGGGCGGAATCCTGAAGGCAACGACTTTCAAAAAAATTGGGCGAGCGGGTTTTTTATTTAGGGTTAGAGTGAGATAAATCGGGATGGGTATATGATATATATATATATATATCTTTTTTTTTTCTCCCTAAAAGTTACTTTTTAAATCGAACTCCAAATCGAACCCACCGACTGTCGCCCCTAGCTAATTACCCCCATTCCGAACACAATGGGACATGTTTCGTAACCCATTTCGGCTGTTACGATTAGTTTTCCTTAAATTAAAATATAAATCAATATATCATTCAACGTACATTTTAATTTAACGGGGCCACATACGGACTCCAAAAATTCCAAAAAGTAAATCTTGCTATGTTTTAACGATACAGTCCTAACAAAACTATTTTCATCGAATTTGGAGACCATTTGAAAAACGGTCATTTTCCATTCGATTAAATTCAAACTGAAATTACCAAACATGTTTAAATTCACCAAGCTCACGTATTAATTCCAAAAATTATGAAAATTGGAATCTAGCAATAATTTGACATTTCAGATCCAACAAAAGTGGTTTCATCAAAAACGGAGGTCGTTTGCAAAATGACTAATTTTAAGGGCTATATATTACATAAAATATATATAAATTCCATAGAGACTATTTTAAATTTTAGACTAGGCATAACTTTTAATTCTCGTTATGGAATCTAGATTTTTCACATTTGTTAGAAAGGTATAATTAAACAGATTTAAATATTTCTATTTTACTGAAATCCAATTTATTTCGAATCCTATACGTTCAATTGAAATTTGAAATCGAATTTTCAAACTATTGAGCCATTTTAGGCTCGTTTTATAATTAAAATAAATTTATACGTTCTAACTTCGATTAAAATAAATTTTAAGTTGTTATTATTTAAAATAAATCAATCTAAATATTCAAAATCAATTATAATTGCTAAAATAAAAAAATTAAATTGGTTCTAAAAATCCTGGTTGTTACAATCTCCCCCACATAAAATCTTTTCGTCCTTGAAAAGGAACAGAGCTGAAAGTTGTTTAACTAACCAACTTGACTTTCATTCTGGCTTTCATTCTTCAACTTGTCAGTTTCTAAGAATTTTCTTATTTCTGAAAATTTTGGCTAACACCCTAAATTTTTGAATTTTTTTGCCATAACCTCCTTTGTATGGGGAGACCTTTAAAACCACAACTAGCCTCATAGGGCCCTCATCAATCCAAAAGAAAAGGAAAAGGCCAATCGGCTCATAAAATCATCAAAACCCAATAAATCAGTAAACATGTACCTATTTGTCGGGCATACAATTTTATTCCTCTTCTTAGCTTCCATGCTATGACATGTTCACATATATATACGTATATGTATGCCATTTCAAACAATTTTCAATTCAGTTCATTATTTGATTCGATTTGTCTAAATTTACCTTCATTTCTCTTATTGGTTTTATGGTTATAATATATTTTTATTAATCAGACTAACAATCTACCAACACAACCCACAATCTTTTAGTTGACTATCTTTTCAAATATATAACCTTATATATAGTCAAAATCCAATTTTTTGTGTCAAATCACAAATATTAACCCTATCTAGTTTCGGTTCTCATACCAGTCAATTAGAAACATATTTATCCCACTTTCGTCACTCAAACATAAATTTTGATGATGAGATCTCTATCGTCAGAATCATCTCTGGGAGACTAGAGTGTGACTCTATATCCATCCAGTATATTTGAGACTTCATATACATGTGGATCAAACGTATATTCAAAATCTACATATACCCAATAGTCCAAATCAATTTAAAATAAATTACTCAAATATGTTTAATAAGATTTAAATTCCAAAACCAAATTTGTTTTCATTTTTATCTTTTTTTAAAATAACACTCTTTACACTCGTTCTAGGATACTACTGATCCCATCTCTAAGGGGTTATTCTCATTGGATATTACTAATCCAATCTCTGATGAATTCTTTCATTCGGTTCTAAAATGTCTTATTCTCGAGCTCTGTAAACCAAAGCTCTGATACCAAAATGAAACATCCTGAAACTCGCCCTTACGAGAAATCTCGGATTGAGTTGAGAACACGATAAATCAGAACACAAACAACAGAACATTTCATTGCATATTACAACAATTTACATCAAAGTACAAGAATATAACAGAGTATGAATAAATAATACACATTTGATAAACATCAAAGATTTACAAATTACATTGCAGCGGAAAAATAATTCAAAACACAACTGAAAGAAATACATGGATACAGAGTTTCCTGAATATAATTCCAGCTATTAATCCAGGATCTTGAAATAGAAATCTACAAAACCAAAACTACTAGCTGCCCTGTAATAACCCGAAAATCTGGGCCAGTTTAAAATTTTTATTTTGGCCATTTTAGCGAATTTTGATTATTTAAAATGAATTATTTTAAATAATAATCGACGAGAAATTTATTTTGAATATAATTCGAACGTATATATTATATACGTCGTCGTTAGAATATAAATAATTATATATAATTATAAAATAGAATTGAAAATGGCGCGGTAGTTCGATAATTCGATTTCAAACTTCAATTGAATGTACCGGGTGCAAAACAATCCGGATTTTAGTGAAACCAAAAATCATAGAATCTATTTGATAATACCTTTCCAACGAATCCGAAAAATCAAATTTTCATAGCGGGAATCAAAAGATATATCCAGTTGAAAATTCTGAATAGTCGCTATGGAATTCAGGCCCTTAAAAATGGGAATTTTGCAAACGACCTCGGATTTCGACGAAACCAGTTTTGTTGGGTCCGTGGTGTCAAGTTATTGCTAGGTTTCAAATTTCATAATTTTTCGAATCAATAGGTGAGCGTGGCAAAGGAAAACGCGTTTGACCAGTTTTAGTTGATTTTAATCGACTGGAAATTGGTCATTTTTCAAACGGTCTCAGAATTCGACGAAACTAGTTTTGTTAGGACCGTGTCGTCGATACGAAGCTAGAAATAATTTTTCTGCAATTTTTAGAGTTAGTATGTGGCCCCGGCAATTAGAAATGTACGTTTAAAATTGAATATACACTGATTTATAATTTGATTTTGAGAAAAACTTATCGAAACAGCCGAATTGGCTTACGATACATATCCCATTGTGTTCGAAATGGGGGTAAAACGCTAGGGACGACAGTCGGTGGGTTCGATTCTGAGTTCAAATGAAAAGTCAACTCTGGAAATTAAAATAGTATAGAATATAATATA
Source organism: Allium sativum (assembly GCA_030737875.1). Lineage (NCBI taxonomy): Eukaryota > Viridiplantae > Streptophyta > Magnoliopsida > Asparagales > Amaryllidaceae > Allium > Allium sativum. Next base: position 374,793,335 of record CM060913.1, read on the forward strand.
AAATATTTTTATAAAAGGCCCCCTCCCTTTACTCTCCTTCTCTCCCCGATGATTCATTTCAGTGATTAAAAAAAACAAAGGGGCTGAGCCCTAAACCCGCCGCCACGCACACCGCTTCCTCCGACGGGGCCCCAGTCGCGCCACCCACCGTCGACCACCCCCTCAGCCCCGTCCTCCTCTTCATCCCTCCGCTGCTGAAAAACCCGTACCCCCTTTTTTTTTGTCTCGATCCCTAGATCGCATCCATCCGCCATCGGAGCACTTGGCGCCACCGTCCGACTCCCCCGCTCCGACGACTTCCCCACCCTCCCTCCGCCTGCAACCTGCAACACTCCAGCGCCCTCCCCCTCCCTCATGTCAGCGCCGTAAGTCCTTGCCTCCCTTTTTCTTTTTCTTTTTATTTGTGGTTTAAATTGTTATAAAACTGAAATTCTTGTTGTTATAAAAACTGAAATTTTAATGTATGAAAACTGAAAATTTTATTTTATTAAAACTAGGGTTTTTATATATGAAATGCATGATTTTATTTAGATTTTTGTTAAAATAAAAAGTTTGGATTTTTATAGAGTAAATTACATAGAAAAGGTCGGATCTTTCTAAGTGGAAAGATCGGAATTTTAATGTGGGAAGTAGCGAAGAAAAATATAATCTTTATTTTGAAAACATCGAAATAAAAATAGGATTTTTATATGTTGGACATCGAAATAAAAATATGATTTTTTTTATATATTGAATAGCGAAGTAAAAATTCGATTTTTACATAGGTAGTGAAAGCGGGCGACGAAGGTAACAAAAAGGCGAGAACGAAGAAGATCTATATCAAAGTAGAGTCAAGATGTTTGGATAGCTATCGGTGAGAATTTCTCACCTTTCAATTTCATTTCTATTTATATATATATACTAGGATGCAGACGGTGCTTAGTAGCACCCGACACAATCGTCCACAGACCATGGACTTGTTTGTTTGGTTGCATAGATTAGTTATATGATGTGATTTGAATTTGGTTGTTTGGTGATTTTGATTGATGTGTGAATGGCGTGGGCCTTCACTAGACCGGGGATAAGGCTAGGCCTCGTCCCGTTTCTAGTATCGTGCCGTTATGCCGCCGAAATTTTCTAAAATATGTTAGAAAAATAAAAATATCATTTTTATTGTGTAAATGAAATGAATTGAATTGAAAACGATTTCGAAATGAATTGAATTGAAAACGATTTCGAAATGAATTGAATTGAAAACGATTTCGAAATGAATTGAATTGAAAACGATTTCGAAATGAAATGAATTGAAAACGATTTCGAAATGAATTGAATTGAAAACGATTTCGAAATGAATTGAATTGAAAACGATTTCGAAATGAATTGAATTGAAAACGATTTCGAAATGAATTGAATTGAAAACGATTTCGAAATGAATTGAATTGAAAACGATTTCGAAATGAATTGAATTGAAAACGATTTCGAAATGAATTGAATTGAAAACGATTTCGAAATGAATTGAATTGAAAACGATTTCGAAATGAATTGAATTGAAAACGATTTCGAAATGAATTGAATATAGAAAACGATTTCGAAATGAATTGAATTGAAAACGATTTCGAAATGAATTGAATTGAAAACGATTTCGAAATGAATTGAATTGAAAACGATTTCGAAATGAATTGACTTGAAAACGATTTCGAAATGAATTGAATTGAAAACGATTTCGAAATGAATTGAATTGAAAGCGAATTCAAATGAATTCAAATGAATTGAATAGAAATGAATTTTAAAACGAATTTATAAAGAAGAATTCAATTTTGATTTGAATTGAAATGGAAGTTGAAATTGTTTTGAAACGAATGTAGAACTATTTATAAAATTCGTTTTAAAAGGAAATCGATGAAATATATATAATATATATATATTATATATATAATGGCCTGAATAGAATGCGCCGCGCCGCGGCAGTTCATGAATTTCGACCATTTATTTCAAACGGACATTGCGGGAGATCCGACCGTCGGATTCTCCTAAAACCGGAACCGTTGGGTTCGTATCGAAAAGAGCTTTCCAATGAATATTAGAAATTTGAAATCTAACGGTTGGATTTGGAGTTATGTCCAAATCAAATTCGAAAAAGGTCGCTGTAAGTGCAGTTCGATGGCCGTTGTTGGAAATCGACTGTACGGGCCTTGGTAAAATTATTAAAAATATCTATAATTTGTGTAAAATCATAATATATGGATTGGAAAGAGTTGAGCTGGAAAATTCCACATTTGAAAAGATAAAAATAGATTTTTATCGAAATAAACTAGTTTTGAACTAGAATTAAAATCAATTTATTTTTGTAATAAATAAATTGAATTTGAAAGTGATTTTAAAAATAATCAATACTCCCAATACGTGGATTGGACTGGAGTTGAATCGAAATTATCTTCGGGATATTTCGATGTTGGATTTCGTGACTATACAAATATTGTTATGGGGATTTGAAAGATATATTTTATATCGCTATTTCCAATACGATATATGTTGGTTTCAGAATTTGATATTGAATGTAAGCCGATATATTTTCTATTCAGAGCCTTGTATTTAATATCAAATGTGATTTGGGTTTATCGTGAATCGTGTTTTAGAAGACATTGGTTCTTTAACCCAGTTAAAGGCAAGTTATCGATTTTTGAGAAGATTAAAACTAAGTGGAGTTTTAATGAATCTTTAATTAGATTGAAAAATGAATTGATTATTTAAATTATCAAATCTGAAAGGTGATCGAGAATGGAGTACCACCAGTTTTGCTCCAAAGCGATAGTTAAATCTTTAATTAGATTTGAACGTGAAATGGTAATTAATTTTACCGATAACACAGTGGTGTTAGATGTGGAGTATTACCAGTTTTCTCCATGGGATATATAGGTTGGGATTGGGAAATAAAATAATAATTACTTCGGTGTAGTTCGCTAATCCCGACTAGTTTGGAAAACCATAATATGGTTTGAAATGATATCCAAAGGAAGATTAAAGAATAAATTTAGAAGAATTTATCTTGGATAAAATTAATGGGAACCTTTCCCTAGAAATGTGATTTTGTGAATAAAAGAATATTCTGAATTGGAATGAGGCGTTTGATGTGTTTGTGTAACATTTGTTTATCATATACGTGGGTTATTCAGAAAGGCCGAGTTTACACCCATTCTGAATAACCGATTCGACGAGATGTCGAAGATGAAGACGGTGGTTGAAGGCCGAAAGTCTTCACATCGTTTGGATAGTTACTGACGATCCTGATTGGGCTGTACACCCAAGAGGATGGAAATAGTTGGCGGTCGTCCAGACGTACTTGGAGATGGAAGGATATGCGAGGAAAGTGCCTCCGGTTTCGTTCAGACCTAGAACGGACTTGTAAATGGATGGTGTGTCTGACATTGTATTCCTTTATATTGTATTTGTTGATCTCTGCTAAATATATATCTGTTTGGCGGCGGAGAATTTATTCTCTTGCTTAACGCCCTTCTCTGAGACATATGTGCTCAGAGGTTATATATTGGCAGAAATCAGTGGTACGATATGGATTGATAGTGTGGCATACTGAGATGCAGTGATCCAGACTTTTGTTGAAAAGCAAAGTTTGGTGGTTGATGATCAAAGCGCAGCTGATATAGCATGGCTTTGTGTATAGCGTTGATCCGCGAGCCTCATAGCCCGGAATGGTGGTAAACTGATGGTTTGATCAGTATACATTTTTAGTGTAGTGGATTCGGTCGACCGATATTGAGCTTCGTGATCGGAGGGATAGAGTAAGCGGTGTTTTCTCTTGCTGGGACGTAAGCCGCGGTGATACTTAAGTCCCAAAAGTGCGGATGTGCATAGCGGTGTTTTCTCTCGCTGAAACGTAAGCCGCAGTGATTTGTACTACGCGATCGATCTTTCGAATCAGGAGCCACCATGATGGAAATCCAATTTCCAATACGTGTATTTCGGCTTTATTTGTAGAGCCTAGTATGGCGACATAGTGGGATGGGGCACTCATGTCGTCTATGATTTATATTTATGATTGAAATTGTTTTTGACACTATACACTTATTATAGTATCAAATGATTTGTTTTAAACGTATCAAGCATGTTTGGCTGTTATAAGGTAAAACCCTATCCTCCGGCTTGTGTTGCATTGTGTGATGGGACCTGGGTCTTATAATAGCTTCATTTTTCGAAAAAGCATTGCGCTGTTTATTCTATGCACTAGTATTCTTGGGAGGAAATCCGTTCCGTGTTATACGGCGTGGTCCCTTGAATTACTCTCTTTTAAAGTAAAGTTTCAAATAACTGTTTTAGTTCTCACACCAGTCACATGACTGACCTGGAGTTTATTGTTTTAATCTAAACTCTGGGTGCCCTTATTTTCGACACGGGCAGCTAGTAGTTTTGGTTTTGCAGATTTATATTCACAGGATCCTGGTTTACAGCTGGAATGATATCCGGAAAGCTTTGTATCCGTATATCTCTTCTAGTTGTGTATTGTATTATTTTCCGCTGCTAGGTATTTAAATGTAATTTAAATCTCTGATATTTCTGTGTAATATTCATTTATACTCTGTATATTCTTGTAATCTGATGCATTGTTGTAATAACAGTGAAATGTTCTTCTGTTTGTGTTCTGATTTGTCTTGTCCTCATAGTAATTCGTTCTTTCTCATCTCTTCGGAGACCGGGGAAGTTTCGGGTCGCTTCATTTGGTATCAGAGCTTTGGTTTACAAAGCCAGAGAACAAGACACATTAGAACCATACGAAAGAATTCATCAGATATTGGATTAGTAATATCCAACGAGAATGACTCGTTAGAGATGGGATCAGTAGTATCCTAGAACGAGTGAGAAGAGTATATTTTTCAAATGAAAACAATTTTTGTTTTGAAAATTTAAATCAATTATTCGTATCTGATTATCTATTTATATTGAGTTGGACAGTCCAGTATATAAAGATTTTGCGTATACGTCTGATCCGCGTGTATTCAAAGTTTTAATATATTGGATAGATATAGCATCACACTCTAGTCGCCCGAAGATGATATTGATGATAGCGATCGCATCATCAACATTTATGTTCGAGTTTCGAAGGTGTGATTTCTATATGTTTCCATTAGACTGGTGTGAGAACCAAAATTAGATAGGGCCTATTGTTGTGATTTGGCATCAAAAACCTGATTTTTGACTATGTATCAAAGTTATCAATTTGAAACTCTAATCCACTAATTGATTGATGTTTGTGTTGTTTGTTTATTTATTTGCTAATTTTTAGCCATTTAGCCTAATTGAAACAAATATTGAATTATATTGAAAATTGGTTGCATTTGCTTGCATATACATATATATCATTGAACAGGTCATAGCAAGGAGGCTAGAGCCAGAGAATAAAATTTGTTTGCCCGACAAATAGGTACATGTTTACTACATAATTTCCTGTTTTCTTTGGCTGATGATGATTTTATGAGCCTATTGGCTAGCCGCTTGGCTTTTTCTTTTTCTTTTTGAGATCTGAAGGACCGGGGAAGCTATTTGAGATTTCCCGATGCTCCCGGTGCAGGGGAGGTTATGGCGAAATTTTTCGAAAATTTAGGGAGTTAGCCAAATTTTTGAAATTTTGAAAATTCTCAGAAACTAAAGAGTTGGAGAATGGAAGCCAGATCGAGTGTAGAGCTTATTAATCAAACCACTTTCGACTTTGTTCCTTTTCGGGGACGAAAAGTTTTAAGTGGGGGAGATTGTAATAACCCGAAAATCTGGGCCAGTTTAAAATTTTTATTTTGGCCATTTTAGCGAATTTTGATTATTTAAAATGAATTATTTTAAATAATAATCGACGAGAAATTTATTTTGAATATAATTCGAACGTATATATTATATACGTCGTCGTTAGAATATAAATAATTATATATAATTATAAAATAGAATTGAAAATGGCGCGGTAGTTCGATAATTCGATTTCAAACTTCAATTGAATGTACCGGGTGCAAAACAATCCGGATTTTAGTGAAACCAAAAATCATAGAATCTATTTGATAATACCTTTCCAACGAATCCGAAAAATCAAATTTTCATAGCGGGAATCAAAAGATATATCTAGTTGAAAATTCTGAATAGTCGCTATGGAATTCAGGCCCTTAAAAATGGGAATTTTGCAAACGACCTCGGATTTCGACGAAACCAGTTTTGTTGGGTCCGTGGTGTCAAGTTATTACTAGGTTTCAAATTTCATAGTTTTTCGAATCAATAGGTGAGCGTGGCAAAGGAAAACGCGTTTGACCAGTTTCAGTTGATTTTAATCGACTGGAAATTGGTCATTTTTCAAACGGTCTCAGAATTCGACGAAACTAGTTTTGTTAGGACCGTGTCGTCGATACGAAGCTAGAAATAATTTTTCTGTAATTTTTAGAGTTAGTATGTGGCCCCGGCAATTTGAAATGTACGTTTAAAATTGAATATACACTGATTTATAATTTGATTTTGAGAAAAACCTATTGAAACAGCCGAATTGGCTTACGATACATATCCCATTGTGTTCGAAATGGGGGTAAAACGCTAGGGACGACAGTCGGTGGGTTCGATTCTGAGTTCAAATGAAAAGTCAACTCTGGAAATTAAAATAGTATAGAATATAATATAAAATATTTTTTATAAAAGGCCCCCTCCCTTTACTCTCCTTCTCTCCCCGATGATTCATTTCAGTGATTAAAAAAAACAAAGGGGCTGAGCCCTAAACCCGCCGCCACGCACACCGCTTCCTCCGACGGGGCCCCAGTCGCGCCACCCACCGTCGACCACCCCCTCAGCCCCGTCCTCCTCTTCATCCCTCCGCTGCTGAAAAACCCGTACCCCCTTTTTTTTTGTCTCGATCCCTAGATCGCATCCATCCGCCATCGGAGCACTTGGCGCCACCGTCCGACTCCCCCGCTCCGACGACTTCCCCACCCTCCCTCCGCCTGCAACCTGCAACACTCCAGCGCCCTCCCCCTCCCTCATGTCAGCGCCGTAAGTCCTTGCCTCCCTTTTTCTTTTTCTTTTTATTTGTGGTTTAAATTGTTATAAAACTGAAATTCTTGTTGTTATAAAAACTGAAATTTTAATGTATGAAAACTGAAAATTTTATTTTATTAAAACTAGGGTTTTTATATATGAAATGCATGATTTTATTTAGATTTTTGTTAAAATAAAAAGTTTGGATTTTTATAGAGTAAATTACATAGAAAAGGTCGGATCTTTCTAAGTGGAAAGATCGGAATTTTAATGTGGGAAGTAGCGAAGAAAAATATAATCTTTATTTTGAAAACATCGAAATAAAAATAGGATTTTTATATGTTGGACATCGAAATAAAAATATGATTTTTTTTATATATTGAATAGCGAAGTAAAAATTCGATTTTTACATAGGTAGTGAAAGCGGGCGACGAAGGTAACAAAAAGGCGAGAATGAAGAAGATCTATATCAAAGTAGAGTCAAGATGTTTGGATAGCTATCGGTGAGAATTTCTCACCTTTCAATTTCATTTCTATTTATATATATATACTAGGATGCAGACGGTGCTTAGTAGCACCCGACACAATCGTCCACAGACCATGGACTTGTTTGTTTGGTTGCATAGATTAGTTATATGATGTGATTTGAATTTGGTTGTTTGGTGATTTTGATTGATGTGTGAATGGCGTGGGCCTTCACTAGACCGGGGATAAGGCTAGGCCTCGTCCCGTTTCTAGTATCGTGCCGTTATGCCGCCGAAATTTTCTAAAATATGTTAGAAAAATAAAAATATCATTTTTATTGTGTAAATGAAATGAATTGAATTGAAAACGATTTCGAAATGAATTGAATTGAAAACGATTTCGAAATGAATTGAATTGAAAACGATTTCGAAATGAATTGAATTGAAAACGATTTCGAAATGAATTGAATTGAAAACGATTTCGAAATGAATTGAATTGAAAACGATTTCGAAATGAATTGAATTGAAAACGATTTCGAAATGAATTGAATTGAAAAGGATTTCGAAATGAATTGAATTGAAAACGATTTCGAAATGAATTGAATTGAAAACGATTTCGAAATGAATTGAATTGAAAACGATTTCGAAATGAATTGAATTGAAAACGATTTCGAAATGAATTGAATTGAAAACGATTTCGAAATGAATTGAATTGAAAATGATTTCGAAATGAATTGAATTGAAAACGATTTCGAAATGAATTGAATATAAAAAACGATTTCGAAATGAATTGAATTGAAAACGATTTCAAAATGAATTGAATTGAAAACGATTTCGAAATGAATTGAATTGAAAACGATTTCGAAATGAATTGACTTGAAAACGATTTCGAAATGAATTGAATTGAAAACGATTTCGAAATGAATTGAATTGAAAGCGAATTCAAATGAATTCAAATGAATTGAATAGAAATGAATTTTAAAACGAATTTATAAAGAAGAATTCAATTTTGATTTGAATTGAAATGGAAGTTGAAATTGTTTTGAAACGAATGTAGAACTATTTATAAAATTCGTTTTAAAAGGAAATCGACGAAATATATAATATATATATATATATTATATATATAATGGCCTGAATAGAACGCGCCGCGGCAGTTCGTGAATTTCGACCATTTATTTCAAACGGGCATTGCGGGAGATCCGACCGTCGGATTCTCCTAAAACCGGAACCGTTGGGTTCGTATCGAAAAGAGCTTTCCAATGAATATTAGAAATTTGAAATCTAACGGTTGGATTTGGAGTTATGTCCAAATCAAATTCGAAAAAGGTCGCTGTAAGTGCAGTTCGATGGCTGTTGTTGGAAATCGACTGTACGGGCCTTGGTAAAATTATTAAAAATATCTATAATTTGTGTAAAATCATAATATATGGATTGGAAAGAGTTGAGCTGGAAAATTCCACATTTGAAAAGATAAAAATAGTTTTTTATCGAAATAAACTAGTTTTGAACTAGAATTAAAATCAATTTATTTTTGAAATAAATAAATTGAATTTGAAAGTGATTTTAAAAATAATCAATACTCCCAATACGTGGATTGGACTGGAGTTGAATCGAAATTATCTTCGGGATATTTCGATGTTGGATTTCGTGACTATACAAATATTGTTATGGGGATTTGAAAGATATATTTTATATCTCTATTTCCAATACGATATATGTTGGTTTCAGAATTTGATATTGAATGTAAGCCGATATATTTTCTATTCAGAGCCTTGTATTTAATATCAAATGTGATTTGGGTTTATCGTGAATCGTGTTTTAGAAGACATTGGTTCTTTAACCCAGTTAAAGGCAAGATATCGATTTTTGAGAAGATTAAAACTAAGTGGAGTTTTAATGAATCTTTAATTAGATTGAAAAATGAATTGATTATTTAAATTATCAAATCTGAAAGGTGATCGAGAATGGAGTACCACCAGTTTTGCTCCAAAGCGATAGTTAAATCTTTAATTAGATTTGAACGTGAAATGGTAATTAATTTTACCGATAACACAGTGGTGTTAGATGTGGAGTATTACCAGTTTTCTCCATGGGATATATAGGTTGGGATTGGGAAATAAAATAATAATTACTTCGGTGTGGTTCGCTAATCCCGACTAGTTTGGAAAACCATAATATGGTTTGAAATGATATCCAAAGGAAGATTAAAGAATAAATTTAGAAGAATTTATCTTGGATAAAATTAATGGGAACCTTTCCCTAGAAATGTGATTTTGTGAATAAAAGAATATTCTGAATTGGAATGAGGCGTTTGATGTGTTTGTGTAACATTTGTTCATCATATACGTGGGTTATTCAGAAAGGCCGGGTTTACACCCATTCTGAATAACCGATTCGACGAGATGTCGAAGATGAAGACGGTGGTTGAAGGCCGGAAGTCTTCACATTGTTTGGATAGTTACTGACGATCCTGATTGGGCTGTACACCCAAGAGGATGGAAATAGTTGGCGGTCGTCCAGACGTACTTGGAGATGGAAGGATATGTGAGGAAAGTGCCTCCGGTTTCGTTCAGACCTAGAACGGACTTGTAAATGGATGGTGTGTCTGACATTGTATTCCTTTATATTGTATTTGTTGATCTCTGCTAAATATATATCTGTTTGGCGGCGGAGAATTTATTCTCTTGCTTAACGCCCTTCTCTGAGACATATGAGCTCAGAGGTTATATATTGGCAGAAATCAGTGGTACGATATGGATTGATAGTGTGGCATACTGAGATGCAGTGATCCAGAGTTTTGTTCAAAAGCAAAGTTTGGTGGTTGATGATCAAAGCGCAGCTGATATAGCATGGCTTTGTGTATAGCGTTGATCCGCGAGCCTCACAGCCCGGAATGGTGGTAAACTGATGGTTTGATCAGTATACATTTTTAGTGTAGTGGATTCGGTCGACCGATATTGAGCTTCGTGCTCGGAGGGATAGAGTAAGCGGTGTTTTCTCTTGCTGGGACGTAAGCCGCGGTGATACTTGAGTCCCAAAAGTGCGGATGTGCATAGCGGTGTTTTCTCTCGCTGAGACGTAAGCCGCAGTGATTTGTACTACGCGATCGATCTTTCGAATCAGGAGCCACCATGATGGAAATCCAATTTCCAATACGTGTATTTCGGCTTTATTTGTAGAGCCTAGTATGGCGACATAGTGGGATGGGGCACTCATGCCGTCTATGATTTATATTTATGATTGAAATTGTTTTTGACACTATACACTTATTATAGTATCAAATGATTTGTTTTAAACGTATCAAGCATGTTTGGCTGTTATAAGGTAAAACCCTATCCTCCGGCTTGCGTTGCATTGTGTGATGGGACCTGGGTCTTATAATAGCTTCATTTTTCGAAAAAGCATTGCGCTGTTTATTCTATGCACTAGTATTCTTGGGAGGAAACCCGTTTCGTGTTATACGGCGTGGTCCCTTGAATTACTCTCTTTTAAAGTAAAGTTTCAAATAACTGTTTTAGTTCTCACACCAGTCACATGACTGACCTGGAGTTTATTGTTTTAACCTAAACTCTGGGTGCCCTTATTTTCGACACGGGCAGCTAGTAGTTTTGGTTTTGCAGATTTATATTCACAGGATCCTGGTTTACAGCTGGAATGATATCCGGAAAGCTTTGTATCCGTATATCTCTTCTAGTTGTGTATTGTATTATTTTCCGCTGCTAGGTATTTAAATGTAATTTAAATCTCTGATATTTCTGTGTAATATTCATTTATACTCTGTATATTCTTGTAATCTGATGCATTGTTGTAATAACAGTGAAATGTTCTTCTGTTTGTGTTCTGATTTGTCTTGTCCTCACAGTAATTCGTTCTTTCTCATCTCTTCGGAGACTGAGGAAGTTTCGGGTCGCTTCATGCCTGGGTGGAAAATAGGGGCACCAGAGTTTAGGTTAAAACAATAAACTCCAGATCAGTTATGGGACTGGTGTGAGAACTAAAACAGTTATTTAAACCTTTACTTTAAAAATAAAGCAAATCAAGGGACCACGCCATACAACACGGAATGGGTTTTCTCCCAAGAATACCAATGCATAAAACAGTTTGTAAACAACGCAATGCTTTTCGAAGAATGAAGCTATTATAAGACTCAGGTCCTATCACACAATGCAACGCAAGACGGAGGATAGAGTTTTTCCTTATAATAGCCAAATATGCTTAGTACGTTTTAAAAAAATCATTTGATACTATTATAAGTGCATAGTGTATAAAACAACTTCAAATATAAATGTATCAATCATATATAGCATGGATACCATATATCATGTCGCCATACTAGGCCCTGCAATCAAAACTGAAATGTTACGTATTGGAAATTGGATTTCCGTCATGAGTCGAGGCAAGGGATCATCTCCTCGTCGGATTCGAGACACTCCAGCAAATGCCCTAGGATTACACACTCTGTGCAAACCTATGATGCTTCAGGGCTTGTTCTCTCTTACATTTGAGGATTGGTTATTCCTGAAAACGTGTTTCCCGGTCCTATCGGACCTAGCCATCAGCTCCATAGTAATCGATATATCCAAGGCGCCTCGCAATCCATCATCCACATAAATAAAATAAATATAAATGTCTGGGCTGCATACCATGACACCACCCATAGCTAGAAGGAAACGTCGTGCGCTCCCTGTAGTCATGATCTCATTTTTGACTCATATTGAGGTTTGAGGCTCGCGAATTAACGCTGTACACAAAGCTATGCTATTTAAAGCCATGATTTGATCATCAACCACAAGACTCTGCTTTTCAACAGAAGCCTTGATCATTTGCATCTCAGCATGCCACACTGACAATTCACGCCATGCAACTGATGTCTATCAATATATAATCTCTAAGCTCGTATGTCTCAGAGACGGGAGTTAACCAAGAGAATAAATTCTCCGCAACCAAACAGATATATATTTAATAGAGTTCAATCAACACAGAATATAATCCATTGTCAAACACACATCCATTTAATAGTTCGTTATGGGTCTGAACGAAACCGAAGGCACCATATTCCTCGTCCCATATGTCCAATACAGGAGAGAAGTCCTCGCATATCCGGTCGATCTCCCAGTACGTCTAGACAATCACCACTTATTACCTTGTCTTGGGTGTACCTCCCAATCAAGACATCGGTAATCATCCAAACGATGTGAAGACCTCCGGTCTTCAACCACCATCTTAATCGTCGACTTATCGTCAAATCAATTATTCAGAATGGGTATAAACCCGGCTTTCCGAACAATTCACGTATTTTATAATCAAGTGCTATAAATACACAATATACGCCTCATTCCAATCCAGAATATTCTTTTATTTGAATATTCATATCCTTTGAGAAAGGTTCCCATTAATTTTATTGAAGATAAATTCTTTTAAATTTATACTTTAATCTTCCTTTGGATAACAATTCTAAACCAAATTTAGGTTTATCAACTAGTCGGGATTATTGAGCCTTACCGAAGTAATCATTTGTTTAATTTCCCAATCCCAACCTATCCATCCCATGGAGCAAAACTAGTAATACTCCATATCTAACACCACGGTGTTATCGGTAAATTAAATTACCATTTCACGTTTAAATATATATATATATATATATATATATATATAATTCATTCGACAATTTCCATATTGTTTTTCACTTCAAATATTTCACTAACGCCTTTAAATTTCAGAAATTTTCGCTATAACCTCCTTTGTACGGGGAGGGGTTTGGAAATTTGTTGGGCCGTATTAGGCACCCAATAAATCCTAAAAAGCATGCACATATTTATATTGATATATTCCAGTGTCCACAGGGGAGTGTGTATAAATCATAACTCCAGAGAATAAATTCTCGTCACCTTATAAATGGCTTTTTTGCGTTAATGACTAGGGAGACGTGTTTATTGTCATCTCCAGACCCGTGTGGGGTTTTTATTAATTTGGCAATTTACCGTTATATTTTATATAGTCCATATCAGCCTTCAGTTCAACCTGAAATATAGTCATTGCTACACAAGCCTCTCGCTTGTATGGTAAATTTTCAACCTCGTCACATAAGCTCCAAATGCTTAGCGGTATATGATAGGGTATGCTATCTTCAAGAAGTATGCCATGTAGTGTAGCTCAAAATTAATTGTTACTATCCTATGGAGACATTTATTATTTCACATAGAACAACCAACACTACGCATCCAATGGAATTTACAGGAGTTTATATAATAATAAAATTGCGTAGCCAACTCATTAAGGCTTACCTACTTGTCGGGCATGCAAGTATATTCCTTACTCAATAGCTAATCCATTTTTCCTGTTCAACATATGTATATATACGCAGAAACAATGCTAAAAATAATATTTCTAACGTACAAATGTTTATTTCAACATATGGTTATTTTTAACACTTCATCATAGGACAAAAATATTATTTTTGGCGAACAAAAATATGTTTCAACACATGTGTATTTTTAGCGAGTCGTATACGTGATAAAAATGATATTTTTATCGTTCAAAATATTTATTCAACACATGAATGTTTTTAACACTTCATATTTACAATCAAAATGTAAATTTTATTATTCAATCTTTTTATTCAACTCATGAATCCTTTTCAACACATGAATATTTTAAATAGTTCATATATATAATAAAAATGATATTTTTATTGTTAAAACAATTTATTTGAAACATGAATATTTTACATACCTCATACATAAGATAAAAATGTTATTTTTGGTGTTAAAACAATTTATTTAAAACACTAATATTTTATATAGTCCATATATATGATAAAAATGTGATTTTATCTTTCAAAGAATTTATTCAACAAATGAATATCTCAACATATGGATATCTCATCACATGCATATTTCATATACATCATACGCATAATAAAAATGTAATTTTTATTATCTAGACAACTTATTCAACACAACAAAAAGATATAATTTTTATTTGAAAAACATGATTTGCAACACTTAAAAGTGTTATAACCTTTAATTAAAAACTCAGGCCGTATACCTCAACAATTTCTTCAAAACTAGATTATCGATTTTCGCCCCAACCGTTGCACGATATCAAAATCAGATGGCACCACGTGGAGGGGACTGGAATGGTGCGCAGATCGAGGTAGGGGGACTGGTGTGAGAACTAAAACATTTATTTTAAACTTTACTTTAAAGATAGTAATTCAAGGGACCACGCCGTATAACACGGAACGGGTTTCCTCCCAAGAATACTAGTGCATATAACAAAACAACGCAATGCTTTTTGGAAAAATGAAGCTATTATAAGACCCAGGTCCCATCACACAATGCAACGCAAGCCGGAGGATAGGGTTTTCCCTTATAATAGCCAAATAATGCTTGGTACGCTTAAAACAAATCATTTGATACTATTATAAGTGTATAGTGTCAAAACAATTCAAATCATAAATATCAATCATAGACGGCATGGGTACCATATATCATGTCGCCATACTAGTTCTACAATTAAAACCGCAATATCACGTATTGGAAATTGGATTTCCGTCATGAGTCGAGGCAAGGGGCAAGCTCCTCTCCGCGTTCGAGACACTGTAGCAAATGTCCCAGGACCCCACTATGATCCTTGGATCTTCAAGGCCGGTCCTCTCCTACTTTTGAGGATTAGTTATTCCTGAACACACGTTTCCTGGTCCTTACAGACCTATATCCGAGGCGCCTCGTATCCAACAACCACACAGGTGAAAAGTATATAAATGTCAGGGCTGGTAGGTCACTGACACCACCCTAGCTAGAAAGAAACGTCGTGCTCTCCCTGCAGTCACTATCCCGTTTTTGACTCATACCGAGGTGTGAGGCTCGCGAATTCACGTTATACACAAAGCTACGCCACACAGGCCGTGCTTTGATCATCAACCACAAGACTTTGCTTTTCAACAGAAGCCTTGATCAATTGCCACTTATGCGTGCCACACTGGCAATTCACTCCATGTGACTGATGTCCATCGATATACAACCTCTGAGCTCGTACGTCTCAGAGAAGGGCGTTAAGCAAGAGAATAAATTCTCCGCCGCCAAACAGATGTATATTTAATAGAGATCAATCAACATAGAATAAAATCCAATGTCAGACACACAATCCATTTACAAGTTCGTTCTGGGTCTGAACGAAACCGGAGGCACTTTCCTCGCATATCCATCCATCTCCAAGTACGTCTGGACAATCACCAACTGTTTCCCTCATCTTGGGTGTACAGCCCAATCAAGATCATCAGTAATCACCCAAACGATGTGAAGACTTCCGGTCTTCAACCACCGTCTTCATCTTCGACATCTCTCGAATCGGTTTTTTAGAATGAGTATAACCCGGCCTTTCTGAATAACCCACGTATATGATAAACAAATGTTACACAAACACAATGAACGCCTCATTCCAATTCAGAATATTCTTTTATTCACAAAATCACATTCTTAGGGAAAGGTTCCCATTAATTTTATCCAAGATAAATTCTTCTAAATTTATTCTTTAATCTTCCTTTGGATATCATTTCAAACTAGTCGGGATTAGCGAACCACACCGAAGTAATTATTTATTTTATTTCCCAATCCCAGCCTATATATCCCATGGAGAAAAACTGGTAATACTCCATATCTAAACCCACGGTGTTATAGGTAAAATTAATTACCATCTCACGTTCAAATCTAATTAAGGATTTAACTATCGCTTTGGAGCAAAACTGGTGGTACTCCATTCTCGATCACTTTTCAGATTTGATAATTTAAATTATCAATTCACATTTCAATCTAATTAAAGATTCATTAAAACTCCACTTAGTTTTAATCTTTTCAAAAATCAACATCCTGCCTTTAACTGGGTTAAAGAACCAATGTCATCTAAAACACGATTCACGATAAACCCAAATCACATTTGATATTAAATATAAGGCTCTGAATAGAAAATATACCGACTTATATTCAATATCAAATTCTGAAACCAATAAATATCGTATTGGAAATAACGATATAAAATATATCTTTCAAATCCCCATAACAATATTTGTATAGTCACGAAATCCAACATCGAAATATTCCGAAGATAATTTTGATTCAACTCCAGTCCAATTCACGTATTGGGAATATTGATTATTTTTAAAATCACTTTCAAATTCAATTTATTTATTTCAAAAATAAATTGATTTTAGTTCTATTTCAAAACTAGTTCATTTTGACAAAAAACTATTTTTATCCTTTCAAATGTGGAATTCTTCAGCCAAATTTTTCCTAAATCATTTCTTATGATTTTACACAAATTATAGATATTTTTAATAATTTTATCAAGGCCCGTACAGTCGATTTCCATCAACGGCTATCGAACTGCACTTACAACGACCTTTTTCCAATTTGATTTGGACATAATTCCAAATCCAACCGTTAGATTTCAAATTTCTAATATTCATTGGAAAGCTCTTTTCGATACGAACCCAACGGTTCTGGTTTTAGGAGAATCCGATGGTCGGATCTCCCGCAACGTCAATTCGAAGTCAATGGTCGAAATACACGAACTGCCGCGGCGCGGCGCATTCTATTCAGGCCATTATATATATAATATATATATTATATATATTTCGTCGATTTCCTTTTAAAACGTATTTTATAAATCGTTTTAAATTCGTTTCAAAAACAATTTCAACTTCATATTCAATTTCAAATCGATTTGATTTCAATTCAATTCGAATTCATTTCAATTTTATTTAATTCGAATTCAAATTCGTTTCAATTCAATTCAAATTCTAATTCGTTTCAATTCAATTCAATTTGAATTTACCTTCTATGTAATTCAACTCGAATTCAATTCAAATTGATTTCAATTCAATTTCAGTTCGTTTTAAATTTCATTCAAAACGATTTCAATTCATTTTTAATTCAATTTCAATTTAATTCAATTTGAATTCATTTCTATTCAATTCGAATTCAAATTCACTTTCTATTCAATTCGAATCGAATTCATTTTCTATTCGATTCGAATTCATTTCAAATTGATTTAATAAAATTTCAATTTGAATTTTAATCTAATTTAATTTGAATTTCATTTCAAAATATTAAATTTTGAAATCACTTTTCAATATTCATTATAAAAAGAATAAAATCGATATAAATATCGTTCGCGTCAAAATAACGCATCTCTAATCGACACGGCTTTATGTTTTTCAAAACTTCTTTATTCTATTCAACAAATGAATATTTATTCTATTCAAAACATGAATCTATATTTCTTTCAACACACGACTATTTTTGTTATGTAAAATATTTTATAAAATCATGGTATCTATCGTTTGATTTTTTAATTAGACTCCACCGTGAAGTAGTTCTATTTTTAAATATGATAAAGATGTAAATTTTATTGTTAAAATATTTTACTCAACACATGAACATCGTCAACACATGACTATATTTATATTCAACACATGAATTTTCTTTTATAATATTCATTATTTTCCCAATTGGAATGAGGCCCAATCAATTACCATATAACGTTAATTATATGGATTCCATACAACACATGTATATAATAGCAATGATAAACAATCAACCATCATCCAAGGTGCACCACACAACTGCATAAGCATCAAATATAAATAATCAACGCTTACACAATTTGTCAACCAATCGATCGACATACAATTAAATAATTGGGATTAGTGTACTCAAATATCATCCCAACACCCGTGTGGGGTTTCAAATCAACAAACACAGATTTTTATTTGTGCAGTTGGGCGATGTGTAAAATTTATCGACCCAATCAATATTAGTCAAATCAGTGTATTTGTTTATAAATATTTATTTATTCACTTTCACGTTAAAAATTATATTTTTAACGATAATTAATTTATTTCAACACATCTACATTTATTATCGATTTCACATCAACAACACAAACAAATTTCACAACACATCAATTAAACAAACAAGCCATCCATGGTCTGTGGATGACGGGTGTCGGGTGCTACTAAGCACCGTCTGCATCCTAGTATATATATAACTAGAAAAAGAAATTTAGAGTGAGAAGTTCTCACCGAAAGCTATCCCAATTCCACGACACTTCTAATGTAGGAAATCTTCACTGTTCTCGTCTTTTGTCACTTTCGTCGCCCGTATTCACTACATATGTAAAAATCGAATCTTACTTCTCTATTCAATATATAAAAATCGAATTTTTATTTCGCAATTCAATATATAAAAATCGAATTTTTACTTCGCAATTCAATATATAAAAATCGAATTTTTACTTCGCTATTCAATATATAAAAATCGAATTTTTACTTCGCTATTCAATATATGAAAATCGAATTTTTACTTCGCTATTATATAGATAAAAATTCTATTTTTATCACGCTATTCTTCATATAAATATTTCGCCTTTTCAATTATAAAGATTATATTTTTATAACTCTACAATATAAAAGATTATATTTTTATCACTCTGCAATTATTTATACAACGAAAAGTCCTATCTTTACACGGATAAAAATCATGACTTCCTACGAATAAAAATTCAATCTTTATCCCTACATGTATTTTATAAATATAATATTTATTCATCATTAGTAAATATAAATCCATTACCTAATAAATAAATAGAACAAATAAAAATAAAACATAAAAAAAAACTTACAGGGGTTTAAACGAGTGGAGGGGGGGTGCGGCTCTGATTCAAGGAGGAGGGACTGGAGGGATGGCGTCGGTGCGAGGCTAGGGGGTGCGGCGGTTTTCTGATGAGGGGGGCTTCGTGTCGGCAGATGGAGGAGGGGGGGGGGTTCGCGCGATGCGCTGGGGGATATGGGAGATCGGAGGGGAGGGTAGGACGGTGGTGCGCCCGCCACTAGCGGCGACGCTGGCCATCGACGAGGGGGAGCAACGATTCCCCCTCCTCCGTCGTTCCTTCTCTCTTTTTTTCTTTCCTCTGAATCGGGTTAGAAATAAAAAGGGGGGGCCAGAGGGAATTAAGGGGAGGAGAGGAAGAGTTTTTATTTTATTTTAATTATTTAATTTCAAAAAGGTTGACTTTTACATGCGACCTTTAAACGAGGCCCACCGCCTGTCGTCCATAGCGTATTACCCCCATTCCGAACACAATGGGATATGTATCGCAAGCTGATTTGATCGTTTCGATCAGTTTCCGTTAAAATCAACATATATCTCTATATATTGAATTTGAATGCGCATTTCAATTTACTGGGGTCACATACTAACTCTACAAATTCCAGAAAAATATTTTCTAGCTTCGTACTGACAATACAGTCCTAACAAAACTAGTTTCGTCGAATTCTAAGACCGTTGGAAAAATGTCCATTTTCCAGTCGATTAAAATCAACTGAAACTGGTCAAACACGTTTTCCTTTGCCACGCTCACATATTGATTCGAAAAATTATGAAATTTGGAATCTAACAATAATTCGACATCACGGATCCAACAAAAGTGGTTTCGTCGAAATCCGAGGTCGTTTGCAAAATTCCCATTTTTAAGGGTCTGAATTCCATAGCGACTATTCAAAATTTTCAACTGGACATATCTTTTGATTCCCGCGATGAAATTTCGATTTTTCGGATTCGTTGGAAAGACATCCTCAATTAGATCCTAATATTTTTGGTTTCACTAAAATCCGGATTATTTTGCACCCGGTACATTCAATTGAAGTTTGAAATCGAATTATCGAACTACCGCGCCATTTTCAATTCTACTTATAATTATATATAATTATTTATATTCTAACGACGACGTATATAATATATACGTTCGATTTCTATTCAAAATAAATTTTTCGTCGATATTATTTAAAATAATTCATTTTAAATGTTCAAAATTCGCTAAAATTGCCAAAATAAAAATTTTAAACTAGCCCAGATTTTCGGGTTGTTACAGTGCAGTTCGACGACGTCAGGGCTGGGCGGTGGCGCTTCGAAGTCCAGAACTTCCTGAAGGTGATTCTCGAGGTATGGTGCACGATAGGGGGAGCTCCTTATATAGATTTGAAGAGGAGATGATCTTCAAAAAGTTCCAAAGGGGAAGGGTCTAATTCGAAGTGGATTCACCGGAATTTGGCCTGGAACGAATGAGCATGATTTCGCCATCGATCGAGGGAGATAACAGGGGGGTTTTCTGATTTTTTTTATAATTTTAATTAATGAATGGAATTATTCTATTCGCGGATATTTATATTAATTCAAAAATTAGTGTTTCTCCATACGAACTCCATTTCAAACCCAACGACTATCGCCCCTAGTTAAATACCCTCATTCCGAACACAATGGAATATGTTTCATAAGCCCATTTGACTGTTACAGTCAGTTATTCTTCAGATTAAAATATAAAACATTCAAATGTGGATTTGAATGTGCATTTTGATTTGCCGGGGCCACATATTGATTCCAAAAATTCCCGAAAAATAAATCTAGCTATGTTGGGACGATACGGTCCCAAAAAAATTAATTTCATCGAGTTCTAAGACCGTTTGAAAAATGGCCATTTTCTGGTCGATCCTATTTGATTGAAATCAACCAAACACATTTTCCTTTGCCACACTCACATATTAATTCCAAAAATTATGGAATTTGAAACCTAGCAATAAATTGACATCCCGGACCCAACAAAAGTGGTTTCGTTGAAAATGGAGTTCGTTTGCAAAATGTTTATTTTCAAGGGCTATATTTATTCCATAGCGACCATTCTTAATATTCAACTGGCCATAACTTTTGATTCCCACTATAAAATTTCGATTTTTCAGATTTTCTCGAAAGATATTCTTAAACGGATTTAAATATTTTTAGTTTTGCTAAAATCTGTTTTATTTTACATCCTGTACATTCAGTCAAAGTTCAAATTTTCAAACTATCGCGCTATTTCTAACTCGTTATTTAATTAAAATAATTTATTCCAGTTACTCCAAATTCATTAAAATAGCCAAATTAAAAATTTAAATTGGCTCTGATTTTCCGGGTTGTTACATCAGTAATCACCCAAACGATGTGAAGACCTCCGGTCTTCAACCACCGTCTTCATTGCTGACTTATTGTCGAATCAATTATTCAGAATGGGTACAAACCTGGCCTTTCCGAATAATTCACGTATTTTACAATCATGTGCTATAAAAACACAATACATGTCTCATTCCAATCCAGAATATTCTTTTATTTGAATAGTCATATCCTTTGGTAAAGGTTCCCATTAATTTTATCAAAGATAAATTCTTTTAAATTTATTCTTTAATCTTCCTCTGGATATCAATTTTAAACCAAATTAAGGTTTATCAACTAGTCGGGACTATTGAGCCTTACCAAAGTAATCACTTGTTTAATTTTCCAATCTCAACCTATTCATCCCATGGAGCAAAACTGGTAATACTCCATATCTAACACCACGGTGTTATCGGTAAATTTAATTACCATTTCACGTTCAAATCTAATTAAAGATTTAACTATCACTTGGAGCAAAAGTGGTGATACTCCATTCTCGATCATTTCCCAAATTTGATAATTTAAATTATCACATTCAAATTTCATCTAATTAAAGATTCATTAAAACTCCACTTAGTTTTAATCTTCACCAAAATCAATATTAATGATTATTTAAACTTGGAAAATCAAACATGCCACACTTATAATCTACACCGTACCACTGATTTCTGGCAATATATAACCTCTAAGATCGTACGTTTTAGAGAAGGGTGTTAAGCAAGAGAATAAATACTCCGCCACCAAATAGATATATATTTAGCAGAGATCAATAATACAGTTCGAAATACAATGTCAGACATGTAATCCTGTCTTTAACTGGGTTAAAGAACCAATGTCATTTAAAACACAGTTCACGATAAACCCAAAATCACATTCCATTAATTATGGAATCTTCACTGAAAACATATCAATATATATGTAATCGATATCAATTTCCGTATCCGACTAATAATATAAATGGAATAACAACAAAGCCTTTTAAATTTGATATATATTAACAGTCTTCCTCCACAGAAGCTCACTTCGATTATTACCAAATCGAATTCCATTCCATTCCAATTTATTTTATTAAATTGGAAAACTTTATTTTGGAAAACTCCATTTAAATCTTAATAATTTTTTTATAAATTCCAAATCACATTTCACTGTTAATTGGGTTAAAGGACGAATGTCATTAAAGACACAGTTCACAATAAACCCAATTCACATTCCATTTTATTCCAGTTACTAAATATAACTAGAAACTCTAATAATCTTAATTAAAAGATCTATTCTTTTCACACGGGGTTTAAGAACAGTGTTATTTAATACACTTTCACGATAAACCCAAAATTCAATTCTTTTATTCAGTTCCAATTAAATATTAATTAATTGGAAAACTTTACTAAATCTTAATTTAAAGATTTATTCTTATCTCAACTGGGTTTAAGAACAGTGTTATTTAAGACACCGTTCACGACAAAGCCCAAAATCCAATTTGATATCAAATACAAGGCTCTGAATAGAAATTATATCAGCTTATATTCGATATCAAATTCTGAAACCAACAAATATCGTTTTGGGAATAACGATATATATATATATACATATCTTCCAAATTCCTCAACAATATCCATATAATCACGGAATCCAACATCGAAATATTCCGAAGATGATTTCCATTCAAATCCATTCCAATTCATATATTGGAAATTCGGGTTATATTAAAACCCATTCTCAATCCAATTTATTTATTTAAAAATAATTAGATTATAATTCTAGTTAATAACTAGTTCGTTTCGATAAAAATATATTTTTATCTTTACAAATATGGAATTTTTCATCCCAATTCTTTCCAAATCATTCATTATGATTTTACACAAATTATTAATATTTTTAATAATTTGTTAAGGCCCTTTTAGTCGATTTCCATAAACGGACATCGAACTGCACTTACAACGACCTTTTCCAAATTTGATTTGGACATATTTCCAAATCCAACCGTTAGATTTCAAATCTCTTATATTTTGGAAAGCTTTTTTCGATATGAACCCAATGGTTCTGGTTTTAGGAGAATCCGACGGTCGGATCTACCGTAATGTCCACTTGAAGTCAATGGTTGAAATTCGCGAATGGTCCGACGCGTAATATTCAGGCCATTAAATATTTATATAATATATATATTATATATATTTCGTCGATTTCCATTTAAAATGTATTTTATGAATTTGTTTTAAAATGATTCCTACTTTCATTTCAATTTTAAATTGAAAATGAATCTTCCATATCATTATAATATTTAAATGATAATATTTTCAAAATATCTGATTTTGAAATCATTTCCTTTTCGATATTCATTATAAAAATGAACAATATTGATATAAATATCATTCACGTTAAAATGGTGCAAATTCAATCAACACGGCTTCATATATTTCAATATTTTCATGTCTGTCCTAAATCGGACATCAACATCATATTTTAACCGTTTACTGAATATTATTTTAAAATATTCCTTATTTTTAAATATTCATTATTTATTATTTTAAAATATTCATTCTTTCTGAATTGGAATTAGACACAGTCAATTAACATATAATGTTATTTATATGGATTTCATGCATACTTGTACACAACAATATTCAAACATAGTCAACCATCATCCAGAGTGCACTACACAACTACATAAGCATTAAATGTAAATAATTATTGTAACAACCCGAAAAATCAGAACTAATTTAAAAATTTTATTTTAGCAATTTTAATGGATTTTTAATATTTAAAATATTTTATTTTAAATAATATTGACTAGAAATTTATTTTGAATAGAATTAGAACGTATAAATTTATTTTAATTATATAATGAGCCTGAAATGGCGCAGCAGTTTGAAAATTCGATTTCAAATTTCAATTGAATGTACAGGATTCAAAATAAACCGGATTTTAGTAAAACCAGAAATATTCGAATCTGTTTGAAAATATCTTTCCAACGAATGTGAAAAATCTAGATTTCATAACGGGAATAAAAAGTTATGCCTAGTTGAAAATTCAGAATAGTCGCTATGGAATTTAATATAAATATAGCCCTTAAAAATAGCGATTTTGCAAACGACCTCCGTTTTCGACGGTTGGATCCGAAAGGACAAATTTTTGCTAGATTCCAAAATTAATAAATTTTGGACTTAAAATGTGAGCGTGGCAAAAGAAAACGTGTTTTGTCAATTTCAATTGGAATGGATTGATCAGAAAATGGCCATTTTTCAAACGGTCTCCAAATCCGATGAAATTAATTTTGTTATGACCGTACCGTCAAAACATAGCAATATTAATTTTTCGAGAATTTTTAGAGTCAGTATGTGGCCCCGGTAAATTAAAATGTACATTTAAATTGAATATATATTGATCTATATTTTAATTTTGATGAAAACTATTCGAAACAGTCGAATTGGCTTACGGGCATATCCCATTGTGTCCGGAATAGGAGTATTTAGCTAGGGGCGACAGTCATTGGGTTTAATTTGGAGTTCGGATCTACAAACGAATAATTGGAGAATTAAATATAAAAATATTTATATATATTATAAATACCCCTTTTGTTTTTTTCCTCCCAAACCCTAAACAGATATCCACCGCCGCTCTAAATCCTACGGCCAAATTTTTCGAGAATTAAATCCCCGAATTCCCCCAATTCGTTCGATGATTTCAAGAGCAAATAAAAGGAAGATTGTAGATCTTTGTGAGCACTTCAAATACATATGGGTTTGATGGAGTGTAGTGGTGTGTGGAGCGCGAAACCGGGGCTCAAAGACCGCCGGTTCGAGGTGGATTTAAGCGATGAGGGGGAGGCCGAGTTAGCCATGCGACCAGGCGATGGTGGCACACGGAATGGTCTTCGACATGGTGGCATCCGATTGGCCTCAGGCGGCTCCAAGTGGTGGCGAGTGGGTGTCCTAGTTTTGAACATTTGGTTCAATTTCAACTGTAGCTGGACGAAGAAGAAGGGGGATTAATATCCCTTAGTGAAGTAATTAAAATAATTAATTATATATAGTTTACAAATTGATGTATACAATGTTTAAAATCGTGTAACTTCTTCATACGAAGTCCAAAAATTGCAAACTCAGTTGCGTTGGATTCGCAACGACGAATACTACATTTCAGAACTGACTAGAATCAAAATGGAGCAAATCAGAATTTGGGGCGATTTTAAATCAAAATAGTACTGAAATTCAGAAATAAACACTGGCGGAGCGGAAACCAATGTGAGAACTCCTTCTCACTCTGTTTATTTTACAGTTAAATATATACTAGGATGCAGACGTTGTTTAGTAGCACCTGACACCATTGATAGTACAAACCATGATTGTTTGTTTGGATTGAATTGACTGTGTTGTGTTTATTGAATGAATGGACTATATAAAACATACATGTGTTGAATAAAATGTTTGAACAATAAAAATATTATTTTTATCATGTTAATGAAATGCTAAAAATAACCATATGTTGAAATATATTTTTATTTGTTAAAAATATTATTTTTATCATGTTAATGAAATGTTAAAAATAACCATATGTTGAAATATATTTTTATTTGTTAAAAATATTATTTTTATCATGTTAATGAAATGTTAAAAATAACCATATGTTGAAATATATTTTTATTAGTTAAGAAATATTATTTTTATCATGTTAATGAAATGTTAAAAATAACCATATGTTGAAATATATTTTTATTAGTTAAAAAATTATTTATATCATGTTAATGAAGTAATAAAAATAGCTATAAGTTGAAATATATTTTGTTCACTACAAATATCATTTTTAACATAAGTATGAAGTGTTAAAAATGACCATGTGTTAAAATAAATGTTCGTTCGTTTAAAATATTTTTTTTAACATATATATGAACTATATAAAATAGTCAAGTGTTGAAATAAATATTTTATCGTTAAAAATACAATTTTTAACATATATATGAATGGCATAAAATTTTCCTAAAATGAAAATGAATATTCATTTACAAATCGGATGGTTTGTTTATGTACACCCATTTATCTGATATTGATTGGGATGATATATTTTACACATCGCCCAACCTCACAAATAAAATATGTGTTTGTTGATTGAAACCCCACCGGGTATTGGGATGATATTTGACGTACACTAATCCCAATTGTTTAGTTGTATGTCAATCGATGGGTTGACAGACTGTTGTAAGCGTTAATTATTTATATTTAATGCTCATGTAGTTGTGTAGTGCACTCTGGCTGATGGTTAATTGTTTATCATTGTTGATATATACATGTGTTGTATGAAATTCATATAAATAAATTTATATGGTAATTGATTAGGTCTGATTCCAATTCAGAAATAAGGAATATTTTAAAATAACTAATATTTTAAAATAATGAATATTTTAAAATAATATTCAGAAATGAATCAAAATGTGATTTTGATGACCGATTTTGGATGGACACGAAAATATTTAAATATATGAAGCCGTGTTGATTAGATTTGTGCCATTTTGACGCAGACGATATTTATATCGATTTTATTCATTTTTTTATATAATGAATATCGAAAAGGGAAGTGATTTAAAAATCTAATGTTTTGAAAATATTATCGTTTAATATTATAATGATAAGGAATATTGAAACTTGATTTGAAATTTGAAATGAAATTGAAATCGTTTTAAAATAAATTTAAAACAAATTTATTAAGGATTATTCAAATTTGATTTGAAATTAGAAATGAAATTGGAATCATTTTAAAATGAATTTAAAACGATAATATTAAGGAATATTCAAATTTGATTTGAAATTTGAAATGAAATTAAAATCGTTTTAAAATGAATTTACTAAGGAATATTCAAATTTGATTTGAAATTTGAAACAAAGTTGAAATCATTTTGAAACGAATTAATAAACGATTTATAAAATACATTTTAAATGGAAATGGTCGAAATATATATATATATATATATATATATATATATATATATAATGGCCTACATAGAACGCGTCGCGCAGTGACTGTTCGCGAATTTAGACCATTGACTTCAAATTGATATTACGGGAGATCCGACTGTCGGATTCTCCTAAAACCGGAACCGTTGGGTTCGTATCGAAAAGAGCTTTCCAACTAGTACAAGAGATTTGAAATCTAATGGTTGGATTTAACATTATATCCAAATCAAAATTGGAAAAGGTCGTTGTAAGTGCAACTCGATGACTGTTTATGGAATTCGACTGTACAGGCCTTTATTTAATTATTAAAAATATCAATAATTTGTGTAAAATCAAAATAAATATTTGGAATGAATTGGGATGAAAAATTATATATTTGAAAAGATAAAAATATATTTTTGTCGAAATGAACTAGTTATTAACTAGAATTAGAATCCAATTATTTTTAAATAAATAAATTGGATTGAGAATGGGTTTTATTATTACCAGAATGTCCAATATATGAATTGGAGTGTATTTGAATGGAAATCATCTTTGGAATATTTCGATGTTAGATTTCGTAATTATACAGATATTGTTATGGAAATTTGAAAGATATATTTATATCGTTATTTGCAATACGATATTTGTTGGTTTCAGAATTTAATATTGAATATACACCGATATATTTTCTATTAAGAGCCTTGTATTTGATATCAAATGAGATTTTGGGTTTATCGTGAACAGTGTCTTAAATAACACTGTTCTTAAACCCAATTGAGGAAAGAATAAGTCTTTTTATTAAGATTTAGTGAAATTTTCCAATTAACTAATATTTAATTGGAATTGAATAAAAGAATTGGATTTTGGGTTGCCGTGAACGGTGTCTTCAGTAACACTGTTCTTAAACCCCGTTTGAAAGGAATAAATCTTTTAATTAAGATTATTAAAGTTTCCAGTTACATTTAATAATTGGAATAAAATGGAATGTGAATCGGGTTTATCGTGAACTGTGTTTTTTTACGACATTCGTTCTTTAACCCGATTTACAGTGAAATGTGATTTGGAATTTATAAATCTTTTATTAATATTTAAAGAAAACTTTCCAAAGTAATGGTTTCCAATTTAATAAAATAAATTGGAAAGGAATGGAATTCGATTTGGTAATAATCGAAGTGAACTTCTGTGGAGGAAGACTGTTACTATATATGGAATTTAAAAGGCTTTGCCATTATTCCATTTATATTATCGGTTGGATATGGAAGTTTATATCAATTATATATATTGATCTATTTTCCGTGAAGATTCCATAATTAATGGAATGTGATTTTGGGTTTATCATGAACTGTGTTTTAAATGACATTAGTTCTTTAACCCAGTAAAAGAAAGAATTAATTTCATAACTTTGAATAATCAATAATCAATGATTTTTGGAAATTAAAACTGAAATAGAGTTTTAATGAATCTTTAATTAGACGAAATATGAATGTGATAATTTAAATTATCAAATTTGGGAAATGATCGAGGATGGAGTACCACCAGTTTTGGTCCAAGCGATAGTTAAATCTTTATTTAGATTTGAACGTGAAATGGTAATTAATTTTACCGATAACACCGTGGTGTTAGATATGGAGTACTACCAATTTTGCTTCATGGGATGAATAGTTTGGGATTGGGAAATAAAACAAATGATTACTTTGGTAAGGTTCGCTAATCCCGACTAGTTTGGAAAACCTTAATTTGGTTTAAATTATGAAAAGAATATTTGAATAAAAGAATATTTTGAATTGGAATGAGGCATATATTGTGTTTTTATAACACTTGTTTATAAGATACGCGAGTTATTCAGGAAGACTGGGTTAATCTGGTTCTGGATAACTGAATCGACGATAAGTTGACGACGAAGACGGTTGAAAACCGGAGGTCATCACGTCGTCTGAATGATTACTGATGTCTTGATTGGGATGTACGCCCAACATAAGGTAATAAGTGATGATCGTCCAGACGTACTTGGAGATCGACCGGATATGCGAGGACCTCTCTCCTGTATTGGACGTATGGGACGAGGAATAAGGTGCCTCCGGTTTTGTTCAGACCCAGAACGAACTTGTAAATGGATGTGTGTCAGACATTGAATTTTATTCTGTTTTGATTGATTTCTGCTAAATATATATCTGTTTGGTGGCGGAGAAATTATTCTCTTGCGTAACACCCTTCTCTGAGACGTACGAGCTCAGAGGCTATATATCTATAGACATCGGTCGCATGGCGTGAATTGCCAGTGTGGCATGCTAAGATGCAAATGATCAAGGCTTTTGTTGAAAAGTAGAGTCTTGTGGTTGATGATCAAAGCACGACTTTAATATAGCATAGCTTTGTGTATAGCGCTAATTCGTGAGCCTCACACCCCGGTGTGAACCAGAAACGGGAGAAGACTTTGGGGAGGACATGCATTTCCTTCTAGCTAGGAGTGGTGTCATGGTATGGAGCCCAAACATTTTTACTTATGTGGATGATGGAAAGCGAGGCGCCTCTGTTATACTGGTCACTACAAGGCCGATGGATGGTTTGGCCAATATACTGACCAGTTTTACGATACATAGGACGGGGAAGCGTATTGTTCTGGCATTTTAATCCACTCCATGTGGACCGGCCCTGACGATCCAAAGGTTTGACTGAGTACTTGCCTGAGACATGGGCTAGATTGTCTCGAAGTCGGTAAGGACGATCCTTGACTTCGTTCATGATGGAAATCCAACTTCCAAATAGGACATCATGTGGTTTTAATTGTAGAACTAGTATGGCGACATAGTAGCATGAGATACTATGTTGTCTATGATTGATACATTTATATTTGAAGTTGTTTTATACACTATGCACTTATAATAGTATCAAATGATTTGTTTTAAACGTACCAAGCATGTTAGGCTATTATAAGGGAAAACCCTATCCTCCGGCTTGCGTTGCATTGTGTAATGGGACCTGGGTCTTATAATAGCTTTTTCCGAAAAGCATTGCGCTGTTTGTTTTATGCACTAGTATTCTTGGGAGGAAACCCGTTCCGTGTTATACGGTGTGGTCCCTTGATTTACTTTATTTTTAAAGTAAAGAGTTAATAACTATTTTAGTTCTCACACTAGTCACATGACCGACCTGGAGTTTATTGTTTTAACCTAAACCCTGGGTGTCCCTATTTTCCACACGGGCAGTTAGCAGTTTTGGTTTTGCAGATGTTATATTCACAGGATCCTGGTTTACAGCTGGAACTATACTTGGAAAGCTTTGTATCCGTGTATTCCTTTCAGTTGTGTTATGTATTATTTTCCGTTGCATTGTAATTTGTAAATCTCTGATATTATCAAATGTATATTATTTGTTCATACTCTGTATATTCTTGTACTCTTATGTAAATTGTTGTAATAGCAATGAAATGTCCTATCATTTGCATTCTGATTTGTCATGTTCTCAACTCAATACGGGCTTTCCTTTACGGGAAGTTTGGGTCGTTTCAATTAACGCTTACAACAGTCTGTCAACCAATCGATTGACGTACAACTAAACAGTTGAGATTAGTATACGTCATATATCATCCCAATACCCATTTGGGGTTTCAACCATCAAATAATTATTATTATCTGTGCACTTGGGAGATGTGTAAAACTTATCATCCCAATCAATATCACAAAAATAGGCGAGTATAAACAAGTCATCCGACTTGTAAATGGATGTGTAAACTTATTTTTAACTATCCAATAAATACATAGAATTTTATATCTTAGATTATAAAATTTTATACAATGCCTAAATAAATTTATTCATCACGGTTATAAACTAAAAATAATATTTTTTGCTAGCTATTAATTTTTCTAACACATTTTAGAAAATTTCGGCAGCATAATGGCACGATACAAGAACTGGAATAAGGTCTAGCCTTATCCCTCGCCTAACACTAGCTCGCGCCATACACAAACCAATTAACATTCAAAATAAATCCACAGCCAATTTTACAATCATAATCAAATCATGCAAAACATCCAAATAAATAAATACTCAACTATCCCAAATGCCATTTACGGCGCCATAAGTGGCTATTCGCGGAATATGGAATTTGTGTGTCGGTAATATCCATACATCGCTTTCAATTATGTGATTATACGAATTCGAGTGTTGAACTCCGTATAATTCAAATCACATAATATGGTTTGTACAATAAATAGTGTGGGAGCTCCTAAATCCCGTCTGCATCCTAGAATATTTTTAACTGTAAAATAAATAGAGTGAGAAGGAGTTCTCACCTTTGGTCTCCACTACGTCATTCTTTATTGAACGTTTTTTTTGGATTTGCTCTAGCGAGTTGTATTCTTCAATGTGAATCCAGCGTAATCTGTTTCACGCAGTTTACATTAAAAATCACATTTTTATGCTATGTTCTTATTTATAAAAATCATATTTTTATAAATCAGTTTTCTATATAAAAATCATCCTTTTAAACCGCTATTATATTATAAAAATCATATTTTTATTTCTATGTTGTATATATAAAAATCACATCTTTACAATGCTATGTATACATTAAAAATCAAATTTTTATATGCTATTCATACAATAAAAATCATATTTTTAAATCGCTATTATATTATAAAAATCATATTTTTATAATGCTCCTTATACAGTATAAATCATATTTTTATATCACCATCATGTATATAAAAATCAAAATTTTATCTTGCTATTATATATATAAAAATCAAATTTTTATGGCGCTATCATATATATAAAAATCAAATTTTCATAAAGTTATTTTATATATTAAAATCGAATTTTTATATTGCTATTTTTATTTTTAAAAACAATAAAACAATACTATATAAGTATCTTCAGATTTTTTTTAAACAAAGTTATTGATATAAAAATTTAATATCATAAAAAATATAAACGAAAAACTCGCCTTTTTCTTTGTAAAAATTGAATTTTGGTGGAGGGAGGTCCCACAGTCGGGGTTGGTGGCATAGGGGGCGGCGCTGGCGTCAGGGAGTGGTGCAGCGGTCTGGTGGCAGAAGCTAGTGGCGACGGCGGGGGTCTTTGGGGCTGGAGCGGCGGTTTTAAGGGTTTCGGGGAGGTTGGACATGCGGTTTGGAGAGAGGGAAGAGGAGGAGGCGGTAAATTGGCCATGGGGGTGCGGCGGAGGGCAATGCTGGCAAGGGGGCGCGATAGTTGGTGGCGGCGTAGGAAGGTGACAAGGGCGGAATCCTGAAGGCAACGACTTTCAAAAAAATTGGGCGAGCGGGTTTTTTATTTGGGGTTAGAGTGAGATAAATTGGGATGGGTATATGATATATATATATATATATATATATATCTTTTTTTTCTCCCTAAAAGTTACTTTTTAAATCGAACCCACCGACTGCCGCCTCTATCTAATCACCCCCATTCCGAACACAATGGGACATGTTTCGGAACCCATTTCGGCTGTTACGATTAGTTTTCCTTAAATTAAAATATAAATCAATATATCATTCAACGTACATTTTAATTTAACGGGGCCACATACGGACTCCAAAAATTCCAAAAAAGTAAATCTTGCTATGTTTTAACGATACAGTCCTAACAAAACTATTTTCATCGAATTTGGAGACCATTTGAAAAACGGTCATTTTCCATTCGATTAAATTCAAACTGAAATTACCAAACATGTTTAAATTCACCAAGCTCATATATTAATTCCAAAAATTATGAAAATTGGAATCTAGCAATAATTTGACATTTCAGATTCAACAAAAGTGGTTTCATCAAAAACGGAGGTCGTTTGCAAAATGACTATTTTTAAGGGTTATATATTATATAAAATATATATAAATTCCATAGCGACTATTTTAAATTTTAGACTGGACATAACTTTTAATTCTCGTTATGGAATCTGGATTTTTCACATTCGTTAGAAAGGTATAATTAAACAGATTTAAATATTTCTATTTTACTGAAATCCAATTTATTTCGAATCCTGTACATTCAATTGAAATTTGAAATCGAATTTTCAAACTGTTGAGCCATTTTAGGCTCGTTTTATAATTAAAATAAATTTATACGTTCTAACTTCGATTAAAATAAATTTTAAGTTGTTATTATTTAAAATAAATCAACCTAAATATTCAAAATCAATTATAATTGCTAAAATAAAAATTTTAAATTGGTTCTAAAAATCCGGGTTGTTACAATCTCCCCCACATAAAATCTTTTCGTCCTCAAAAAGGAACAGAGCTGAAAGTTGTTTAAATAACCAACTTGACTTTCATTCTGGCTTTCATTCTTCAACTTTTCAGTTTCTAAGAATTTTCTTATTTCTCAAAAATTTGGCTAACACCCTAAATTTTTGAATTTTTTTGCCATAACCTCCTTTGTATGGGAAGACCTTTAAATCCGCAACTAGCCTCATAGGGCCCTCATCAATCCAAAAGAAAAGGAAAAGGCCAAGCGGCTAGCCATTCGGCTCATAAAATCATCAAAACCCAATAAATCAGTAAACATGTACCTATTTGTCGGGCATACAATTTTATTCCTCTTCTTAGCTTCCATGCTATGACCTGTTCACATATATATACGTATATGTATGCCATTTCAAACAATTTTCAATTCAATTCATTATTTGATTCGATTTGGCTAAATTTACCTTCATTTCTCTTATTGGTTTTATGGTTATAATATATTTTTATTAATCAGACTAACAATCTACCAACACAACCCACAATCTTTTAGTTGATTATCTTTTCAAATATAGAACCTTATATATAGTCAAAATCCAATTTTTTGTGTCAAATCACAAATATTAACCCTATCTAGTTTCGGTTCTTATACCAGTCAATTAGAAACATATTTATCCCACTTTCGTCACTCAAACATAAATTCTGATGATGAGATCTCTATCGTCAGAATCATCTCTGGGAGACTAGAGTGTGACTCTATATCCATCCAGTATATTTGAGACTTCATATACATGTGGATCAAACGTATATTCAAAATCTCCATATACCCAATAGTCCAAATCAATTTAAAATAAATTACTCGAATATGTTTAATAAGATTTAAATTCCAAAACCAAATTTGTTTTCATTTTTATCTTTTTTAAAAATAACACTCTTTACACTCGTTCTAGGATACTACTGATCCCATCTCTAAGGGATTATTCTCATTGGATATTACTAATCCAATCTCTGATGAATTCTTTCATTCGGTTCTAAAATGTCTTATTTTCGAGCTCTGTAAACCAAAGCTCTGATACCAAAATGAAACATCCTGAAACTCGCCCTTACGAGAAATCTCGGATTGAGTTGAGAACATGACAAATCACAACACAAACAATAGAACATTTCATTGCATATTACAACAATTTACATCAAAGTAAAAGAATATAACAGAGTATGAATAAATAATACACATTTGATAAACATCAAAGATTTACAAATTACATTGCAGTGGAAAAATAACTCAAAACACAACTGAAAGAAATACACGGATACAGAGTTTTCCGAATATAATTCCAGCTATAAATCCAGGATCTTGAAATAGAAATCTACAAAACCAAAACTACTAGCTGCCCGGGTGGAAAATAGGGGCACCAGAGTTTAGGTTAAAACAATAAACTCCAGATCAGTCATGGGACTGGTGTGAGAACTAAAACAGTTATTTAAACCTTTACTTTAGAAATAAAGTAAATCAAGGGACCACGCCATACAACACGGAACGGGTTTTCTCCCAAGAATACCAATGCATAAAACAGTTTGTAAACAACGCAATGCTTTTCGAAGAATGAAGCTAGTATAAGACTCAGGTCCTATCACACAAAGCAACGCAAGACGGAGGATAGAGTTTTTCCTTATAATAGTCAAATATGCTTAGTACGTTTATAAAAAATCATTTGATACTATTATAAGTGCATAGTGTATAAAACAACTTCAAATATAAATGTATCAATCATGTACGGCATGGATACCATATATCATGTCGCCATACTAGGCCCTGCAATCAAAATTGAAATGTCACGTATTGGAAATTGGATTTCCGTCATGAGTCGAGGCAAGGGATCATC
This sequence comes from Allium sativum, assembly GCA_030737875.1. Lineage (NCBI taxonomy): Eukaryota > Viridiplantae > Streptophyta > Magnoliopsida > Asparagales > Amaryllidaceae > Allium > Allium sativum. The sequence continues at coordinate 374,828,820 of CM060913.1, forward strand.
TCCTCGCCGGCTTTGAGACACTCTAGCAAATGCCCCAGGATTACACACTCTGTGCAAACCTATGATGCTTGAGGGCTTGTCCTCTCTTACATTTGAGGATTGGTTATTCCTGAACACATGTTTCCCGGTCCTATCGGGCCTAGCCATCAGCTCCGTAGTAATCGATATATCCAAGGCGCCTCGCAATCCATCATCCACATAGATAAAATAAATATAAATGTCTGGGCTCCATACCTTGACACCACCCATAGCTAGAAGGAAACGTCGTGCGCTCCCTGTAGTCATGATCTCATTTTTGACTCATATTGAGGTTTGAGGCTCGCGAATTAACGCTGTACACAAAGCTACACTATTTAAAGCCATGATTTGATCATCAACCACAAGACTCTACTTTTCAACAGAAGCCTTGATCATTTGCATCTCAGCATGCCACACTGACAATTCACGCCATGCAACTGATGTCTATCAATATATAATCTCTGAGCTCGTATGTCTCAGAGACGGGAGTTAACCAAGAGAATAAATTCTCCGCAACCAAACAGATATATATTTAATAGAGTTCAATCAACACAGAATAAAATCCATTGTCAAACACACATCCATTTAATAGTTCGTTATGGGTCTGAACGAAACCGAAGGCACCTTATTCCTCGTCCCATATGTCCAATGCAGGAGAGAAGTCCTCGCATATCCGGTCGATCTCCAAGTACATCTAGACAATCACCACTTATTACCTTGTCTTGGGTGTACCTCCCAATCAAGACATCGGTAATCATCCAAACGATGTGAAGACCTCCGGTCTTCAACCACCATCTTCATCGTTGACTTATCGTCAAATCAATTATTCAGAATGGGTATAAACCCGGCTTTCCGAACAATTCACGTATTTTATAATCAAGTGCTATAAAAACACAATATACGCCTCATTCCAATCCAGAATATTCTTTTATTTGAATATTCATATTCTTTGGGAAAGGTTCCCATGAATTTTATTGAAGATAAATTCTTTTAAATTTATACTTTAATCTTCCTTTGGATATCAATTCTAAACCAAATTTAGGTTTATCAACTAGTCGGGATTATTGAGCCTTAACGAAGTAATCATTTGTTTAATTTCCCAATCCCAACCTATCCATCCCATGGAGCAAAACTAGTAATACTCCATATCTAACACCACAGTGTTATCGGTAAATTAAATTACCATTTCATGTTTATATATATATATAATTCATTCGACAATTTCCATATCGTTTTTCACTTCAAATATTTCACTAACTCCTTAAAATTTTAGAAATTTTCGCCATAACCTCCTTTGTACGGGGAGGGGTTTGGAAATTTATTGGGTCGTATTAGGCACCCAATAAATCCTAAAAAGCATGCACATATTTATATTGATATATTCCAGTGTCCACAGGGGAGTGTGTATAAATCATAACTCCAGAGAATAAATTCTCGTCACCTTATAAATGGCTTTTGTGCGTTAATGACTATGGAGACGTGTTTATTGTCATCTCCAGACCCGTGTGGTTTTTTTTATTAATTTGGCAATTTACCGTTATATTTTATATAGTCCATATCAGTCTTCAGTTCAACCTGAAATATAGTCATTGCTACACAAGCCTCTCGCTTGTATGGTAAATTTTCAACCTCGTCACATAAGCTCCAAATGCTTAGCGGTATATGATAGGGTATGCTATCTTCAAGAAGTATGCCATGTAGTGTAGTTCAAAATTAATTGTTACTATCCTATGGAGACATTTATTATTTCACATAGAACAACCAACATTCTGCATCCAATGGCATTTACAGGAGTTTATATAATAATAAAATTGCGTAGCCAACTCATTAAGGCTTACCTACTTGTCTGGCATGCAAGTATATTCCTTACTCAATAGCTATTCCATTTTTCCAGTTCAACGTATGTATATATATGCAGAAACAATGCTAAAAATAATATTTCTAGCGTACAAATGTTTATTTCAACATATGGTTATTTTTAACACTTCATCATAGGACAAAAATATTATTTTTGGCGAACAAAAATATGTTTCAACACATGTGTATTTTTAGCGAGTCGTATACGAGATAAAAATGATATTTTTATCGTTTAGAATATTTATTCAACACATGAATGTTTTTAACACTTCATATTTACAATCAAAATGTAAATTTTATTATTCAATCTTTTTATTCAACTCATGAATCCTTTTCAACACATGAATATTTTAAATAGTTCATATATATAATAAAAATGATATTTTTATTGTTAAAACAATTTATTTGTAACATGAATATTTTACATACCTCATACATAAGATAAAAATGTTATTTTTGGTGTTAAAACAATTTATTTAAAACACTAATATTTTATATAGTCCATATATATGATAAAAATGTGATTTTTACCTTTCAAAGAATTTATTCAACACATGAATATCTCAACATATGAATATTTCATCACATGCATATTTCATATACTTCATACGCATAATAAAAATGTGATTTTTATTATCTAAACAACTTATTCAACACAGCAAAAAGATATGATTTTTATTTGAAAAACATGATTTGCAACACTTAAAAGTGTTATAACCTTTAATTAAAAACTCAAGCCGTATACCTCAACAATTTCTTCAAAACTAGGTTATCGATTTTCGCCCCAACCGTTGCACGATATCAAAATCAGATGGCACCACGTGTAGGGGACTAGAATGGTGCGCAGATCGAGGTAGGGGGTGCAGTTCGACGACGTCAGGTCTGGGCGGTGGCGCTTCGAAGTCCAGAACTTCCTGAAGGTGATTCTCGAGGTATGGTGCACGATAGGGGGAGCTCCTTATATAGATTTGAAGAGGAGATGATCTTTAAAAAGTTCCAAAGGGGAAGGGTCTAATTCGAAGTGGATTCACCGGAATTTGGCCTAGAACGGAAGAGCATGATTTCGCCATCGATCGAGGGAGATAACAGGGGGGTTTTCTGATTTTTTATAATTTTAATTAATGAATGGAATTATTCTATTCGCGGATATTTATATTAATTCGAAAATTAGTGTTTTTCCATATGAACTCCATTTCAAACCAACGAATATCGCCCCTAGCTAAATACGCTCATTCCGAACACAATGGAATATGTTTCATAAGCCCATTTGACTGTTACAGTCTGTTATTCTTCAGATTAAAATATAAAACATTCAAATGTGGATTTGAATGTACATTTTGATTTGCCGAGGTCACATACTGATTCCAAAATTTCCCGAAAAATAAATCTAGCTATGTTGGGACGATACGGTCCCAAAAAAATTGATTTCATCGAGTTCTAAGACCGTTTGAAAAATGGCCATTTTCTGGTTGATCATATTTGATTGAAATCAACCAAACACATTTTCCTTTGCCACGCTCACATATTAATTCCAAAAATTATGGAATTTGAAACCTAGCAATAAATTGACATCCCGGACCCAACAAAACTGTTTTCCTTGAAAACGGAGTTTGTTTGCAAAATGTCTATTTTCAAGGGCTATATTTATTCCATAGCGACCATTCTAAATATTCAACTGGCCATAACTTTTGATTCCCGCTATGAAATTTCGATTTTTCAGATTCGCTCGAAAGATATTCTTAAACGAATTTAAATATTTTTAGTTTTGCTAAAATCCGTTTTATTTTGCATCCCGTACATTCAGTCAAGTTCAAATTCAAATTTTCAAACTATCGCGCTATTTCTAACTCGTTATTTAATTAAAATAAATTAATTCAGTTACTCCAAATTCATTAAAATAGCCAAATTAAAAATTTTAAATTGGCTCTGATTTTCCGGGTTGTTACATCAGTAATCACCCAAATGATGTGAAGACCTCCAGTCTTCAACCACCATCTTCATCGCTGACTTATCGTCGAATCAATTATTCAGAATGGGTACAAACCCGGCTTTCCGAACAATTCACGTATTTTATAATCAAGTGCTATAAAAACACAATATACGCCTCATTCCAATTCAGAATATTCTTTTATTTGAATATTCATATCCTTTGGGAAAGGTTCCCATTAATTTTATCAAGGATAAATTCTTTTAAATTTATTCTTTAATCTTCCTTTGGATATCAATTTTAAACCAAATTAAGGTTTATCAACTAGTCGGGACTATCGAGCCTTACCAAAGTAATCACTTGTTTAATTTTCCAATCTCAACCTATTCATCCCATGGAGCAAAACTGGTAATACTCCATATCTAATACCACGGTGTTATCGGTAAATTTAATTACCATTTCACGTTCAAATCTAATTAAAGATTTAACTATCACTTGGAGCAAAACTGGTGATACTCCATTCTCGATCATTTCCCAAATTTGATAATTTAAATTATCACTTTCAAATTTCGTCTAATTGAAGATTAATTAAAACTCCACTTAGTTTTAATCTTCCCAAAAATCAATATTAATGTTTATTTAACCTTGGTAAATCAAACATGTCACATTGATAATCTACACCGTACCACTGATTTCTGCTGATATATAACCTCTAAGCTCGTACGTCTTAGAGAAGGGTATTAAGAAGGAGAATAAATTCTCCGCCACCAAACAGATATATATTTAATAGAGATCAACAATACAGTTTGAAATACAATGTTAGACATGTAATCTTGTATTTAACTGGGTTAAAGAACCAATTTCATTTAAAACACAGTTTACGATAAACCCAAAATCACATTCCAATAATTATGGAATCTTCATGGAAAACAGATCAATATATATAATCGATATCAATTTCCGTATCCGACTAATAATATAAATGGAATAACGACAAAGCCTTTTAAATTCCATATATATTAACAGTCTTCCTCCATAGAAGCTCACTTCAATTACTACCAAATCGAATTCCATTCCATTCCAATTTATTTTATTAAATTGGAAAGCTTTACTTTGGAAAACTCCATTTAAATCTTAATCAAAAGATTTATAAGTTCCTAATCACATTTCACTATTAATTGGGTTAAAGAACGAATGTCATTAAAAACACAGTTCACAATAAATCCAATTCATATTCCATTTTATTCCAGTTACTAAATATAACTGGAAACTCTAATAATCTTTGTTAAAAGATTTATTCTTTTAACACGGGTTTAAGAACAGTGATATTTAAGACGTCGTTCACGACAAACCCAAATTCAATTCTTTTATTCAATTCCAATTAAATATTAATTAATTGGAAAACTTCACTAAATCTAAATTTTAAGATTTATTCTTATCTCAACTGGGTTTAAGAACAGTGTTATTTAAGACCCGTTCACGACAAAACCCAAAATCCAATTTGATATCAAATACAGGGCTCTAAATAGAAATTATATCGGCTTATATTCGATATCAAATTCTGAAACCAACAAATATCGTTTTGGGAATAACAATATATATATATATATATATATATATATATGTATGTATGTATGTATGTATGTATGTGTCTTCCAAATTCCTCAACAATATCCATATGATCACGAAATCCAACATCAAAATATTCCGAAGATGATTTCCATTCAAATCCATTCCAATTCATATATTGGAAATTCTAGATATATTAAAACCCATTCTCAATCCAATTTATTTATTTACAAATAATTGGATTATAATTCTAGTTAATAACAAGTTCATTTTGATAAAAATATTTTTTTATCTTTACAAATATGGTATTTTTCATCCCAGTTCTTTCCAAATCATTTATTATGATTTTATACAAATTATTAATATTTTTAATAATTTTGTTAAGGCCCTTTAAGTCGATTTCCATAAACGGTTATCGAACTGCACTTACAACGACCTTTTCCAAATTTGATTTGGACATAATTCCAAATCCAACCATTAGATTTCAAATCTCTTATATTTTTTGGAAAGCTCTTTTCGATACGAACCCACTGGTTCCAGTTTTAGGAGAATCCGATGGTCGGATCTCCCGTAATGTCCATTCGAAGTCAATGGTCAAAATTCGTGAATGGTCGCGGCGCGGCATGTCCTTTTCAGGCCATTAAATATATATATGATATATATTATATATATATATATATTTCGTCGATTTCCATTTAAAATGTATTTTATAAATTTGGTTTAAAACGATTCCCACTTTCATTTCAATATTAAATCAAAATTGAATCTTCCTTATCATTATAATATTTAAATGATAATATTTTCAAAATAACTGATTTTGATATCATTTCCTTTTCGATATTCATTATAAAAATTAATAAAATCGATATAAATATCGTTCGCGTTAAATGGCGTAAAACTAATCAACACGACTTCATATATTTCAATATTTTCGTGTCCATCGCAAATCGGACAACAAAATCATATTTTAACACTTTACTGAATATTATTTTAAAATATTCCTTATTTTAAAATATTCATTACTCGTTATTTCAAAATTATTCGTTATTTTAAAGTATTCGTTCTTTCTAAATTGGAATCAGACACATTCAATTACCATATAATGTTATTTATATGGATTTCATACATACTTGTACACAACAATAATCAAACATAGTCAACCATCATCCAGAGTGCACTACACTACTGCATAAGCATTAAATGTAAATAATTAATGCTTACAATAGTCTGTCAACCAATCAATTGACATACAACTAAACAATTGGGATTAATGTACGTCAAATATCATCCCAATACCCGTGTGGGGTTTCAACCATCAAATAATAATTATTATTTGTGCACTTGGGTGATGTGTAAAAATTATCGTCCCAATCGATATCACAAAAATAGGCGAGCATAAACAAGTCGTCCGACTTGAAAATGGATGTGTAAACTTATTTTTAACTATCCAATAAATATATAGAATTTTATAACTTAGCTTATAAAATTCTATACAATGTCTAAATAATTTTATTCATCGCAGTTATAAACTAAAATCATATTTTTTACTAGCTATTAATTTTTCTAACACATTTTAAAAAAATCGGAAGCATAACGGCACGATACTAGAACCGGAATAAGGTCTAGCCTTATCCCTCGCCTAATACTGGCTCGCGCCATACATAAACCAATTCACATTCAAATCAAATCCATAGGCGAGCATAAACAAGTCGTCCGACTTGAAAATGGATGTGTAAACTTATTTTTAACTATCCAATAAATATATAGAATTTTATAACTTAGCTTATAAAATTCTATACAATGTCTAAATAATTTTATTCATCGCAGTTATAAACTAAAATAATATTTTTTACTAGCTATTAATTTTTCTAACACATTTTAAAAAAAATCGGAAGCATAACGGCACGATACTAGAACCGGAATAAGGTCTAGCTTTATCCCTCGCCTAATACTGGCTCGCGCCATACATAAACCAATTCACATTCAAATCAAATCCACAACCAATTTTACAATCATAATCAAATCACGCGGAACATCCAAATAAATGAATACTCAACTACCCCAAGTTCCGTTTACGGCGCCATAAGTGGCTATTCATGGAGTATGGAATCTGTGTGTCAGTAACATCCTTACATTGCTTTCAATTATGTGATTATATGAATTCGAGTGTTGAACTCCATATAATTCAAATCACATAATATGGTTTGTACAATAAATAGTGTGGGGGGCTTCTAATCCCCGTATGCATCCTAGAATATTTTTAATTGTAAAATAAATAGAGTGAGAAGGAGTTCTTACCTTTGGTTTCCACTCCATCATTCTTTATTGGACGGATTTTTTTTTGTATTTGCTCTAGCGCGTTGTACTCTTTGCCATGATTCCAACGTAATTTGTTTCACGCAGTTTACATTAAAAATCACATTTTTATGGTATGTTCTTATTTATAAAAATCATATTTTTATAGATCTGTTTTCTATATAAAAATCATATTTTTAAACCGTTATTATACTATAGAAATCATATTTTTATTTCTATGTTGTAAATATAAAAATCACATCTTTAAAATGCTATGTATACGCTAAAAATCGAATTTTTATTATGATACTTATACAATAAAAATCATGTTTTTAATCCGCTATTATATTATAAAAATCATATTTTTATAATGCTCTTTATATAATAAAAATCATATTTTTATATCGCTATCATATATATAAAAATCAATTTTTTATCTTGCTATTATATATATATATATAAATCAAATTTTTATGGCACTATCATATATATAAAAATCAAATTTTTATAATGCTATTTTATATATAAAAATCGAATTTTTACATTGCTATTTTTATTTTTAAGAACAATAATATATAAGTATTTTCATATTTTTTTAAAACAAGGTTGTTTATATAAAAATTTAATAGCATAAAACAAAATATAAACCAAAAATTCACCTTTTTCTTTGTAAAAAATGAATTTTGATGGAGGGAGGTCCCACAGTCGGGGTTGGTGGCATAGGGGGTGACGCTGGCGTCAGGGAGTGGTTCAGCAGCCTGGTGGCGGAAGCTAGTGGCGGCCGCGGGGGTCTTTGGGGCTGGAGCGATGGTTTTAAGGGCTTGGGGGAGGTTGGGCACGCAGTTTGGAGAGAGGGAAGAGGAGGCGGCGGTTGGCCATGGGGGTGTGGCGGAGGGCGACGCTGGCAAGGGTGCGCGACAGTTGGTGGCGGCATGGGGAGGGTGACGGGGGCGGGATCCTGAAGGCGACGACTTTCAAAAAATTTGGGGGAGCGGTTTTTTTATTTAGGGTTAGAGTGAGATAAATGGGGATGGGTATATTACATATATTTATTTATTTTCTTTTTTTTCTCTCCAAATGTTACTTTTCAAATTAAAACCACCGACCATCGTGTAAGTGCAGTGTGGGCGTGTACGTGCTAATACAGTACACAAGGATCGTGTAATATGGTATATAACACTCAGGTATGAAATGATAGCTAATCACAGATATAATATAGTAAATGCAGTAAAAATTGAAAAATCACACCAGAGATTTTTATACTGGTTCGGAGCACCGTCCTACATCCAGTCCCAGACTTCCTTCTGGAATTTCACTAACAATCTCCTCACTTCACCCGGAGGAACAGGTATACAACACCCAAGCAGCCGAACGGGATTTCACGCCTCTATCAACATGAGGACTTCACAGCTTGCCTCTTACAACACGGAGGATTTCAACACTTGCCTGATAACACACAGGACTTCAACTAATACAATGGTTTTGACTTCTTAATTGTGTTCTTGATTCAACACGGATAGTCAACAGTTTGAGTACAATCTTCCTATAATCTGATCCTCGAGTATATACTTTGAATGCGTAGATTTAAGGAAGTACAATGCTTGTTGAATCAAATGATATTAAATTGATTCAAGGATTCAACAAGTATTTGAAATTTAGAGAGCTTTTGTTTTGCAGAGAATATGAAAATGCAATTCAGAAATTAGAGAGAATATAGAATGATTTCATTATTGTAAAACAAGTTTGAAATTGTTTATATAATAGTAGAAAGGTAGTAATTCTTCATGAAGAGTTTCTGTAAAAAGTTATGTCCATTTCCTTCGATTATTGAATAGAAATCTCTTCACAAATAGAAGCAACCTTTCAGAAAAAAAGCTTGCTGTTTCAAAACGGTCGAATGGTTGAAAATCACCGGTCGACTGGTTGAATTTAAAAAATCTAGAAAAATAGTCGTTTATGTGCAAAAATACACAGACCGGTCGACTGGTCCGTATTCACCGGTCGACCATTTTATTCCAGAGACCAAAACGGTCGACTGGTGGTATATGACCAGTCGACTGGTCATGTGAAAAAAACAAAAAAAAAACAGAAGGGATCATCACCGGTCGATAGGTCCTTTTTGGACGGTCGACCGTTTTGTGGCTGTGGACCAGAGGACCTCGGTCCACAGTCTAGATCACTTTGCACTCTTTCCCGGTCTGATCCTGGACTGTTTGGGCTTTTTCTATGGCTTTTCAAATCCTCAAATATACAGATTTCAGCAACGAAGATATGATATTGTTTTGTGCATTCGTGTTATACTTTGAGGATAGATTTTAACATATTTCTAACATGACTCAAAGTAAAAAAAAAAAAACTTATCTCTATGAAATGATCTTCACTGCACCTTTATATGTTGGCATCGATTAAAATCTTGTCTCAACATTCTCCCCCTTTTTTATTTATGATAACACCTTGGATTTTCTCCCTCTAAATATAAAGCTCCCCCTGAATTTCTGCAACATTTGTTAGTTCATAATGTAAATAATCTTACCTTTTGATTCCTGCATTAACAAATGTTAACACACATATACTATTACCATGTTAAGCACATAATTTTAAATGATAGTATATGTAACATGAATGATATGAATAATCATAAGAGAAAATATTTCTCCCCCTTTGTCATCGATTAAAAAGAATAAATACCATAATAAGCACAGTAATCGAGAGTAGTAGAGAATACAAATAATTATAGCACCTTTAGGAGATATTGAATCATGTGATTTTTTGATAAGCTGAGTTTTCAAAGATATTTAGAAATATCAAATAACCTTCTATTTGTTGTGGTGTACCTGCAAAAAATATAACATATATAGTTTTGGTACCCACTTGCTTTATTTGGGTCCATAGGTTAGATGGAAGGTAACCATACCCAAGAGGGTTTATTAGAACCTTTAAAGATAAAATTTTCATTATTAACTACTGAATCAAAATAATTATCGATATATTTTTCTCTGTTTTTCCAACTTACATGAACCCAAATACTTAAGTAATCTCCAGTGATATTCCTTTTCGTACTTCTATATCTATTATAAATACAGATAGTCATAGAAGTATTCAAATTTCTATAATAATTGGGTCTTGGATGTGTATTAGTACTAGCAGTGATATTCTTATTGTGCATAAAAGCATATCTAGTACTATTTCTATGATTGATTTCTTGTTTCTTATATCCTAAACCTTGTTTATTTGAAGCAGATTGTGAATTCTCAATGATTTTTGTCAAATTTTCTTGACCTTTATTGAAGTTAGAAACATTTTGATTAGTGTTATCTAACTTTGTTTGTAAACTAGCTTTTTCTAGGTTCAGAATTTTGACGTTTGCCTTAAGCTCATGATTTTTAGTAGTGAGAGCATCATTTTTCTCTTTTTGAGTTTCAATTTCTTGACTCAAAAAGGATAATTGAGAACCAATATTAGATGATGATTCTTGAAAAATTTTATGTTCCTCTTCTAATATTTTATTCTTGTCTTTTAACATATCTCATTCAAACTCTGCTCTACTTAAATCTGCTTTGACTTCTTTGCATTGTCATTTCATATCTTTAAATTTAACTATCAATTCAGCATTAATATCAAGTACTTCATCAAATGTTGGAATTTGTACCTCATCTTCTGGTGTCATGAAATAAACGTTTGCTTGTTTATTTTCTGAATCACTTTCATTTTCTAATGAAGATGAGTCTGAATCATCCCATGTGACTGAGAAAGCTCATTTCTTTGATTTGTCCTTCTTGTATTTGAACTTGTCATTTTATGATTGCTTTTTTTGCTTCGGACAATATTTGTGCGCGTGCCCCCTTTTTATGGCAGTTGAAACATTCTATAACAGATGATGATGGCTTATTTGAACCAGATTTCCTCTTGTTATATCGACTAGCTTTTCGATGTTTCTGGAATTTTTTGAAACCTTTTGCCATAAAAGCTAAGTATTCATCTTCAGATTCTGATTCATCTTCATCTTTTCCGACATGAAATGCTACATTATTCTTATCTTCTTTCTGTTCCTTTCTAGCCCGCAAATTTGCTTCATAGGACATTAGATTTCCCATCAATTCATCTGGCTTCATGACAGAAAGGTCATTAGCTTCTTCAATCGCTAATACTTTTCCTTCCCATTCACTAGTCAGAGAATGTAGGACTATCGAGACAACATCAAAATCAGAATATTTTTGCCCTAAACCAATAAGTGCATGATGAATAGTTTGAAACCGTGAATACATATCATTGATTATCTCATTCGGTTTCATTTTGAAATTTTGAAACTGACTTTTCAGCATGGCTATTTTGGCTTGTTTAACATTGTTAGTACCTTCATGAGTGGTTTTTAGCGTTTGCCAAATTTGATAAGCAGTGGTGCAAACACTAACACGGTTATATTCATTTTGGTCTAATGATCAAAATCTTGTCTCGACACGTTGCCCCAAGCTAATCTCCTCTATTCCGAACACAATGGGATATCTTTCGCAACCCAATTCGGCTGTTATGATTAGTTTTCCTTAAATTAATATATAAATCAATATATCGTTCAAAATTGAATTCAATGTACATTTTAATTTACCGGGGACACATACGGACTCCAAAAATTCCATAAAATAAATCTAGCTGTGTTTTGACGATACGTTCCTAAAAAAATTAATTTTTTCGAATTTGGAGACCGTTTGAAAAACGGTCATTTTCCAGTCGGTTCATTTCAAACTGAAATTACCAAACACGTTAAAATTCACCACGCTCACATATTAATTCCAAAACTTATGAAATAGCAATAATCTAACGTTCTGGATCCAACAAAAGTGGTTTCGTCGAAAACGGAAGTCGTTTGTAAAATGGCTATTTTTAAGGGCAATATATTATATAAAATATATATAAATTCCATAACGACTATTTTAAATTTTAAACTAGACATAACTTTTAATACTCATTATGAAATCTGAATTTTTCACATTAGTTAGAAATATATAATTAAACAGATTTAAATATTTTTGGTTTTACTAAAATCTGATTTATTTCGAATCCTGTACATTCAATTGAAATTTGAAATCGAATTTTCAAACTACCGCGCCATTTCAGGCTCGTTTTATAATCAAAATAAATTTATACATTCTAACTTCGATTAAAATAAATTTTTAATCATTATTATTTAATATAAATCATTCTAAATATTCAAAATCCATTAAAATTGCTAAAATAAAAATTTTATATTGGTTCTGAAAATCCGGGTTGTTACAATATTATTAATTATTAATTATTTATATATAGTTATAATTAAATATTAATTATTTAAAGTTTATTATCCAGTAATTTATAAATACTACTACTTAATTATTTTTACTTAAAATTGTTTTTATTTACTAATTTTGAAACCAATCATTCACTATTGTTATTTAGTTATTATAGTTATTAATTGTTACTTATTAATTATTCAATATTAACTATTACATGGATATCCATTGATAAACAGTAAATAATGACGGACGAACATTAAATAAAGTTTTTTCCACATTCAGGTTCAAGCGAACGTCCCATAGAAGATAGTTACAACTGAAAATCGTAAATATGCATGGAAGTAACAATTTCCAAAATAGTGTTTCTATTTTTCTAATTTTGAAATTCTTTAACGTTTTGGAATTCTTTGAAATTTTGAAAAAATTTCAAACTTTTAGATAATTTAAAATATAATTTTGAACCTTATGAAAACTTCAAAATTTTATATTTAAAATTTATGAATAGTTTAAATATATTTTAGAAAATTCCAAAATTTTTATGGTAATGTTTGGTTTTTTTGAATTTAGAAATTCTTTAGTATTTAAATAATTTCTTATTTTTAAACTTTGAACATTTTCGTTTCCTTAATCACCAATTATTTATTAATTAATACATACTAATTAATTTCTTAAAACTAAATATTTATTGATAATTTCTCGATAGTAATTTCTTTAGTCATATTAAGGATTATTTATTAGTCATTGATTATCAAAATAAATTTAATTAAATAGTGAATATTAATATATTTTATTAATTATTATTACCTCTTGTTTATATTTTATAGTAATTAATAATTAATCAATATAACTATTGAATATTAGTTACTTTTAATAGTAATTATTTATTATTAATATATTATTAACATTAATTATTTAAAATTTATATTTACTTACTAATTACTAAGTAAAAACACAAATGTAAGACATTTTATAAATAATAAATATTAAATTCCTTTTCAAATCTCTTGAAAAACTGCTGAAAAAGTAGCGTCAAAATTTTGATGATGGTAAACAGCCTCTATCTACAATGGAATTCAGCGTTAATTTTTTTTATGATGGTAAAGTGTTGCCATTTCCAATGATTTAGCGACAAAAATTAGATTCGATGGTAATAATTTAAAATAAGTTGACATATAAAATCCAAAAAATTATCCCTTACAAAGTCCACAAAAATCCATCGCTAATTTGCAATGGAATTTTCCACTGGTAAAAACCTGCCATTATATACAGCTTTTCTTGTACTGTTAGGGTTAACTATTATATTAAGTTTTTATTGAAGTTGATTTACTCGAATAAAGTTAATCTTGACTTGAGTGTTTTTGTGTTTTGCATAAACACTCGGGTCAGACTGATTGTTGCAGTATAAAGATTTTGGTTGTCTATGTTAGAGTCACGTGAAGACACACGTGCTCTAATTCAACGATTTCTGTAAATTTTGTTTAATTAAAATTTTACGTATTTCCATTGGGTAGAAATATTGTATAACTCTAATATTTTTATAAAAATTATTCTAATGCATGTTATTGTGTTCTGTGATTCTGTGTACTGATTCTGTTAAACCTCATAAGCAATCTGCCATTTTGAGCGGTTTAAGTTGGTTTGATTACCGACTTGAAGCGGTCGAAAATACAAGTCGTTACAATTTGTATCAGAGCTTTCGTTTATACAAGCATAACTTATGGGGTTTAACAAAAATTATCACCAAAATCTCTATGGACAACGTATTTTGAATTTTTAAGTATTTTTTTAGTATAAATTAATTTGAAAAAAAAATTGGAAATGAATTTAAAAAGTACTTTTGAAGTGTATATTAATTTGAAAATATAATGTATTCAGAAATATATATCGATTCGAAATTAAAGTAATTTGGTATAAATAATTTTGGGAAATATACCAATTTGACGATATAAAGGGCCTTAAAAATAGAATTTGATCTAAAGTATAAAGTATTTTGGGAATATAAATGAATTTGAAATAAAGTAGGTTTAAAGCATAGAGTATTTTGAAGTACTTGGAAATAAAGTATGTTTAGAAGTATAAACTGACATGAAACATAAAATATTTTGGAATATAAATTAATTTGAAATATGAAGTATTTTGAAATCTTATGATGAGAAATAATTTGAAATAAATTTGAGCATATAAAAAAATTTAAACCAAATGAACTTTTGGAAGTAAATGAGACCTAAATGAATTTGTATATCAAATAAAATATCATTTGAATTGAATGGGAATCTATATAAGCCTTCATAAGTAAGGTTATGTTTTGTAAATTATTTGGAATATAAGTATAGTGTATTAACTAATTTGATTGAATGAAGTTATGTTTTGTAAATTATTTAGTAATATAGTATGAGTATGATTAACAAATCTAATATTGAATTAAGTATTTTAAAATCTGTTAGTGGTTTTGAAAAATGATTGTTTTTGAATTCCAATAAATGAGTTTTATTTAAATATAACGAAAGTTATGAATTTTCGAAGAATATATTCATAGAGGTAAATCTATGCTTGTCTTTATGAGCGATAACTGATATTCAGATTAATAAATTATAGATGTTAAACCATTGATGAAATACGAAATGTATATCATGAAATAAATTAACATACTGATTTAGTTAAAACTGAAGATATTGTTTGAATAAAATTTGAGAAATTAATTCCGGACATTTTGGAAATTGATTTCAAGTGTTTGAAATGGAAATGTTTTAGGTTATTCAAATTTACTAGTAATTTATACGAGTAATTTTAGAAATGTGTTTTCAGATGATTATCCAAAATGTTTTCGAAAGGAAATATTTGAATGGAGAGCCCACTTTGTGCTAAAATATAATTTTGATGATAATTTTTTTCTTCACTGGGATTTGTTATCGAGTTTCAAAGTGGGGGAGACCAGTATAGGTAGCTTTGCTACTTATTTGTTTGACAAAATGAATTTAATTTCTGAAATATTTTTGAATATACAAATATGAGTATATTTGAAAGATTGAAATAAAATACAGAATTGTATCATGAGTATGGGATGAGCGTTATAATCTTATATATTAGGATAGTCTAATTTGTACATCTTGAATAAACAACCGAGCTTAATTCCAATGACTGATTAAAAATTGGATTTTTTGACTAGTTGAACAAATTCAAACATTTAAAATGGAATTTGAAGTTTTGAATTATATCCTTATCAGCTCAAAAGAAATTGAATATGAATAGAAATTTTGAACAATTAGTTCAATTTGGAATATAATCAAAATTAAGGTTTAAATTTCAAATCAAACTGAAATTGAAGATTTAAATGGGAAACTCGAGATGTGATCTAATTTGAACCTTCGGTTCAATTTGAAATGTAACTAAATTGGGTCTGAAGCTAAATTGAGTTTAACTTCAAAATGAAAACAAATTAACTAAATTCTGAATTTTGGATAATTGATTCGGATTGGGTTATTTTTGGAAATTAATACTATTTATTATACAATTATTTTTTTCAAATTAGCATTATATTTATCTATCTTATTTAAACCATTTGCTTATAATTATCTTTGATTACAAACATTTTTTTTCAAAATCTGTTTAGTTTATCCGAATTTAATTTTCCAAATCTATCTAATTTATTTACCAAACCTATCTATTTTCTTTTTCAAATTCATTTTTATCAAGCTGATTATTTTACAAAACCTATCCATTTTTATCAAACCCATTTTCAAATTTATATAATTATTCGAATTTATTTTCCAAAAATCTATCTATTTATTCGATCTTATTTTATATCAAGCTATTATTTTTCCAAAACAATTTTTATATAACTTAGTTATTTTGATAAAAGTATATATATCCAATGTGAATAATTTAAGATCCAAATTGATTGAATATAAAGATTCGATTGAAAATTGATAATCGAAATGTTAAACCCAATTTGATTGTGAATATTTGATAAGGAACTGATTTTTAAATGTAAATTTAAAATTTTGAAATGAGATCGAATACTTGAATCGATTTGAAATTTATTTAAACTGATATTGAAATAAAATTTTTGAAGATTTATCGACTTATGAACATTATGATTCAAAATGTTTGAAACTTATATGACTTATATAAGTATGATGATTGATTCGAAAACTATTGATTTGGAAGGTAATTGTCATGAAATGAAATCTTATATAATAGAATTTATATAAGAATGATAGTTTGAGAACATGATTTGGAAACTTTTATGAAAATTGATATTTATATAAGTGCGATATATGCGAAAATGAGATGAAGTGTTATATATATATATATATATATATATATATATATATATATATATATATATATTGTAAGATATAGGAAGTACCTTCCACTGAAAATCACAGTTCCTAATGAGAGGGGTTGCATTGGCGCTCATTGAAAGTGTCCATTGAAAATTAAAAATCGTAGCAACGTTGATCTTTATTGATTAGAGTATCCATTATTATCTGAATCCCACTCGATGGGATCACGTTGATTATTAATACTTATGTGTTCTAGCGTAATTCGAGGGGAGTGAAGCCTAAAGTTACAAGCAATTACACTGTGATAGTGGCATAACCGCCGTGTAACTGCGATCTAGACGACATAGCAAAATTTGAGGGTGCGATGCCTACAATACAAGCGATTTCACTGGGATAGTGGCGTAACCACCGCATAACTACGATCTATGACAACAACTATGACGAAATTCGAGGGGTGTGATACATACCATTATAAGCAATTCTAATGGGATAGTAGCTTAACCTCCGAGTAACCGCGATCCATAGGGGAACATATTTTTCCATATCTATTTTAAATGTTTTTAAGTATTTTCACTAAGAGTTGAAATAAATATATTTAGTACATAGAGATTTTAGTCGTGCGTCTGGCCAGCGTATGCCTAACGTCTGTAAGAACGACAGTAAACACGTTAAACTTCGAGCTATCAAGTATTTTTAAATGCTAAGTAACAAATCAATAACCTACAATTAAATTTATATAACTTCAATATAATAAATTAAGAAAGAAAAGTTTTAAATTCCTTAAGAAATACAATAGCTTTGGATTTTAATAAAATACTTATTTCTGATTTTAAAAGTTATTTTCAAACACAAGAATCATATTTTCACACTTAAAGGTTGTTATAAACAATGTAAGTTGTGAGTATAAAAAATTCGAACTTTAATAAAAGTATTTGAAATCAAGAATTTGAATTTAATAAATATATTTATTACAAAGGAATTTAATTAATAATGTAAGGACTAATTTTTGAATTTAAAATCGTATAATTTATTTATTTCCAAACTTTGTAAAAAAATTATACGTAAAAATATTTTTATTATAACATAAGCATATTTTTTAACATCGCGTTTTCGAGGACGAAAAGTTCTAAGTGGGGGAAATTGTAACATCCCGTATTTTTGGATCATTTTAACTTTAAAATGTAATAAAATTTATTTATGAATATTGTTGGAATTTAATAATTTAACTAGAATTAAAAATTGTAATATTTAAAAACATTAATTTATTTTGAATGGAACGGAAATAATGAGTTTGATTTTTGTAAATGAACAATAATAAATACCATCTGAATAGTGAGATATAACAACTGTCTAATTTGAATTTAATGGTTAATTGACACAATTTGTGTCATTTGAATTTAAGTAAACTTAGAAACATTAATTTTAAATAAAGAAACTAAATTAATGAATATTTAATTTTACCAAATTTATTAAAACCAAATTTTCTGAAAAGTTTGTTCATTTCAAATTAGAATTAAAATTTGAATTCAAGCTAAAATTTCAAAATTTTCAAAAATTGAATTCATCTTTTTTTATGAATCTATACTTAATTCTGAGCATTCATCATTTTTTAGTTATTTGAAATTTAGTTTTGTTTGTCCGAAATTTGCATTTGTAAGTATAAAAAAGGACAATGTTTGTAATATTTATACTTGTCTGAAAGTAAGCTATACCTTCCTTGATGTTATACCTTTGAATTTGAATAGGTGAAATTAATTTGTGGGGATACTTATTAATTAACACTAAATATTTGGTACCTGTCATTCTCGTGCAAATAAAAAAGAATCATATGTATCTCTTTTCATTTCTCATTCTCTCTCTCTCTCTCTCTCTCTGAAAACCCTCATTCTCCTTCTTCTTCCTTTCTAAATCTAGATCTATGTCTCAAAAATTCACGGAGAAAAAATTTCTCAATATTTATTTGCAAATGAAAGAAGAAATCAAGGCAAACAAATCCTGTCTTCCTCTCTCTCTTCTCATCCCCTCTCTAAAATCCAGATCCCTAAAATCATAAAATCCCTTCTCCTTTTTCCTCTTTCCCTTGCCTTGCTTCAACCTCTACTAACCTTACCCAAACCCAAATAAACCATAAACCCAAGCCATGACTGCTTTTGCCTTTTAAATCAAAGACCTTTTTATTATATGTTTTCTCGATTTTTGACCAACGTTGCAGTGGTAATAACTTCTTGTTAGAAAGTTTGAATTCGCTTTTTTTTAAATTGTATGAAATTGAAATAGCTACAACTTTTACGTTGAACAATTTTCTAGATTTTGTACTTTTCTAGGCCGAAACTGCCAATCTTTCAAATGCATTTTTTGACTCAGATTTTTGACTTAGAAATTTGATTGTCGCTGTTTTGGTCGTATCTCCTTCAAATCTTAACAAAAACTTATTTTCTTTTTTAACTGAATAGAAAAGAATTTGCAGCAACTTTTATGTTTATGACTTTTTTAGATTCTAATGTTAGCTGGCCCAAAATTTTAATTTAAAATGACCATTTTTTCCACTTTTTTTTATTTTGGTAAAAATCTAGATACATCTTCCTTTGTCCAGCTTGGCCTCCTCATCCTCTTCCTGCACAGTATATTCTACCATTCAAGGTGAGTTTTACCTGATCATTGACTTTGTTTCAAGTGTTTCCACGTCAATAGAAATTATAGTATAAAAGTATAACTAGGTTGTTGTTCTCTTTTGGGTTTGGTTAGTTGTGAATTTAATATTTTCCTAATATGTTGGCACTTTGCCTTTGCATTTCATTGTAGTTTTTGGAATGACGTTACATTTGAATGCTTAGTATGCGTTGGTCATGATTTTGAAATTTGACCCTAACATTTGTGACTTGCCTGTAGAGATTTAGTTCATCCTGTTTATCACATGCGAACCCTTATTTATAATTGTTATCTTGCTGAACTTGCCATTTAATTGTACTCATTCATGAAATGAAATACCTTAGTTATGTACCCCTGCTTGTATATAAAAACATGTCGTGCCTTGATGTGTTGTTCCATGATTTTGCTTAAATTATATATTCTGAGATGAATTTGTGTTGGATACGTATTCATGATTTAGAATTGAATTTAACGGTTACGGTTAACTATTATATTAAGTTTTTATTGAAGTTGATTTACTTGAATAAGGTTAATCCTAACTCGAGTGTTTTTGTGTTTTGCATAAATGCTTGGTCAGACCGAGTGTTGCCACATAAAGATTTCAGTTGACGAAGTTAGAGACACGTCCAGGCACGCATGCTCTGATTCAACAATTTACGTAAATTTTGTTTAATTAATATTTTATGTATTTCCGTTGTGTAAAAATATTGTATAACTCTGATGTTTTTGTAAAACTATTCCGCTGCATGTTATTGTGTTCTGTGATTTTGTGTATTGATTCTGTTAAATCTCATAAGCAATAACAATATGTCGTTTCGAGCGATTTAGTTGGTTTAATTACTGACTTGAAGCAGTCGAAAAGGCCAGTTATTACAGGATCTAAGCATTCTAATGTCTATCATTCATCCGTTTATTCACTACCTCACTTGTTTTATATCTATGTCGACTATTATATTTTTATTTGATGTGTTGTATGATGTATGATAGTTTCTTTAATTATTTAGTTATTTTCCAATATTGATAATTGTCCTACATTGATCTAGCATTATCGCATCAAATTTTATTGGCGATATTTAGGTGTTGGAGATGTACGACTATGTCATATTTAGTATCAAAGGTTAAGTTATATGTTTCGTTTAAGGTTTCTCTTAATTCCAAGTTAGTACTTTGATTTAGTAGGGTTAGACCGGGAGTTGTCACCTTAGGCTGGATCGAGAAAGAAAGAGTGTGCCCGTGTATATATGCATATAGTAGAACAAACTTATTGTTGTGGTTTGTGATATTTAATACATGGATATTGAAGATGGAGAAATTGAAAGTTGCGGAATTTAAGGATCTGCTGCGGATTTTATGGATCGATTGAGATATTTTAGGAAAGCTTTATTTTGAGCAAGTTTTAAGGAGCATTTATTTCTGAGATATTTTAGGGCACAATTAGGTTTTAGACCTAGTCTTTTTATTTGCCTATATAAGCATATCATTAGTGAGAGATTTACTTGTGCTTGAAGGAAAGAAAAACCTGTTTTGGGGATTAAGATAAATTCTCAATTATTTTTAGATTTTCATTGTAATAATTTGGTGGATTAATAAAGGTTTGTTTGGTGGAATTTGCTTGTTATTGTTATCTTCTTCCCTTTTTCAAAATCTAATTGTGTAGTGATCTTGTGGAAATCCAAACAATTGGTATCAGAGCCTTCTACACAAACTTTTTGAAGAGGGTTTAAATGTGGATAAAGTAATTATTGAAAAGCTTAATGGAAGAAATTGGGGATTATGGAAGGAAAATACGGAAGATTTCCTTTATCTTAATGATCTTCATCAACCACTGGAGAAAAATGGGGAAAAACCTAGCAATCTATTTGAAGCAAAATGGAAGACTTTGAATAGGATGGCTGCTGCGTCTATTCGATGTTTTTTGGATAATTCAGTGTTTCATATTGTTGTTAATGAAACATCTTCTTACACCATATGGAAGAAATTGGAAGGGGTATTTGCGAAGAAATCTACAACAAATAAAGCTCTTCTTATGAGAAGGTTGGTGAATCTGAAATTTTAGGAAGGTGGATCAATTGGAGAGCATCTTAATGATTTCCAGGAAATTGTGAATCAATTGGCTGCCGTGAATTTCAAGGTGGATGATGAAACACAAGCCTTAATGATGATGAGTTCATTGCCAGAATGTTGGGAAACACTTGTGGTTGTGCTGAATAACTCAAATTTGGATGGCATTGTTTCAATGGGGTCTGTGATTAGTAGCTTGCTTGATGAGGAGATGCGGAGGATGAGCCCCGTGGAAGGAAAAGATAAGAAGGCAACGGAAATTGAAACTCCAATCGAAAAAGCTTTTATTGCAACGAGGGTTAGTCAACGAAATATGGAAACGCAATCGAATAGATCAGACATGAGAAAGGAAAACATTTTTTTTACTGTGACAAGCCCGGACATCAACTAAGATTTTGTCAAAAGCTTAAAAGGGATAAGGAGAAGATGAAGGCATTGGAAGAAGAGACTAATGAACAAAATAACAACAATAATGAGGTGAATTTTGGTGAAGAGATTGAACGAAATGTTTTATGTGTTAATGAAGGCGAAAGCAAAGATTAGATACTTGATTCAGGAGCTTGTTTCCACGTATGCCATCAAAATGAAGCATTTATTGATTACGAAGAACATAGTAGTAAAGTGGAATCCGCCGACGGCCGAGATTTGCATGTTAAAGGCATAGGTTCGGTTCGATTGAAGATGAATGATGGAAAATTAGTGAAGCTAACGGAAGTTAGGTACATCCCAGAAATTATGAAGAATCTTGCTTCAATTGGAAAGTTGGAACAAAAAGGTTGCAATTTATCGACTAGAGGTGGAGTTACAAGGGTTTGGAAGGGTAATAAGGAGCTTTTGTGCGTAAAACGGGGAAATGATAACATATATAAATTGCTTGGAAAAACGATGGAGAATGTTATGATTTGTTAAATTGGATTAGGAGAGGCGAGCTCATCTGAATCAAGGTGGAGCCATCTATATGGAATCCGTTGTGGTATTACAAGAAATTTTGAAATTATTTTTTGTGGTGTATCTCATATGAGAGATGCATCATTTATGGGTGGTATTTTGGTTTATGGATTTGTTGATTGTTGGAGTGATCTCATGTTAAGGTTGAGTGTTGTGGTTTTTGATATTTATCACATGGATATTGAAGATGGGGAAATTGAAAGTTGTGGAATTTAAGGATCTATTGCGGATTTTATGAATCTACTGAGATATTTTAGGAAAGCTTTATTTTTAGCAAGTTTTAAGGAGTATTTATTTCTGAGATATTTTAGGGCCCAATTAGGTTTTAGACCTAGTCTTTTTATTTTCCTATATAAGCATCTCATTAGGGAGAGATTTACTTGTACTTTGAAGGAAAGAAAAACCTGTTTTGGGGATTGAGATAAATTCTCAATTATTTTTAGATTTTCATTATAATAATTTGGTGGATTAATAAAGGTTTGTTTAGTGGAATTTTCTTGTTATTGTTATCTTCTTCCCTCTTTCAAAATCTAATTGTGTAGTGATCTTGTGGAAACCCTAACACTTATTACGTATTTTGTTTTTAAAATGTTATTGTAGTATATATAGTGTATATAAATTTTATAGTACACACGAGTTTCAATGATGCAGTTCTTCATTGTGAGTGATTAATTATTATTTTTACAGTTTAAGAATAATTCAACATACGAGAAACGTTGCAGGAAACCCAGTCTTTTGATTCAGGGAATAGGTAGGTTTCAAGGTCTCTAATCTTGATCTACAGCGCACAGTCATTGAGATGGTGTAGAACATGGTTTAGAATGCTCAAATTACTTCTAATGTTAATGGTGCTCAAATGCAAATGCTAAGAGCCATGTAACACCCCATAATTTTGTTAACATTAAAGAGGATAAATTAAATAATAATTAATTCAATATTCAGAATTAAGGAAAACAGACTGCGCCATTACGTCTGTCTCGAAATTCTGGTCAAGATAGACATTTGTTTGCGTAAAACGGACACCGTATGGAGAAGTTATGAGGGTTTTAAGTTTGTATATGTGAAGAAGAAATAAATATATACATATGAGTCATATAGGAGTCAGATATGAGTCAGCATCTCATCTAGGATCGTTTAAAAATCAAAATGGTAGAAGGTGGTAAATTTCCCGCTCTAGGGTCGACCCCCCTTAAGGGGTGTCGACACCAGGGTCGACCCACCCATAGGGGTGTCCACACACCTAGGGCTGAGGTGGCGCCGTCGTTTTGGAGGCTGGCAGCTACAAGTAAGGGTCCATTTTTCATGTTTTCTTTCCTGGAATGCGATGGAGGCCAAATTTTGTTAGTGACTGGACTAAACCTAATTCTATCCATCTTCTGCAAATCAAATTCTGATATTCAAGCATAGATTCAACACCTACAACTTCTATTCTATCATATTAACAATCCAAATACTGTGAGTTGGTTACTTTTAGTTTTAAATGCATAAAAATAATTTGTGAAAGACTATGATTTGGATATGTTGTAAATAATGAATCTATAGTGTTATTGGATCTTAAGTTATGTCATGATAGATCTACTTTTCTAGATCTAATTCAATTGCAGTTAATCTATTACGTCAGCTTTGTGGATCTTGGTTAATATCTATATTGTGGTTAATATAAATCTGTCATTTTTGGATATTTAAAACCTTGTTTAGATCTAATCCTTTATGTAGATCATCTTTTACCTGTCATATTGTGGCCAACTTAGATATGTCATTATTCGGACATATAAATCTTTGTTTAGACCTAAACATGCTTGCTATGTCATCCTAATTATGCTAGATCTATTTTTATGTCAACATTATAATTATGTTAGATCTAGTTTTATCATTGCCTGTTCACTAGATCTATTTTTATGTCCACCTTATTACTATGCCAAAACATGTCTATGCCAGTATATATGTTCATGTCACCTTCGTTAGAATGCTCACTATTGTCATTTTTCCCCTCACCTTTCCCTTTTTACTGTATATGCTTAGGCTACTTTCTAGCCTAGGTATGCCGCCAAATATATGCGAATGCGTTAGTTAGGGGATGGGGGAAAATATTAGATTTGGTATAACTTGATATGAATTTGGACATATAATTGGACATTTAGGCATAATTGGAAATTCGAATGTTTATTTGGTTATTAATTGGAGTAATGAATATGAATAAATTTGGCATAAAATCAATTATGGACATAATTGGGAAAAAGGGGCAAAAAACCTATAATTGACATAGGTATAATCAATAATAAATGCCTAGGATAACAATTAGAAATTTTAATGGCACATGACATGAGGTTAGGTTGCATTAGTGGTGGAAGTTTGCCCGGACCCGACCAACATATCCAGCAGCCACTAACGTTGAACCTAGTGTGAGAGGTCTAAGTGCGAAAATATGAATAGAGCTAAGACACGAGGTTAGACCCAACTGTGGAATAAGACTGCCCGGACCCGATCGGCATATCCAGCATCCACAAGTTGTAGGCCTAATGTGGGAGGTCTAGCCCATTGTAAACCATAAATGGACATGGTAATAAATTGGACTACTTAACCAAATCTAATCCATAAGGATTATATGATTGTGAACTAAAGTAGGGTTAAGTAAAATTGGTTGGATAGTGGATGGGTTAAGCAAATCTGGAGGGGGTGGGTAATATTTACATATAGGCCCACAAACTTAACCCGACAAGGTTATGTAATTAAAGACACCTAGTGGTATACATAACCGGATGAAATAATAAAGTTATGTAATTAAAGACACCTTTTAGAGTAAGCATGACTTGTAGAAATAATAGGTTTATGTAATTAAAGACACCTAGTGGTATACATAGCCAAAGAAAACCTAGTGGGGATACAAGACAAGGGGGAGAGCTTGTATCGTATTATGTGGGGTCCGTTTCAGTCAGTAACCCGTAGTAAGTATCAAAACATGTACTCCGTACTAGGTCGGAGAAGGCGCACGCTTACTGAACTGATTGTAAGAGATCCAAACGCGGAGGATGGTGTGGGCGGCGCAAACCGACCGGGCCATGTGCGTGCATGAGCCGGGCAGAAGGGGATAAGACGACCGTGACACCTGTAGATATGGGGTTGTGCACATCAGCGAGGGATTGCCACTTTAGGACGTGATACATCCTACGGTGGGGCCAGCACAGAGTATCTACGGAGTAGGGAGCCGATCGATTAGGGTAGTAGTTAGGGTATATTTGGAAGTATGCCCAAGTCTACCACCTTGAAGTGTAATGGATCACCTCATTCTAGTTATACTAGTAATAGTGCAGAGTAACCGTTAGAGAAGCGTATACACCTTATCTTGTCTACCTTGTCACACCTGCTATTTATGTAGTGATATTTCTTGTCCATTTTATATGTCTATCATGCTACTTTTATTTATTTACTTGCTAAAAGTAACTAGACTTGCCAGACTTCATGTCTGACCCTTTTGTTTCCTCTTCTTTCTTCCGTTTCCCCTTCCCCCTCCCCCCAGGTTCTCAGGGAGGAAACACTCAGGCTTAGTCAGGACTCAGATATCATCTTGCTAAAGCTGCTTTTGAAGTATGACTCAAATTCTTATCTCTACTATGGCTTTGCTCTTTTTCTTGGGGAATTATGTTATGCTTTTTATATTTATGTACTCTGATGGTGCAAGGCAGAAGTTATATTATTGTAATAGTTTTTGTGATTTATGTTTATTTTGGACCACGATGTATGATTTGTGCTTGAAATAAAATTTTGAATTTCCGCTGCTATCTTAATTATATCTGCCTTGTAATATTGTGTGTCTATTTACTTATAATGCTTCATGAAACTTAATGCATTCCCTTTGTGAGTGACACTAATGGATGTGGGGTGTCACACTTTGTATCAAAGCTGAAGGTTGCAAGATTAGATAAAAGTTTCTGACAAAAAGATTTTAAAAGAAAGCATTTTCAAAAAGAAAAGTCTGTTTTGAAAAACATCCACCAAAAAGCCATATGTAATATCCTTTGGTCCTTTGTCTAATCTCTTTCTTTTCCTCTTTTAGCATGTCTAGGGAATAAAACATTCCTAATATCTTAGAGGGCATCACGATACCTGGATGGTTCTGTAGGTACTTGTAGGCCACGGCGCCTGCCGAAGGCCAAGGAAACATTCCTCCACTAGCTACACTAGTCATTCCTCCTCCTCCCCTTCCAAAAGTAGATAGCTTTGCCAAGATCTTCAAAGACTTCCATGCTATGGAAAGGAAGCTATTCCATGGGAATGACACATTCATAGAAGCGCAGAATTGGCTCAAGGAGACCGAGGACTTGTTTGTAATCTTTGAAGTAGAGGATAGAAGGTAGATTCATTTAGCTGCTTGGCTACTGAAAGATGAAGCCTCATTTTGGTGGGAAATCACCCAAGCTGGATATCCGATGGAAACTTGGGAAGATTTTAGATAGAGCTTTGAAATGAAATTTCTCTCCTAAGATGGGAGAAGCATGAAGATGGAGAGATAATTAGGACTCAAACAAGGAAACTTGACAGTGAAAGTGTATGTGGATAAATTCAACCAGCTAGCAAGATTCGGGTTAGAGCTAGTGGATACGCCGCACAAAAGGGCTTTGCGATTTGCTAAAGGGCTGAATGAACCCCTTCATGGGTTAGCCATGTCCATATCCTAATAGGAGCCACTTTTGAAAAGCTTGTCGATAAGGCCCTAATGCATGAGGAAGACAAGGGAGAAAGGAAGGAAGTAAAGGTTGAGGAAACATCGCAAAATAAGAAGATGTGGCCCAAGAAGGGGCAACATCAACAATAATAGCGGCAGAAGAAAGGTGGAAAGAATAACAAGGGCAAGGATAATAGAAAATGTCACAATTGTGGGAAAGAGGGTCACTTGGTCAAAAACTGTAAGCGTAGGAAGAACCCTTGCTACCATTTTGGAGAGGTCGGACACTTTGCTAGGGAGTGCTCGAAGAAATAGGGATCGCAGGGACAAGATCAAAGGGCAGGAACTTCCGGAGGCAGGTGCATTCTCTCGCGGTCAATGCTCCTGATAGAGGTAGAAAAATTTCTGTATAATGTTTAATTTCTCTTGCAAACCATCATATTAGAACACTTTTTGATTCTGGCGCTTCACATTCATTTATATCTAGTTCTGTGGTTGAATCTCTGCACTTAATTACTAGTATGGTAGTGGATCCTGTAGTTGTTTCAAACTCAAATGGTGGTTCGGCTTAGTTATCTATAATTCGTCGGGGTTTGAAAATATATGTGTTAGGCATCGAGTTTGAATGCGATGAGTATATGCTTGGGTTTATGGGCTATGGTTTGATTCTAGGAATGGACTGGCTTACCATGTATGGTGCTACTCTGGATTGTGAGGAGAGGGTTGTTAGGCTTCTAACTTGTCATTGGAGGACCCTCGAGATTTCATGTGACCCACAAGGGTTGGTTATGTTTAGTTTCCTAGAGTCTCTTGATGCATTTATTGATGATCTGCAATCTGTTCCAGTGTTCTGAGATTATTCTGATTTTTTTGATGAGGTATGGGGTTTACCTCCGAGGTGCAAGATCGACTTTCGTATATATCTGGTGGACAATTCAAAGCCAGTTGCATTACCAGTGCGCCATATGGCTCCAAGAGAAAGGAGGGAGCTGAGTAAGCAAGTAGGGGAGGTACTTGAGAAGAGGTTTATCAGATGAAGCATATCTGAATGGGGTGCTCCAGTAGTATTCGTAACTAAGGCGAATGGTTCGCTTCGTTTGTGTGTTGAATATAGGGAGTTGAATAAACTCACTAAGAAGAATTGGCACCCGATCCCGAGGATTGATGATTTATTTGATCAGCTTGTTGGTGCCTTAGTATTTTCTCAGCTAGACTTGGCTACGGGGTTCCATCAATTTAGTGTAGCCGAGGATAGCATAGATAAAACCACTTTTAGAACTCCAGATGGTTTCTTCGAATGGCTTGTTATGCCTTTTGGGCTGACGAATGCACCCTCCTATTTTGTTGATTTGATGAGTAGCGTGTTTCAGGAGTTTATAAATAGATTTATCATGGTCTTTGTTGAAGATATCTTGATCTTCTCCAAAAGCGAACAAGAGCATGCCCAACATTTGAGAGAAGTTTTGAAAACTCTCTGTGACCATCAGCTTAAGGCGAAGTTCTCCAAATGCCATTTTTGGAGAAAAGAGATGAGATTCTTAGGGCATGTGTTCTCCAAAGATGGGATATCTGTAGATCCCTCCAAGATGGTTGTGGTGCAAGATTGGCAGATTCCTAAAAATGCAACTGAGGTAAGAAGCTTTCTTGGGTTGGCAGGTTACTATAGGAAGTTCATTAAGGACTTCGCAAAGACATCAACCCCACTCACCAGGCTGACGAATAAGAACTTGGCATTTTCATGGGATATAGACTATGTCGTTGCTTTCCAACAACTGAAGAGGGCTCTGACAACAGCCCCACTCTTGACTTTTCCTGATAGGAACAAAGTGTTTACAGTTTACACTGATGCGTGTGGTACACGACTTGGTGCGGTTCTGATGCAAGAAGGGAAAGTGATATGTTATAGGGGTTGACAGTTGAGAGTTCATGAAAATAACTACCCCACCCATGATCTAGAGCTAGCTGCCATAGTATTCGCGTTAAAGACGTGGCATCGTTATTTACTTGGAGTGAAGTTCGAGTTATACACCAAACATAAATCTCTCAAGTATTTGTTCTCGCAGAAAGACCCCAATTTAAGGCAACAACGGCGAATGAAGTTTCTAGTTTCTTATGATTTTGAGATTGCTTATACCCCTGGCAAGGGTAATGCGGTGGCAGACACACTAAGTAGCTAGAGGATAGCCCTGAGTCCTCTGTTTGTGGAAAGAAAGAACTTGGAGTTCATATTAGATTTTGATTTTAAAACCTCCATCGAGATTTTGCCTGATTTTTTTGCATCCTTGGAGATATGACCAACTCTTATGGACCAGAAAGGTGCTTCGCAACAAGGTGACCCACAAATTTTAGACATCATGGAAAAGCTCAGAAAAGGGGAGACTTCTAGTCACCTTAGTAGATATGCCATTGATGAAAAGGGGTGGTTGCGATGAGATGGAAGGCTTTGTGTTCCTCAAACTGGAAGCTTGATAAAGGCAGTCCTAGAAGAAGCCTACCATTCTAAGATGACTATTCATCCAGACGGTGACAAGATGTACAGAGACATGAAAAGGGTTTTCTTTCGGGCTAGGATGAAGAAAGATGTGGCAGAGTTCGTTTCTCAATGTTTAGTTTGCCAGCAAGTTAAAGCTGAGCAAAAAAAGCCTAGTGGATTACTTCATCCTTTAGAGGTTACTCGGTGGAAATGGGAAAGCGTCTCTATGGATTTCATAGATGGTTTGCCTAGATCGAAGAAAGGCAACACTAGTATCTGGGTTGTGGTAGATAGACTCACAAAGAGTGCTCACTTTATTCCAGTTAAGAGTAAGAGGACGACATCATGGTTGGCAGCAATTTATGTTCGTGAGATAGTTCGTCTTCATGGGGTGCCTTCCAGCATTGTAAGCGATCGTAACCCCATCTTTACCAGTGAATTTTGGAGGAGCTATCAAGAAGCATTAGGTACACTATTCCAGCCAAGATTCGTGCTTCGTACCCTTTTCTTTCCGAGGGTATGTTCTTAACTCCTTTTTCCAAAAGTTTTATCTGTACTTGTTTCCATCATTTGAATATATCTTATCCATAGTATTTTCAACCTTTTGGATAGGAACCCTATGGATGTAAACATGTGTTTGAAACATGTTATGTTTGATGGATGCAAGTGGATGCAAGTGTTTGCTAGTGGTTGCCTGTGGACGCATACACACACACACATTAGGCACTAGATCGGCTCAATCAGTCTCATACTGCATACAGATGTGTGTGCATTTTCTTTTCTTTTATGGATGGAAATGGATGAGTTAGCATATGGATGTTGCACTTGGACAAATGAGTGTGCAAACATATAGAACTCACATGTTAAAATAGGATTATTTGCATACATATTGGATTCATGGCACTAACATACATTGCATTAAGGGGGTCAACTGAATCAGTAGACTACCTGATTTTCGCATTAGTATTGGGACATATACATACACCTTTGCATATATTCACATAAGCATTAGAAATTTTTAAGGACAATGGATGCCAATGATTGATGGATGAGTAAATGGATGATAGATGGTAGGATATGCATTCTTCTCAACTTGGAGATCTAGGGGATGGAATCCTTTAAGTAGAGGGGAATGTAACGCCCCGTAATTTTGTTAACATTAAAACGGATAAATTAAATAATAATTAATTTAATATTCAGAATTAAGGAAAATGGGCTACGCCATTGCATCTGTCATGAAATTCTGGTTAAGGTAGACATTTGGTTTGCGTAAAACATGGAGAAGTTATGAGGGTTTTAAGTTTGTATGTGCGCAGAAGAAATAAATATATACATATGAGTCCTATAGGAGTCAAATATGAGTCAGCACCTCATCCAGGATCGTTCAAAAATCAAAATGGCAGAAGGCGGTAAATTTCTCGCTCTAGGGGGTCGACCCCGCTAGAGGGGTGTCGACACCGGGGCCGACTCCCCTTAAGGGGTGTCGACACCAGAGTCGACCTACCCACAGGGGTGTCGATACCCTTAGGGCTGATGTGGCATAGTCAGTTTGGAGGCTGGCAGCTATAAATAAGGGTCCATTTTTCATGTTTTCTGTCCTGGAATGCAATGGAGGCCAAATGCTATCAGTAATTGGACTAAACCTAATTCTATCCATCTTTTGCAAATCAAATTCTGAGATTCAAGCATAGATTCAACACCTACAACTTCTCTTCTATCATATTAACAATCCAAACACTGTGAGTTGGTTACTTTTAGGTTTAAATAAACAAAAGTAATTTGTGAAAGATTGTGATTTGGATATGTTGTAAATTATGAATCTATACTATTATCGGATGCTAAGTTATGTCATGATAGATCTACTTTTCTAGGTCTAATTCAATTGTAGTTAATCTATTACGTCACCTTTGTGGATCGTTGTTTATATCTATGTTATGGTTAATGTAAATCTATCATTTTTGGATAGTTAAAATGTTGTTTAGATCTAATCCTTTATGTATATCATCTTTTACCTGTCATATTGTGGCCAACTTAGATATGTCATTATTTGGACATATAAATCTTTGTTTAGACCTAAACATGCATGCTATGTCATCCTAATTATGCTAGATCTATTTTTATGTCCACATTATAATTATGTTAGATCTAGTTTTATCATTTCATGTTCACTAGATCTATTTTGATGTCCACCTTATTATTATTATGCCAAAACTTGTCTATGCCAGTATATATGTTCATATCACCTTCGTTAGAATGATTACTATTGTCATTTTTCCCATCACCTTTCCCTTTTTACTATATATGCCTAGGCTAATTTCTAGCCTAGGTATGCCGCCAAATATATGCGAATGTGTTAGCTAGGGGATGGGGGAAAATATTAGACTTGGCATAACTTGATATGAATTTGGACATATAACCCATTGTGAGTATAATTGGACATTTAGGCATAATTGGAAATTTGAATGTTAATTTGGTTATTAATTGGAGTAATGAATATGAATAAATTTGGCATAAAATCAATTGTGGACATAATTGGGAAAAAGGGGCATAAACCTATAATTGACATAAGTATAATTAATAATAAATGCCTAGGACTACAATTAGAAATTTTAATGGCACTTATGACACGAGGTTATGTTGCATTAGTGGGGGAAGTCTGCTCGGACCCGACTGGCATATCCAGCAACCACTAATGTTGAACCTAATGTAAGAGATCTAAGTGCGCAAATACGAATCGGGCTAAGACATGAGGTTAGACCCAACTATGGAATAAGACTGCCCAGACCCGACTGGCATATCCAGCATCCACAAGTTGTAGGCCTAATGTGGAAGGTCTAGCCCATTATAAACCATAAATGGACATGGTAATAAATTGGACTGCTTAACCATATCTAATCCATAAGGATTGTATGATTGTGAACTAAAGTAGGGTTAAGTAAAATTGGTTGGATAGTGGATGGGTTAAGCAAATCTGGAGGGGATGGGTAATATTTTCATATAGGCCCACAAACTTAACCCGATGAAGTTATGTAATTAAAGACACCTAGCGTTATACATAACCGAAGGAAATAATAAATTATGTAATTAAAGACACCTTTTAGGGTAAGCATAACTTGTAGAAATAATAGGGTTATGTAATTAAAGAGACCTAGTGGTATACATAGCCAAGGAAAACCTAGTGGGGATATAAGACAAGGGGGAGAGCTTGTATCATATTGTGTGGGGTCTGTTTCAGTCGGTAACCCGGAGTAATTATTAAAACATGTACTCCGTACTAGGTCGGAGAAGGGGCACGCTTACTGGACTGATTGTAAGAGATCCAAACGTGGAGGATGGTGTGAACGACACAAACCGACCGAGCCATGTGCATGCATGAGCCGGGCAGAAGGGGATAAGACGACTGTGACACCTGTAGATATGGGGCTGTGCACATCAGCGAGGGGTTGTCACTTTAGGACATGATACATCCTACGGTGGGGCCGGCACAAAGTATCTACGGAGTAGGAAGCCGATCGATTTGGGTAGTAGTTAGGGTATATTTGGACATATGCCCAAGTCTACCACCTTGAAGTGTAAGGGATCACCTCATTCTAGTTATACTAGTAATAGTGCAGAGCAATCGTTAGAGAAGCGTATACACCTTATCCTATCTACCTTGTCACACTGTCATTTACGTAGTGATCTCTCTTATCCACTTTATATGCCTGTCATGCTACTTTTATTTATTTACTTGCTAAAAGTAACTAGACTTGCCAGATTTCATGTCTGACCCTTTTGTTTCCTCTTATTTCTTCCATTCCCCCCTGGATTCTCAGGGAGGAAACACTCAGGCTTAGTCAGGACTCAGATATCATCTTTCTAGAGCTGCTTTTGAAGTATGGCTCAAGTTCTTATCTCTACTATGGCTTAGCTCTTTTTCTTGGGGAATTATGTTATGCTTTTTATATTTATGTACACTGATGGTACAAGACATGAGTTATTTTATTGTAATGGCTTTTGTGACTTATGTTTATTTTGGACCAGGATGTATGATTTGTGTTTGAAATAAAAATTTGAATTTCCGCTGCTATCTTAATTATATCTGTCTTGTAATATTATGTTTCTGTTTTCCTATAACGCTTCACAAAACTTAATGCATTCCCTTTGTGAGTGACATTAACTGACGTGGGGTGTCACAAGCCAAGTTTGCTGAGCTATATAAAACCGCATGAGTCTGGATGACAAACCATTCTAAGGAATGAAATTGGCAATAGAAGTGCATGATAAATTTGACACGTGCAAAAGGATTTTTGCTGGCTTAGAGCTAAACGAGGCTGTGCAAAGCAGGCTAATATCTCGACAGCATCAGGGGTAAGCCATGAACTGGTTGAGTGTGATAAAAGCTGTTAGCTACTGGGGATCAATTCAAAACCAAGTTTGAATTTTTTTTTGTTCCAGTAGCTCTAAAGTTGATTTTGTACTGTAAATTCGTAGATTTGAAGTTATGTGCGATGATTGTCTAAGAATTTGTTTTTGAGTCCATCGCTCTATTGAAATACACTATGATTTTGATACTTCTTTAAAGGAAAATGAATGATTCATTATCATCTTTGATGACTAATTAAGGAAGAGACTCTGGGGCAACACTGGAGTGCCCTTTAAGATGGTAGTTGAGAAGGTATTGAGGCATAAGAGTATGTGAGCAGTCGAAGACTATTATTCCAAAAGAAGAGCTAAATTCGTACTTATGTATGGGAGATAAGAAGAGGGTGGCAAGAAGAAGTTGAATAATAATAACAAGAGGAAGTAGTTTCACAGCGAAGATGATCAAAAGAAGAAAGTTAAAGGTGGACGGTTTGCAATAACTATGAAGATAAGGTCCACTATTGTAAATGCTGCATGCTGATGGGAGAAAGTGTCACAATTTCAACTAGTTTAGCATATTTAGAAGGTCTGCCTAAAGCCGCTAAAGCAAAAAAAATGGTGAAAGCATGTAGTATCAACGTTGTTGTAGCACTTCTAATTTTGATAAACATTACTTATAATGTGTTACTACCAAAAAATTAACACCAAAATAGGATGGCGATGAAGGTGTATTGGACGATTGCAAGCACATGAGAACTCTTCGGAAAGAAAATTGAACGCTAAGGGAAGTCAGCAATAGGGAGAAAAGTTCTGAAAGTGACATTAGCCGAGATCTACCGAAGGGAAAGGATCTCAGAAGCTAAAAGCTCTAATCAGCAGAGTCTATCCGATAGGATCGGGCTAGCAGAATTCCTCCAACGACGCCAACCCGACAGGGGGAATCGACAGCGATAGATCATCCATGTCAGAAACCAAGAAAGATGAAGGTAAGAGCTCCATCGGCTAGAACCCGAAAGGGCCTCCTGTAACACCCCGAATTTCAGTTAACACTGATATTCACTAATTACAGAATTAATAATCTCAGATGTGAGAATCAGGGGAAACGGGTTACGTCATTGTGTTCGTCTCGGAAAAATACGCGAAATAGAGTTCGAAATTTTGTAAATCGGAGTCCGTATGACCCGGTTAAGGCCCAAAGAAGTTTTCGGGAAATTTGAATTTCGAAACATGCAGAAATGGGGGCCAGGCGGGAAAAATCCCGCCCAGCCAAGTCGACTTGGCTGTCGACAGGGCTGTCGACTGCCATGTCGACAGGTCTGTCGACTTGCCCTGTCGGCTGATTCTGGCCTGGTGCACCATTTTAGTGTTTGGGCTGTGCTTTGGGGCTAGTTTCTGGAAGCTTCCGAGATCTGATGGCCCTAATCTAATTTAGGGTTAATCTAATGGCCTAAAACACTTGCCTAATCCTATAAATAAGACCCTAAGCTAGCTCTAAATGATCAAAATCCTATCTCCTAACTAAACTATGCCAAAATTTTCTATGATCATGGCCTCCACTCAAAACCCTAGCCTCCATCCTATTTCTAAACTATTTCTATGAAGGCTTTCATGTTCATACAAGCATCTTTGAGTTGTATGAGTGATCATTAGCTTGCATTCATCATCAAGTTGCAAGCTTTATGTTCAAGGCTAGAGTTTTTGGGTGATTTTTGGCAAGGGTTTGCTTATGGGAGTTTAGTGGTGAGTTTCTATAGACTTAACAATCAATTGTTAAATTGATTATGATAGGATATGATAAGATATGGCTATGTTTGTGGAATCAATGTGTTTATGCAAGTTTAGTATAGTGTATGTTGTGTGTTTTGCAAGTTTTATGCTATATGCAAGTTTAATGCTATGTTTTATGATGCAAAACACTATGTTGAACATTGATTCATATGTAACATGTTATGCAAGCTATATGTGAGACTATATGCAAGTTTATACGTAACATGTTATGCAAATTATGTGTTTGGTTTTATGCATGCTAAGTATTTGGTTTTATGCATGCTAAGTGTTTGGTTTTATGCAAGTTATGATGCAAGTTCATATGCAAGTTATGATGCAAGTTCATATGAAAGTTATGATGCAAGTTCATATGCAAGTTTGTCTCTTTTTATGATATGCATAATATATGCAAGTTTGCCTCTAAGTATGGCATGTTATGCAAGTTCATATGCAAGTTATGATGCAAGTTCATATGCAAGTTATGATGCAAGTTCATATACAAGTTATGATGCAAGTTCATATGCAAGTTTGCCTCTATGTATGACATAAGTACATGTGCAAGTTCATCCCTTTTCAGACCTATGACATGTATGCAAGTTGACACCTTTATGATAGGTCTATGACATGAACATTTAAGCAAGTTACCATCTTTATGACATATGTGATTCATGCAAGTTTGGATGGGTTATTTATGCAAGTTGGGTTTATGGTCATATATACAAGTTGACACCTTTTTAAACCCATGATAATGCTAATGATATGCTAAGTTGAACCCATTGTGTGTATGATGAATCTTCTCTTTTGAAGTATGTCATGTTAACGTATTTACGTGGGGACGATGGGGTAAAAATTAAGGAACACGTAAAATTGTGTGAAGTGGGTATGATTAAACATACCGTAAAGTGGATGGACATAATTGGGAATTTACCTATTAAGTTAGGTCTACCCATATTATGGAATTGGGAATTTACCTATTGAGTTAGGTCTACCCATATTCTTAAATATTTGTAATTAATTAGGGATAATTAATACAAATTATGGGGGTGATTAATTAGGTGTAATTAATCTACTAAGACACGAGGTTGGACCCTTTTGTAGCATAAGACTGCCCGGAACCGACCGGCAAATCCAGCGGCTACAAATGATTGGCCCAATGTGAGAGGTCTTAGTCATAAACTAAATACGTGACAAGTGTAAAGACACGAGGTTAGACTCTGTTATGGTGTAAGGCTGCCCGGAACCAACCGGCATATCCAGCTGCCATAAAAGACAGTCTAATGTGAGAGGACTTTACAAAGGTTACGATCTTAATTTATTAAGAAACACTTAACCAAATTAGCATGTAGAGGGGCATGAGGGGTTAAGTGGGTGCCTTGGGTGGCATGTAGTAACTAGTGGGGGTGCCTTGGGTGGCATGAGGAAACTAGTGGGTTGCCTTGGGTGGCAATAGAAAATACGATTAGAATACTTAACCAAAGTGGAACATGTAATTAAACATGATTAAAGGGTTAAGTAAGTGCCTTGGGTGGCATGTGGGAATCAAGTAAGTGCCTTGGGTGGCATGCGGAAATCTAGTGGGTGCCTTAAGTGGCAATTGAAATATAATTAAATGACAAGCTTAAGTAGTAGCTTGTGGGTGCCTTAAGTGGCAATTGAAATATAATTAAATGACAAGCTTAAGTAGTAGCTTGTGGGGGGCCTTAAGTGGCAATTGAAATATAATTAAATGACAAGCTTAAGTAGTAGCTTGTGGGGGCCTTAAGTGGCAATTGAAATATAATTAAATGACAAGCTTAAGTAGTAGCTTGTGGGGGGCCTTAAGTGGCAATTGAAATATAATTAAATGACAAGCTTAAGTAGTAGCTTGTGGGGGCCTTAAGTGGCAATTGAAATATAATTAGATGACTTAACCAAACCTTAACATGTAAGTGGGCATGATTATAAAAGGGGTTAAGTGGGATGCACTAGATAAAATGACAAGCTTAAGTAGTAGCTTGTGGGGGCCCATTTCAACCAATATCCCAAAAGTATCTTTGTGGGCTCGACCCAAGTCGAGGACGGGACACGCATATTGGGCTTGACTATAAGAGGCCAAAACGGGGTAGCGGTGGCAACGCGAGTCCAACGGGTTTCATATGCGTGTGTGGACCCAGGCTGGTAGGTAAGACGTTGTTGCATCGTGTAGGTATAAGCCGTGCACCATTGATTATCGGGTTGCCACTTTGGGGAGTGATACACCCCACTGTGGGGCCAGCACGGGTATCTACGGTAGGGAGCCGATCGCTTGGGGGTAGTGGGTACACCTAGTGGAGATAGGGGCAGACGACACCTATGTAGTCAGCTAGGGGTACAAGAAACTACTGGGTAAAATTACTAAGTACACTTAGTGGGATCAACCTTTAAGTAGGAATTACCCTTGGGTGGGTAGAACTGGTGTGGTGCAGTGTAGGAATTACCCTTGGGTGGGTAGATCTGGGGTGGTGCAATCAAGGGATTATCCTTGGGTGGATAAATGCGTCTTTTCGGTTATCTTAGTACATCCTGTGTTTAGTTGGCTACTCGGTGTAGTCATTATCCCCAGAGGTACCGTACCTTGTTTATATCATACCCTAATTACTTTAATGATTGTATTGTTAGGGTTATAGGACTCACTCAGACTTATGTCTGACCCCGTTGTTTCTTTATCTTTTTCCCAACCCTCAGGTTTTCAGAGTGGGCCTAGCACTAGTGGGCTTTGATCAGACTGCTTTATCTATCTTTTGGAGCTTGGACCGTGGATGTAAAGCTCAGTTTGTCTTTTCTATTATGGCTATTAGGTTATGTAGTGGGATTATGTACTTTTGTTTTTATCAGGATAGATATTATGTACTTGACTCTTATTTATGGTTTTGGTGTAACCAAACATGTTTTACTTTCCGCTGGAATGAAATGACGTTTTAAATTCTCAAGTATTACGTATATCTGTCTTGTTGTAATTTTTCTGTTCTATATTCACTTAAAATACTCCACCGATGTTATGGCATTCCCTTAGTGAGTGACCGTAGTGGGTGTGGGGTGTTACACGTGGTATCAGAGCTTAAGGTTACCAGAACAAATAATTTTTTTAGAAAAACTATTTTCTAAGAATATTTTTGAAAGGAGTATTTTCAAAAACATGTCTTTTAAGAGAAAAGTTTTTGAAAGAAAAGCATAATCCCCAATAGCCATATCTATATCTTTCAAATTCACCGTTTTGAATCTCTTCCTCTCTCGTTTTGAGTTTCCCCTCCGTGTATAGATGATCTTTCTAAGATAGATAAGAATGGAAAACCACTTCAAGGGACTTAGACGTTAGTCGGATTAGAAGTTGGTTCAAGAAGGAGGAGGACTGGTAGGTACCTATTGATAGACGATGGGAGGAAGGCTCAAATAGTTGTTTGATTAATGAAGGATGAAACCCCATTGGTGGGAGGTTACGAGTGGAGAATGGGAAGAAGAAGGCGAGTAGTTATTCCTTTGGAGGAATAGGACACCTTATTAGGATTGTCCAAAGAGGCAAGGGCAAGGTACAGAATCTTTTGGAGGGTAGTTGTATTCCCTCACGGCTAGTGTACCAGATGGGGATAGGACCGTCTAGGTTGGAATTTGGATTTCTTTATTATTCGGTTCGAACTTTATTTGATTCTGGCGCATCGAGTTCGTTTATCTCATCATTGTTAGTTGAGTCACTGCACTTAGACACCAGTTTAGTAGATGATCCCTTAGTTGTTTCAAACCCAATTGGGGCTCCATGATGTGTTTGGGTTTGAAAGTTTCTATACTTAGCGTTGAGTTTAGATATGA
This sequence comes from Allium sativum, assembly GCA_030737875.1. Taxonomy (NCBI): domain Eukaryota; kingdom Viridiplantae; phylum Streptophyta; class Magnoliopsida; order Asparagales; family Amaryllidaceae; genus Allium; species Allium sativum. Next base: position 374,868,766 of record CM060913.1, read on the forward strand.
TGCTTTTTGGGCTTCACGGGCTATGGAATAGTTTTGGGCATGGACTGGTTAACCAGTAGGGGTGCCGTTCTTGATTTTGAAGGGAGAGTTGTTAGGCTTATGACCCGCTTGGGTAACACTCTCGAGATCTCTTGTAATCCCATGGAATCGGTTATGCTAAGTTATCTAGAATCGCTTGACACGTCGGTCGAGAGTTTGCGATCTGTTAGAGTGGTCCGGGAATACTCGGATGTTGTAACGACCCGAAAATCCGTACCTATTTGAGCTGACTAATACGACACACGTCCAACTCAAATTGCACGAAAATTCAGATCATTAATAGAAAGAAATTAGAGGGTGAGATAGGAAAGATAGAACTAATAGAGTAGAAGAAGAAGAGGAACACAACTGAGCAGAATCAGAGTAAACACGAATCTCACAGCGGAACGAATAAAATATATTATATAACATAACTTTGGAATACAAATCTGGTTTGTACATATATACTTACCATCATCAGAGTACACATAAAATTTCATACAGCGGAGATAACTCTAAATAACCAACATTGAAGATTCCTTCTTCAAGCTCCTCCAAGTGCATCTGTAAAGCCTGAAACACTTGACTGCCCGTACAAATTTGGGCACCCAAGAGTTTAGGGAAAACAAACAAAATAAACTCTGGGTCAGTCATGGGACTGGTCTGAGTAAACTCCAACCATTCGGTTTAACTTTGAAAATCCTTTTGAAAACAAAGGATAATAGTAAGACCAGCCCACACATAAACATGGACGGTTTTTACCTTACTATAACCCAAACACTTTGATATCAAAATCCAGTGATATTATAATAATGTCTAATCAAATAAATAACCAAATAGTAAAACGCTTGCATCTCACGCTCTACATATATAGTATAAAATCAAAACCCGCAGGGCTCTTATTGGAGATTGGATTCCAACTATGACAAGGTATGGGACCACCTTCCGATGATGTATCTCTAGAGGCGAATACACCTGGGTTCAACAAGAACGTCTTGCAACCCGGCCCACACATGACCGACCACTCATTTCGCTTGAGTGTATCGAATGTATATCACCAACGGTTGGACTCAAACCACCGTTCCCGAATGGGCAGAATCGATAGATTAAGAAACAAAAGGAATTTCTCTAGATAGGTGATTATACACCCTAATGGGAGCGACCCACATAGCCATGCTGCCTGCCCGATTTTTGTCATTTCCCGGTTGTGAAGCTTGAGGCTACGTCTACCTTTTAGAACATCTGTCCACCACACACTTTGAATGCCACATAGTCAAACCCGTCAAATCACTAGTTGATCTTCCCAAAAATATTACGGGTATAAAAGCTAAGAGAAACGAATTTCTCCGCCACCAGACGTAACACTTTGAAAAGATCGTCTTATGTGACCGTTAGGAATACTCTGTCAGACATTCGTCCATACAAGTTGTCCTGGGACTGGACAAACATAACAGCTCTTTGAATCTCACACCGTCTTCGATTTTCTTCAATATAATCTGATTCGCAACGCCTATGCCTATACGAAGTGGTTCTCGGATATTAAATCCAACCGGTCTCTCCGTATCGACAACGAGGGTAAAAATCTTTGATAGTTGGTGTTTTAACTATCAAAGGAAAAATAAACATCCATCAAACATCCATCAAACAATTTCACACTCACTGGCCCTTTCTAATATTTTATATTAAATTCATTTTCTTAGCGAATTCCATATATATATATCGTTGTATCGAATTCTATTATCAAAATTCCTTAAAAATATTCTAACTCCTTAAATTTCCGGAAAAATTCGCCATAACCTCCTTTGTACCGGCAAATAATTCAAACCCCAACTCGCCTCTCTAGGCCCTTTTCATTCAAAAAGAAAATCAAAAAAAAAAACCAAGTGGCTTGCCGATTCGGCGCATAAAACCTCATACGAAAATTGAAACATGTACCTTTTGTCGAGCACTTAAATTATAAATCTTCCTACTCTCTTCATACTCTTTATCCCATACTTTATTTCGTACCTGTTCAACCTATGCATATTCGCATTCCCAATTTGTCTCACACAGGTCCAATCATTTTAACTCAAGTTTGCTAATTTACCTTCTTTAAATCCCTTTCTTGAAATTAAGGTTTAATATTATCAAATGATAATATTTCTTTCTATTTATAAACCTTGTTTATAAATAACACTTCTTGTTTTAAATACTAAAACAAGTTCTCGATTTCAAATTCTCTTTGAAATAAAATTTCCACTTTGGAAAACAAATTTTCCTTTTAAACTTCATATTTGAATTTAAAACCAAATAATGATTTTCCTTTCCATTAAAACATTGTTTATAATTTCAGTTACTTGTTTTTATTATTAAAAACAAGTTAATATTCCTTAATGTATTCGAAATACCATTTCTATTTTGAAAAGTGAAATTTCCCTTTCTTTCCCCCCCCCCCTTTTTTTTTTTACAAATCCCTTTTAAGTTCATACTTGGATTTAAATAAATTATCCAATAAAATTCCCTCTTTTATTTATAAAAATTATTTATAAATAACACCTCTTGTTTTAAATATATAAAACAATTTCTCTATTTCAAATTTCGTTTGAATTCCCTCTTTCTATTTTTGGAGAATAAATTCTCCTTTTCAAAAATCATACTTGAATTTACATTTCTAGATTATCCAATGATAATAAAATTTTATTCATTTATAAACCTCGTTTATACCTTCCCCTTCTTGGTTTAGATTATTTAAAACAAGTCCTTATTTCAAATCTTATTTGAAATCCCATTTCTATTCTGGAAAATAAATTTTCCTTTTTAAATCCAACTTGAATAATCTATTATTATCAAACGATAACTTTTCTTTCCATTCAGAATAGTGTTATAAATTTATCTACTTGTTTTTATTATTAAAAGCAAGTAAATATTTCTAAATCCATTTGACATTCCATTTTTATTTCGAAAAGTAAACTTTTCTTTTTAAATTCAAATATCCCTTTTTGATATTTTTAATTATAAATATTTGGGCCAATGATATTTAAATACCCAAATAACCAAACCATCAGTCCAATTCATTATATCACACACATATAAACATGTGTACAACAATAAATAAATTTGAGGAATCCAGTTGGATCCCTCCAACCTGTTTTCCCTGCATCCACAGATGTTAGTCAACAAAAATAATACCAATCCTGCTTCAAGGCAGGATATCGCGGTATAAAAAGGGGATCCACTTATGTACGTGGGCGTAGTGTCATCCGCTAATGATACTGCGGGCATCCGCTAATAGTATTGCGGGAAATCCAATAACCACAATAATTCAACAATTCATTCATACACCCAAGCAACCAACAAATTTATTTTTAACGATAAAAATAAATTTAGATATAAAATGGTGAGTGAGATTTACTCACCTGATTTTTTATTCTTCGATGATTTGTCGTTGTTTTTATCCAACTTAACGGTTGTTTTAAAATTAGGCAAAATCCCAATCATTTCCATAGCATAGCTTTTGTTTATGCGAATCCATTGAAATTCTGCGATATCGGATATCGTATGAGTTTTTATACAATGTTATAAGATCGATATAAATTAAATGTTATTGACTACTTCAACTGAAATAAATTGAATTTCTAATTTACCTTAGTCGCCATTATTATCGGACCATCGCCTTATCACAACTACCATGCTACCGCCATGCCGCAAATACCCTCAACTTTCACTACCGAACTCCCATTAATCACCCTAGTCCATCACCGTATATTGCATCACTCAAACCTTCATTGTAATGTCATTGTCGGGCTCCAAACATCAGCCTCACTAGTATCCAACCCCAAACTTCTCCAATGATAGCCATTTCCAACTCCACTGCCTCAATATCAAACCCACCTCACTGCTGTGATCTCCTCTTAACCAATATCACCGACAAAACAATCTGATCACTCCTGCCATGCTACAACTGAACTCGGTCCCTCCAAAAATCCAATGCCAGGCTTTCAATACATCAGCCTCCAACCCAAACCAAAGTGTCTTCACCATTACTCTACTGTTTGCTAAGTACGAGCTCAAAAAAATTCACCATAACATAACCAAAATCCTTCTCCAATACCACTGTATCACCAGTTCCTCAGCAATACCGCACCTTCCCAGATCAAGAATCCCAGATCGGCACTCCTCAACTTAGTCAACACCCCAACATCGCACTGTCCACAAGTGTGTCGTGCTCACCTGAACGACCTGCGCCACCCATTTGCCTCCTCATCGCGTTCAACTGCTGAATCGCACCACCCCCACAAATACAGATCCGAACTACAACCTAAATCCCTCTTCGACTTGCTGTCGCATCCCCCTGAACCACCACAACAGCTTCGAAATTCACTTCAGTGCCTGCTCCCCTGGTCCTTCATTCGACGAGGAACCCATAGTCTCCGATCTGATGATGAGTTCAAGAATCGCGACCTTGGTTTGCGATTTTTATTTGCGTCTTTTTTTTTAAGTGAATTCAATTTTTATTTGAAGAAAAGAATGAAGAGGGACTAAAATGAAATGGTGTATTTGTGGGTTTGATTTTCTGTTTTGAGGAACGATGGAAAACAAAGGCCATCGGTTGTTTATATAGAGGTGCGAAGTGAGACATCAAGTACATCCCCATTAAATTGTTGTTTCGCTGATATTGAAAATTTGAGGCAGAAGATTGAGCTCGAGGGAAAACATGTCTGTACGATTCTCTTCACTAGGTCTGCGTATCACATACAGAGGTCGGCTGATGGATGTTAATAAAATTTGATTTGATTTTAGTTATATATAATATTTCCAAATGTCTCGTGTCCTTAACTAGCAAACCCCAAACCGCCATTTAACCGTAACGACTGACGTTACAAGTTTATAATGATCTATTGAACTCAATAAACCGATTCTGAAATTTTATTCAGTCGTATATACAGAATAATACTATTAAATTAATTACAAACAATTTAATTCAAGATTATAAATAATTATCGTTCTAATTCAATACATATTTATATTAATCGACTGAATTGTTTAGATTCAGATTTTAATTGTGAATTCAATTATTACTATTACGACAATTAAATATATTTGATATTAAATCTAGATATCAATAAATTAAATAAAAATCCATTAATTAATCCAATCCAATATTTAAAATAAATTTAAATATTCAATATAAATTGACAAAAATCCGGGACGTTACATTCCTTCCCCCTTAAAAGAATTTCGTCCCCGAAATTACTAAGACAGAAGAAATGCTATAGACCCGTTAACTTTTCAAAAGCTCACTTTGTTATATTTCTGCATTTCATATTCTATAACTCAAATTCCATACAATTTTAAGTTTTCATGGGAATGTTCAGTTTGAGTACTTTAACTGATTTCCATCATTTCGACTTGCTTAAGTTAAATTTTAGATTTTAGAATTCAAATACCCTGTATTTATTTCAAATTCCTTTGAAATCATATAAATATATATATACATATATTGATTTCTACCTCAAATTCAAAACATTTGAATTTTCCAAGCAACCTATTTTCTGAAATTATTTCCAATTGGAAATCTTACTTATGGTAGCAATTTTTCACTTAAAAACTCGAAAACGAACACTGATGGTGCTGCAGTCATCATCAGAATTATTTTCCAGCCACTGAAGTGAGTTCAATGCATTATCACTTTTCAAAATCCATACATTATGATTTTATTCAAAATCTTCCCAAAATAATGCTATATCACTCTAATATACTTTGAAAAAAATATTTTCCAACCTTCCGGGATTTAAATTCCAATTTATGGTTTTAATCTAATTCAATTACATCTCATTTGTATATTTTATTCACATACAAATTCTATTTGATTTTATATATAACCATTTCAAATGTATAATCTAGTTATAGCAACTAACTCATCCATATATACATAACTCTAGAAAATTATTCCTTTATATCAAAATATAGTTTTGGGCAAAATTATTTCATTTACCCGATTTAAAACAATATTGTGTCGATTCCTCTGTCCAAGTGTTTAGAAACTCCTATCGACGTCGTGACGTCCCACGATTCGACCAGAATTCATAAACCACTCAATAGACAAGCCAACACAATATAAAACAACTTTTATATCAATTTACAAATACGCTCTCTCGTATATACACTCAACTCATTCTAGGGTACTACTGACCCTATCTTTAATGAGTAAACCCCCACCAAAGCCTAGGTGTTCGCTCAACCTAAGCTCTGATACCACTGTAATGACCCGATAATCCGTACCTATTTGAGCTGACTAATACGACACACGTCCAACTCAAATTGCACGAAAATTCAGATCATTAATAGAAAGAAATTAGAGGGTGAGATAGGAAAGATAGAACTAATAGAGTAGAAGAAGAAGAGGAACACAACTGAGCAGAATCAGAGTAAACACGAATCTCACAGCGGAACGAATAAAATATATTATATAACATAACTTTGGAATACAAATCTGGTTTGTACATATATACTTACCATCATCAGAGTACACATAACATTTCATACAGCGGAGATAACTCTAAATAACCAACATTGAAGATTCCTTCTTCAAACTCCTCCAAGTGCATCTGTAAAGCCTGAAACACTTGACTGCCCGTACAAATTTGGGCACCCAAGAGTTTAGGGAAAACAAACAAAATAAACTCTGGGTCAGTCATGGGACTGGTGTGAGTAAACTCCAACCATTCGGTTTAACTTTGAAAATTCTTTTGAAAACAAAGGATAATAGTAAGACCAGCCCACACATAAACATGGACGGTTTTTACCTTACTATAACCCAAACACTTTGATATCAAAATCCAGTGATATTATAATAATGTCTAATCAAATAAATAACCAAATAGTAAAACGCTTGCATCTCACGCTCTACATATATAGTATAAAATCAAAACCCGCAGGGCTCTTATTGGAGATTGGATTCCAACTATGACAAGGTATGGGACCACCTTCCGATGATGTATCTCTAGAGGCGAATACACCTGGGTTCAACAAGAACGTCTTGCAACCCGGCCCACACATGACCGACCACTCATTTCGCTTGAGTGTATCGAATGTATATCACCAACGGTTAGACTCAAACCACCGTTCCCGAATGGGCAGAATCGATAGATTAAGAAACAAAAGGAATTTCTCTAGATAGGTGATTATACACCCTAATGGGAGCGACCCACATAGTCATGCTGCCTGCCCGATTTTTGTCATTTCCCGGTTGTGAAGCTTGAGGCTACGTCTACCTTTTAGAACATCTGGCCACCACACACTTTGAATGCCACATAGTCAAACCCGTCAAATCACTAGTTGATCTTCCCAAAAATATTACGGGTATAAAAGCTAAGAGAAACGAATTTCTCCGCCACCAGACGTAACACTTTGAAAAGATCGTCTTATGTGACCGTTAGGAATACTCTGTCAGACATTCGTCCATACAAGTTGTCCTGGGACTGGACAAACATAACAGCTCTTTGAATCTCACACCGTCTTCGATTTTCTTCAATATAATCTGATTCGCAACGCCTATGCCTATACGAAGTGGTTCTCGGATATTAAATCCAACCGGTCTCTCCGTATCGACAACGAGGGTAAAAATCTTTGATAGTTGGTGTTTTAACTATCAAAGGAAAAATAAACATCCATCAAACATCCATCAAACAATTTCACACTCACTGGCCCTTTCTAATATTTTATATTAAATTCATTTTCTTAGCGAATTCCATATATATATATCGTTGTATCGAATTCTATTATCAAAATTCCTTAAAAATATTCTAACTCCTTAAATTTCTGGAAAAATTTGCCATAACCTCCTTTGTACCGGCAAATAATTCAAACCCCAACTCGCCTCTCTAGGCCCTTTTCATTCAAAAAGAAAATCAAAAAAAAAAACCAAGTGGCTTGCCGATTCGGCGCATAAAACCTCATACGAAAATTGAAACATGTACCTTTTGTCGTGCACTTAAATTATAAATCTTCCTACTCTCTTCATACTCTTTATCCCATACTTTATTTCGTACCTGTTCAACCTATGCATATTCGCATTCCCAATTTGTCTCACACAGGTCCAATCATTTTAACTCAAGTTTGCTAATTTACCTTCTTTAAATCCCTTTCTTGAAATTAAGGTTTAATATTATCAAATGATAATATTTCTTTCTATTTATAAACCTTGTTTATAAATAACACTTCTTGTTTTAAATACTAAAACAAGTTCTCGATTTCAAATTCTCTTTGAAATAAAATTTCCACTTTGGAAAACAAATTTTCCTTTTAAACTTCATATTTGAATTTAAAACCAAATAATGATTTTCCTTTCCATTAAAACATTGTTTATAATTTCAGTTACTTGTTTTTATTATTAAAAACAAGTTAATATTCCTCAATGTATTCGAAATACCATTTCTATTTTGAAAAGTGAAATTTCCCTTTCTTCCCCCCCCCCCCCCCCCCGCTTTTTTTTTTTTACAAATCCCTTTTAAGTTCATACCTGGATTTAAATAAATTATCCAATAAAATTCCCTCTTTTATTTATAAAAATTATTTATAAATAACACCTCTTGTTTTAAATATATAAAACAATTTCTCTATTTCAAATTTATTTTGAATTCCCTCTTTCTATTTTTGGAGAATAAATTCTCCTTTTCAAAAATCATACTTGAATTTACATTTCTAGATTATCCAATGATAATAAAATTTTATTCATTTATAAACCTCGTTTATACCTTCCCCTTCTTGGTTTAGATTATTTAAAACAAGTCCTTATTTCAAATCTTATTTGAAATCCCATTTCTATTCTGGAAAATAAATTTTCCTTTTTAAATCCAACTTGAATAATCTATTATTATCAAACGATAACTTTTCTTTCCATTCAGAACAGTGTTATAAATTTATCTACTTGTTTTTATTATTAAAAGCAAGTAAATATTTCTAAATCCATTTGACATTCCATTTTTATTTCGAAAAGTAAACTTTTCTTTTTAAATTCAAATATCCCTTTTTGATATTTTTAATTATAAATATTTGGGCCAATGATATTTAAATACCCAAATAACCAAACCATCAGTCCAATTCATTATATCACACACATATAAACATGTGTACAATAATAAATAAATTTGAGGAATCCAGTTGGATCCCTCCAACCTGTTTTCCCTGCATCCACAGATGTTAGTCAACAAAAATAATACCAATCCTGCTTCAAGGCAGGATATCGCGGTATAAAAAGGGGATCCACTTATGTACGTGGGCGTAGTGTCATCCGCTAATGATACTGCGGGCATCCGCTAATAGTATTGCGGGAAATCCAATAACCACAATAATTCAACAATTCATTCATACACCCAAGCAGCCAACAAATTTATTTTTAACGATAAAAATAAATTTAGATATAAAATGGTGAGTGAGATTTACTCACCTGATTTTTTATTCTTCGATGATTTGTCGCTGTTTTTATCCAACTTAACGGTTGTTTTAAAATTAGGCAAAATCCCAATCATTTCCATAGCATAGCTTTTGTTTATGCGAATCCATTGAAATTCTGCGATATCGGATATCGTATGAGTTTTTATACAATGTTATAAGATCGATATAAATTAAATGTTATTGACTACTTCAACTGAAATAAATTGAATTTCTAATTTACCTTAGTCGCCATTATTATCGGACCATCGCCTTATCACAACTACCATGCTACCGCCATGCCGCAAATACCCTCAACTTTCACTACCGAACTCCCATTAATCACCCTAGTCCATCACCGTATATTGCATCACTCAAACCTTCATTGTAATGTCATTGTCGGGCTCCAAACATCAGCCTCACTAGTATCCAACCCCAAACTTCTCCAATGATAGCCATTGCCAACTCCACTGCCTCAATATCAAACCCACCTCACTGCTGTGATCTCCTCTTAACCAATATCACCGACAAAACAATCTGATCACTCCTGCCATGCTACAACTGAACTCGGTCCCTCCAAAAATCCAATGCCAGGCTTTCAATACATCAGCCTCCAACCCAAACCAAAGTGTCTTCACCATTACTCTACTGTTTGCTAAGTACGAACTCAAAAAAATTCACCATAACATAACCAAAATCCTTCTCCAATACCACTGTATCACCAGTTCCTCAGCAATACCGCACCTTCCCAGATCAAGAATCCCAGATCCGCACTCCTCAACTTAGTCAACACCCCAACATCGCATTGTCCACAAGTGTGTCGTGCTCACCTGAACGACCTGCGCCACCCATTTGCCTCCTCATCGCGTTCAACTGCTGAATCGCACCACCCCCACAAATACAGATCCGAACTACAACCTAAATCCCTCTTCGACTTGGTGTCGCATCCCCCTGAACCACCACAACAGCTTCGAAATTCACTTCAGTGCCTGCTCCCCTGGTCCTTCATTCGACGAGGAACCCATAGTCTCCGATCTGATGATGAGTTCAAGAATCGCGACCTTGGTTTGCGATTTTTATTTGCGTCTTTTTTTTTAAGTGAATTCAATTTTTATTTGAAGAAAAGAATGAAGAGGGACTGAAATGAAATGGTGTATTTGTGGGTTTGATTTTCTGTTTTGAGGAACGATGGAAAACAAAGGCCATCGGTTGTTTATATAGAGGTGCGAAGTGAGACATCAAGTACATCCCCATTAAATTGTTGTTTCGCTGATATTGAAAATTTGAGGCAGAAGATTGAGCTCGAGGGAAAACATGTCTGTACGATTCTCTTCACTAGGTCTGCGTATCACATACAGAGGTCGGCTGATGGATGTTAATAAAATTTGATTTGATTTTAGTTATATATAATATTTCCAAATGTCTCGTGTCCTTAACTAGCAAACCCCAAACCGCCATTTAACCGTAACGACTGACGTTACAAGTTTATAATGATCTATTGAACTCAATAAACCGATTCTGAAATTTTATTCAGTCGTATATATAGAATAATACTATTAAATTAATTACAAACAATTTAATTCAAGATTATAAATAATTATCGTTCTAATTCAATACATATTTATATTAATCGACTGAATTGTTTAGATTCAGATTTTAATTGTGAATTCAATTATTACTATTACGATAATTAAATATATTTGATATTAAATCTAGATATCAATAAATTAAATAAAAATCCATTAATTAATCCAATCCAATATTTAAAATAAATTTAAATATTCAATATAAATTGACAAAAATCCGGGATGTTACAGATGTGGTTGAGGAGGCGAAGGGCTTACCTCAGGAGCGGGAGATTGACTTTCGAATATATCTGGTGGACAATGCCAAACCAGTATCTTGGCCAGTGTGCCACATGGCTCCTCGTGTGAGGAGGGAACTCCATAAGCAAGTAGGCGATTTGCTTGAGAAGGGGTTCATAAGACGAAGTATATCGGAGTGGGGTGCTCCAGTAGTTTTTGCCATGAAGGCGGATGGGTCCCTCAGACTTTGTGTAGGCTAAGGAGAACTAAATAAACTCACAAAGAAGAATAGACACCCATTGCCGAGGATTGATGATCTCTTTGATCAGTTAGTTGGCGCCTCAGTATTTTCGCAGTTGGACTTAGCCACGGGGTTTCGTCAGTTGAGAATGGCTGAGGATAGTATAGAGAAGACTGCCTTTAGGACTCCGGATGGGTTTTTATGAGTGGCTGGTGATGCCATTTGGTTTGACGAACGCCCCCGCATACTTTATTGATTTGATGAGAAGGGTGTTCAGGGAGTACCTAAATAAGTTCGTGATGGTCTTTGTAATTGACATCTTGGTCTTTTCTAGGAGCGAAATAAGTTTTCGTATGTGCTCAATAGGTTGAGCGAAGCCAGTTATGGGATAAACGGTGGTTTTGGAGCGAGACTGGCGAGGACACCCAGAGTTGGACAAGGGCTTAATTATTTAGCCGTTTTTACTAGTATCATCTCACGTAGGTCGTCTGAATTCGAAGGAGGTGTCCCTTGGGTGTTTGTCTGATATTGGTTTAGGCCTTTGGGGCTTGCACTTGGGAGATGTCAAGTTCGACTAGGATGGTCTGCGTGAGAGATGGATAGTTGTGACGATTTTGTATGAGAGAATATCCTGGTTTTCCTCAGAAGAGGAGAAAAGCATGCCCTACATTTTAGGGAAGTGTTGGAGGCTCTTCGAGCGCATAGTCTTGAGACAGCAAAGGTGGATGGAGTTCTTAGCATCCTATGATTTCGAGGTAGCGTGGTGGCGGACGCCTTGAGCAGAAAAAGGCTGTCTTTGAGTCCATTGTTCGTGGAATGGCGAAGCTTGGAGTTTATTTCTATGTTTGACTTTAGACCTTCCGTTGACTTTGTACCCGGTTTGCTAGCCTCCTTGGAGGTTAGGCCTACTCTTTTGGGACGGATTGGCAAGGCACAGCGAGACGACCCACAGTTGGTTGAGTTAGTAGAGAAGCTCATAAGGGGGGAGTCGTCCAGCCATTTGAGTAGGTACACCCTAGATGGTAAGGGGTGGTTGCGTAGAGACGGTAGACTTTATGTACCGCAAGACGAGGGTTTGAGGAAGGCTTTACTTGATGATGCACATCGGTCGAAGATGACCATTCATCCCGGTGGGGACAAGATGTACCAAGACATGAAGCGAGTTTTCTTTTGGGCCGGTATGAAGAAAGACGTGGCCGAGTATGTCGCTAGATGCTTGGTGTGAAAAAAAAAAAGTAAAACCCGGTTAGTTGCTTTACCCATTGGTGGTTCCGCTATGGAAGTGGGATAGTGTCTCGATGGATTACCGAGATTGAGGAAGGGTTACGGGAATTTGGGTTATGGTAGATAGACTTACTAAGAGTGCCCATTTCATACCCGTGAAGAGCAAGAGGACTGTTCCAAGTCTAGCTTCAGTTTATATTCGAGAGATAGTTCGGTTGCATAGGGAACATGACGTATTCCATGTGTCACATTTGAGGAAGTGCCTACATGAGACCGCAGAGGCGGTAGAGCTGAGCTTGCTTAAAGAAGTAAAGGTAGAGCATGATGTGATTATTCGACGAGCTCCTACCCGCATCCTTGGGTCAGAGATTAGGAAGTTGAGAAACAGAGAGGTTCGACTAGTCAAAGTGAAAAGGGGAGAAGGTGAGAGCAATGCTACTTGGGAGACAGAAGCGAAGATGCGTTCGTTATACCCATTCCTTTTTTTTGAGGGTATGTCCTTTAAACGTCTCCTTTATCATTTGTCTAGTGCTTATCTTATCTTTAGTATGTCCTCTCATTAGTACCTTTGACCTTTAGATAGGGTAAACCTATGGTTAAAACATGTGTTTGAGACATGTTATGTTTGATGGATGCATGTGGATGCAAGTGGTTGCCAGTGGTTGCTCGTGGATGCATATACACACACTCTAGACACTAGATCAGCTCAATCACTTCATATTGCATATTGCATATAATTGTGTGTAGGTAGCTATATTTATGGATGTATAATGATTGTGTTATCATATAGATGATGCATTTTGGTGAATGATTGTGCACTCATGTAGATATTGTATGTGTCGATAGGGTTCTCTCGCATACATAATGGATGCATGGCATTATCATGGTTTGCATATGTTCATACATTTGATAGGGAACATATACACACACTTTTTGCATATGCTCATACATCATTAGAAATTGTTTTAAGGACAATGGATGCCCGTGTTTGATGGATTGAGTAGATGGTTGTTTGGATGGTAGGATATGCATTCTCCTTAGCTTAGAGATTTCGGGGACGAAATCCTTTAAGGAGGGGAGAATGTAACACCCCGAATTTCAGTTAACACTGATATTCACTAATTACAGAATTAATAATCTCAGATGTGAGAATCAGGGGAAACGGGTTACTTCATTGTGTTCGTCTCGGAAAAATACGCGAAATAGAGCCCGAAATTTTGTAAATCGGAGTCCGTATGACCCGGTTAAGGCCAAAAGAAGTTTTCGGGAAATTTGAATTTCGAAACATGCAGAAATGGGGGCCAGGCGGGAAAAATCCCGCCCAGCCAAGTCGACTTGGCTGTCGACAGGGCTGTCGACTGCCATGTCGACAGGCATGTCGACAGGCAAGTCGACAGGGCTGTCGACTTGCCCTGTCGGCTGATTCTGGCCTGGTGCACCATTTTAGTGTTTGGGCTGTGCTTTGGGGCTGGTTTCTGGAAGCTTCCGAGATCTGATGGCCCTAATCTAATTTAGGGTTAATCTAATGGCCTAAAACACTTGCCTAATCCTATAAATAAGACCCTAGGCTAGCTCTAAATGATCAAAATCCTATCTTCTAACTAAACTATGCCAAAATTTTCTATGATCATGGCCTCCACTCAAAACCCTAGCCTCCATCCTATTTCTAAACTATTTCTATGAAGGCTTTCATGTTCATACAAGCGTCTTTGAGTTGTATGAGTGATCATTAGCTTGCATTCATCATCAAGTTGCAAGCTTTATGTTCAAGGCTAGAGTTTTTGGGTGATTTTTGGCAAGGGTTTGCTTATGGGAGTTTAGTGGTGAGTTTCTATAGACTTAACAATCAATTGTTAAATTGATTATGATAGGATATGATAAGATATGGCTATGTTTGTGGAATCAATGTGTTTATGCAAGTTTAGTATAGTGTATGTTGTGTGTTTTGCAAGTTTTATTCTATATGCAAGTTTAATGCTATGTTTTATGATGCAAAACACTATGTTGAACATTGATTCATATGTAACATGTTATGCAAGCTATATGTGAGACTATATGCAAGTTTATATGTAACATGTTATGCAAATTATGTATTTGGTTTTATGCATGCTAAGTATTTGGTTTTATGCATGCTAAGTGTTTGGTTTTATGCAAGTTATGATGCAAGTTCATATGCAAGTTATGATGCAAGTTCATATGAAAGTTATGATGCAAGTTCATATGCAAGTTTGTCTCTTTTTATGATATGCATAATATATGCAAGTTTGCCTCTAAGTATGGCATGTTATGCAAGTTCATATGCAAGTTATGATGCAAGTTCATATGCAAGTTATGATGCAAGTTCATATACAAGTTATGATGCAAGTTCATATGCAAGTTTGCCTCTATGTATGACATAAGTACATGTGCAAGTTCATCCCTTTTTAGACCTATGACATGTATGCAAGTTGACACCTTTATGATAGGTCTATGACATGAACATTTATGCAAGTAACCATCTTTATGACATATGTGATTCATGCAAGTTTGGGTGGGTTATTTATGCAAGTTGGGTTTATGATCATATATACAAGTTGACACCTTTTTAAACCCATGATAATGCTAATGATATGCTAAGTTGAACCCATTGTGTGTATGATGAATCTTCTCTTTTGAAGTATGTCATGTTAACGTATTTACGTGGGGACGATGGGGTAAAAATTAAGGAACACGTAAAATTGTGTGAAGTGGGTATGATTAAACATACCGTAAAGTGGATGGACATAATTGGGAATTTACCTATTAAGTTAGGTCTACCCATATTATGGAATTGGGAATTTACCTATTGAGTTAGGTCTACCCATATTCTTAAATATTTGTAATTAATTAGGGATAATTAATACAAATTATGGGGGTGATTAATTAGGTGTAATTAATCTACTAAGACACGAGGTTGGACCCTTTTGTAGCATAAGACTGCCCGGAACCGACCGGCAAATCCAGCGGCTACAAATGATTGGCCCAATGTGAGAGGTCTTAGTCATAAACTAAATACGTGACAAGTGTAAAGACACGAGGTTAGACTCTGTTATGGTGTAAGGCTGCCCGGAACCAACCGGCATATTCAGCTGCCATAAAAGGCAGTCTAATGTGAGAGGTCTTTACAAAGGTTACGATCTTAATTTATTAAGAAACACTTAACCAAATTAGCATGTAGAGGAGCATGAGGGGTTAAGTGGGTGCCTTGGGTGGCATGTAGTAACTAGTGGGGGTGCCTTGGGTGGCATGAGGAAACTAGTGGGTTGCCTTGGGTGGAAATAGAAAATACGATTAGAATACTTAACCAAAGTGGAACATGTAATTAAACATGATTAAAGGGTTAAGTAAGTGCCTTGGGTGGCATGTGGGAATCAAGTAAGTGCCTTGGGTGGCATGCGGAAATCTAGTGGGTGCCTTAAGTGGCAATTGAAATATAATTAAATGACAAGCTTAAGTAGTAGCTTGTGGGGGCCTTAAGTGGCAATTGAAATATAATTAAATGACAAGCTTAAGTAGTAGCTTGTGGGGGGCCTTAAGTGGCAATTGAAATATAATTAAATGACAAGCTTAAGTAGTAGCTTGTGGGGGCCTTAAGTGGCAATTGAAATATAATTAAATGACAAGCTTAAGTAGTAGCTTGTGGGGGGCCTTAAGTGGCAATTGAAATATAATTAAATGACAAGCTTAAGTAGTAGCTTGTGGGGGCCTTAAGTGGCAATTGAAATATAATTAGATGACTTAACCAAACCTTAACATGTAAGTGGGCATGATTATAAAAGGGGTTAAGTGGGATGCACTAGATAAAATGACAAGCTTAAGTAGTAGTTTGTGGGGGCCCATTTCAACCAATATCCCAAACGTATCTTTGTGGGCTCGACCCAAGTCGAGGACGGGACACACATATTGGGCTTGACTATAAGAGACCAAAACGGGGTAGCGGTGGCAACGCGAGTCCAACGGGTTTCATATGCGTGTGTGGACCCGGGCTGGTAGGTAAGACGTTGTTGCATCGTGTAGGTATAAGCCGTGCACCATTGATTATCGGGTTGCCACTTTGGGGAGTGATACACCCCACTGTGGGGCCAGCACGGGTATCTACGGTAGGGAGCCGATCGCTTGGGGGTAGTGGGTACACCTAGTGGAGATAGGGGCAGACGGCACCTATGTAGTCAGCTAGGGGTACAAGAAACTACTGGGTAAAATTACTAAGTACACTTAGTGGGATCAACCTTTAAGTAGGAATTACCCTTGGGTGGGTAGAACTGGTGTGGTGCAATGTAGGAATTACCCTTGGGTGGGTAGATCTGGGGTGGTGCAATCAAGGGATTATCCTTGGGTGGATAAATGCGTCTTTTCGGTTATCTTAGTACATCCTGTGTTTAGTTGGCTACTCAGTGTAGTCATTATCCCCAGAGGTACCGTACCTTGTTTATAGCATACCCTAATTACTTTAATGATTGTATTGTTAGGGTTATAGGACTCACTCAGACTTATGTCTGACCCCGTTGTTTCTTTATCTTTTTCCCAACCCTCAGGTTTTCAGAGTGGGCCTAGCACTAGTGGGCTTTGATCAGACTGCTTTATCTATCTTTTGGAGCTTGGACCGTGGATGTAAAGCTCAATTTATCTTTTCTATTATGGCTATTAGGTTATGTAGTGGGATTATGTACTTTTGTTTTTATCAGGATAGATATTTTGTACTTGACTCTTATTTATGGTTTTGGTGTAACCAAACATGTTTTACTTTCCGCTGGAATGAAATGATGTTTTAAATTCTCAAGTATTACGTATATCTGTCTTGTTGTAATTTTTCTGTTCTATACTCACTTAAAATACTCCACCGATGTTATGGCATTCCCTTAGTGAGTGACCGTAGCGGGTGTGGGGTGTTACACCTCCAGTATAAACCTTCTTAAATAACAATACGCTAGGAGAAAAAACGCCAAAGGTATCAAGCTAGAGGCTTGTGACAGCCATCTAGAACCAATTTCCGAAACATCTACTATATAAACACCGAAAGGTCATGTTTATAAACATCAAACAAATCACCTAGAGCTGCCTTCTGAAGAATCAGGCCATACTTGGAAATCCCGCTAGACGGCAGACCGGAACCTCGGAAGGGATACGAGCTATCCCCACTAATCTTCTTTGTACAGACACTGACAATGGTTCCAAACCGATAGCTACCCATGTGAGAACCCGTTACTTCCCCGTGAAGGAAAGAGCGGATACTTTGAGAACAAGACAAATCAGAACCCAGACGGAAGAACATTTCATTGCTATTACAACAATTCCATCAGATACAAGAATATACAGAGTATAACTGAATAAATTACATTCGATAAATATCAGAGATTACAATAAATTACATAGCAGCGGAAAATAATACAAAGCACAACTGAAGGTGATCTACGGATACAGAGCTTTCCGGATATCATTCCAGCTGTAAATCAGGATCCTATGAATATAAATATGCAAAACCAAAACTACTAGCTGCCCGTGCGGAAAATAGGGGCACCCAGAGTTTAGGTTAAAACAATAAACTCCAGGTCAGTCATGTGACTGGTGTGAGAACTAAAACAGTTATTTAAAGCTTTACTTTAAAAGAGAGTAATTCAAGGGACCACGCCGTATAACACGGAACGGGTTTTCTCCCAAGAATACCAGTGCATAGAATAAACAGCGCAATGTTTTTTCAAAAAATGAAGCTATTATAAGACCCAGGTCCCATCACACAATGCAACGCAAGCCGGAGGATAGGGTTTTCCCTTATAATAGCCAAACATGCTTGGTAAGTTTAAAACAAATCATTTGATACTATAATAAGTGTATAGTGTCAAAACAATTTCAATCATAAATATAAATCATAGACGGCATAGGTACCATATATCATGTCGCCATACTAGTTCTACAAATAAAACCGCAGTACACGTATTGGAAATTGGATTTCCGTCATGAGTCGAGGCAAGGGGCAAGCTCCTCTCCGCGTTCGAGACACTCTAGCAAATGTCTCAGGGTTACGCACTCTGGGCAACCCTGGATGCGGCTGGGCCGGTCCTCACTTATGTTAGAGGATTGGCAATTCCTGAACACACGTTTCCCGGTCCTTACAGACCTATAATCGAGGCGCCTCATTCCAACAACCACAAAGGTGAAAAGTATATAAATGTCAGGGTTGGTAAGTCACTGACACCACCATAGCTAGAAAGAAACGTCGTGCTCTCCCAGCGGTCCGTATCCCGTTTTTAACTCATACCGAGGTGTGAGGCTCGCTAATTCACGTTATACACAAAGCTGCCGCGTAGGCCGTGCTTTGATCATCAACCACAAGACTCTGCTTTTCAACAAAAGCCTTGATCATTGCATCTTAGCGTGCCACATAGGCAATTCATGCCATGCGACTGATGTCCATCGATATACAACCTCTGAGCTCGTACGTCTCAGAGAAGGGCGTTAAGCAAAAGAATAAATTCTCCGCCGCCAAACAGATGTATATTTAATAGAAATCAATCAACACAGAATAAAATCCAATGTCAGACACACAATCCATTTTCAAGTTCGTTCTGGGTCTGAACGAAACCGGAGGCACTTTCCTCGCATATCCATCCATCTCCAAGTACGTCTGGACGACCACCAACTATTTCCATACTCTTGGGTGTACAGCCCAATCAGGATCGTCAGTAATTGCCCAAACGATGTGAAGACTTCTGGTCTTCGACCACCGTCTTCATCTTCGACATATCGTCGAATCGGTTATTCAGAATGGGTATAAACCCGGCCTTTCCGAACAACCCGCGTATATTGAAAACAAATGTTACACAAACACAACATATGCCTCATTCCAATTCAGAATATCCTTTTATTCACAAAATCACATTTTTAGGGAAAGGTTCCCATTAATTTTATCCAAGATAAATTCTTTAAAATTTATCCTTTAATCTTCCTTTGGATGTCATTTCAAACCAAATTATGGTTTTCTAAACTAGTCGAGATTAGCGAACCACAACGAAGTAATTATTTATTTTATTTCCCAATCCCAAACTATTCATCCCATGAAGCAAAACTGGTAATACTCCATATCTAATACTATGGTGTTATCGGTAAAATTAATTACCATTTCACATTCAAATCTAATTAAAGATTTAACTATCGCTTTGGAGCAAAATTGGCGATACTCCATTCTCGCTCATTTCTAAATTTCATAATTTAGATTATAGATTCACATTTCATCCTAATTGCAGATTCGTTAAAACTCCTTTTACTGGGTTAAAGAACTAGGTGTTATTTAAAACACAGTTCACGATAAACCCAAATCACATTCTTTTTATTATCGGGTTAAAAAACTAGTGTTATTTAAAACACAGTTCACGATAAACCCATTTCAAATCCAATCAAATATATTAGAAATTCCGATTATTTAAAACCCCTTTTTAAATCTAATTTATTTATTTAAAAATAATTGGATTTTAAATTTAGTTCAAAACTAGTTCATTTCGATAAAAATCTATTATCTTTTCAAATATGGAGTTTTTCACCCCAATTTTTCCCAAATCATTTCTTATGATTTTACACAAATTATTGATATTTTTAATAATTTTATCAAGGCCCGTACAGTCGATTTCCAACAACGGCCATCGAACTGCACTTACAACGACCATTTCCAAATTTGATTTGGACGTATCTCCAAATCCAACCGTTAGATTTTGAATTTCAAATATTCGTTAGAAAACTCTTTTCGATACGAACCCAACGGTTCCAGTTTTAGGAGAATCCGACGGTCGGATCTCCCGTAATGTCCGTTTGAAATAAATGGTCGAAATTTTACGAACTGTCGCGGCGCGGCGCGTTCTATTCAGGCCATTATATTATATATATATATATAATATATATAATATATATTTCGTCGATTTCTATTTAAAACGAATTATATAAATATTTTTGAATTCGTTTCAAAAACATTTTCAACTTCCATTTCAATTCGAATCAAAATTGAATTTTTCCCTATAAATTCGTTTTTAAAATTCATTTCTATTTAATTCAAATTTCAATTCAATTTGAATTCATTTCAATTCGTTTTCAAATCAATTCGAATTCGTCTTCAATTCAATTCGAATTCTTTCTATATTCAATTCGAATTCAATTCGTTTTCTTTTCAAATCAAATCAAATTTGTTATATATTCAATTGAAATCAAATTCGTTTTCTTTTCAAATCAAATCAAATTCGTTATATATTCAATTGAAATCAAATTCGTTATATATTCAATTGAAATCAAATTCGTCATATATTCAATTGAAATCAAATTCGTTATATATTCAATTGAAATCAAATTCGTTATATATTCAATTGAAATCAAATTCGTTATATATTCAATTGAAATCAAATTTGTTATATATTCAATTGAAATCAAATTCGTTTTCTTTTCAAATCAAATCAAATTCGTTATATATTCAATTGAAATCAAATTCGTTATATATTCAATTGAAATCAAATTCGTTTTCTTTTCAAATCAAATCAAATTCGTTATATATTCAATTGAAATCAAATTCGTTATATATTCAATTGAAATCAAATTCGTTATATATTCAATTGAAATCAAATTCGTTATATATTCAATTGAAATCAAATTTGTTATATATTCAATTGAAATCAAATTCGTTATATATTCAATTGAAATCAAATTCGTTATATATTCAATTGAAATCAAATTTCATTTCAAAATATGCGATTTCGAAATCACTTTTCAATATTCATTTTAAAATGAATAAAATCGATATAAATATCGTTCACGTCAAAATGACGTCAATCTAACCAACACGGCTTCATATATTTCTATTTTCAAATATTCTATTCAACAAATGAATATTTATTTTTGTCAACACACGACTAATCTCAACGAATGAGTACTGTCCACGTGTGACTATTTTTGCTATTTAATATATTTTATAAAAATTAAGGTATCTATCGTTTGATATAAAATTAGACTCCAACTGTAAATTAGTAAGAGAACAATTCCCTGAATATTAACCCGAAGGCCGAAACCAACATCAGATCAATATCCAGGAGACCACTCATCTCATCTATTTTCCAGTTGATTTCTAATTCTATATATGATAAAGATGTAAATTTTATTATTAAAATATTTCGTTCAACACATGACTAATCTCAACGGATGAGTACAGTCAACACATGAACCTTTATATTATATTGATAAAGATGTAAGTTTTAGTATTAAAATATTTCGTTCAACACATGACTAATCTCAACGGATGAGTACTGTCAACACATGAACCTTTATTTTATAATATTCTTTATTTTCTAAATTGGAATGAGGCCCAATCAATCACCATATATTGTTAACTATATGGATTTTCATACAACACATGTATATAATAGCATTGAAAAATAATCAACCATCAACCAAAGTGCACTACACTGTATAAGCATCAAATATAGATATCTAACGCTTATAACAGCCTGTCAATCAATCGATCGACATATTTAATCAATCAGGATGAGTGAACTTCAAATTTCATCCCAACACCCGTGTAGGGTTTCAAACAATCAAACACAGATTTTATTTGTGCAGTTGGGCGATGTGTGAAATTTATCGTCCCAATCAATGTCCTTCAAATAGGTGTACATAAACAAACCGTCCGGTTTGTAAATGAATATTTTATTTATTTCACTTCATGTTAAAAATTATATTTTTAACGATAACACATTTTATTTCAACATATGAATATATTCTATTCAGTTCATTTATTAAATAAAATGATTTCTTTATTTTTCTAACTTATTTTAGAAAATTTCGGCGGCATAACGGCACGATACTAGAAACGGGACGAGGCCTAGCCTTATCCCCGGTCTAGTGAAGGCCCACGCCATTCACACATCAATCAAATCCACCAAACAATCAAATTCAAATCTAATCATCTAACTAATTTATGCAATCAAACAAACAAGTCCATGGTCTGTGGATGATTGTGTCGGGTGCTACTAAGCACCGTCTGCATCCTAGTATATATATATATATATATAATTAGAAAAGAAATTAAAGAGTGAGAAATTCTCACCGATAGCTATCCAATCATCTTCACTCTTCTTTGATAGAAATCTTCATCGTTATCGCATTTTTGTCATCTTCGTTGCTGTAGCCACTACATATGTAAAAATCGAATTTTTACTTCGTTATTCAGTATATAAAAATCGAATTTTTATTAAACTATTCAATATATAAAAATCAAATTTTCACTTCGTTGTTCAATATATAAAAATCGAATTTTTATTATTCTATTCAATATATAAAAATCGAATTTTTTTCTCTTCGCTATTATATAAAAAGATTTCGCCTTTATAAAAATATAGTCTTCGCCTTTATAAAAATATAGTCTTCGACTTTTCAATTTAAAGATTTCAACTTAAAAGTCACATTTTTAATTTTCTACACATAGAAAGATGCTATTTTTAATATTCCTATCATGTAAAAATTATATTTTTAATTCACTACATAAAAAAAAATCATAATTAGATCTTTATATGTATAAAGGTCAAATCTTTTATTTTCCAAAAATCAAGTCTTTCTATATTTTTGAAATTCACTTCTTTTGCATATTAAAAATCGAATCTTTCTCATATTACCATCCTATAATACTGATTTTTTTTTATATTTCTATAACATGTAGAACGGACAATTCGAAAGAAATTGAAATAAATAAGTAAAAAAACTCACAGCATAAAAGAAAAAGGAAAAGGAGTTCTGCGCGTCGGGGTGGGAGCAGCAGCTCGGTGGGGTGGTTGAGCGTCGTCGGAGGGTAGGCGAAGGCGAGGGGGAGGATCGAGAAGTGGCTGAACGGCGGTGGGGGTCGACAATTTGGGGATTGGGTCCTTCGACTTAGGGTTAGAGGCAAATGAAGAGGAGAGAGGCGCTGAAGGGGAGGACCGCGGCGATGAGGTTGAGCGCCAGAGGCGGCGTCACGATGGTCGGCGTCGTGAAAAAGGGCGCAGCGGTTTTTTCGTTTTTTTTTATCTTTTTAAAAATCGTTCTGAAGAATGAACGGGGGGGCCAAGGTATAGAGAGAAAAAGGGGAAATATTTAATTTATATTTATTATTTTATTTTCAAAAAAAGTTGACTTTTACATACGACCTCAAAACGAGGCCCACCGCCTGTCGTCCATAGCGTTTTACCCCCATTCTGAACACAATGGGATATGTATCGTAGGCTGATTCGACTGTTTCGATCGGTTTCCGTTAAAATCAACATATAACTCTATACAATTGAATTTGAACGCGCATTTCAATTTACCGGGGTCACATACTAACTCTATAAATCCCATAAAAATATTTTCTAGCTTCCTATTGACGATACGCTCCTAACAAAACTAGTTTCGTCGAATTCTGAGACCGTTGGAAAAATGACCATTTTCCAGTCGATTAAAATCAACTGAAACTGGTCAAACGCGTTTTCCTTTGCCACGCTCACATATTGATTCGAAAAATTATGAAATTTGGAACCTAGCAATTATTTGACATCACGGATCCAACAAAACTGGTTTCGTCGAAATCCGAGGTCGTTTGCAAAATTTCCATTTTTAAGGGCCTGAATTCCATAGCGACTATTCAGAATTTTCAATTGGACATATCTTTTGATTCCCGCTATGAAATTTCGATTTTTCAGATTCGTTGGAAAGATATCATCAATTAGATCCTATCATTTTTGGTTTCACTAAAATCCAGATTGTTTTGCACCCGGTACATTCAATTGAAGTTTGAAATCGAATTATCGAACTACCGCGCCATTTTCAATTCCTATTTATAATTATATATAAATATTTATATTCTAGCGATGACGTATATAATATATACGTTCCAATTATATTCAAAATAAATTTCTCGTCGATAATTATTTAAAATAATCTATTTTAAATATTCAAAATTCGCTAAAATTGCCAAAATAAAAAATTTTAAACTAGTTCAAAATTTCCGGGTTATTACAATCTCCCCCACTTAAAACTTTTCGTCCCCGAAAAGGAACAAAGTCGAAAGTGGTTTGATTAATCAACTCTACGTTCGATCTGACTTCCATTCTCTAACTTTTCAGTTTCTGAGAATTTTCAATTTTTCAAAAATTTGGCTAACACCCTAAATTTTCGAAAAATTTCGCCATAACCTCCCCTGTACCGGGAGCCACGGGAAAATCCCGAAATTGCCATATAGGCCTTCTGATCTCAAAAAGAAAAAGAAAAAGCCAAGCGGCTAGCCAATAGGCTCATAAAATCATCATCACCCAAACAAAACAGTAAATTATGTAGTAAACATGTACCTATTTGTCGGGCAAACAAATTTTATTCTCTGCTCTAGCCTCCTTGCTATGACCTGTTCAATGTAAGTATATGTATATACAAGCAAATGCGACCAATTTTCAATACAGTTCAATTTTGATTCTATTAGGCATAATGGTTCAAAATTATCAAACAAATAAACAAACAACACAATCATCAATCAATTAGTGAATTAACGTTTCAAATTCATAATTTTGATATATATACAGAAAATCATGTTTTTGATGCCAATTCACAACAAAGTGTTCTAACTATATTAGTTTTGGTTCTCACACCAGTCTAATGGAAATATATAGAAATCACACCTTCGAAACACGAACATAATTATTGATGATGCCATGGTCATTATCAACATCATCTCCAGGCGACTAGAGTGTAATTCTATATCTATCCGGTATATTAAAACTTCGAATATACGTTCATGACGCGTATATGCAAAATCTTTATATAGCGGATTGTCCATATGCAAAATAAATAAATATTCAAATATGTATAAAATGGTTTAAATTTTCAAAACAAATTTGTTTCCATTTGAAAAATATACTCTTCACACTCGTTCTAGGATACTACTGATCCTATCTCTAACGAGTCATTCTAATTGGATATTTCTAATCCAATATCTGATGAATTCTTTCGTATGGTTCTAATGTGTCTTGTTCTCGAGCTCTGTAAACCAAAGCTCTGATACCACTGTGAGAACCCGTTACTTCCCCGTGAAGGAAAGAGCGGATACTTTGAGAACAAGACAAATCAGAACCCAGACGGAAGAACATTTCATTGCTATTACAACAATTCCATCAGATACAAGAATATACAGAGTATAATTGAATAAATTACATTCGATAAATATCAGAGATTACAATAAATTACATAGCAGCGGAAAATAATACAAAGCACAACTGAAGGTGATATACGGATACAGAGCTTTCCGGATATCATTCCAGCTGTAAATCAGGATCCTGTGAATATAAATCTGCAAAACCAAAACTACTAGCTGCCCGTGCGGAAAATAGGGGCACCCAGAGTTTAGGTTAAAACAATAAACTCCAGGTCAGTCATGTGACTGGTGTGAGAACTAAAACAGTTATTTAAAGCTTTACTTTAAAAGAGAGTAATTCAAGGGACCATGCCGTATAACACGGAACGGGTTTTCTCCCAAGAATACCAGTGCATAGAATAAACAGCGCAATGCTTTTTCAAAAAATGAAGCTATTATAAGACCCAGGTCCCATCACACAATGCAACGCAAGCCGGAGGATAGGGTTTTCCCTTATAATAGCCAAACATGCTTGGTACGTTTAAAACAAATCATTTGATACTATAATAAGTGTATAGTGTCAAAACAATTTCAATCATAAATATAAATCATAGACGGCATGGGTACCATATATCATGTCGCTATACTAGTTCTACAATTAAAACCGCAATACACGTATTGGAAATTGGATTTCCGTCATGAGTCGAGGCAAGGGGCAAGCTCCTCTCCGCGTTCGAGACACTCTAGCAAATGTCTCAGGGTTACGCACTCTGGGCAACCCTGGATGCGGCTGGGCCTGTCCTAACTTACGTTAGAGGATTGGCAATTCCTGAACACACGTTTCCCGGTCCTTACAAACCTATAATCGAGGCGCCTCATTCCAACAACCACAAAGGTGAAAAGTATATAAATGTCAGGGTTGGTAAGTCACTGACACCACCATAGCTAGAAAGAAACGTCGTGCTCTCCCAGCGGTCCGTATCCCGTTTTTAACTCATACCGAGGTGTGAGGCTCGCGAATTCACGTTATACACAAAGCTGCCGTGTAGGCCGTGCTTTGATCATTAACCACAAGACTCTGCTTTTCAACAAAAGCCTTGACCATTGCATCTTAGCGTGCCACATAGGCAATTCATGCCATGCGACTGATGTCCATCGATATACAACCTCTGAGCTCGTACGTCTCAGAGAAGGGTGTTAAGCAAAAGAATAAATTCTCCGCCACCAAACAGATGTATATTTAATAGAAATCAATCAACACAGAATAAAATCCAATGTCAGACACACAATCCATTTTCAAGTTCGTTCTGGGTCTGAACGAAACCGGAGGCACTTTCCTCGCATATCCATCCATCTCCAAGTACGTCTGGACGACCACCAACTATTTCCATCCTCTTGGGTGTACAGCCCAATCAGGATCGTCAGTAATTGCCCAAACGATGTGAAGACTTCTGGTCTTCGACCACCATCTTCATCTTCGACATATCGTCGAATCGGTTATTCAGAATGGGTATAAACCCGGCCTTTCCGAACAACCCGCGTATATTGAAAACAAATGTTACACAAACACAACATATGCCTCATTCCAATTCAGAATATCCTTTTATTCACAAAATCACATTTTTAGGGAAAGGTTCCCATTAATTTTATCCAAGATAAATTCTTTAAAATTTATCCTTTAATCTTCCTTTGGATGTCATTTCAAACCAAATTATGGTTTTCTAAACTAGTCGAGATTAGCGAACCACAACGAAGTAATTATTTATTTTATTTCCCAATCCCAAACTATTCATCCCATGAAGCAAAACTGGTAATACTCCATATCTAATACTATGGTGTTATCGGTAAAATTAATTACCATTTCACGTTCAAATCTAATTAAAGATTTAACTATCGCTTTGGAGCAAAATTGGCGATACTCCATTCTCGCTCATTTCTAAATTTGATAATTTAGATTATAGATACACATTTCAACCTAATTGCAGATTCGTTAAAACTCCTTTTACTGGGTTAAAGAACTAGGTGTTATTTAAAACACAGTTCACGATAAACCCAAATCACATTCTATTTATTATCGGGTTAAAGAACTAGTGTTATTTAAAACACAGTTCACGATAAACCCATTTCAAATCCAATCAAATATATTAGAAATTCTGATTATTTAAAACCCCTTTTTAAATCTAATTTATTTATTTAAAAATAATTGGGTTTTTTAATTTAGTTCAAAACTAGTTCATTTCGATAAAAATCTATTTTTATCTTTTCAAATATGGAGTTTTTCACCCCAATTTTTCCCAAATCATTTCTTATGATTTTACACAAATTATTGATATTTTTAATAATTTTATCAAGGCCCGTACAGTCGATTTCCAACAACGGCCATCGAACTGCACTTACAGCGACCTTTTCCAAATTTGATTTGGACGTATCTCCAAATCCAACCATTAGATTTTGAATTTCAAATATTCGTTAGAAAACACTTTTCGATACGAACCCAACGGTTCCGGTTTTAGGAGAATCCGACGGTTGGATCTCCCGTAATGTCCGTTTGAAATAAATGGTCGAAATTTTACGAACTGCCACGGCGCGGCGCGTTCTATTCAGGCCATTATATTATATATATAATATATATAATATATATAA
This sequence comes from Allium sativum, assembly GCA_030737875.1. NCBI lineage: Eukaryota > Viridiplantae > Streptophyta > Magnoliopsida > Asparagales > Amaryllidaceae > Allium > Allium sativum. The sequence continues at coordinate 374,897,225 of CM060913.1, forward strand.
TATATATTTCGTTGATTTCTATTTAAAACGAATTATATAAATAGTTTTGAATTCGTTTCAAAAACATTTTCAACTTCCATTTCAATTCGAATCAAAATTGAATTTATCCCTATAAATTCGTTTTTAAAATTCATTTCTATTTGATTCAAATTTCAATTCAATTTGAATTCATTTCAATTCGTTTTCAAATCAATTCGAATTCGTCTTCAATTCAATTCGAATTTGTTTTATATTCAATTCGAATTCAATTCGTTTTCTTTTCAAATCAAATCAAATTCGTTATATATTCAATTGAAATCAAATTCGTTTTCTTTTCAAATCAAATCAAATTTGTTATATATTCAATTGAAATCAAATTCGTTATATATTCAATTGAAATCAAATTCGTTATATATTCAATTGAAATCAAATTCGTTATATATTCAATTGAAATCAAATTCATTATATATTCAATTGAAATCAAATTCGTTATATATTCAATTGAAATCAAATTCGTTTTCTTTTCAAATCAAATCAAATTCGTTATATATTCAATTGAAATCAAATTCGTTATATATTCAATTGAAATCAAATTCGTTTTCTTTTCAAATCAAATCAAATTCGTTATATATTCAATTGAAATCAAATTCGTTATATATTCAATTGAAATCAAATTCGTTATATATTCAATTGAAATCAAATTCGTTATATATTCAATTGAAATCAAATTCGTTATATATTCAATTGAAATCAAATTCGTTATATATTCAATTGAAATCAAATTTCATTTCAAAATATGCGATTTCGAAATCACTTTTCAATATTCATTTTAAAATGAATAAAATCGATATAAATATCGTTCACGTCAAAATGGCGTCAATCTAACCAACACGGCTTCATATATTTCTATTTTCAAATATTCTATTCAACAAATGAATATTTATTTTTGTCAACACACGACTAATCTCAACGAATGAGTACTGTCCACGTGTGACTATTTTTGCTATTTAATATATTTTATAAAAATTAAGCTATCTATCGTTTGATATAAAATTAGACTCCAACTGTAAATTAGTAAGAGAACAATTCCCTGAATATTAACCCCGAAGGCCGAAACCAACATCAGATCAATATCCAGGAGACCACTCATCTCATCTATTTTCCAGTTGATTTCTAATTCTATATATGATAAAGATGTAAATTTTATTATTAAAATATTTCGTTCAACACATGACTAATCTTAACGGATGAGTACAGTCAACACATGAACCTTTATATTATATTGATAAAGATGTAAATTTTACTATTAAAATATTTCGTTCAACACATGACTAATCTCAACGGATGAGTACTGTCAACACATGAACCTTTATTTTATAATATTCTTTATTTTCTAAATTGGAATGAGGCCCAATCAATCACCATATAGCGTTAACTATATGAATTTTCATACAACACATGTATATAATAGCATTGAAAAATAATCAACCATCAACCAAAGTGCACTACACTGTATAAGCATCAAATATAGATATCTAACGCTTATAACAGCCTGTCAATCAATCGATCGACATATTTAATCAATCAGGATGAGTGAACTTCAAATTTCATCCCAACACCCGTGTAGGGTTTCAAACAATCAAACACAGATTTTATTTGTGCAGTTGGGCGATGTGTGAAATTTATCGTCCCAATCAATGTCCTTCAAATAGGTGTACATAAACAAACCGTCCGGTTTGTAAATGAATATTTTATTTATTTCACTTTCATGTTAAAAATTATATTTTTAACGATAACACATTTTATTTCAACATATGAATATATTCTATTCAGTTCATTTATTAAATAAAATGATTTCTTTATTTTTCTAACTTATTTTAGAAAATTTCGGCGGCATAACGGCACGATACTAGAAACGGGACGAGGCCTAGCCTTATCCCCTGTCTAGTGAAGGCCCACGCCATTCACACATCAATCAAATCCACCAAACAATCAAATTCAAATCTAATCATCTAACTAATTTATGCAATCAAACAAACAAGTCCATGGTCTGTGGACGATTGTGTCGGGTGCTACTAAGCACCGTCTGCATCCTAGTATATATATATATATATATATATAATTAGAAAAGAAGTTGAAGAGTGAGAAATTCTCACCGATAGCTATCCAATCATCTTGACTCTTCTTTGATAGAAATCTTCATCGTTATCGTATTTTTGTCATCTTCGTTGCTGTAGCCACTACATATGTAAAAATCGAATTTTTACTTCATTATTCAATATATAAAAATCGAATTTTTATTATACTATTCAATATATAAAAATCAAATTTTCACTTCGTTGTTCAATATATAAAAATCGAATTTTTATTATTCTATTCAATATATAAAAATCGAATTTTTTTCTCTTTGCTATTATATAAAAAGATTTCGCCTTTATAAAAATATAGTCTTCGCCTTTATAAAAATATAATCTTCGACTTTTCAATTTAAAGATTTCAACTTAAAAGTCACATTTTTAATTTTCTACACATAGAAAGATGTTATTTTTAATATTCCTATCATGTAAAAATTATATTTTTAATTCACTACATAAACAAAAATCATAATTAGATCTTTATATGTATAAAGGTCAAATCTTTTATTTTCCAAAAATCAAGTCTTTCTATATTTTTGAAATTCACTTCTTTTGCATATTAAAAATCGAATCTTTCTCATATTACCATCCTATAATACTGATTTTTTTTATATTTCTATAATATGTAGAATGGACAATTCGAAAGAAATTGAAATAAATAAGTAAAAACTCACAACATAAAAGAAAAAGGAAAAGGAGTTCTGCGCGTCGGGGTGGGAGCAGCAGCTCGGTGGGGTGGTTGAGCGTCGTCGGAGGGTAGGCGGAGGCGAGGGGGAGGATCGGGAAGTGGCTGAACGGCGGTGGGGGTCGACAATTTGGGGATTGGGTCCTTCGACTTAGGGTTAGAGGCAAATGAAGAGGAGAGAGGCGCTGAAGGGGAGGACCGCGGCGATGAGGTTGAGCGCCAGAGGCGGCGTCACGATGGTCGGCGTCGTGAAAAAGGGCGCAGTGGTTTTTTCGTTTTTTTTATCTTTTTAAAAATCGTTCTGAAGAATGAACGGGGGGGCCAAGGTATAGAGAGAAAAAGGGGAAATATTTAATTTATATTTATTATTTTATTTTCAAAAAAAGTTGACTTTTACATACGACCTCAAAACGAGGCCCACCGCCTGTTGTCCATAGCGTTTTACCCCCATTCTGAACACAATGGGATATGTATCGTAGGCCGATTCGACTGTTTCGATCGGTTTCCGTTAAAATCAACATATAACTCTATACAATTGAATTTGAACGCGCATTTCAATTTACCGGGGTCACATACTAAGTCTATAAATCCCATAAAAATATTTTCTAGCTTCCTATTGACGATACGGTCCTAACAAAACTAGTTTCGTCGAATTCTGAGACCGTTGGAAAAGTGGCCATTTTCCAGTCGATTAAAATCGGCTGAAACTGGTCAAACGCGTTTTCCTTTGCCACGCTCACATATTGATTCGAAAAATTATGAAATTTGGAACCTAGCAAGTATTTGACATCACAGATCCAACAAAACTGGTTTCGTCGAAATCCGAGGTCGTTTGCAAATTTTCCATTTTTAAGGGCCTGAATTCCATAGCGACTATTCAGAATTTTCAATTGGACATATCTTTTGATTCCCGCTATGAAATTTCGATTTTTCAGATTCGTTGTAAAGATATCATCAATTAGATCCTATCATTTTTGGTTTCACTAAAATCCGGATTGTTTTGCACCCGGTACATTCAATTGAAGTTTGAAATCAAATTATCGAACTACCGCGCCATTTTCAATTCCTATTTATAATTATATATAAATATTTATATTCTAGCGACGACGTATATAATATATACGTTCGAATTATATTCAAAATAAATTTCTCGTCGATAATTATTTAAAATAATCTATTTTAAATATTCAAAATTCGCTAAAATTGCCAAAATAAAAAATTTTAAACTGGTTCTGAATTTCCGGGTTATTACAACCCACGTACATAAAGAGGACAAGCTCCTCTAAGTACTCATGGGAAAACCGAAGGCCTATACCTAAGAGTCTATGACCAAAAAGAAAACATACAACCAGAGGCTCCTGATATTTTCCGAGGGGTCGCCATACCAACAAACCCCCTCCTATCTAAAAGAAGCTTTCAGCTAGCTGGGACCTTCCCTACGAAAGATGAAATTAATATAACAAAGCGACCGAAAGCAAGAACATCCGAAACCGAGGAGAAAAGCTACTGACAGAGGCCTTTGTAGGACCAGCGGCCCAATAACCGAAGGGGCATGAAGGGGGATTCTCTTTCAGTTCTTCTTGTACTCTTTTTTTTTCTAATACAAAGAGGAAATGAAGAATTTCTTTCATTCTATTCATGTACTCCAAATCATAGACAAATAAAAAGGAAATCTATGTATAGAATATCATTGTACGAGTTTGTCATCTTGTTTTTAATCATTATTACTATGATTCATTATTTGTTTTCCAAGTAGACATGGATTCTCATCCAAACCTTTCCACTAATCAGATGAAAAACCCCTTTTTACGAGTTTAGGCACCTCTTTGTGTTTCGTAGCTAATCTCTTCCCTAGATCTTGATATTAAGAGGTGGAGGTACGATTCAACTTGTGAAGGTTGAACGACCTAGTCTTCCGCTCAAATCCACTCCCGTTGACCTATCTTCGATGTCAACGAAAAACATCGTTAACATTTTGGCGCTAGAAGGGGCTATGAACCTACAATTCTATGGTTAAGCCAGTCACATATCTGCCTGGGTTATTCCATCCTGGATTGGACTAAGGCTTTGGAGTAGCAAAATTATGAGTAAGAGGTTTCGACAAAAGTGTTCAAAATTTCAAATGGATAAGCCAAAAACCACCAACCCAGAAGCGATAGCGGAGCAACGGTTGAGAGCAGAAGCCTTGCGAGTAATAAGTGGAAAAGGAAAATAGGACAGCAGGTTCACGACACTGAGGATAATGGCTCTTCCTATACAAGACCAACCGTGACACCTCTTCCAAGTGATTCCACATCATAGGATACTAGAGTCTTCTCTTACCTAAAGGAGAATCTCTACCAATAGGTTAGGAGAACAACGTTTGAACAATAAATAATGAATGATTTTGACCATTTCACTAGCAAATGGTCTGAGGGGATGACCTCTCAATCCCAGTATGCCTCGGGAAGTAGGAACAGAGATATAGTGAAAACGACAGGATTAGACCACAAAAGGATTAATCCCCAGAGACCAGAAAAGAAGTTCACAACGAGATTACTCAAGGAATATTAATTTACCACCTCGATGGAGAATATCTATTTTCTAACCAAACACGTACTCAACTATTGGTCGTCTGCGAAGAAAAAGCCCAAACACGAAAGGAAAATAGGAGGACCCTATTGTCATTACCATATGAGAAATGGACATGACGCCAATTGCTGTAGAATCCTTGAGGAGAGGATCATCAAATTCATTTACCAAGGCCAGTTATGAGAGTTTATAACAAGATCATTTTAGGTTCAATAAAAATCCTTAGGAAAAGGATTATCAAATACGACTGAGGTTACGGAACAACCCTCCGTCTGAAGTTCGAAGAAACCCAAAAGGGGTCAAACCATAAATGGATCAAATCCCTTGTTGCCACCAGGGTGGCCCTGGAAAGGCATCTCCCGAAGGGTGATGGTAAGTTAGTCTTTCTCCATGCCCAAATCAGAGAGGGCAAGGTTAAAGCATCAAAAGCGTAAGCCGCCGTTTCACACCAGAAATGGTCGTGGCGGTGCATCTAAACTTAGCACGCCCTGCCTCTGCTCGCATAAGAGTATTCCCTGCCTCTGCTAGAACTAAGCACGTCCTACCTCTGCTTGCAGAATAGCACGTCCTACCTCTGCTTATGTTCTACATCACCCGCAGAAGGAAACACTAACCCCTATCACCACCTACGATGGTCTGGATAGGGAACCCCTTGAAGGGGGTGGCGATTAATCCTCTATCAGCACCTATGATGGTCCATATAGAGCGTCAAAAGAGTAAACCTTAGTTTTGTGCCTACGATGGCCCCGTATAAGTTTCTAAGACCTTATCACTACCTAAGATGGTCAGGTTAAGGTGCTTCCTGGAGGAAGGACAGGTAAGTCCTTGGGCCCTGCTTGTGGATAAGCTAGCCAAGCGCAACGAATGCACAGGCCCGGAGAATAGCCAACAAAGCACGTACATCCTCTGCTTTTGACACCAAAATCCCAGGGTATGGCTCAAGAAGTTCGTACAACCTCTGCTTCACAAATCAATGCCGGAAGGGATTTCCAGTCTTCAGTCCAAAAATTCCGGAGGAGGTTTCCGGTTATATCTCTTTAATGCCAGAAGGATTTTCGGTCTTCAATCTAAAAATGCCGGAGGAGGTTCTGGTCTTCCATCTATTTGATGCCGGAAGGGATTCCCAGTCTTCAATCTAAAAATGCTGGAGGAGGCTCCGGTTTACATCTCTTTAATGCTGGAAAGGATTTCTGATCTTCAATCCAAAATTGTCGAAGGAGATTCCGGTTTACATCTATTCAACGTCGAAAGGGATTTCTGGGATTCAATCCAAAAAATGCCGGAGGAGGTTCTGGTCTTCCATCTATTTAATGCCGAAAGGGATTTCTAGTCTTCAATCCAAAAATACCGGAAGGGATTCCCGGTCTTCGGTCTTCAATTACCCAAACAAAAGGTCGTCCAGAACTTCTAATTAATGCTGAAAGAAGGTCTCTGGTCTACCACCTTTAATACCCGAATTTGGGCTAATTTAGTTCCTCACAAATATTGGAAGAATCCGCCAAGCCTTATCTCAACGCCAAGCTTGGACGCAGATCATAACCGAATGTACAGTTTCAGTTTCGTCACAAAGCATCCGGATCGAGACTGGTTCAAATTTTCAGAGGGTAACAAGGAGTCAGCCATACCTTCTACCCCAACTCGGATGGGATTTGGAAGCGCATCTCCATCGGCATTAGGCACAAACATATGGTTCTTTCACTCGCTCAGGAAGTGTTTCTTAATTTATACATACATCGATCCATTAGTCGAGTATATCAAATGTTTGCACTAACACGCGAAGCACAAATAAAACGCCGTAGGCGTTTCACATTTAATGCAACTTAGTGCTATCAAACTTACCAAGAACATGTGACCCTCAACTAAAAACTGTAAGACATATTTTTGACAAAGCACGCCTAAGATGTACATCCTGCCATGACGCCACCATAACCAAAGGAAAACATTTATGCGTGAAATGTGCAATTGTGTGTTAAGTAATACTTTTATAAACGCCATCCTATGAAATAGTACATTCAACTGGAAAAATACCAAACGCTTCATACATCGCATAATCGATTACAAGGAGGTTTGTGGGTTAAAAGGATTATAAGATAAATGCATCTTCAAAAAAAGAACACTCCTATCACAACACCAAAACCCCTACACGAACAGTAGCCCGATCCTCTATTGTTTGATTCTTATTCGCGGGACAAGGAGGAAATCGCAGAATGATGGATCGCATGCACAAAAGTCCATCAATTTTTCGCATCTTTTATGTAGCCGCACGTGGATCATCCAAGGATTTAGGTTGCCACTTTAGAGCTCGTTGAAAGGCTTACCCACTCTGCAAAGATTTTCGTTTTCTTTCTCCAAGTCAAGAGCGTCTTTATATAAAAATTGTCTCTCCTTTTGTAGTCGCTTAATTTTAGGAGTATAAAAACCATTACGATGAAGATTGACTTCAGCGTTTTTCTGGCATAGAAACCTTTCATATTGGCCTTAACCTATCTATACCACCTAGCGGCAAGAGAGTGTTCCATCCCAAGAGGAAAATCCATTATCTCAAGCTCGGTAGATCTGGATCTCCTCGAATCCCACAAAACATCTAGAGCGAAAGTTTCAGGGGTACGTCCAAAGATAGATTCCCATTCTCTACATTTTGCAAATACACCATCATGTTCCGCCTCTAACCCAATAACTTGGAATTGGAGTTCATCCTTCTTCCCCTTAAAATCAATAGAAGGATTTGTCTTTATGTCCCACTTCACTTCGAGACTTTCTCTATCCTTTTGCTTTATCGGAGCCTCCAACATACCTATTTGTTCCTTCAGACGTTGTACATATGGCTCCCCAGACGGAGCAAGCATATCATCAATATCGCTAAGGAGATTCCCCGAAAAATCTCTAGGGCATAAAATGATTCGAACATCCTTGTTAATGAAGCAAGGAGTGCCTCCAGGCAAATATTCCTATACATACAAACAAGTAGGCAACTACTTATAGGACTCATTCTCAAACAACAAATATCAAAATTTGAACCATAGAACAACCTACGGAAGAAAGAAAATAATCACGAGCACAATCCATATCCATACAAATTGACATAAGCCATAGACATAACAAGTCAATTGTTTCCCCCCAATACCCTTATCCTCCATATTACATATTAATTTAGCATGGCGAGCCCTAAGTTTCTTTAATATCACCTCTCTGTCATTCCCAAGAAACTGAAGGACATCTAGGGGTACTTCCTATAAATATGCGTGAGCTATTTCAAAAAACGTTCCCTTTCGGATTTATAGGCATGTTTTGTAAGGAATTCCCTCCTCAACCTGAAGAGGGAGTGCATGTCATCCTTGGAGAACAAAATCATTAAGGGAAATAGAATCTTCATTACCAAAGGAACGAGTCATTAAGGGTCGAGGCCCGCTAGTGGTAAAGAAATTATGGGAAAAAGGTTCATACCTGAAGGATAGGAGAAATTGCATTCATTGTTTGAACTTTCTCGCTAAGCCTAGGTAAATCAACCTTCTCGGCAAACTCACCGTCCCTGCATGGAGAAGCTAGAACATAAGATGAATTAGCATTTAAGAAACCTACACAGCCACTCGTAAACACTAAAAACATACCGTCCTCCCTGCCATTTTTGTTATGACCACGCTGAGAGTTGAATCTATTGTGACGACTGCAAATGTCATCATCACCAATAAGCAAAGCGAAGCGAAGCCCTCGCCATCCTTAGGCGCTAAATAGTCAGTTAGCCCCTCAACAAATAGAAGACCCTCAACTCTCTCCTTACTCCCTATGAGCGTTCTGGCATATTTCCCAGATGTCTTAATTCGCTCCAAGGCCATTCTTTGAAGATGCGGCGAGAGAGAAGGGAAACCCATATCCGAAAATTTGTCACAGTTATCACGATAAAGTTGAGAGAGGACACTTTCGTAATGTTCGGTCGCTATGTTTAGGAGATGCACCTTCAGGAATGAGGAAATTCTATCCTGGGTTTTATAAATTATCCGTTTAGCATTGCAAAGAGTCACCTCCTTTACTCTGATCTTCTTCGCGCACTCCACCGATGTATCCAACTGCTCGTGCCTGAGAGTCGAAACTTTAGCAGCCAGAATCCGATTGTTAGCTTTTTCCCTCTTAAGAAACACTCTCAACTGGCTACAAACTTCCTCATTTTGGCTCTTCGCTGAAACTAAATTGTGGATTTTTGACTCTAGCATGAACTTCTCTTCCTTCAGCCCTCTTGCGTCACGAAATAGCGAAGCCGGCGTCAGCCCAGCGGTGTACCAACCACTAGATATTTGGAAAGAAACAACATGAAGTTAACATGTGCATAAGGTAAAAGAGTAAGAAATTTAGAGGTACGAGAATAGAAACCAAAGTTGTCGCTGAATGAGACGAAAGTAAGAAGTAGGCCAATCTGTGAAATCGAACCCTGAAATAACGGACCCGTCAGCATTAGGTAAAACATATCCGACAAAGCCCTCGAAGCCTGTAATCAGGGAATGAGGATTCACGAAATCGATTTGGAAATAAGAAGGGGAAGGTAATTCGAGTCCTCCCAAATCCAAGGTCCCTTGAGAACCAAACTTAAAAGGCCAGCAACAAAACTACTTCCTGTAGTGTCCACTGAGGAAGGGCATATCTTAAGAGAATCCCCAAGGAAGGGAGAGAGGACTTGATAACAACCAACCCCTAAGTGGCTCCACAGTCCCGCTGTCGGAAGGACGAGAGACTGGATTCTCCTTTTCATGTCTTTTGATAGATCCACTACTGGTAATAGAGGTCGCCCTCCCCTTAGATGAAAACCCAGGAGGAGAAGAGACAGTGGGAGATGGATGTGAAACAACTACAGGAAACATTGAACATCGGAAAAGAAGAACTCCACCTATTGCATCAACAGCTTGAGGATCCTTTACTTCAAATTGTATTTTTCCCGTATAAAGCCCAGAAGACCCCTTCAACCTGGAGACGCCCGGCTGTGGAACACCAAACATAGTCCTATTAGGTGATGTTATAGCATAAACATATTTTTTAAACCCAATTTCCATTTCTATAATTGCATGTAAACAACACGCAAGTAAACAAGCATCATAAAATTTAATTGTCCCGTCAGACAATGATCTTGAGTGCAAAGATCGCTGTCAACTAGTCAAATACCCCTATTACTAGTTGTCTCTTTATACAAATTTTGCTTCTCAGAATCCCGATAACAGATGGGAATGGGTACGATTTGTTAAAGATCATCATAGATGGTCGTCTCAGACGATTGTAGAAAGTTTAAATTTATGCTGAGACCCCAGATCCCTAATCCAAGGTATTATCCAAATCAGTGACTGGGGTTTGAGCAAGCAAACTTACAGCTAGTTAGATCTGGGATCCTGGGAAATAATGTAACCAATTTCGATAAACAGTAACTTTGCTTGAGTAAAATGTTATGAAAAAAAGGAGAAAAAGATTCTTTTTTAGAAAAGGGAGACTTGTTTTCCTCTCAGCCGTACACCTAAGATCGAATTGACGAACATGATTCATATCGAAATAGCGGAAATAATTTGTCCAGAGGTGCAAAAAAAGGAGGAAAATCTACACTTGGGATACAGGATTAATCTGGAACACATATGGGAAGGTCAATCAGCGCACCAGGTGGGGGATAGCAAAAGGCACGGAGATGGTGCTTCGTAAAAGACAGAAAGTTTGACTTGGAAAGTCGAAAATACACCTTCACTGGCGGGGGGGGGAGGGAGGAGGGAAATGTTACTACCAAAAAATTAACACCGAAATAGGCTAGCAGTGAAGGAGTATCGGACAATCGCAAGCACATGAGAAGTCTCCGAAAAGAAAAATCGAACACTAAGGGAGTCAACAATAGGGAGAAAAGTTCTGAAAGTAACATTAGCCGAGATCTACCGAAGGGAAAGGACCTCCTAAGCTAAAAAGTCTAATCAGCAGGGTCTATCTGATATGATCGAGCTAGCAGAGTTCCTCCAAAAACGCCAACCCGGCAGGGGGAATCGACAGCGAGAGGCCATCCAGGTCAGAAACAAAGAAAGATGAAGGTAAGAGCTCCATCTGCTAGAACTTGAAAGGGCCTCAAGTATAAACCTGCTTAAATACCAACACGCCAGGAGACAAAAACGCCAAAAGTATCAAGCCAGAGGCTTGCGATGGCCATTTAGAAACAATTTCTGAAACATCTACTGTATAAACACCAAAATGTCGTGTTGATAAACATCAGACAAATCACCTAGAGTTACCTTCTGAAGAATCTAACCATACATGGAAATCCCGCCGGACGGCAGACCAGAACCTCCGAAGGGATACGAGCTATCCCCACTAATCTGCTTCGCACAAACATTGACGGTGGTTTCGAACTGGCAGCTACCCACATACATAAAGATGACAAGCTCCTCTAAGTACTCATGGGAAAACCGAAGGCCTATACCTAAGAGTCTATGACCAAAAAGAAAACATACAACTAGAGGCTCCTGATATCTTCTGAGGGGTCGCCATACCAACGAACCCCCTCCTATCTCAATGAAGCTTCCAACTAGCCAGGACCTTCCCTACGGAAGCTGAAATTAATATGACCGAAAGCAAGAACATCCGAAACCCATCAGAAAAGCTACTAACATAGGCCCTTGTAGGACCAGCGGCCCAATAGCAAAAGGGGCACCAAATCACCTATAAATAGAATCACAAGGGTCACATTGAAGGGGGGATTATCTTTCAATTCTTCTTGTACTTTTTTTCTAAGGCAAAGAGGAAATGGAGAATTTCTTCCGTTCTATTCATGTACTCTAAATAATAGACAAAAAAGGAAATTTACGTACGGAATATCATTCAGCGAGTTTGTCATCTTGTTTTTAATCATTATTACTGTGATTCATTGTTTGTTTCCCAGGTAGACATGGATTCTCATCCAAATCTTTCCAATGATCGGATGAAAACCCCCTTTTTACGAGCTTAGGCCCCTCTCGATGTTTCATAGCAAATCCCATCCCCCAAATCTTAATACTAAGAAATGGAGTTCCGATTCAACTTGTGAAGGTTGAACGACCTAGTCTTCTGCTCAAATCCACTCCCATTGACGTATCTTCGGTGTTAGCAAAAAATATCGTTAACATAATGTTTAATTGGACAAATTAAAGAAAATAATGTATAGGGATAAGATGAATGAGATTTGATAATAAAAATACATTATGCCTTAAATAATGAATTAATAAGATTAGTTATAACTTAAACAAAAATGATGATTTATGCGAACTTGTACAGTTAATTGCCCGCTATAATCCCGCTATATTCCGTAGTGGATTAATACCGCTATGCTTTTGGCTAAACAGCCTCTGTGCTTTAAGCCTGGCTATATTCCAGTATTTCCGATATATTCCATTATTGCCGCTATATTATATTGTTTATGATATATCTTTAATGAAAGAAATGAATTGAAAATGACATTTATACATCATAAATATTATTAAATTAGGTTTTTTTATTATATTTTTATCATATATTTTTACAAACAAAAATAGTCTAGTATTCTATTAAATTTAACTGAGTTAAATAATAGTTTATGTTAATTTACAGATATTTGCACATGCTTTTATTTAAAATCAAGAATGTGTTAATTATAGTCAAATTAAGCGATAGACTTTAGTTTAATTATCATTTATATATTTGTAGAAACATTAGGAACAAGTTATATGAGTTATCTTAGAGTCATCCACTATATCTTGTTATTTTCTAGCTTTATCTCCACTATAACTTTTTGGACCTTCATCGCATTGAAATCACTATGCGCTTTAACTACGCAGATGTGAAGGGAAAATATGAATAAGCTTTATTTCCTATGTATAAACCCTTCCTTCTAATATCTTCACTCACATTTCATTCATAACACTAAAGCAAAACTTAGACCGACCATTTCTAAGGAGTTAGAGAGAAGGAAAAAGTTATGAAACAAAAGGTTAGCTAGGAGAATGTGACGATCCCAAAATCCGTGTGACGGTATTAAGAATAATCATTGGAATATAACACATCAATCATCATAGCAGAGTACAGATAATAGCAAAAACAATAAATAGAATAATTTTACATAGACATGACAGCGGAATCATAACATGTAACAACCTCAGAATAGCACAACGTAGGATATAACTTAGTAATAAAAAGGGAAATGATCAGTCACCATCGCCAGAGGCGGAATATATATATACATGTAGTGAGACATAATAAGGGTATCAGTCTACATCGCCGAAGGCGGTACATATACATACGATAATAAGTACTGAAAAGTAAAGCAGTCTGCATCGCCTGTGGTTGAATCATAATACAAGTACAATAATGGCGGAAAAAGTCAAAGTCATCTGTATGAAGTCAGCCTCGCCATGAGCCAAAATGCACCCTATGCAACAGTGCAGAGCCAAAAACAACCTGTCACCTATGAACTAGGCTGCCCATGTGAAAATAAGGGCACCCGCGTTTGCAAAGTGAGAAAAATAACGAGTCAGTCATGGGGACTGGTATGAGAAATCTATTTAAAAGTTTAAACAATAGTAATAAGCAAATCAGAGGACCACGCCACTTTCACGGAACGGGTTTTCTCCAGTGATTGCTGGTGCATTTAAAACAAAGTAAATTCTTTAAAACAACGCAATGCTTTTTAAAAGAATGAAGCCATTATAAGACTCAAGTCCCATCATACAATGCAACGCAAGCCGGGGGATAGAGTTTTACCTTATAATGGCCAAATATGTTTGATACGTGTAAAGCAAAATCATTTGGTATTATTACTAGTGCATATATGTTTCAAAAATGAATAGCATCATAAATATCAATCATAGGCGACATGAGCGTCCCATGCCACTATGTCGCCATATATAAGTTACAATCGAATCCGTTATCTCGTATTGGAAATTGGATTTCCGTCATGAGTCGAGGCAAGGGGCAAGCTCCTCTCCGCTTCGAGACATTCTAGCAAATGCCTCAGGACTGCACACTCTGGGTAACCCCTGGATCTTCAGGGCCGGTCCTCTCTTACGTTTGAGGATTAATTATGCCTGAACACACGTTTCCCGGTCCTTACAGACCTATAATCGAGGCGCCTCGCATTCCAACAACCACATAGGTGAAAAATAGATATAAATGTCAGGGCTGGTAAGTCACTGACACCACCATAGCTAGAAAGAAACGTCGTGCTCTCCCTGTAGTCCTTATCCCGTTTTTAACTCATACCGAGGTGTGAGGATCGCGAATCCACGCTATACAAAAAGCCAGGCTACGTAGGCCGTGCTTTGATCATCAACCACAAGACTTTGCTTTGCAACAGAAGCCTTGATCACAGCATTGGCATGCCACATGGGCAATCCACTCCATACGACTGATTTATATCGATATATAACCTCTGAGCTCGTACGTCTCAGAGAAGGGCGTTAAGCAAAAGAATAAATTCTCCGCAGCTAAACAGATATATATTTAACAGAGATCAATCAGTACAGAACAAAATCCAATGTCAGACACATAGTCCATTTACAAGTCTGTTCTGGGTCTGAACGAAACCGGAGGCGTCAAATTCCTCGTATATCCGTACAATCAACACATACGTTCAGACGGCTACTACTTCCGTTCCTTCACGGTAGCTACTCCAGTCAAGAACCTCAGCAGCGCCCATCCAACCGATACGAAGATCGTCGGTCTTGAATCGTCTTTGTATTTTCCAATTCGAATCGCTCGATAAATTATTTGAAATGAGGGTTAGCTCGGCCTTTTTAAATAATTCACGTAATTAGAATTTAAATCAATTCTTTCCATGGTTATATTATTCGACATCCATTTTTCAGTTCTTTAGTGTTATTTTCGTGTCAAACACATACAACCATCAAATATCAAACAAATCAAGCCAAATTGGTTTATTTCCAATCTATGATGCTTATAATATTTTATAACGATTTTCCGCCATTTTTATTTATTTAAAAATGGCCATATTTAATTAAACGACGTTTCAGGTCGTGCCGTGGCACTGGCGCTGTTTTTCCCCTAATTTGTTTTACACATATCGGAAAATCTAACCGCTGGATTTCTACAAAGTCTATATCAGTGGGAAGATATTCCCAAAGCGAACCCAATGGTTCCAGTTTCGTGAAAATCCGACAGTCGGATCTTCCACACTAGTCGTTTGAAGTTACGGTTTCAAAATTCGAACTGCAGCGTCGTTATTCGATTTAATTTAATTATATTTATATTTATATATAAATATAAATGATTCTGGCGCTGTTTTTCTTCAGATTTGAATTAAACATTCCAGACAATCCAACCGTTGGATTTTTACAAGGTTGGTGCCGTTGGAAAGATATTTCCAAGGCGAACCCAGCGGTTGCGGTTTCGGGAAAATCCGATGGTCGGATTTCTCGTACTAATCGTTTCAAATTACGATTCCAAAATACGAACTGCACGGCTTCGATTCCTTTTAATTATATTTATATATATAAATATAGTTCATTCTATAATTTCAAATATAGTTCACTCATTAATTTCAACTTCGTTTTCACTTCAAATATTTCACTAATGCCTTAATATTTCGAAAAATTTCGCCATAACCTCCTTTGTACGGGAAGGGGTTTGGAAATTTATTGGGCCGTGTTAGGTACCCAATAAATCCTATAAAGCATCCACATATTTATAGTGATATATTCTGGTGTTTACGGGGGAGCGTGTATAGATAATAACTCCAGAGAATAAATTCTCGTCACCCCGCTCCGTGTGGAAATAAATAGTCCATGTGCCGTATCTAATAACTAGAGAGACGTGATTATTGTCAACTCCAGACCCGTGTGGGGTTTTTATTAATCTGGCAATTTATCGTTATATTTTATATAGTCCATATCAGTCATCAGTTCAACCTGTAGTATAAAATCATCGCCATACAAGCCTCTCGCTCATATGGTAAATCTTCCACCTCGTCACACAAGCTCCAATTGCTTATGTGGAATATGATGAAGTATGCCTATCGTCAAGAAGTATGCCATGTAGTGTAGTTCAAAATTAATTGTTACTATCCTATGGCGATGTTTATTATTTCACACAGAATAACCAGCACTCCGCATCCAAATGGCATTCACAGGAGTTGATATAAAAATAAAATTGCGCAGCCAACTCATCAAGGCTTACCTATTTGTCGGGCACGCAAATAATTTCTTTACTCTACAGCTAATCCATTTTCCCTGTTCAACACATGTATATATATGCAGAACAAAGCTAATAATAATATTTCTAGCAAACCATTATTTATTTCGACACGTGTGTATTTTTATCAAAGCGTATATATGATAAAAGAAATATTTTTATCATCAAAAATATTTATTCAACACGTGAATGTTTTTAACACTTCATATTCACAATAAAGATGTAGTTTTTATTGTCTATTCATTTTATTTTAAAATACGATAACATTCAACACATGAATTTCAATTCAACACATGAATTTTCTCTATAGTTCATATATATATAAAAATGTGATTTTTATCGCTAAAGCTATTTGTTTAAATTCAAATAATATTCAACACATGAATTTCGATTCAACGAATGAATTTCAACTCAACACATGAATATCCTCTATAGTTTGTGTATATATAAAAATGTGATTTTTATCTCTAAAGCTATTTGTTTAAATTCAAATAATATTCAACACATGAATTTCGATTCAACGAATGAATTTCAACTCAACACATGAATATTTTCTATAGTTTGTATATATATAAAAATGTGATTTTTATCGCTAAAGCTATTTGTTTAAATTCAAATAATATTCAACACATGAATTTCGATTCAACGAATGAATTTCAACTCAACACATGAATATTCTCTATAGTTTGTATATATATAAAAATGTGATTTTTATCGCTAAAGCTATTTGTTTAAATTCAAATAATATTCAACACATGAATTTCGATTCAACGAATGAATTTCAACTCAACACATGAATATTTTCTATAGTTTATATATATATATATATATGTGATTTTTATCGCTAAAGCTATTTGTTTAAATTCAAATAATATTCAACACATGAATTTCGATTCAACGAATGAATTTCAACTCAACACATGAATATTCTCTATAGTTTGTATATATATAAAAATGTGATTTTTATCGCTAAAGCTATTTGTTTAAATTCAAATAATATTCAACACATGAATTTCGATTCAACGAATGAATTTCAACTCAACACATGAATATTTTCTATAGTTTGTATATATATATAAAAATGTGATTTTTATCGCTAAAGCTATTTGTTTAAATTCAAATAATATTCAACACATGAATTTCGATTCAACGAATGAATTTCAACTCAACACATGAATATTCTCTATAGTTTGTATATATATAAAAATGTGATTTTTATCGCTAAAGCTATTTGTTTAAATTCAAATAATATTCAACACATGAATTTCGATTCAACGAATGAATTTCAACTCAACACATGAATATTTTCTATAGTTTGTATATATATATATATATATATATAAATGTGATTTTTATCGCTATCACTATTTGTTTAAATTCAAATAATATTCAACACATGGATTTCGATTCAACGAATGAATTTCAACTCAACACATGAATATTCTCTATAGTTTGTATATATATAAAAATGTGATTTTTATCGCTAAAGCTATTTGTTTAAATTCAAATGATATTCAACACATGAATTTCGATTCAACGAATGAATTTCAACTCAACACATGAATATTTGTTTCAACATATGTAATTAATTTCAACAAATGAAAATTATTCTAACACATGAATATTTCAGAAAATTTCGGCAGCATAACGGCAGGGTAGTTAAAACCGGGACCGTCCCTAGTACGGCTCCTCGCTCTACCTTAAAACCTCGCGGTTTTTGACAATGGGGTTCATGCATCTAGTTCGCACGCAGGCGGCATGTTTTATTTTCAATTCCACAATCCTATTCTAATTTGTTTCAACCACAAGAGGGTATTTTTCAACCACAAAGGTATTTTTCAACCACAAAGGTATTTTTCAACCACAATATCAACCACAAACAATTATTTCCAACCATTCGTCATACCATATAATATCACGTCAATCACAAGCAATAAATATCGTCCATGGTCTGTGGACGAGGGGAGTATATATATATATATATATTCTATAATTCACTTGCATTTCATCACAATTCAAAGCATATATGTTTCATACAACGCTTGTATAACTTATATATCGCTAATATAACTTATACAACACATGTATATGAGGTATACAATGCGTATATAATTTACACTTCGCTTATATAATTTATACAACACGATTCCATTCACACAATTTAGTTTAGATTCCTCACATTGGTTTTTGTAGTGCTAAAAATCGTAGGAAGATCAGAAAAATCCGCGGCTTCTGCAAGATGGTAGAGAGCCTCCTTGCGGTCACGGTGTCTCCTGTTTCATCAAATTTCGTTAACGAACGAAAAAGATATGATTTTTAGAAGATTTGTCAACTTCGCGACGGTTTTAGAGTGTTAAAACAGTTCAGAGTATACAAACCGTATACCTTCAAGCGGAGTTCAAAACTAGGGTTGCTGATAACGTTTGATTCGTGGCACGGGGACAAGATCAGGTTGCGCTACGATGGAGAGCGCGGAGGGGCGCGCCTGCGCCAGGTGGTTTCACTCGGATCGATGCAGCGACGAGGGCGGATTTTGGTGCGATGCGCGGTGACTTCGAGCCCTTGGATCTCGTCGAACAGTCAACGATAGAAGGCGAGGTGGGTATTGATTTAGAGAGGGGGAGGAGAGCTTTCGAGATCAGGTGGTGGCGCAGCCTATAGATCGTCGGAGCGAGGGGAAAGTGGTCGAAAAGGATGGAGTAACGTGCGCCGTCGAAGCAGAAAGAGGAAAAGGGTTTCCGGAGATTTTTTTTTATTTTAAATAATGAATAGAAAAAATATGAGTGGCCAAGGTTTTAATTAACTTTTTAAATAGTGTTTTTACAACCCAACTCCTTTTCAAACCCAACGACTGTCGCCTCTAGCTAAATACCCCCATCCCGGACACAATGGGATATGTTTCGTTGGCCAATTCGACTGTTATAGTCAGTTATTTTTCAAATTAAAGTATAAAACATTTTATATTAAATTTGAACGTACATTTAAATTTGCCAGGGCCACAAACTGAATCTAAAAATCCCAGAAAAATAAATCTAGCTTTGTTTTGACGATACGGTCCCAACAAAACCAGTTTCGTCGAATTCTGAGTTCATATGCAAAATGTCCATTTTTAGGTCGACCCATTTTAACAGAAATTGACCAATCACATTTTCTTTTGCCCCGCTCACATACTAGCTTCAAAAATTATGAAATTTGAAACCTAGCAATAATTTGACATCCCGGACCCAACAAAAGTGGTTTCGTCGAATTCCGAGATCGTATGCAAAATATTTATTTTCAAGGGCTATATATGCTATATAGCGACCTTTCTGAAAATTCATTTGGCCATAACTTTTGATTCCCGTTATGAAACTTTGATTTTTCAGATTCTTTAGAAAGGTATTCATAAACAGATTTAAATATTTTCAGTTTCGCTAAGATCCGTTATATTTTCCACCCGGTACAGTCAGACAAAGTTTGTATTCAAATTTTCAAACTGCCATACTAGTCCCAATTCATTATTTTATTGAAATATGCTATTTCAATTATTCAAATTCTTTGGTAATAACCAATTTTAAAATTTTTAAATTGGTTCACATTTTCCGGGTTATTACAGAGAAATCAAATCAAAACTCAAATCTCAAGTTTTTTTTATCAAAACAAGGTGAATAATGGTTATCTATCTCAAGTTTTGTATGTTTATTTTGGTTTTATGATTAAATTTGAATTTTTAGATGCTTTTGTGCCTTGTTTTGAATGATTAATGATTATATGTTTATTTGATGATTTTTGGATATTTATGAAATTAATTAATAAATTTGGAGTGTGAAAACCAGGTTAATAACATCCATCTGGCTTGAAATGTGGACATGATGCTAATAGCATTATCTTAGAAATGCGTTGTTAATTTCATAATTTTCTATGCAAATATAAATTTTATAAGAATGGAAATTGATTTATTTTGAGTCTTATTTAAAAAAATATTATTTGTGATCCCAAAAATTTTATATGTTAAAGAATTAATAAATTTTGGTTTATTATAAAATTTAGGATTTTTCGCAAGTGTTCACCGTTTATTATGAAGTTATTAAACTTGAAAAGATTAGGAATTATGTTAAAATAGTAGTATAATGATTGGTTTGCAAAACTATTTTGGAGTTGGAAATCTGATCCATAGCAGTTTTTCTAAAAAGTATTTGGTTAAGTATTTCACAAACTAATAAGAATTTGACAAAGAATTGGAGATGGTAAAAAATTTACTTTATATAGAAATTTAAAGATTTTTATAATATGTACAAGACTATTACGCTGAAGTTATTGGTTCCCTATTCCACTTATTCCGCAGCTAAATCTTTTGACGTCAACTGTTGTGGAAGCATTCAATAACAATATATGTTTGCATGAAACGATTTCGCACTTGTTAAAATCAATGTCGACATCCATGTCTTGGGTACATGCAATACGGATGTCTTAAATATCAATTCTTTAACCATTTTGATGTCGCATGTTTATATCGACATCAACAATGTCGCATGTTTTTTATACTAACACCAACTCTATAAGGTAGCAATGCCACTATATAGGTATTTTTGGCATTGACTATGTTATAACATTGATGTCATATTTTCCCTTTACCACTTCAATTTTATAGAGAGGATGTGATACCGCATATGCATTGTTTCGACATTGCTATCTGTAGCAGTAATGATTTTGCATATTTATGTTATCCTGCCTTTTGGCTAAATGGTAATTGGATGAACTTATAGAACTAAACTTCAAAATTTTCAAAACTGGAGGCTTGAAGAGATAACAGCAAAGTCCAAAACTCAGGTATAATCAAGGTTACAAAGTGGAAGCAAACCATCTAAAAAATTCCACGGTCATAAAATCGCTAAGTGATTGGTCATTGCCAGCATAACATGGATTATTGTCGATCATCAACTTTTGCCAGATTTGCCTTCAATTTTCTAAGCACACCAATCATGATGGAAATAACACTTTAGACCATTTCAACAACACTTAATCGATCTCCTCGATACTTAAAATAGTCGGATTCATTCCACTATTGACACATAAATTTGACCAAGAAATAAGTTGTAAACTATGTAAATAAGATGAGAAACATGAAGCGAATAACAAGTCACTTCATCATAAAGAGTTTGAACCCATCCATAAACATTCTTATGAATATATACATAATAATCACGGGTGAAACCAAATGGTCGTGATTCAATGTCGAACTGTCATGAAGTGAAGATGTGACCATTTTTTAGTGGGAGTTGCTACTGCAGTGTGGGAGAAGATGATGGAGGACATGGAACAACTCATCTCAGTGATCTTCAACTATATATATAGAGGTAAGGGTTCATTTGTGGGGTTCTTTTTTCTCTTGCACCATTATTATACTTTTCTTGTAATTGCCTATGATTCGACGAACCAAAAGATTTGTATTGTTATTTTCAGCAATAAAAAGAGCAAAAATTTCACATTGACATAAGCTAGAGTACGATGAACTACTATAATCCTATATGTCCTTTAGTTTACTCATTTTCATTTATTTATTTTTTAATATTTTTCTCTTTTACAATTTATTAGGTCTTCTTGTCATTTTTAATCCAAACTTTTGGTGTTTTCACTAAGAGCTTTTTTGAACTCGCTGATTTAAGACTTGGAAAGATTATGGATAACATGACAATATGCAAGAAATACTAGTAGTGGAGATAATCAATATGGGGTATCTAGGAGGCGCCCTTAGAGCCAACCCACCTTTCACCTATATAACTAGCGATGGGATGAAGACCATGATGAATGAAATGCAAGATATAATGATAATCAATTAGGGAGAGATGATGAAAATTTTCCTTAGGAGGATGAGACAAGAAAGAACAAACACATTTGCAGAAAACTAAATTTTAAGACGTAAAGCCAAAGTAAGCATATATAGAAGTATAATGGAAAAGGATGGAACAACCCCTGAAGGAGTTGTGTGGATTGGTACTGACCCAGTCATTCAGTACTGATCCAAGACCGATCGATATCGAACCATGTGAACTTGAGGGCTTGGCTAGAGAACAGCCTAAGAAGAAATAGTGCACTCTCGAGAAATGATACATGGGTGTGTGAATGTGAATCTGAATATTGACACATGATCGTAGGAGTATAGAAAATATTGGGCAGACTGAGACCGCCAACTTGAGAAATCCTTTGAATTATGATGAAAGACATGTTGGGATGGTGAGATGAGAAACATAGAGTGTATTTCCTAACTGAAGTCTGGAAGATGTGAATAGGAGTTCATCCACTTTGATCATTCGGTACGTTAGGAATCTTCCTAGTTTCAAGCTGTTAATGTTGGAAACGTATGGTAGGACAATGGATCCAACAATTCATTTGATGAGGTACATTCGGCATATAGAGGTGCTAGGTGCATGCGAAGAGGTTATAGGATGGTGTTTCGCTCTATATATGATATATTTGGAAGCATTATTGTTCATGTAGTTGGAGATGATCCATTAGCACATTGGTCGAGCTAATGAATAAATTCGTAAAGCCAATTAGTACTCATATTTCTTGACCTAAAAATGTTGTGAAGTTATTTGGTACGAAGAAAAGGGTCGAATAACTCTTCATGAGTTTTGGATGAGATTTGATATGGTGGTTATCGTAGTACCTAAGTCAAATCCATCAATTGTTTCGATGGTTGTGGTTTCTAAAGTGGCTAGTTTGACAAATTTTAAGGTTTCTTTGGAACGAGATCTGCTAATTGGCCTCGGATATTATTATCATGAAAATAAAAATACTAGCATCAGAATGACATGCAAATTGAAGAGGAGGAAATAACTGTTGTGGACGGTGGAGGACTGCCTGGAGAATAGTAGGCAAATGGAAAAGTTTTGGATCACTGTCAAGAATAGTCATCTACTAATTGGGATGGCAGGGAACCAGATTCGTTTCCTCTTCTTTTCCTTTTTGTTCTCAATATATAAACAACGTGATATTGTAGTTGAGCCGTATTTGATATGGGATATCGATTAGTCCCAAGGCATGCTCTAAGTTGGATACAAGGCTGTAATACCTGTATAGATGTTATGATACATGTTTGGTGTTTTTGATTTTAAACACTGTAAAACAAATGCTTAACTCTTTATTCATGTTGTGATGATCAATGTTAATCATGGCAATCAAGACCAGAAAGACAGGGAAATACACCAAGGCGCAAGTTCCTTTACCAAAAAGCAAATGAGTGGGTTTGTACGACGTTGGTCGCATTGAATCCTGAAAAGATAGTAAATATCAGAGAGCAAGAAGCACGTCCCCCTTATTGGAAAGTGAGCGGATGGTCTTGCTAAGTCCTTGAGCCTCTTCATCAGTGAAAGATTATGATCCGTACCCTTTTCATTAATCACCAACCCTTAAATAGGGAGATAACTGTACTACAAGGATAGTACAAATTATAAGATAGTACAACAATATAAGACAAATAATTAAAGCCTAGCCTAATTGATCAATATTAGGCAAATAATTAAAGCCTAGCCTAATTGATCAATATAAATACTAATTAGGTAAATAATTACAGCCTGATTGATCAATATGAATACAAAATATATATTTACATATATAGTTTAACACACCCCCGCAGTCGCAGCGGGAGGCTCGCGTACGCTGAGACTGTCCCGAAAATCTTCGAATAATATACGTGGAAGACCCTTTGTAAAAATATCAGCAATTTGATAACGGGATAGAACATGAAGCACTCTAACTTCGCCTCTAGCGACCTTTTCACGGACAAAATGAATGTCCATCTCAATATGTTTAGTGCGTTGATGTTGAACTGGATTTCCTGACAAATAAATTGCACTCACATTGTCACAGTAGACCAGAGTAGCTTTTTCAATTGGACAATGTAGTTCGAGTAGTAAATTCCTGATCCAACAAGAATCAGACACAACATTAGCAACTCCTCTGTATTCAGCTTCTGCACTAGATCTAGACAAGGTAGGCTGACGTTTAGAGGACCAAAAAATCAAATTTTCCCCAAAAAAGACACAATAACCAGACGTGGAGCGTCTGGTATCTGGACATCCACCCCAATCAGCATCTGTGTATGAGATAAGTTTGCCCAATGATGACTTGTACAGATGGAGGCCATAAGACAAAGTAACTTGAATGTAGCGCAAAATGCGCTTGAGAGCATTCATGTGTTCATTCCTTGGATCATGCATGTGGAGACACACTTGTTGCACTGCATAAGAAATATCAGGTCTTGTAAAAGTAAGATATTGAAGAGCACCTGCAAGACGACGATACTTGGTGGGATCTTCATATGGATCACCGTTAGTAGCACTGAGTTTAGATTTGCTGTCAACAGGAGTGGGGCAAGTGCTACAATTAGACATGCCTGCCCGCTCAATGATCTCTATAGCATATTGTTTTTGAGACAAGAATAAGCCTTTCGCATGGCGAGTAACCGCGATACCTAGAAAGAAACTCAACGGGCCAAGATCTTTCATTGCAAACTCTGAACCTAAAAGAGCCATGAAATGCTTACGTAGAATATCAGAAGAAGCTGTAAGAATAATGTCGTCAACATAAAGCAGAATATATGTAATATCAGATCCATATTTGAATATAAACAATGAATGATCAGATTTACTGTGGGTGAAACCAATTGAGGCAACAAAATCAGCGAAGCGCTGATACCATGCCCGAGGAGCCTGTTTCAAGCCATATAGAGATTTCTTTAGTAAACAGACATGATTAGGCCGGCTATTGTCACGAAAACCCATAGGTTGATGCATATAGACTGTTTCATTGAGATGACCATGTAGAAAAGCATTCTTGACGTCCAATTGATGGATTGACCAAGATTTTGAGAGAGCAATGCTAAGAACAGCGCGAATAGTAGCAGTTTTGACCACCGGACTAAAAGTTTCATCGCAATCAACACCCTGTTGCTGAGTTTTACCATCACCTACAAGACGGGCTTTATGCCGCTCAAAAGAACCATCGGATTTACGTTTATGACGAAAAATCTACATAGATCGAATTACATTCACATTAGGTGGCCTAGGCACTACCTCCCATGTTTTATTATCAATTAAAGCATTAAATTCATCTAACATTGCAGTTTTCCAATTTTGATCACGAAGAGCACTAACCGGGTCCTTTGGTATAGGAGTGATGGTTGTAGTGGTGGTCGTGTGAAGATTGGTAGTATATTTGGGGTTTGGTTTAAAGATGCCATTTATTGCCCAGGTTGTCATACGGTGTACCTTGGGATTATTAGGCCTTGAGGAGCTGTTGGGTGAGTGTGATGAGGGGCTTTGTTCACAAACTGGAGTGGGTTGAGCAATGGGGTGGGGTTGTCTTACGGTTGATGTGACAGCAGGAGTATTGTGAAGAACTGAACCTGTGGGTGAGTGCAGCCCAGTTTGAGAGGAGGGGTGCTGATCAGTAGGATTTGAAGGAGAAGGGAGAATTGGGCCCGTGGGAGACTGTTGTCCAGTTGGAGATAGATACTGCGGTGGGCAAGTTTGCATAGGGAGCTGGGTTGTGTTTTGAGCAATGTCATTTGTGGTTTGTGCAATTGATTTTTCACGCAAATGATGCAACAAGTATGGAGAAATATTTTCATCAAGAAAAGCATACAAGTTATTTGTGTCCTTGTGGATTTTTGAGAATGGAATCTCAGTTTCAATGAAACGCACATGGCGACAAATAATAATTTTTCCGCTTGACATGTCGTAACACTTAGAGCCTCTATGATTTGAGGCTGGACCAAGATAAGTACATGGAGTAGACCGTTCCTGTAATTTGTGAATAGAGGTTGATGGAAATAAGGGAAAACATAAGCAACCAAAGACACGCAAGTCAGAATAAAGCGGTGTACTTTGATATAGAATTTGAGTGGGAGATTGGAATCCCAAAACTTTTGTTGGAAGAATGTTTAAGAGGTATGTGGCCATTGCTAGAGCGTGATGCCAGAAGCTAGGGGGCATAGAAGCATGAGCAAGTAAGGTCCTAATGATATTATTTATAGATTTAATATGTCGTTCAGCTTTGCCATTTTGTGGTGATGTATGAGGACATGAGAGACGCAATTGCATCCCATTTTGGGTAAAGAACTGTTTTAAAGTGCCATTTATATATTCTGTACCATTGTCACACTGGAATGTTTTGATGTTACGTTCGAATTGTGTTTTGATTAAAGCATGAAAAGAAATGAATAATTGTTTGACCTGAGATTTGTTGGAGATGGGAAAAGTCCAAAATTTGCTGTAGTCATCAAGAAATAAAACATAATAACAATGACCAGAAGAACTTATAACAGGAGATGTCCACAAATCACTATGAATAATATCAAATGGCAAAAGAGTATGCGACATAGAATTATAAAAAGGCAATTTAGAGTGTTTCCCAAGATTACAAGAATAACAAAAGATTTTACGAGAATCATCACAACCAATCATGTGTTTACTACGAAGAGAGCTAAGAATAACATCTCCAGGATGTCCTAGACGACTATGCCAAAGATCAGATGACGCGACAGTAAAAGCAGATGAATTGACTGAGAATGCGTCTCGTTTATTTTGGAAAATAGGATAGAGATCTCCAGTGCTGTCACATCTCATTAGTTTGATCCCAGTCTGTAAATCATTGACAGAAAACCCAAAAGGATCAAATTCAACTGAAACCATATTATCGGTGGTAAATTTTCGAACAGATACAAGGTTTTTAATGAGTTGAGGAGCATGCAATACATTGTTTAAGGTTAATGGAGGGTATGGTGGAGGCAAGTTAGTGCAACCGTGACCAACAACGGGGATCAAATGACCACTACCAACAACAATGTTATGATTATTATTTCTTGAATTGAAATAAGAAGAGAGTATACCTTGATCCGTTGTCATATGAGATGTAGCACAGGTATCCATGTAAAAATTTCCATCTGGTTGAGAGAAGGAAAGGGCGTGCATTGCGGCCTCGATGTCAGTTGGTGTGTAGCCGATTGGATCATGATGTGAGTGGGCAGTATAGGCTTGTGAGGGTTCTTGTGAGGGTTTTGATCCCAAAAGTCCTGAGTGCCTACTTGCTTGTTGAGGTCTTTGCTGCTGCATGTTTGTGGATGGGTACGGGCAAGGTGGAAGTCCCCATGGCCCTCTCCATTGCTGTGTCCAACCTCTCCAAGGTGCAACAGTACCATGCATCCATGATGTATGAGGACGAACTGCCCATTGCTGCCGTTGCAAATTGCTACCGTTGGTTGCCTGTCCTCTGCCGTAGCTTCCCCTGCTGGGGTTCTTTCTATTTCCCTTGCCTCTATTGTTTTTATTATTATGATTTTGGCGAGGGTAATCTGCAGAATTTCCATGGTTGCTGTCATTGGAAGATGCTGTGAGAAGAGCAGTAGGTTTAGTTATGGTGTTTCCTTCCTTGGCAAGGCGGTTTTTTATCGTCCGCTCCGCTAGTTTCAACCGTGAACGACAATTTTCAAAAGGAGGTAATGGATCTTGATTTTGTATGAAATCTACCGTGCCAGCGTAGGACTCAGGTAAACCTGCAGTCAGCTTCAAAACAAGGCGGCTATTTATGACCGGAGCATCAACGTCCGTAAGACGGTCAGCAAGAGACTTGATGTGATTGTAATAAGCGTCAATCGAGCCAAAATTATCAAAATCGGCATGAGCCAATTCCTCCTCGAGATGGGTTGCACGAGAGGCTTTGTTGTCTTGGAATTGTGCCTCCAACCGTTTCCACACCTTCTCGGCCGAGTCATCTTTGAAGAGAACTGCATGGTCTTGAGAAATGGTGGTATACATCCATTGTTGTACAACTGCGTCAAGACGATCCCAAAGCTCGGGATCCGCCGCTTTTTGTTCATCATATTTGGCCTTGGCTTTCTCCTCCGTAGGAGGAATTATATGATGCAAGAGATTATGAACTCTCGCTTGTACCTTGAATAGAGCGGCCCATGAATGATAAAGACCGGTCTCATTATCCAATGTGATTGGAATCAAGGATTTGACATTGGTGATAGAAAGAGCAGGATGGAATTTTTCAGCCATGGAAGAAGAAATTATGAAGATTTGGAAGCAGGAAGATAGAATACAGTTAGTTTTTGAGAGGATCGTTACAGCTCTGATACCATGAAAGATTATGATCCGTGCCCTTTTCATTAATCACCAACCCTTAAATAGGGAGATAATTGTACTACAAGGATAGTACAAATTATAAGATAGTACAAGGATAGTACAACAATATTAGGCAAATAATTAAAGCCTAGCCTAATTGATCAATATTAGGCAAATAATTAAAGCCTAGCGTAATTGATCAATATGAATACTAATTAGGTAAATAATTACAGCCTGATTGATCAATATGAATACAAAAATATATATTTACATATATAGTTTAACAATCAGAAAGTAAGCCAATTTGATTTTGCAAGGGTCTGGAGAAACCAAGGGTCTGGTTATTGACCTTAAACGATCATTGATTTGATTGACGGTCCAAAGAGGCTGTTGATTATATTACTAAGCCCATATGTCTATGGTTTTGTTTTATGATTCGAAAAGATCACAAATTCATTTTATTGCCAAAATAGTTATTGTAACAACCTGCACTTTTCTGAGCTCGAATTTCAATAAAAATTTAAATCCAAACCCATTCTAGAATGGACCATGTTTATTTGGTACATGTAACAATAATCATGAGCATGATTAGAATTTTATAGATACACATTCACATCGAAAGAAAGATAGGATAATAAAAATTGACTACAGACGCTACCTTGAAACTTAGTTGTCACATCAACACCAATCACAAGAGAAAAAAAGGTATAAACAAACACGTTCACTTCCAGTGACCTCTTCCTGCAATGCTATCCTGAGAGTCTTAATGGGGTAGGTCTCAAAACAACAAATCCTAGTAAGCAGAAAATGTAAAAATTGTCCACAATAAACAAATTTATCTTGTTTGGTTTCACCTTATATATGTCTAATAAGGTTAGCTATCCTAGTCTAACCTTGCGCTGCATGCATGACTACCTAATTACCACACCCAACTTGGTGAATTCCTATAAACCGAACTACCTACACCCATGGTAGTACTTTCCATAAAGCTTTTAAACCATCCAACCTTTCCCAAATTCCAATACCAAAAAAGGTGGGTCACCCAACCACTTACTACCTTACCCAAATATTTAAAGAGGCAGATTCCCTATCCACTTACTGAATCAACCAAAAAATAACATATAAGGCGAATCCCATGACCATATTATACCATACCAAAAACGTAATATAAGGTAAATCCCTTGATCACTTAATATCTAACCAAAATGGTTTCCTAAACATAATTATTAATTAGAGGACACTAGCTACTAAATTCTATAATTATTAGTTAATGCTTTCATCATTCGCATATCCCAATCTCATAAAGAAAACATCGCATGATACGAGAGATAGTTAGCATTCACTTAGTACCTATAGGTAGATGACAGCTCGCCATTTAAGACATTCCCTCAGTGGACCCCTATGTTGCTATCTAGCTGATATTATTGGGGTAATCTCCTAGCCAGTTAATACTTCTCTTTGGATAAGTAAGCTATAACAACCCGCCCAAAATGGGCTTAAATTCCGACCTAGAAAAGGCCCATCAGAATATAAAGCAGTCTAAATAGATTGTTGGTTCTTATAAGGAAGTACTAAGACAACATATATCATAGAGCAATCTAAACGAAAATCAGAATCTCATATAGCGGAAGGGATAAAATATAATAATTCATAAAATAGATATACCTTTAATAAAAATCACCAAAGTTGAATACAATAAGTTCCACGGAATATCTAGTACATCAAATATTATCCCAAGTACAACAATAGTAATAATAGTACTTCCAAAATAATAACTAAGTCTTCATCGAGCTCTTCCTCCAAGCACTCGCTAATCATCATCAATCAACAGTCCTACCCACTAATGTGTTTATGTTAAGAGGTGGAAGTCAAAACATAAAGTTCTGGTGAATGAAAAATATATAAGTTAGGAGTGACTATTTCCTATATTTGGCAGTGTAATTTCTTCATGTTATGTCTATGCAACAAACACACACAGCAAATCATATGAGGCAGACATCCTTATAGCCACTTAAGACCTACATGTAAATCTAAGGGCAGACTTCCCTATAGTCATTTAATACCCCCCACAAAGTAATTTAAGGGAAGACATTCTTATAGTCACTTAAGGCCATTTCCTAATTTGTTAAGGGTGGACACCCCTACAGCCACTTAATACTTAATACCCTAAGGCGGACCCTAGCCACTTAAGACCTTGTCTCGAGCGCCAACGTCATGAATAATAACTCTACTTGTAGGTTTAGAAATAGTAACAGCCACTTACTACCAGGATTGGGTCAGGTACACAACTTCATTTAAGAAAACCCTCCTAGCGGACCCTCTTATTACCATCTAGCTGCCCCTACATGAACTCCTAGTCAATTAATACTCCCCTTAGATTGTGGTTCCTTTAGGCCATATATATAATCCATCATTAGGTCAGCCCTTACTAACCCCTGGATAAGAAGCAAACGTTACTTAGAGAACTACCTTACTCACACTATCGTCTACTAAGGCCATTTAATACCTTATAAGAGAAAGGCAGACCCAACGACCACTTAAGACCTTTGTAAGGCCGAGTCCTATGACTTGGGTCCTTAATCAAGGATTGAACTTTAGGAATGGAATTAGTCCTAACTACTTAATACCCAAATCAAGGTAGGTCAGTCACTTAATACCTTATCCCAGGGCATGCGTACTTTACACATAATATATATGTACGTATATACACACATACACACTAGACACCTCACATTAGGCCGTCCACTTGTAGATGTTGGATTTGTCGAGCATTCCGAATAAGCTTTGTTAGACCAAATTATGGCTCTAACACCCAAATTGTCTGAATTTGCAGAGAATAATATCTAGAAATAAATAAAAAAGGCAGTGAACACACTAGATTTATAGTGGTTCGGTGTTAACGAGCCTTCATCCACTTTACATGTTTTAGATTATACGTTGAATACAGTTACAATCAGTGATTTCACTCAATCTCGCTCTTATAATTATGATTCTCTCAGTAATTTCGAGACAATACTGATAAGAAATAATGGAAGAACAGTTATGGTGGAAACAATATTCAGAACTGCTAAAAGATCCTGAAAAATGCCAAGTTTAGGGCTATTTATAGATGGTATCTGCAGGCGGTTCGTGATAACACATGGCACGGGTCCCGAAGATATCGGACTGGTACTTAGCTTGATGGAGAAGTAGTCAAAATGGCAGTTATGGACAGGTGTCGTCAGAACCTGAATTAGCGGATCGTGGAGGACTTGGTCGCGGCCACCATCTCTTCAGCACGTGTTCGGTTCGTGGAGAAGACTCGGGTCATGACGAGGTATCACGAGCGGGGTGGCGAAGCTCATTCACGAGCCAGGGATGACATGGAGACCACGAATGGGCTAGGGTAACTTCACGAGCTGGACTTCGTATTGGACTTGAGTGTGAATCTTTGTGGCTTGGTCAAAAAGGTATCCAACATTTTGCATCCTCGAAGTATGTTTTATCAGAGATGAAACGTGTTTTGAAATTGTCAAAGTATCTTTTCAAGAAGTAGTGTGAATCAATGGTTGCTTCCGCTTGAATGGTCGCGGTGTTTCGAGTTGTCACGTTCTCTGACCAGTATAAATATCAGTCTAGATTTCCAATTATTTCTTTACTCATTGTTCACTTTTCATTTTTTAGACCTTGGAGCATATCGCGATCAACTTGTTAGGTAAGCTTTAAATCCCATTATTATTTTCATGTTTTCTATTTAGTGATCATTTTCGAGTTCGGGTCATTAGAACACAATGTGGTTCGTGGAACTGGGCATACATCACGAACCGGTGGTCGAGCGGGCCTTCTTCCAAACTACGATGGGCTTTCTAGTTCCGATCGTGAGTTAATGGTAGGTGGAGCAGGCCTTCATACGAGCCGCGGTGGGCTTTTGCTCGTGGCCTATGAGTGTTCACGGTCCTGAATGAGACAAAAAGGAGAATACCAAAGGCCAATGTTATGCTTATATAAACCATCCTTCTCTTCCATTCCTCTTCTTCTTCTTTCTCCCTTTTCCTTTACCGCCGCCACCCAGCTCCATAAAATCGAAAACCTAATTTTAGTTTTTCTAAAAGTCATCATCACCCCCATAATCTAAACTAGAAAGTTAATGATACTAGGACTAATTTTATGTTATTTCATTCTTGTCCCACTTCAATTCGCTTGAGTCTTCACTGGCCTCGAAGTCCTCGCTGCTACGAGTGGTGATGGCGGCGGAATCCATGGAGTTGGGATTTGAAGGAGTAGTCGCATTGGGTTAAATAGAGAAGTGATAAGGAGAGGTCGAGGAGCTTGAGGACATCGCCACTGTGGCTGCTGATTCATGAAGGTTGGCTGAGGAAAGAGGATCAGGGAGTTTAGAGGATCGTGGAGAAGGATTGGCAACCGGTCCGGTCCGCGGATCATGGCAATGGCTGGGGAGAGATAGCGAATTTCAGATGTTAGAGTCGTGATGATGGGAGAATGTCGGTTTGTGAGGATGGATAATGGAATGGGTCGTGGGAGTGCTTCACGAGCCGCAAGGGGTGAGGCAATGTGGTGTTCATCTGAACACATAACCAAGAACCCCCTCTCGAATGAGAACTAAATTTTTCCTTGTGGGTAAACCCCTATCACGAGCTGAAGTCTGGGCAAGCTGATTTCTAACCTAAGGTAGCCAGACCACAAACTGGTATGCAGTCACGAGCCCAACCCGAACCACAAGTCGTATCCCCGTCACGAGCCAAACCATGGAAATTCATGGACTAGTTTACTTTCGTGCCAACTCTGGTTTTGGGACTATATTCTACTTAGCTACACCCATCAATCGAATTCGTCAGTGCATACTTTAACTAAAAACCAACTACAACTTGGACTAATTGATGAACAGTTAGGTTAGAGCCTTCAAGATGAACTTCTTGGACTGGACAACAACATAACTTAGCAGCATTATGCTTGTTTAATTTACTTTGTACTTTTATTTTCCAGGATTATGCACACTTGCACACACCAGCACTTTCACATGCATGGGGTTCACGGGTAACTACATTCTAATCTTTCATGTTTATTCGCCAACACAGCCATGTCTGATAGACGTTCATCGAGAATATTAGAAATGAGGGCAGATCTAGAGTTGTCAAAATATCATAATCCTGATGTGCTTCCGTCTGACCTAGAGTGGGAAAATTATGGGTCTGATTATGAGATAGATATTGATAGGGAATCGACATCTTCCGAGAGCACATCACTTGAGGAGGAAGAAGAAGAAGATGATCGAGCTCCCAAAGTGATCTTAGGTGTTAAAGAAGTGGAGAAGGAGAAGCTGAGTGATTCCATGGTCTCTAAATTGGATAAATTGAAATTGGAGAAAGTCTGTCTAAGGCACGGGATCCCTTGGGACGACCTAAAAACTCCTGAGGAAGGAGATAGGCCTCATTCTGCTCCGGAAGGATATATGGCTGCCAGTAGGCTCATGTGTTGGGTAGGCGCCATCCCTTTGTTTCCTCCAATTGTCGTTGATCTACTGAGATGGCTACATATCGCTCCCATGCAACTCCATCCCAACGCTTATGCAGCTTTATATACTTTGTATATCGCATACGCAGAGATTTTAAAGACCGAGCTCACCTTCAAAGATTTGAAATTCTATTATCATTTCAAACATCGTTCCATAGGGACCCCAAACTTCTCTTTATTTGAATTGATTCTTGGCAGAAAGGTTTTGTCGGGTGGCCATAACAACTTAGGGGATGCGAGATCCGATTGGTTTTACATAAAACATCAGGTAGGATGTGCAAAGAAATGGCTACAATCAAGTAGGTTTCAAATCCTTCAACGCATATTCCAATTGCATAATCGAAGTGCTAATTTATTCTTTTTTTTGTACAGCTCACAATTTTGAAAAAATAGAGGGCTCGGTATATGAAGATCGATTATTCCATCTTATAAAGAGTAAATCAGATTTCTGTAGAATCAGGAAGTGTATAACCGACGAGAACCTTCACAAACACCGTCTTTTGGATATAAGATTCGGGCTTGGTTCGATGGCAAGCCTTACAAATACGTGCCCCCAGCTGAGGAAGAAGCGACTACAGAAGCTGTGAAGATAATCGAGATACCTAAAAGTCCTTCGCCAATAATTTACCAAGATGACGAGGATTTGAACGTGTACAAAGGAGATGAAGTTAGAGTCAACGAACCGAAGGATGCCCCTGCCCCAAGGGACAGTCTCCCTCGAGGGCTCCACGACCAGCAGAGCCTACATTAAGATAGGAGCAGATGTTCGGGGATTTAGAAAAGATCCCTTTGCCATATGACATCTATACTTCTGGAGATTTCGGAGAGGAACCATTCTTCCCTGTCTCCGAAGGAGAGACCGCTCCTGCCAAAGATAAAGGTACTACACAGACGAGCCAAACTCCGAGCCCTGGTCTGTTAGAGGGGATTACACGGGCACACAAATCACATGCACCACTTGTCACAACACTTATACACTAATTATCTTCACGATCCTGACACCCATTTGTTATTTTCTGTAGGAAAAATGCCTTGTCGTTACTCCTATTCTTTCCATGATCTTCGGGAGAACACTACCAGGCTATCTTCCGTGTTCGAGCATGATCGTAGTGATAGTCGAGGAAGAGATAGCCAAATGCGCCATGATTCTTATCAGCCTCTCTCTACGCACTCTCGCTTTCCCTCGAAACAGGATCCCGAGAAGTCCCACAGTCGCCAAGTACCACATACGGGGTGTAAAGAACTTCCCAA
This sequence comes from Allium sativum, assembly GCA_030737875.1. NCBI lineage: Eukaryota > Viridiplantae > Streptophyta > Magnoliopsida > Asparagales > Amaryllidaceae > Allium > Allium sativum. The sequence continues at coordinate 374,932,633 of CM060913.1, forward strand.
GGGTCCGACTCCCCTGAAAGGCTTACCTCCCCCAAGCAAATCCTCTAAGAAGCATCATGAACCCAAAGATAAGCAAAAGGATCCGAGCAAAGATAAAGAGAAAGAAAAAGTAGCTCTTGTTCCCTCTAGTCAGCACAGCTTGGGTACTACTGGGGTACAGGAGGGTGTCGTTACTCCTTTTAATCATGCAAAGTTAGAGCGCTTACGGAAGGAATTTCCCAATATCTATTTTGAGAGGATGCATTTTGTCCTGAATCTCGAATTAGTTCCTGATGAATGGGATATAGAGGTTATAGGTCAGATCGGCCATGTGGCTAAACAATATAGGGAAATGAAAAATCACACCAAGAATCTATCAGATGTTATACGCCATCTAGAGGTAGATGTTGCCAGGGCCCGAGTGAAGATCAATCACGATGCTAAGGCCAAAAGTAAGGCAGAGAAAGATCTTGAGGATGCATAAGCCCAGCTCGCCTTCGCTTAGCGGGACGCTGAAAATTACAAAACCGAACTAGACAACGCTAAGAAACGCTTCCACCTCGAGCTCGATTCACACAGCTAAGAACGTGTAGCTCTGAAGAAGGAGATAGAGGATCTCAGGACAGCTAACACTGAGCTAAAGGCATCGGAGGATCATATTTCCATAGAGAGAGCTGCTTGGAAAAAGCAAGCTTAAAGGACAGTCTCGCTCGTATTGAAAAGGAAAATGCAGACTTGAATAATAAACTTGCTCATGCTGAGGAAAGGGCAGCTTTTACCGAGTGTAATGCCAATACTACTCTAGAGTCGGCCTCCATCGCCAATGCTAATCTTACCGCTACCGAAAAGGAGATAGAGGGGTTCGAGGAGCTGCTAATGGACTTCTATGCTCAATTCATTCGAACTCGAGACATCTCTTGGATTAAAGACTATCACACCACCTTGGTTAGTGTATGGGATATGAATGTCGTGGGAGAAAAGCAGCGCTTAAAGGTTGAGGAAATCGACGAGGGTCAACTTATGCAGACTTTCCTCAGGGGTGGAGAGCCAAAGGCTTTAGCAGAGGGCAGGCATCAGATTCAAGAGGCTAAGAAGAAGGAAAAGCTGGAGCTCAAGGGTAAAAAAAATTGATGAAGGTCTGAGCTCAGCGCCGGAGCCCCACACTTCTGAGGTTGAGGAATATAATCCATATGATCCGTTAATTCCTAATGTTCCAGTTCCTCCTACCGTTGGGGTTCCTATTGCAGCTTCGGGCGAAGAGTCAGCGGAAGGTATCTATATATTCTCTCCACAATTCGTCAAGGCTATTAGAACTTGTCGTCGCGTTGTGGAGCAAACAATCAAGGACACCACATTTTCTCCCAAATTAATAGCAGTTGCTTCTCATAATAGAGGTGTCAAGTCTACTGAAGAAATTACAGAAAACAATCTGAGGTCGAGAAGGTCGACGTGCCTCCAATCACCGAGGTCATCCCCGAGGCTCCAAAGCATACTAAGGTTGGGACAACTAAGGAGACCATTGAGTATCAGGCATATATGTTCCAAAAAATACTGAAATCATTGGAGCTTTGCAAGATACCGATGAGGGTAACAGGGATGAAGAAGAGGAAGTAGACATCATGGGAGAGAACAAGGATGATGATAGCGTGACTCTGGTTGATACGAAGGCAGAGAGGGATAAATAGATGGCCTTAAAAGTGGAGGAGCGAGAGCCTCTAAATGTAGCACCTATTACTGCAGCTGACCCCAAGACTAGATTGATCATAAAGTTGTCCGATAAATCGATAACCACGCAGCTTGCAACCCAATATTCTAATCCTCCACAAGATCCTCCTTCCGATAAGAAGAAGAAGAGAAAGCAGGACTAACCCGATGCCTACAAAGAGGAATCGAATAAAAAGAAGAAGGAGAAGAGGCCAAGGTCATCCTCAAAGCCCAAGTAGATCTAGCTTGCTTATGTTTTTTGTCTTTTTAGTTATTCCCCTGGCCTTGTGATGTAGTTTCTAGTAAGGCCCTCTTATTTTGTCTAGTCTTATTTTGTAAACCTGCATTTAGTAAATGAAAATCTGTTTCTTTTGCATCACTGCGTACCTGCAAGTTTATCATTTTTAGTTACAAACACTTGGATCATAACAAAGTTAGAATCATGTGCAATGAAAATTAAAATCTCCTGCGATATGCATGAATGTTCATGAGTATGCCCCTAATCAATCATTAACGTGATGCCTGGCCAGGGCTTGTTGAGGATCGATTAGGATCGACACTGTGCTGCCCTCCATGTTCGGACATAAAGGGTTCGGGCTCAGCTTTCAATCTTGCCCCCGATACTACGACGAGGTAGGATCCCTTTAATGGCATTTAGTCAATATGCCTTTATACTCTCCTGTTGTATGCCCAGGATAGAGCTTGAACTCAGCTTTGCCTCATGTTCCTTCAGCGGGGTAGGAGTTCTTTCGTGGCGTTTAGTCTCTGGTGCCTTTATACTCTCCCATCGAATACCAAGGGTAGAGTGTTGTTGATACGGTCTTTTGAATCATGGTGCACCTTCACGTCTCGTGGACAATCCATGTTCTTGTCTTTTGTACTCTTTCTCAAGTCATGAGAAATAGAGTGTCACTTGTGTCATTTGCTTTATTGCGTCCTCGGTATTCTGCATACTGTTGGCCTTCTGATTTGATAGAGGGTACTTTGAATTATGTGTTTCGAGATTGTTGCAAAACTCATAGAAAATTTTAAAGATTATAGTGATTAATGTGAGTAAAGAATGACAGAATAAATAAGAAATTGTGCAGTAAAGGTAAATGATACAGGATATTTTATAGTGGTTCGGTCGAACCATGACCTACGTCCACTTTATAATCTTTTGCTTATATATTCGGACTGTTCTAGGTAAGTCGTGCCTTTTTACATGGTCCTAAGAACAAAAGAATAAAACTGACAATTTCATGTCAAGTAATGCCGCAAATGTCGGGCATTCCACACTTTGGGTATTTCATCTCCATCCACGGTCGCTAGCTTGAAGGCTCGATTATCAAGCTTTCGTAGGATGGCGTAAGGCCCTTCCAATTTCAGGCCCAAGTGTACTGGGAGTGGAAAGACGCTTTAGAACCAAGTCTCCGGGTTCAAATGTTCGAGCTCGGACCCTTCTGTTGTAGTACCGAGCGACTTGCTGTTGTGTCTCAAGATGCGTAGATCTGCCTTGTCCCTTTTTTCTTCTACCATATCCAGGGATTCAAGGAGCAGTTCGTTGTTAGTCATTGGGTCGTACGTGACCCGGTGAGATGGTACTTCTAACTCAACCGGGATGACCGCTTCAAATCCAAAAGCAAGGGAAAAGGGCGTATGCCCGGTGGCTGGCTTAAAGGTTTTTTGTAGGCTCATAATGCCATAGGTAGTTCATCAACCCTCATGGCTTTGGCCCGCTTCAATCGCTTTTTCAAAATGGACTTGATTACTTTGTTTTCCACGCCACAGTTGTGAATTTCTTATCGACATGGTATCTTTGGAAAAAGTTCTGGAACTCGGTGCTATCAAATTGGGTCCCATTATCTATTATGATGACTATCGGGATTCCAAATCGACATGTAATGTTTCTCACAATGAAGTTGATCACCCTCTTGGTTTTGATTGTGGTCAATGGCTCCACTTCGACCCACTTCGTGAAGTAATCAATGGCTACGATGGCATACTTAGCTCCACCCTTAGCGATAGGAAGGATTCCAATAATGTCAATTCCCCATACAGCGAAGGGCCATGGTCTCATCATTGTTATTAACCGGTTAGGAGATGCTCTGAGGATCTTGGAGAATTTCTGGCACTGTTGCAACGCCGTGCATATTCAGCTGCATCAATGTTCATGGTGGGCCAAAATAGTCATATCGTAATACCTTCTTTGCCAGTGTCTGGCCTCCAGTGTGGTCGCCACATTCACCTTCATGAACTTCCCTTAACACTCTTTCGATGTCGTCGTGGGCTATACACCGGAGGAGCGGCATCGAGAATCCTTGTCGGTACAAAACTTCACCTTGCATGACATATCTGGAGGCTTTACGAATGACAACACGCCTTTCGCTCTTTTTGGTAGGAAGTGTCCCATTTATCAAGAAGTTCTTTTTGGGCATCATCCATGACTCCTTTTCTGGCTCAGTCTCCAGTACAGGATCAATTTCCATCTGATTGATACTCGGTGACTGCAGTATCTCTATCGAGACCATCTCCGTGTCCTCAGGATTATCAGAACTAGCCATCTTGGCCAACTTATCCGCCCTCTAGTTCACTGATCGGGGGATGTGTGTTATGCTGTAGTGTTCCAAGCCACCCAGCAATTTTCTTACTTCCTTCAGGTATGATACAACCCTTAGCCCTTTGGCCTGAAACTCTTCATTAACCTGGTTCACCACTATCTTTGAATCGCAAAAGATATCCAACTTCGTTATCCCTAGCTCCCTCACAAGCTTATGCCCGACAATTAGCGCTTCATACTCTGAGTCGTTGTTAGTGGCATCGAATTCTAATCTCAAAGCATAATATATCGATCGTTCTTCGGGAGTTACAATTACCACTCCAGCACCAGATCGCTTGTCATTCCTGGCTCCGTCAGTGTATAGTTTCCAAGCGTTAGGGTCAACAAGTTGTTTCGGAGGATCAACTTCCACACTCACCACATCGTCCTCCAGGATAGTAAACTTTGCTATAAAATATGCCAGTACTTGCCCCCTTATCGATCTTCGGGGCTGAAAGTTCAGGTCGAACTGACTCAACTCGATATTCCACTTGAGTAGCCTTCCCGATGCCTCTGGTTTTTGCAACACTTGCCGTAGCGAGTGATCGGTATACACAGTGATAGGATGAGCCTAAAAATAGTGGCGGAGCTTTCTAGATGCGATCAGCAAACTGTACGCAAGCTTTTCTATCTTTGGGTAGTTTCATTCCGCCGCCGCTAGTTTCTTACTTACATAGTACACCAGTCTCTAGACTTTATCTTCTTCCCTTACCAGGGCTGAACTTATTGCGTTGGACGATACTGCCAAGTACACGAACAAATCCTCGTGATCTTCTGGCTTGGATAATATCGGAGGTTTTTCCAGATGATTCAAGAGGTTCTGGAATGCTTCTACACAATCAGGAGTCCACTTGAAGTTGCGCTTCCCTCGCTTTATCAAATCGAAAAATGGAATGCACTTATCCATAACTTTGGAGATGAATCTACTTAATGCGACTATTTTCCCAGCGAGGCTCTGGACATCTTTGATTTGCCTTGGTTCTTGAATATTCCTGATCGCTGCAATCTGATCTGGATTAATTTCAATTCCACGCGAGCTAACGATAAAGCCCAAGAATTTTCCAGAGGCTACTCCAAATGAACACTTTAAAAGGTTGAGCTTCATCCCGTATCGCCTAAGGATGTCAAACATTTCTGCTAAATCGGTGGTATGGCTCGATGATTGTCTAGATTTCACAAGCATATCATCAACGTACACTTCCATTGTCTTCCCAATCTGACTGTAGAACATCCGGTTTACCAATCGTTGATATGTAGCTCCAGCGTTCTTTAAGCCAAAAGGCATCACTACATAGCAATACAATCCCAAATCTGTGATGAAGCTGGTATGCTCCTAGTCCAGGACATGCATAGGAATTTGGTTATATCCGGAATACGCATCCATAAAGGAGAGGAGTTCGTGATCCACCGTCGAATCCATCAATTGATCAATTCTAGGAAGTGGGAAACTGTCTTTCAGACATGCCTTGTTTAAATTTGAAAAATCGATGCACATGCGCCATTTCCTATTGGCCTTCTTGACCAAAACCGTGTTTGAAATCCATTTTGGGTAAGTTGAATCTCTAATGAATCCATTACTTCTCAACTTCTCAACTTCTTCTTTCAAGGCAGCGGACCTCTCCGGGCCAAGCATTTGCCTATTCTAGTTAACAGGTGGATGCTTTGGATTGATGCTTAATGAGTGACACATAATTGATGGGGATATCCCACACATGTCAGCATGGGTCCAGGAAAACACATCCAGGTTGGCTTTTAAGAAGTCGGTCAATTCCTTTGCACGAAGGGGGTCTAACTGGGATCCAATTTTCAAGACCTTCGCCGGGTCATTATCGTCGATTGGAATATCCATAGTCGTTTCGTATGGAGTCACCATTCTGCCCCTAGGTTCCTCTTCCTCTCTGGGTATATCCTCGGGCAGTTCTCTGGGCAGCTCCTTTAGGGCCATCTTTAATTGTATGTCGTGTCCTCCTTTGTAGGTGGAGGAGTACCCTTTAGTTCTATGTTTAATTCTTTGAGCAACAACTTCAACTTTTCTATGTAGCAAACTCGTCCTACAACCTGATTGCCTCTAACTACTCTGACTCCTACATCCGTCGGGAACTTTAATAATAAGCACCAAGGTGCAATACAAGCTCTGAATTCTGCGATGGTCGGTCGGCCCAGGAAGGCATTATAAGGTGGCTCAATATCCAATACAACAAATCGAAGAATTCTCACTCTCCAGCGATCTCCTTCTCCAAAAGTTACTGATAATTCCACATATCCAGTCAGGGCTGTTGAGGCTCCATTGAAGCCATATATCCATCCCTCACGGGGCTTCAAATTTTTCGCCTCAAGCTTCATCTGATCAAAGGCTTTATTAAACAGGATGTTTACTGAACTTCTATTATCTACCAAAACCTTGTGGACTGAAGCGGGACCGATGGTTGTTGTGATCAATAGAGGATCTTCAGTGGGGGCGTGAACTTCAATACAGTTTCTATCAAGAAAGATGATATCGTCAAACATTGTCTTATGTTGCTTTATCGGGGCTACAATTTCAGGATCGCTGCATTCTCCTACTTCAAGATGTTTAGCTGCATTTACATACTGATCCATTGCCCTAAAGCTGTGCCCAGCAGGATGAGGTCCTCCTACTATAGTATTGATGACAATGTTCTTTCCTTTCTGCTAAGCGGTTGGCCTAGAAGCGGGTTGGTTTTGGTTTGGGGCCTGCCCAGCTTGCCCCCTGTCTCTCGGTGCAACCTTGTATTCATCCAACTTTCCTTCATGGAGCAGACGACGTCTCTTAAATGATGGCATTCATTGGTGGAATGGTCGTGGGTTTGATGAAAAAGGAAAAACTTTCCTGTTTCGTGTTCCTTTTCTGTTGGATCTCTCGGTGGAGCCTCTTATACTGAAGGACGTTATAGGTATCGAGGAAGATATTCTCTAGGGTATCATTCAATGGCGTAAAATTCTCAAACGGTTTGAACCGAGGCCTCCTCTATGAGTCGTTCCCTCGATTTCATCTCTTGTAGCCATTCCCTGATTGGCGACCATTCCTCTGGTTTTTGTTCCTAACATTGACCTCTACCTTTCCAGAACTGTTCCCAAATTGTTTGATGGCCACATTGCTCTGTATATCCTCTTTGTCGGCAGCCTTCCTCTTCCGATTAGCATATATCACTTCCTACCGCAAACGAATATTAGCTTTTTCATATAATCCTTTCTAGTTAACAGAGGCTTTCCTGCCAAGTACCAACCAAATTCCGTGTCTTTATCCACTCTGTCAATCAAGGCCATTAGGACAGATTATTCGTGTGGATCTTTAACTTCTGTGACATCCAAATTGAAGTGGTCCAAATATGACCTCAGAGTTTCAACGGGACGTTGTTTGATGAGCGATAGATCGATGACATTTTTGGACCTTTGAGCATGGAGTCGGAACTGGTTTATGAAATTTTCATTCAGATCCTGGAAGCTGGCGATGGACCGTGCAGGCAAACGAGTAAACCACATCAATGCCACATCCTCCAGAAATATCGGGAACGCTTTGCATTTTACTGCGTCAGGAGCAGCAGCGGCATTCATGTACCATGAATATCTCATCAGATGCTGAACTAGATCTGTCATGCCTGCATAACGATTCATGGTGGGCATAGTGAATCGTCTCGGGAAGCGGACATCCAATATATCATCAGTAAAGGGCATATGACTGTGGCCTATACCCCAATCTCCATCCCTCTGTCCATGGCTATCTACCATGTTCATCCTAATCATTGCTTCAACATCAGCATGAGTCAGTGTAGATTCAAGATCAGCCCTCCTTTCCTTGCGGGGCCCTCCAACGTCCCTTCGATGTGCTGCCGTGAAATCTGGGGTTTGAGCAGAACTTCCTTGTCCCCTATTGCCACAGTCAATCACGCGGCGAGGGGGTTGCAGTGGTTGATTCTCAAAAGGATCATTAATAACTTGAGCTCTGGGAAGTGTTGTAGGATTATTCAGATTACGGTTGACGGGCCCCAAGTTAAGTGTCGCCTCTTCTCGAGAAGGAAGCGATCCAAATAGAAGCTGTTCTACATTATTATTCCTTTCGAATAGTCGTCGCGGAGGTCTTGGAGATTCCCCAGACGAAGATGAGTATTCTGGAGTTAGAGGACGTGCTGGCGGGGGTGCCCTCAGCCATTGGAGATCATCGATGCGCCTGTCCAATGTAGTAAGGAACCGTCGTAACAAGAAACTATCTTGTCTTTCGGCTGCCAACTCATCGTTCGTCCTATCCAACATATCAAGGATGCGATAAAGATCTCCTTTAGTATCTGGAGCAGAGGCATGTAACTGATCATCATCATTCTCTCTTATACGTAAAGAACCCGAGCCAGGTCGAGAAGAAGCACCAGCACGAGCAGAACGAGCCATAATTTCCTTTCCAGGTCGAGTTGTGGTCCTGTGGTCAGGGCGGTTCATGACCCCTTCTTGTTGACGGCTCGTGGTTCCTTCCTGATGTCGGCACGTGGTGGCTATCAGTAGACGGTTCGTGATGTTATCTTGGGACTGGGTCATGACGCCCTCTGCGGGTTGGATCGCCCCCTGATCTTCACGAATCGGAGACTCCACATCGGCCTGCTCGTGAATGCTTTCTTCGTTAGCTTCATTTGCAGTTTCGTTTACTTGCGAAGCTCATGCGTCCTTGGACTTCTTTCCAGCCATAATGCCTTGACTTTGCTAAAATCTTTAAAAACTGAAACAGTGGAGATTCAGACTATTTTCTTCGGATTTGAATAACCATATAGTAGAGCAATAATCCAATATGCTGAGACTTCAATTCTCAGTGAAAGCACCAAAAATGTTAAACTAAATTATGGCTCTAACACCAAATTGTCTGAATTTGCAGAGAATAATATCTAGAAATGAAGAAAAAAGGCAGTGAACACACCAGATTTATAGTGGTTCGGTGTTAACGAGCATGTGTCCACTTTATATGTTTTAGATTATACGTTGAATACAAGTACAATCAATGATTTCACTCAATTTCACTATTATAATTATGATTCTCTCAATAATTTCGAGACAATACTGATAAGAAATAATGGAAGAACTATTGTGGTGGAAACAATACTCAGAACTGCTAATAGATCCTGAAAATGCCAAGTATAGGGCTATTTATAGGTGGTATCTGCAGGCGGTTCGTGATAACACGTGGCATGGGTCACGAAGATATCGTACTGGTTCATGGCTTGATGGAGAAGTAGTCAAAATGGCGGTTATGGATAGGTGTTGTCAGATCCTGAATTAGTGGATCGTAGAGGACTTGGTCGCGGCTACCATCTCTTCAACTCGTGTGCAGTTCGTGGAGAAGACTCGGGTCATGACGAGGTATCACGAGCGGGGAAGCTCATTCACGAGTCGGGAATGACATGGTGACCACGAACGGGCTAGGGTAGCTTCACGAGCTGGATTCTGTATTGGACTTGAGTGTGAATCTTTGTGGCTTAGTCAAAAAGTTAGCCAACAAGCTTCTACTACAAGTTTGGGCCAACCTTATATCATATTGTAGTAATTATAATGGCCTATGGCACCTAGACCTTTAAAATTAACCAGTCTTACTTGTAGATGCTGGATATGCTAGTCGGTTCTAGGCTGGCTTCTACTACAAGTAACCGTTAAACATGTGTCTATGTGACATTAATTATAGTTCAAGGCCATTAACTCACACAAATACAAACACATTCTTACGGGGACATTCAAATTCAAATTTGTAGCTAAAACGTATTTAGTATGCACTTAATACACATTAATACCACATTTATTATGTTATGTATATACATTCAAATGTAGGCGTGAATTATTCGAAATATATTAGCATCCTTACCATGTTTGAAATGTCAATCCTAACAATCTCAATTAAGGTGTATAAGTCAATTTCCCTTATTAACTAATATTTCCAACATATATATTCACAACTTATAACAAAAAAGGGAAATAACAATATATATAATAAACTTGCTACCTAGGCTTGAATAGTTATTCAAATAATAGAAATATAGGTAAGATGCGATATATCCAATTACATAAGAAAATCCTTTGTTTTTGGCATTGCTTCACTTTTATATTTATGTTGTACACTAAATTTAACATAATAAATTGTGAATAATACGTTCAAGATAATTTATTCAGAACATACGCTTAAACCTATTAACTTTACAACATACAAATCTCATGTTTCAACACACAAACATATATGAATACAAAAATAAGAATTAAGTGAATCAAAACACAAAACTCAAGAATTCATAACATCCCAAGCCTACGTCCCAATTATCCAAATAACACAAACCCAAAATAGAATACTTATGATTAGCCGTTTCAGCGACAGATAGAATAAAGGATTCGGGGGTTTGACCACCATGCTATCATTTAATTAAATCCCATATAGGCATAAGATTCCACATCCAAACTACAAAATGTAAGAAATAGAGCTTAGATGGTTTCCACTCACAGTTCTTTAGAAATGAAGAATAACATAATTGAGTAGAATAAGATTTGGATCTAGCCTTCGCAAACGAGCTCCAATCCTTCTATTAATATATATATATATATATATATATATATATATATATTCAAAATTGGTTCACTTTATTAACTACTAAAAAGCATTACAAACTACAACATAATCAAAAGCATAAGAACAGAAAATAAAAGCAATAAAAAACAAAAACAAAAATCGGCCCATGATTAGACCATCCGGCAATACTGTGCAACATGCTGCACCTCCCCTAACCAACTGACAACTGTGCTTGATCAACATACAAGCCATTAACATCTAGTAACATGTAATAATTAATGAAACTGTAGTTGCCTTGCATATTACCCAAACGGGTCCATGTTGATATTCAAAACATGGATTCAATTACTGGAGCATGTGAGAGCCGCCATCTGTCATTAGGCATCCCATAAAGTGACATATAAATCTTCCCCAAATATATGCATCAGTCGAGAGAGGTGCTTAATAGTTGGTATACTGGACTATATTTCACGTAAAACTCTGATTTCCAACGTATAGTGACCAGAGCCAAGAGCTCCTCTCAACCACTTCTTGAGGCCTTTTCTAGACATAAAACATTGTACTGCATATCTATTATCATTACAAATTTGCATGCAATAGCACCATTATACCGCATGGATTCATTGAAAAACTAGTGAATAATCATATAAAACCCCATTCCAAACTTCTGGATCATTCTCAACCCCCATTTCATCCAGACCGACTTCCAAGACTGCACCTAAATCTCAAAAGATACTCAATTCTAAGCACTAAGTCTGGTTGATGATTCACTGTCGGTAATGTGAATCAATCCTAGTTTTAGAATCGACCATATAAACACAGAGAATCCAAGTTCCAATTCATAAGAGTAATGGGTATCTAGATGAATATGATTAACATTAAGCCCATTTGTATTCACCGCAAAAAGTAATACTAACATCAACATTTGGGTTAAGAAATCAATAATAGGCCATCTGCTACACTCCATTTTTTATCTAAGCCTCCTGTAGGTGGGCTAACAAGCTCTGATCCTGATATTTTGGATTCTAAGATATTACTTGATGTTACCGATTCCAAAGGAGATTTCGAAGGAGATTCCTTTGTAGGTGGTACTGATGAAACATTTTTGTGATTGATTTTGTCACTGGTAGGGTGCTGATAGAGGTAACTAGAGACAAAACATTGAACTTACTCGAAGAGGAAAAGAAAGTTGTCACGGGAGGTAGTTAAACTTAAATAAACTAAAAAGCACCATCCATGGAAGATCCAATATAAACCATGTGCACCTTGACAAAAATTGTTGCCAACCATTTAATCTGCACACTTCTCAATACTTGCTAAATCTATGACCAAGAATCCCATGACTTATGACACTGAAAACCTACAACTCCGACATTCAGAGCACCTACTAACACTCATAATCTAGCAAATCACCATTGGATTGAGCCCGTATAATCTCAATGCATATCTTCAAACAAGAAAACAGTATGCTCACACATAAATTTGGGTTGCAGTGTTGGAACTTTCCCCTTCGACAGTAAAAAATTAATTAGCATCTGTAAGCATATAACACCTTAAAACAACACAGAATTATACCCAAAATCTGTAAACTCTCGCAATGAATCCAATCTTTCGAGAACAAAAGCCAAACAAATTATTAGAGGAAAGAACAACATAACAGTGTTGGGGACCATTAACAGTTAGGGGTAAAAAGCCATGACGAGGCCGTCTACTTCACGAAGTTCAAACTTCAAAGCCGATTAAATCATATCCTAATTGATCTGAAGAAAAAATATGTAATGGATATTGTTGAACCCATAATCAACTCTCCCCTTCAAACGCAAAGTTAAATTATCAACACAGATAACTTCAATTCCAAATCGTACCCAAATTTTCAAATAACTGGAGCCACAAACATACCAAGCACAAAAAGGGGAAGAACGACAAATCGGTTATGAGGAGTCGGAAGTGAATCAACACTTGCGTCGGCAATGCCAGATCCCAACTCCCCCAGAGGCTTGACCCCCCGTTTTCAATCTGTTTCGTATTGGATCTGTGGGATCTGCAATTAAGTTGATGCGTAGATATGGATGAAGGAAGCTCTGCGAGGTTTGGCCATTTGCGTTTATGAAATAAGAATAGGAGCTGACTTTAAAATATGAAAATAAAATGAGAATACCAAATGTCTTATCAACGAAATGAAATCGTTGAAGGTTGCGGAAAGAATATGATTAGAAAGAAACTATAAAAGTAGAAGCAGAGGAATTCTCACGCATGATGAAATCAGGAGAAGAGATCACATGTCACCATTAACAAGCATTCCCCCATTGCTTTTTAAGAAACAATGTATGTATCTATTAATATATTTATATATATGTATATGTATAAGAATCACATGAATCAGAATCTTATATATATAAATTAAACTCCATAATTGTCAAACAAATATAAACTTTAGAATAGAGTAGATAGAATTGAGGTTAGAGAAGGAGGAGAGAAAACCAACCTTAAATTCTGGATTTAGCAATGGTAGAAAGATAGTGGAGGCGCAAGAATGAAATGAAGAATAGGATTTGTGAGAGGATAGGAGGTTGGTTTATATATTTGCAAGTGTTAATAAAGACTGTAGGATCTATTAGATTAAATCCAGGTAGTCCCAACCACACCAGGCTCCACCCAATTTGTCGACCCATGCCCAGTGGGTAGTCAATCGACGGTCGACCCCTTGGGTCGTGGAACGTCTAGGAGATTTAAATCTCCTGGTTTGTCGCTTATTTTAATAAACGTTATTTAATTCATTGATTTCTTTCCTTTGTTTTCTTATTCTTGTCCCCTATTGTTTATAAATATATACAAACAAATTTGAATTCGATTGTAATATTCTTTTCATGTTAATCTTAATTAATATATTCCAGGTTTGAATATTTATTTATTTGAAATTCAAACTTTGTGTGTTAATATTTACACCAACTTGTTTTATTAATATCTTTCACATACAGACTCCATTTTCAGTAAATAAAATAAGTAAACGTATCGGCATCTCACCACGAACGCAGCTATAATACTTTTATGATCCAATTCTTAATTATCCAAATTTCCATTTTCATCCCATTAGCTTATTATTGATTATAATTATTTATTTTAAATTAAATTACCATACGTCTAAATTTAGATTTAATTTACGGGGTGTTACATTCTTCATCCCTTATAAGAGGTTTCATCCCGAAATCTTTTGAAGGGGCAAAGAACACAACTCGCTTTAAACGGCTATATTATACACCCATTTTACTTTATAAACATCCATAACTTATAGTGATTAAGAACTGAAAACTTGTTAATAACGAGCTCAGTCTTAGCGTGCATGTTTAATAAGTGATGCAACATGTATGCAAAACATCCTAATATGCATATAATTCTATATGAGTGCACGGTGTGTCCGTGTTGCCGTCATCTCCTACCACCCAATCTAATAACCACAATAAAACCAAAAACAAGAATTTAGGAGGAAATAATTACCCGAGAAAAACTTTTGATGAGTTAGCCTAATATTCTCCTTAGTTTCCTAGGTAGGCTATCTCCCCACGGGACTTGGACTAGGCGAATAGATTTGTTGCAGAGTCATTTAATTCTATGCTCCGCGATCTTTGTAGTTGCACGAGGCACCATGGACTCCAACTTGAATCTTCCTAAGTTCCTAATATCATTAAGCTCAATTCTGTCGGCTGAATCATAAAGGCATTTGCGAAGATGAGAGACATGGAAAACATTATGGACTCCCGACAAATGATCCACACGATAATCCATCTTCCCAATCCTATCCAAAATCCTAAAAAGCACAATAAACCTAGAAGCTAATCCCAGTCTTCCCAAATTGGGTTGTCTTCTTAAGAGGGGAAATTTTAACAAATACCAAATCTCCAACCTCAAATTCCAGTGCTTTCCTTCCCCTATCCGCGTATGACTTTAGCCGGTACTGGGTGGCCTTCATTCTCTATATAGAAGTGACAATCTCATAATCTACTGAATAAGGTTTAGCCTGAGTAAAACCTTGTCAATAGTTTCCCACCAACAAGTAGGCGATTGGCATGTGCCTCATACAAAGCTTCGTAAAAGACTGTACCAATCGTCGCTTGGTAACTATTTTATACAAAAACTCTACTAATGGAAAGTGTTGTTCTCATGATCCTCCAAAGTCGACGATGCAAGCTCTGAGCAGGTCTTCTAATACTCTGTTGACCCTTCTTGTCTAACCGTCAGTTTGCAAATGATAGGTTGTACTCAAACTCAGTGTTGTTCCCAAAGCTTTCTTGAAGACTCTTCCAAAATTCACTAATAAATAACGGGTCTCTATCACCAACTATAGTAGTCGGAATCCCATATAGCCTAAAATCTCCTTAACATACAATTGGGCTAATAAAGTGACTGTCCTACTCTTCTTAATTTGAATAAAATGCGCATTCTTCGTTAATCAATCCACTGTAACCTTAATGGCCTCGTTTCCTTCTTGATCCTTGGAAGCCCATCAACTAAATCCATAAAAATGTGTTTCTATTTCCATGTGGGAGTCTCCAAAGGTCACAAAAGTCCTCTAGGCTTCCATTGCTCCACCTTCACTTTTTGACAAGTTTAGCATCTAGAAACAAATTGTTCAACATGCCGCTTCATACCTTCCCAATAAAAGCTCCTCTTCATGTCCCTAAACATTTTGTCTCCTCCAGGGTGAACAGTCATTCTAGACCGATGACACTCCTCAAGAATCTCCTTCATAAGATCCACACTCTTAGGGACACAGAGTTGATTATCTCTCCACAAATTTTCACTACTATCAACAGAATACCTATCAGAATGAGGGAAAGATTCTCCTCTAGAAACACTTTCCTTTAACATTCTTAACTAATCATCATCGTCTTGCTCACTCTTGATACTCTTCCTCAGAACCGGTCTTACCTCCATAACTCTAAGAAATCCTTGAGCTGCCTCTAATGGTGGTTGAAAATTGAAACTAGAAAGAAACTCTATCTTTCTCCACTCGTGATCGCATTAAGGGTAGCATGCCTCTGGCTCAAAGCGTCGACCTTGACATTACCCTTACCAAAGGTATATTGAATGGAGGAATCAAAAGATGCAAGATATTTCATCCATCTTTGCTGTCGAAGGTTCATATCTCGCTAAGAAAACAATTATCTAAGAGACTTATGATCAGTGAAAAACTAAAACTTCTCTCCAAGACGATAATATGTCCATATCTTAAGTGAAAAAACAACTGCTGCTAACATGAAATTCATGGACGGGATACCTTTTCTCATGATCTTTAAGTTGTCTAATTACGTAGGAAACTACTCTACCCTCCTGCGTAAGTATCGCTGCTAAACCGATCCCACATGGAGCTGTGAAAACTGTGAACATCTTGGTTCCATCTAGGATAATAAGAATAGGTGCACTGGTGAGAGATTCCTTCAACCTCTTAAAAAACAATTCCACATTTCTCACTCAATTCAAACTTATGATGCTTTTTCGTCAGTTGGGTTAGAGGGGTTGCAATCCTCGCGAAATCCTTAATGAATTTTCGATAATAGTCTACTAACACAAGGAAATTCCCGACCTCCGTCGCATTGTGGGGTATCCTCCACCCTTGGACAACTTCTTCCTTAGCGCGGTCCATTGCCAATCCTTTCACAAAAACAATATTCCCTAGAAACTTGACCTCTTTCTTCAAAAAGTGACACTTCGAGAATTTGGCCTAAAGTTGGTTCTCCGTTAGAATCCTTAGGATTTTCTCAAGTGATCCTCATGTTCCTTAAAGTCTTGGGAAAATGTAAGGATGCCATTCACGATTACTACCACAATCTTATTGAGTATCCTAATAAATACCCTACTCATAAAGTCTACAAAGAAAGTAGGGGCATTCGTCAAACTAAAAGGCATAACCTCCCAGTCGAACAATCCATTTGGCGTCCTAAACGCTACATTGGGCATACTTTCATCCGAAATCATCAATTGGTTAAATCCAGTACCCAAATCTAATTGGGAAAATATTTGGGCTCCTCCCAAATGGTCAAACAGATCATCAATCCTCGGTAAAGGGTATCTATTCTTCTTAGTCAGTTTGTTAAGTTCCCATTAACCTACACATAATTGTTGGGATCCATTAGACTTTGTAAAAAGCACTACTGGTGCTCCCCACTAAGAGGTACTCTTACAAATAAACACTTTCTGCAATAATTCTAAGATTTTTCCGTCAAGCTCTTTCCTTTCCTTAGGAGCCATGTGCCTTAAAGGCAATGCCACAGGTCTCATATCCTGCTCAATGTCTATCCTAAATGATATTTCTCGGTGGGGTGGGAGTCATATGACTTCCTCAAAACATCGGGAAACTCACATATAATCGGTGCTGAAGTTGGTCCTTCTAAATCAGAAGACAAGGAAAAAAGTTTGAATCTTATTCCTTCTCCTACAAGAGATCTCTAAGCTCCGGCCTTCATGACTTCTCCAACAAGTCACTCTCTTATTACAGTTAAGGCTGACCCTATAAAATGATAGCCAATCTATAATAACCCGGAAATCCGAGCCAATTTATAATTTTTATTTTGGCAATTTTGATGAATTTTGAATATTTAAAATGAATTATTTAAATAATAACGACGAGAAATTTATTTTGAATAGAATTAGAATGAATATATTTATTTGAATCAACGTCAGAATATAAATATTTTATTTTAATTATAAAAGGAATTGAAAATGGCGCGATAGTTTGAAAATTCGATTTCAAAGTTCAATTGAATGTACAAGATTCAAAATAAACCGGATTTTAGCGAAACCAAAAATATTAGAATCTATTTGAAAATATCTTTCCAATGAATCCGAAAAATTGTAATTTCCATAGCGGGAATAAAAAGTTATGTCCAATTGAAAATTTAGAATAGTCGCTATGGAATTTTGGCCCTTAAAAATGGCCATTTTTCAAACGATCTCAGAATTTAACGAAATTAGTTTTGTTAGGAGCGTATCGTCAATACGAAGCTAGAAAATATTTTTTGAGAATTTTTAGAATCTGTATGTGGCCTTGGTAAATTGAAATGCGCATTCAAATTCAATATGTAGATTTATATTTTGATTTTGGCGGAAACTGATCGAAACAATCGAATCAGCTTACGATACATATCCCATTGGGTTCGGAATGAGGGTAATTAGCTAGGGATGACAGTTGTTGGGCCTCATTCGTAGTTTGAAGTTAAAAGTCAACTCTTGGAGAAATTAAATATTAATTAGTTAAATTATAAAATAACTCTCTCCCCCTTATACTCTCTCTCCCCTTACTGTTCGTTCAAAACCAGAAGAGATAAAAAAAGAAGCCGTTGTTTTTTCGCCGCCCCTACCTCCCTCGTCGCCGCCCCAAGCCGGTCGATGGCGCGCCCTCCTCCTTCCCCGATCCTCCCCCTCCGGTCTCCCCTCTCTCTCCCTATGCCCATCCGTGAACCCCGAGCCCACAGCACCCCAAAACCGCCGAAAACCGCACATGCGCAACCTCGGCCTCCCCGCGATCAACCCCACAACTGCTGACACCCCTCCAACGCCGCAGCCGAGCCTCTACCCCTCCGACAGCGAAACCCCCCTCTTGCAACTGAAAATGTAAGTTTTTTTGCCCATACTTTCGTTTATTTACTTTGATAAAAAAAATCTGATTTTCTTTAATATAAGAGTTAGGATCTTTAATGAAGGAAAGTTTAATTTTTATTTTAAAGAAAAGTTTGATTTTTATTTTAAACAAAGGTTCGATTTTTATTATTGGAAAAGATCGGATTTTTGAATTAGAAATGATATGATTTTTAGTTTACAAAGGATATGATTTTTGATTTAATAAAATGTGATTTTTATTTATGTAGAGTAATAAAAATATAATTTTTATATATACAGTGAGGTAAAAATATAATTTTATGTATGTAGAAAAGTAAAAATATAATTTTTATTATATTACTAGCAAGATAAAAATATATTTTTTATCATGGAAGTAGCGGTGTAAAGGAGTGATTTTTACATATGTAGTAGAGATATAAAAATACGATCTTTATATATAAAAATGTGATTTTTATATAGAGAATTGCTAGAGAAAAATATGGTTTTTATTATAAGAACATCGATATAAAAATTCGATTTTTATATATATAAAGTAGTAGCGATAAAAATCGAATTTTTATATATATGAAGTGGAAATAAAAATATGATTTTATGTACATGTAGTGATAATAAAAATGTGATTTTTACTATGAACAGCGTGTAAAGGATTGCGTTGAATTTCGGGCAAATCCATGCCATTCAGAAATTCAGAAAAGAAACGGCAGAGTGGAAACCCAAGGTGAGAACTCCTCACTTTTAATTTGTTTTCTAGTTGAAATATTTACTAGGATGCAGACGGTGCTTAGCAGCACCCGACACCCGTCGTCCACAGGCCATGGATGACTTGTTTGTTTGATTGATGTGTTGTGAAAAATGATTGTGTGTAGCGTGATGAAATAAATTATTTATAATTTTTAACGTGTATATAAAATAAATAGTTATAAACAAATCGGACGATTTGTTTATGTACACACATTTGAATGATATGGATTAGGACGATAAATTTTACACATCGCCCAACTGCACAAATAAAACCTGTGTTTGATTGTTTGAAAACCCCACACGATTGTTGGGATGAAATTGGCCATACACTAGTCCCAATAATTAGTTGTATGTCGATCGATTGATTGACATGCTGTTATTAACGTTAAATATTTATATTTGATGCTTATGCAGTGTAGATTGCACTTTGGGTGATGGTTGACTCTGTTTGATTTTTGTAGTGTACGTGTGTGTATGAAATCCATAACAATCACATTGTATGGTAATTGATTGGGCCTCATTCCAAGTTGGAAAATAAAGAAAATTCATGTGTTGAATAAAATGTATATTCATGTGTTGAATAAAATGTATATTCATGTGTTGAATAAAAGAAAATTCATGTGTTGAATAAAAAGAATATTCATGTGTTGAATAAAAGAAAATTCATGTGTTGAATAAAATATATATTCATGTGTTGAATAAAAGAAAATTCATGTGTTGAAGAAAATATTCATTTGTTGAATAGAATAATGAAGTTATCGAAATATATATAACCGTGTTGATTAGATTGACGCCATTTTGAAGTGAACGATATTTATATTGATTTTATTCATTTTTATAATGAATATCGAAAAGGAATTGATTTCAAAATCTAATATTCTGAAAATATTATCATTTATATACTAATGATATGGAATATTCAATTTTGATTTAAAATTGAATATGAAGTTGAAATGGTTTTGAAAACGAATTTAAAATGATTTATAAAATACGTTTTGAAAGGAAATCGACGAAATAAATATATAATATATATATATATATATATATTATAAATATAATGGCCTGAATAGAACGCGCCGCGCAGTGGAAGTTCGCGAATTTCGACCATTGACTTCAAATGGACATTACGGGAGATCCGGCCATTGGATTCTTCTAAAACTGAAACTGTTGGGTTCGTATCGAAAAGAGCTTTCTAACGAATATTAGAGATTTGAAATATAACAGTTGGATTTGGAATTATGTCCAAATCAAATTTGCAAAAGGTCGTTGTAAGTGC
This sequence comes from Allium sativum, assembly GCA_030737875.1. Lineage (NCBI taxonomy): Eukaryota > Viridiplantae > Streptophyta > Magnoliopsida > Asparagales > Amaryllidaceae > Allium > Allium sativum. Next base: position 374,953,072 of record CM060913.1, read on the forward strand.
AGTTTGATGGCCGTTGATGGAAATCGACTGTACAGGCCTTGATAAAATTATTAAAAATATCAATAATTAGTGTAAAATCATAAGAAATGATTTGGAAAGAATTGGGATGAAAAATTCCATATTTGTAAAGATAAAAAATAGATTTTTATCGAATGAACTAGTTTTGAACTAGAATTATAATCCATTTATTTTTGAAATAAATAAATTGGATTTGAAAGGGTTTTAAAAGTAACCAGAATTTCCAATAATTTAATTGGAAGGGATTTGAATCAAAACTGTCTTTGGAATATTTCGATGTTGGATTTCCTGATTATACAGATAATGTTATGGAAATTTGAAAGATATATTTATATCGTTATTTCCAATATGATATTTGTTGGTCGTAGAATTTGATATTGAATATAAGCCGATATATTTTTTATTCAGAGCCTTGTATTTAATATCAAATGGGATTTGGGTTTGTCGTGAATGGTGTCTTCATTAACAATGTTCTTAAACCCAGTTGAGAAAAAGATTAAATTTTTTTATTTAGATTTAATGAAATGTGCCAATTAAATGATATTTAATTGGAATTGAATTGGAATTGATTTTTGAGTTTATCGTGAACAGTGTTTTAAATAACACTCGTTCTTTAACCCGAAAATTAATGAAATGTGAATTGGGTTTGTTGTGAACTGTGTTTTTAACGACATTTGTTCTTTAACCCGATCTACAGTGAAATGTGATTTGGAATTTATAAATCTTTTGTTAATATTTAAAGGAGATTTTCCAAAGTAAAGTTTTCCAACTTAATAAAATAAAATGGAATGGAATGGAATTCGATTTGGTAATAATCGAAGTGTATTTCTGTGGAGGAAGACTGCTAATATATCTAGAATTTAAAAAGGCTTTGTCGTTATTCCATTTATATTATTGGTCGGGTATGGAAGTTTATATCGATTATATATATCAATTTGTTTTCCATGAAGATTCCATTGTAAATGGAATGTGATTTTGGGTTTATCGTGAACCGTGTTTTAAATGACATTAGTTCTTTAACCCAATTAAAGATAGGATATGATTTCCCAAGTTAAATAATCATTGATAGTGATTTTTTGGAAGATTAAAACCAAGTGGAGTTTTAATGAATCTTTAATTAGATTGAAATGATCGATTATGGAGTACCACCAGTTTTGCTCCAGGCGATAGTTAAATCTTTAATTAGTTTTGAACGTGAAATGGTAATTGAATTTACCAATGACAACGTGGTGTTAGATATGAAGTATGACCAGTTTTACTTCATGGGATGAATAGGTTAGGGTTGGGAAATTTAACAAGTGATTACTTCGGTAAGGTTCGCTAATCCCGACTAGTTTGAATAAACCATAATTTGGTTTGAATTGATATTCAAAAGAAGATTAAAGAATAAATTTAAATAATTTATTTTGATAAAATTAATGGGAACCTTTCCCAAAGTATAAGAATATTTGAACAAAAGAATATTCTGAATTGGAATGAGGCGTATGTTGTGTTTGTGTAACACCTGTTTATCATATACGCAAGTTATTCAGAAAGACTGTGTTTATCCCATTCTGAATAACTGATTTGACGATGTGTCGAGGATGAAGACGGTGGTCGAAGACCGTAGGTATTCACATCGTTTGGATAATTACTGATGATTTTGATTGGGATGTACACCCAAGAGGAGGGAATCAGTTGGTGATCGTCCATGCGTACTTGGAGATCGATGGATATGCAAGGTATAAGGTGCCTCCGGTTTCGTTCAGACCCAAAACAGAATTGTTAATGGATTGTATGTCTAACATTGGATATCATTCTGTGTGATTGAAGGATATCGGTTGCATGGAGTGTTTTTCCTGTGTGGCATGCTAAGATGCAAATGATCAAGACTTTTGTTGAAAAGCAAAGTCTTGTGGTTGATGATCAAAGCACCGCCTGTGTGTCATAGCTTTGTGTAGCGTTAATTCGCGAGCCTCACACCCCGGTTGTGAACCAGAAACAGGAGAGGACCTCAGGGAGGGCATGCGTTTCTTTCTAGATAGGGTGGTGTCAGTGACCTACCAGCCTTGACATTTATATTATTTTCACCTGTGTGGTTGTTGGTTTGCGAGGCATCTCGGATATATCGGTGACTATGTGGAGCCGATGGAGTCATTTGGCTCATTTACGCCCCAAAGGGAGGGGAAACACAATGTTCAGGCATTTTAATCCACATCGGTGGACCAGCCCTGACGATCCAAGGGCCCACCTGAATCTGGGTCCTGAGACATGGTAGGCTAGATTGTCTCGAAGCGGCGAGGATGATCCCTGGCCTCGGTTCACAGATGGAAATCCAACTTCCAAATACATGACTTTGTGGTTTTTGATTGTAGAGCCTAGTATGGCGACATGATATATGGTACCCATGCCATCTAGGATTGATACATTTATGTTTGAAGTTGTTTCATACACTATGCACTTATAATAGTATCAAGTGATTTGTTTTTAACGTACCAAGCATGTTTGGATATTATAAGGGAAAACCCTATCCTCCGGCTTGTGTTGCATTGTGTGATGGGACCTGGGTCTTATAATAGCTTCATTTTTCCAAAAAGCATTGCGCTGTTTTGTTATATACACTGGTATTCTTGGGAGGAAATCCGTTCCATGTTATACGGCGTGGTCCCTTGATATACCTGATTTAAAGTAAAGTTTTAAATAACTGTTTTAGTTCTCACACTAGTCACATGACTGATCTGGAGTTTATTGTTTTAACCTAAACTCTGGGTGCCCCTATTTTCCGCACGGGCAGCTAGTAGTTTTGGTTTTGCAGATTTATATTCATAGGACCCTGGTTTACAGCTGGGTTGATATCCGGAAAGCTTTGTATCTGTATATTTCCTTCAGTTGTGTTTTGTATTATTTTCTGCTGCTATGTAATGCATTGTAATCTCTGATATTTTATGATGTGTAATATCGATTCATACTCTGTTATATTCTTGTATTCTGATGGAATTGTTGTAATAAGCAATGAAATGTTCTTCTGTTTGTGTCCCGATGTGGCTTGTCCTCAATTCAATCCGGGCTTTCCTTCACGGGGAAGTTCGGGTCGTCTCATAATCAATCCCAAAATAAGAGCATACCCCCTAAATTCAAGTACGCATGCATCGCAAAAGAAATCGACATCATCGGTGTCCAATATTAGGTCTTTACACACTACTGAAAGTTGCATAGTCCCTCTGATTGGGTTAGATACCTCTATCGGGAGGCTAGCAAAGGATATGGGAAGTTTCAAAGAATCAACAATCTTCCTAGAGCGGATGGCTCCCTAATTAAATAAGTGCACAAAGAAATTCCTAAGATAGAAATTATACCTTCCAACGTAGGTTGTCTTTGACCTCTACGGGGTTGACTACCAATCGACGCTGCTTCCAAAGCAAAGTTTTATCCATTTCGCACTACCCTCGTCTTAGAGATGTCCCCTGCCAAATTCCCATCCTTATGACAATTAAAGCATTTTCCTTTGAATTCTAAGTTCGCCAGGTTCACTCTGTAGTCCTTCGCTGCATGCCCTTTCTTGTGGCACTTTGAACATGTCTTAGCCTCCCTTTTGAATTTACCTCCCTTCTTATTCTTAAGCCAAAAAAATTCTTCTTGTCCTTCCCAGCACTAGAAGTACCTTCTCCCTTATCAATCTTACCTTCCTTAAATTTCTCAGCTGAATATACGATAGTCACCTCAACCAGGCCTCCAATGTTACTTGGATCAAAAGCATTTCCTTAATGGGGAATTCAATCCTTTAACAAACCTTAGGGATTTATCCATTGGGGGGTTCACTAACCCTCTTCCAAACTTGCACAATTTTGTAAATCTCGCAACATAACCTTTCAGATCCAACTCTCCTTGCTATTACTGAATAAAATTTTCTAGTTGCAGGCGCTTCTCAGCATTAGTTAAAAATTTAGCCTCAAAAGGGGTTCTAAACTCTACCCAAGTAAACACTCTACCCATATTCTCCTATGAAATTAGGTTCCACAATTCAAGGGCATCTCCCTTCAAATGCCAAGTCACTACACTACGTGTAGGTTGATCATCCCATTGGATAGCTTCAAAGATCCTTCCGCGCTCGATGATCCATGCTTTAGCTTCATTGAAGTTCCTCCTAAACTCGTGAAATCTTTGCAAAGACAAGGGAATTTGAGAGCCCCTTTAGCGGGCTGAGCTATTGGTTTTGTTAGGCCAGGATTGGCTGTAGGGAACTGTTGCATAGTCCTAAGAACTATTGGAACCATACTGGAAAGTATCGAGGCCTTGCCTGGTTCCCTTACTCAAGCTGGTTATCGGCCATTTCTACTATCTAAAAAAAGGAAAATTCTTCAATGGACTTCCTACGATAGTATCAAGGCCCAAAAAGAAAGAAGGATAAGGTAGCCTAGTATAATTACGTATGTTTTTAAGGGTATAGTACATATATACATTTATTTATGTTTTGAAAACCTTTTCAAATAACAAAGATGTCTCTCTTATGCATATTTCGCCGTAATCAAGTAACTTATGCTCTGATACCAATTGCAACAACCCTACCAGAATGGGCCTAAATTCCGATATAGAAAAGGCCCAATAGAACTTGGAGGAACTATAAACGGATTGTTGGTTCCTATAAAGAAATACTAAGACAAAAGATATTACAGAGCAGTCTAAATGAAAAATCAGATTCTCACATAGTGGAAGGGATAAATATAATAATTCATAAACAGATGTATCATTATTGAAAACCACCAAAGTCAAATATAATAAGTTTCACAAAATATTTGGTACATCAAACAATATCCCAAGTACAACAATAGTAATAATAGTACTGCCAAAATAATAACTGAGTCTTTATTGAAAGGCTCTTCCTCCAAGCACTCGCTAATCATCATCAATCAACTGCCTTTACCTACTAAACTTTTTATGTTAAGAGGAAGGAGGTCAGAACATAAAGTTCTGGTGAATGAAAAATATATAAGTTAGGAGTGGCTATTTCCTATATTTGGAAGCGTAAATTCTTCATGTTATGTCTATGAAACAAACAAACACAACAAATCATATGAGGCGGACATCCTACCAGTCACTTAAGGCTTACATGTAAATCTAATGGCGGATTTCCTGTAGTCACTTAATACCACCATAAAGTAATTTAAAGGCAGATATCCTTACAGTAACTTAGTACCCCACGAGGCGGGCTATTTCTAGTCACTTAAGGCCATTTCCTAATTTGTTAAGGGTAGATATCCCTATAGTCACTTAATACCCTGTGGCGGACCCCCAACCACTAAAGACCTCGTCTTTAACGCTAACATTATGAATAATAACTCTACTTGTAGGTTGAGAAACAATAATGACCCCTTACTACCAGATATGTGTCAGGAACACAACTTCATTTAAGAAAATACTCCTGGTGACCCTCTTACTACCATCTAGTAGTGCCTAAGGTTGAACTCCTAGTCACTTAATACTTCCCTTAGACGGTGGTTCCTTCACACCATATATATATATATATGTATGTATGTATGTATGTAAATCGAGTCTTACACATATGATTCTTGAGTCCAGTATGATAGTTGGATCATCTTCATGAAATTGTTCAGTTTGTCTACCCTGTACTATTTAAGAAGAAACCAAGATTGCCAGTATGGTTTCCAAACTAGATTTCTGAATCCGTGTGTACCCTTTTGGTGGTTTTAGGAAGCAAAATTTGGAGGAGCCTCATGGTATTTCATATTTGCTGGATCTCAGGGTGGCTTACTGGGTAGTTAAAATGGAATTGATGTAATCATCATGTCCACTAAAGAGATATCTGCATGATCCTAACTGTGTTGAACTTGGGTTGGCATGGAAGAAATAGAGCAGGATTTTGAAACTGATAACAATGCACAAGTTTTTTTTGGATGCAACTGCAGTTTGCAAATAGTTTAAAATGTTGTTGTTGCTTCATAATTCATGGACAATAGGATTCTTCAATTCTGCTACTTCAAATGGACTTGTGAAAACTTTTGAATTGTCCTCGAAGACATGTTCTCAGTAAAAATAATATCAACAAACCTCAGTAGCAGTAATTTCTACTACTGACAGACATATGTTAACTATTTTACATCATCTTTGTGATGTAAACAAGCCAATTTCTTCAGTTTATAGAGGTGTACACTTTGGACGGTTGTTTGACAGTGTTGTGTTTTGGCACTAATCACACACTGTCATGGCGCAAGAGATGGAGCACAAAGGGATGCGCTATTAGCTTAGAAACTTTGGCCTCTTACTGGCCCTAGTTTATTGCAATTATGTATGTTATTATCGCTGTTTTTTCTTTATGTATTCCAATTAGTACGCTAACCATATATATGTACTCTATTCTAGCAATTAATAAAAGTGAACCCATTTTCAATATATATGTATGTATGTATGTATAACTCATCCCTAGGTTAGCCATTAGATAAGAAGCGAACAATACTTGGAGAACTATCCTACTGTATCGTCTACTAGGACCATTTAATACATTATAAGAGAAAGGCAGGCCAAACGACCACTTAAGACCTTTGTAAGGGTGAGTAATATGATTTGCATCCTAAACCAAGGAGTGAACCTGAAGAATGGACTAGTTCTAACTACTAAATACCCAAATCAAGGTAGGTTAGTCACTTAATACATTTTCCCAAGGCAGGCCAACTTCACACACAACATACACACACACATTAGACATCTCACATTAGGCCGACCACTTGTAAATATTGGATTTGTCGGGTGGTTCCGGGTAGGCATTTACTACAAGTTGGGACCAACCTTATATCATAGTGTAATAATTATAACGGCCATGGCACCTAGACCTTTCGCATTAGCCAATCTTACTTGTAGAATGTAAAGACCCGTAACTTCCCCGGTGAGGAAAGAGCGGATAGTTCGAGAACAAGCCACAACAGAACGCAGACGGGAGAACATTTCATTGTATATTACAACAATTCCATCAGAATACAAGAATATACAGAGTATAAATGAATATTACACAGAAATATCAGAGATTTAAATTACATTTAAATACATAGCAGCGGAAAATAATACAAAATGCAACTGAAGGAGATATACGGATACAAAGCTTTCCGGATATCGTTCCAGCTGTAAACCAGGATCCTGTGAATATAAATCTGCAAAACCAAAACTACTAGCTGCCCATGTCGAAAATAAGGGCACCCAGAGTTTAGGTTAAAACAATAAACTCCAGGTCAGTCATGTGACTGGTGTGAGAACTAAAACAGTTATTAATCTTTATTTTAAAGTTAGGTAAATCAAGGGACCACGCCGTATAACACGGAACGGGTTTCCTGCCAAGAATACCAGTGCATAAAACAAACAGCGCAATGCTAAATAAAGAAAAATGAAGCTATTATAAGACCCAGGTCCTATCACACAATGCAACGCAAGCCGGAGGATAGGGTTTTTACCTTATAATAGCCAAGAATGCTTGATACGTTTAAAACAAATCATTTGATACTATTATAAGTGCATAGTGTTTAAAACAACTTCAAATCATAAGTATCAATCATAGGCGACATGAGCGTCCCATCCCACTATGTCGCCATATATAGGCTCTACAAATAAAACCGCAAATGTCACGTATTTGGAAATTGGATTTCCGTCTGTGAACCGAGGCAAAAGATAGTCCTCAACCGATTCGAGACTCTCTATCCCGAGCCTCAGGAACAGCCGCAACTGCCACTTGGATCGTCAGGGCCGGTCCACCGATGTGGATTATAATGCCTGAACACTACGTTTCTCCGCCCTATGGGGCGTAAATGAGCCAACGAATGACTCCATCGGACCCGGATCGTCCGATCAAACCGAGGCGCCTCGCAACAGCAACAACCACACAGGTGAAAATAATATAAATGTCAGGGCTGGTAGGTCACTGACACCACCCTAGCTAGAAAGAAAACGCATGTCCCCCCTGAGGTCCGTCTCCCGTTTTTGGTTCACCACCGGGGTGTGAGGCTCGCGAATTCATGTTACACAAAGCTGTGCCACATAGGTTGTGCTTTGATCATCACCACAAGACTTTGCTTTTCAACAGAAGCCTTGATCATTTGCCACTTAGGCATGCCACACAGGCAATTCACTCTATGCGTTTGATATCCATCAGTATATAACCCCTGAGCTCGTACGTCTCAGAGAAGGGCGTTAAGCAAGAGAATAAATTCTCCGCCGCCAAACAGATATATATTTAATAGAAATCAATCACCCAGACTAAAATCCAATGTCAGACACACAGTCCATTTACAAGTCCGTTCTGGGTCTGAACAAAACCGGAGGCACCTAGTACCCCGCATATCCCTCGATCTCCAAGTACGTCTGGACGATCACCAACTGTTTCCATCTTCTTGGGTGTACAGCCCAATCAAGATCATCAGTAATCACCCAAACGACGTGAAGACTTCCGGTCTTTAACCACCGTCTTCATCTTCGACACCACGTCGAAACAGTTATTCAGAATGGGATAAACCCGGTCTTTCTGAATAACTCGCGTATATATTAAACAAGTGTTACACAAACACAACATACGCCTCATTCCAATTCAGAATATTCTTTGGGAAAGGTTCTCATTAATTTTATCAAAGATAAATTCTTTTAAATTTATTCTTTAATCTTCTTTTGAATATCAATTCAAACTAGTCGGGATTAGCGAACCACACCGGAGTAATCATATTTTATTTCCCAATCCCAACCTATTCATCCCATGAAGTAAAACTGGTCCTAGTTCATATCTAACACCACGGTGTTATCGGTAAATTCAATTACAATTTCACGTTCAAATCTAATTAAAGATTTAACTATCGCCTGGAGCAAAAACTGGTGATACTCCATTCTCGATCATTTTAATCTAATTAAAGATTCATTAAAACTCCACTTAGTTTTAATCTTTAACTGGGTTAAAGAATCAGTGTCATTTAAAACACGGTTCACGATAAACCCAAAATCACATTCCATTAATTATCGGGTTAAAGAACAAGTGTTATTTCAAACACTGTTCACGATAAACCCAAAAATCAATACCAATTCAATTCCAATTAAATATTATTTAATTGGTACACTTCATTAAATCTAAATAAAAAGATTTAATCCTTTTCTCAACTGGGCTTAAGAACAGTGTTAATGAAGACACCATTCACGACAAACCCAAATCACATTTGATATGAAATACAAGGCTCTGAATAGAAAATATATCGGCTTATATTCAATATCAAATTCAACGACTAACAAATATCGTATTGGAAATAACGATATAAATATATCTTTCAAAATCCCATAACAATACCTGTATCATCACGAAATCCAACATCGAAATATTCCGAAGACAATTTCGATTCAAATCCATTCCAATTCAATTATTGGAAATTCTGGTTATATATTTTAAAACCATTTCAAACTCATTTTATTTATTTTAAAAATAAATAAATTACTATTCTAGTTCAAAACTAATTCATTTCGATAAAAATCTATTTTTATCTTTTCAAATATGGAGTTTTTCATCCCAATTCTTCACAAATCATTTCTTATGATTTTACACAAATTATAACTATTTTTAATAATTTTATCAAGGCCCATACAGCAATTTCCATGAACGACTATCGAACTGCACTTACAGCGACCTTTTCCAAATTTGATTTGGACATAATTCCAAATCCAACCGTTAGATTTCAAATTTCTAATATTCATCAGAAAGCTCTTTTCGATACGAACCCAACGATTCCGGTTTTAGGAGAATCCGACGGTCGGATCTCCCGCAATATCCGTTCGAAGTCAATAGTCGAAATTCACGAACTGCCGCGGCGCGTTCTATTCTGGCCATTATATTATATATAATATATATATAATATACTTCGTCGATTTTCTTTTAAAACGTGTTTTATAAATCGTTTTAAATTCATTTTCAAAACGGTTTCAACTTCATATTCAATTTCAAATCGAAATTGAATATTCCAATATAAATTCGTTTTAAATTCATTTCAAATTCATTTCAATTCAATTTCAATTTAATTCGAATGCAATTCCTTTCGATTTCAATTCGAATTCAATTCTATTCAATTTCAATTCGAATTCATTTCTATTCAATTTCAATTCGAATCCACTTTTATTCAATTTGAATTCATTTCTATTCAATTTCAATTCGAATTCATTTCTATTCAATTTCAATTCGAATTCACTTCTATTCAATTTCAATTCGAATTTACTTCTATTGAATTTCAATTTGAATTCACTTCTATTCAATTTCAATTTGAATTCACTTCTATTCAATTTCAATTTGAATTCATTTCTTTTCAAAATTTCAGATTTTGAAATCACTTTCGATATTCGTTATAAAATGAATAAAATCGATATAAATATCGTTCACGTCAAAATGGCGTAAATCTAATCAACACGGCTTCATATATTGATATTTTCCAATATTCCATTTCGAATATTTCTATTTCAAATATTCTATTTCAAATATTTCTTTTTCAAATATTTCTACTTCTAAACTGGAATGAGGCCCAATCAATTACCATATAATGTTAATTATATGGATTTTCTACAACACAAGTATATATCAACAACGATGAATAATCAACCATCATCCAAAGTGCATTCCACACTGTATAAGCATCAAATATAAATATTCAACGCTTATAACAGTCTGTCAATCAATCGATCGACATACAACTAAACAATCGGGATTAGTGTACATCAAATATCATCCCGATACCCGTGTGGGGTTTCAAACAATCAAACACAGATTTTATTTATGCAGTTGGGCGATGTGTAAAATTTATCGTCCCAATCAATATCAGTCAAATGTGTGTATATAAACAAATCGTCCGATTTGTTTATTTTTATTTCATTTCATATACACGTTAAAAATTCTATTTTTAACTATAAAATATTTTCAACTATATAAATATTTTATTTCATTTCACATCACATCACACAATCAATTACACATCAAAATCTAACAACCAAGCATACAAGCCGTCCATGGTCTGTGGACGACGGGTGTCGGGTGCTACTAAACACCGTCTGCATCCTAGTATATATTTTTAACTAGAAAATTAAATTAAAAGGTGAGAAGTTCTCATAGATAAGCTAAATCCAATCCCACGACTCTTCAAATGTAGGATATCTTCACCGGTCTTGCCTCTTGTCAATTTATTTGCCCGTATTCTCTACATATGTAAAAATTGAATTTTTACTTTGCTATTCAATATATAAAAATCGAATTTTTACTTCGCTATTCAATATATAAAAACCGAATTTTTACTTCGCTGTTCAATATATAAAAACCAAATTTTTTCTATGTTATTCAATATATAAAAATCGAATTTTTTCTATGTTATTCAATATATAAAAATCGAATTATTACTTCGCTATTCAATATATAAAAATCGAATTTTTACTTTGCTATTCAATATATAAAAATCATATTTTGAACCTTTCTATCATATAAAAATTATATTTTGAATCTTTCTGTCATATAAAGATTATATTTTTAATTCCTTAAAACCGCATCTTTACATATATATATATATATAATCAATAAAACATTTCATAAAGTCAATGAAGCATTTTATATAAAAAAAACAAATTGCAGAAAGGGGAAAAACTTACGTCGGTTTCCGGCTTCAGAATTTCGTGGGTGGAGGCGGCAACCTAGGGAGGCGCAGGCGGGTGCGGAGCCTGAGCTCGCGGCAGGTGGAGATGGGCGTCGGTCTTCAAGTGGCGGCATCGGATATTGAAAGGAGGGGAGGGATGCGCGAGGGGGGGGGGTCGGAGCTGAGGGGGGGTGAAGTAAATCCCGGCGCCGCAGGCGCCTGGGGGGGGAGTAAATCGCGGCGCTCCCGGCGCCTGGGGGGGAGTAAATCGCGGCGCCGCCGACGTCTGGGGGGGTCGGAGCGATTGATTTGGTTTTTTTTCTCTTGGTTGACTATAATGAACGAGGGGGGCCTGAGAGGGTAAGGAGATAAAGAGAGAAGGTTTTTTTTTATCTAATTATTTTAAATTTCAAAAAGGTACTTTAAAATACGAACTCGAAATGAGACCCACCGACTGTCGTCCATAGCTAATTACCCCCATTCCGAACACATTGGGATATGTATCGCAGGCTGATTCGACTGTTTCGATCAGTTTTCGTCAAAATCAACATATAACTCTATATATTGAATTTGAACGCGCATTTCAATTTACTGGGGTCACATACTAACTCGAAAAATTCCAAAAAAATATTTTCTAACTTCGTATTGACGATACGGTCCTAACAAAACTAATTTCGCCAAATTCTGAGACCGTTTGAAAATGGTCATTTTCCAGTAGATTAAAATCAACAGAAACTGGTCAAACGCGTTTTCCTTTGCCTCGCTCACATATTGATTCGAAAAATTATGAAATTTTAAACCTAGAAATAACTTTACATCCCGGATCCAACAAAAGTGGTTTCGTCGAAATCCGAGGTCGTTTGCAAAATTCCCATTTTTATGGGCCTGAATTCCATAGCGACTATTCAGAATTTTCAACTGGACATATCTTTTGATCCCTGCTATGAAATTTCAAATTTTCGGATTCGTTGGAAAGATATTCTCGATTAGATTCAAATATTTTTGGTTTCACTAAAATCCGGTTTATTTTGCACCTGGTACATTCAATTGAAGTTTGAAATCGAATTATCGAACTACCGCGCCATTTTCAATTCCTTTTATAAATATAAATTAATATTTATATCCTATCGTCGATTCAAACGAATATATACGTTCGAATTATATTCAAAATAAATTTCTCGTCGTTATTATTTAAAATAATTCATTTTAAATAATCAAAATTCGCTAAAATTGCCAAAATAAAAATTTTAAACTGGCCCAGATTTCCGGGTTATTTCAATCTCCCCCACTTAAAACTTTTCGTCCCCGAAAAGGAACGAAGCCGAAAGTTGTTTAACCAATCAACTCAACTTTCGTTATTTTCACCACGGCTTAAGTTCTTCAACTTTTCAGTTTCTAAGAACTTTTCAAAATTTTCAAAAATTTGGCTAACACCCTAAATTTTCGAAAAATTTCGCCATAACCTCCCCTGCACCGGGAGCACGGGAAAATCCCGAAATTGCCATACAGGCCTTCTGATATCAAAAAGAAAAAGAAAAAGCCAAGCGGCTAGCCAATCGGCTCATAAAATCATCATCACCCAAACAAAACAGTAAATTATGATAAACATGTACCTATTTGTTGGGCAAACAATTTTATTTCTCTGCTCTAGCCTCCTTGCTATGACCTGTTCAAAGAAAGTACCTGTATATGCAAGCAAATGCGACCAAATTTCCAATACAATTCACTATTTGATACAATTTGGCTAAATGGTTCAGCTTATAACTAATCAACCAATAATCAAACAACACAATCAGCAATCAATTAGTGAATTATCATTTCAAATTTTAACTTTGATATATAGTCAAAAATCGGATTTTTGATATCAAATCACAACAATATGCCCTATCTAATTTTGGTTCTCACACCAGTCAATAGGAAATATATAGAAAGTCCACTTTCGTCACTCGAACATAAATTCTAATGATGGAGCTCCATCATCAAAATCATCTCCGGGCGATTAGAGTGTAAATCTATATCTATCCAGTATATTAAAATTTCAAATACACGTGGATCAGACGCATACGCAAAATCTTTATATACTGGACTGTCCAATCAATATAAATAAGTAATCAAATACGAATAATTCGATTAAAATTGCAAACCAAAAATTGTTTTCATTTTATTTTTTTCAAAACAACACTCTTCACACACGTTCTAGGAAACTACTGATCCCATCTCTAACGAGTCATTCCCGTTGGATATTACTAATCCAGTTTCTGATGAATTCTTTCGTAGGGTTCTATCGTGTCTTGTTCTATGAGCTTTGTAAACCAAAGCTCTGATACCAACTGTAAAGACCCGTAACTTCCCCGGTGAGGAAAGAGCGGATAGTTCGAGAACAAGCCACAACAGAATGCAGACGGGAGAACATTTCATTGTATATTACAACAATTCCATCAGAATACAAGAATATACAGAGTATAAATGAATATTACACAGAAATATCAGATATTTAAATTACATTTAAATACATAGCAGCGGAAAATAATAGAAAATGCAACTGAAGAAGATATACGGATACAAAGCTTTCCGGATATCGTTCCAGCTGTAAACCAGGATCCTGTGAATATAAATCTGCAAAACCAAAACTACTAGCTGCCCGTGTCGAAAATAAGGCACCCAGAGTTTAGGTTAAAACAATAAACTCCAGGTCAGTCATGTGGCTGGTGTGAGAACTAAAATAGTTATTAATCTTTATTTTAAAGTTAGGTAAATCAAGGGACCACGCCGTATAACACGGAACGGGTTTCCTCCCAAGAATACCAGTGCATAAAACAAACAGCGCAATGCTAAATAAAGAAAAATGAAGTTATTATAAGACCCAGGTCCCATCACACAATGCAACGCAAGCCGGAGGATAGGGTTTTTACCTTATAATAGCCAAGAATGCTTGATACGTTTAAAACAAATCATTTGATACTATTATAAGTGCATAGTGTATAAAACAACTTCAAATCATAAGTATCAATCATAGGCGACATGAGCGTTCCATGCCACTATGTCGCCATATATAGGCTCTACAAATAAAACCGCAAATGTCACGTATTTGGAAATTGGATTTCCGTCTGTGAACCGAGGCAAAAGATAGTCCTCAACGGATTCGAGACTCTCTAGCCCGAGCCTCAGGAACAACCGCAACTGCCCCTTGGATCATCAGGGTCGGTCCACCGATGTGGATTATAATGCCTGAACACTACGTTTCTCCGCCCTATGGGGCATAAATAAGCCAATGAATGACTCCATCAGACCCGGATCGTCCGATCAAACCGAGGTGCCTCACAACAGCAACAACCACACAGGTGAAAATAATATCAATGCCAGGGCTGGTAGGTCACTGACACCACCCTAGCTAGAAAGAAAACGCATGTCCCCCCTGAGGTCCGTCTCCCGTTTTTGGTTCACCACCAGGGTGTGAGGCTCGCGAATTCACGTTACACAAAGCTGTGCCACACAGGTTATGCTTTGATCATCACCACAAGACTTTGCTTTTCAACAGAAGCCTTGATCATTTGCCACTTAGGCATGCCACACAGGCAATTCACTCTATGCGTTTGATATCCATCAGTATATAACCCCTGAGCTCGTACGTCTCAGAGAAGGGCGTTAAGCAAGAGAATAAATTCTCCGCCGCCAAACAGATATATATTTAATAGAAATTAATCACACAGACTAAAATCCAATGTCAGACACACAGTCCATTTACAAGTCCGTTCTGGGTCTGAACAAAACCGGGGGCACCTAGTACCCCGCATATCCCTCGATCTCCAAGTACGTCTGGACGATCACCAACTGTTTCCATCTTCTTGGGTGTACATCCCAATCAAGATCATCAGTAATCACCCAAACGACGTGAAGACTTCCGGTCTTCAACCACCGTCTTCATCTTCGACACCACGTCGAAACAGTTATTCAGAATGGGATAAACCCGGTCTTTCTGAATAACTCGCGTAAATATTAAACAAGTGCTACACAAACACAACATACGCCTCATTCCAATTCAGAATATTCTTTGGGAAAGGTTCTCATTAATTTTATCAAAGATAAATTCTTTTAAATTTATTCTTTAATCTTCTTTTGAATATCAATTCAAACTAGTCGGGATTAGCGAACCACACCGGAGTAATCATATTTTATTTCCCAATCCCAACCTATTCATCCCATGAAGTAAAACTGGTCCTACTTCATATCTAACACCACGGTGTTATCGGTAAATTCAATTACTATTTCACGTTCAAATCTAATTAAAGATTTAACTATCGCCTGGAGCAAAAACTGGTGATACTCCATTCTCGATCATTTTAATCTAATTAAAGATTCATTAAAACTCCACTTAGTTTTAATCTTTAACTGGGTTAAAGAATCAGTGTCATTTAAAACACGGTTCACGATAAACCCAAAATCACATTCCATTAATTATCGGGTTAAAGAACAAGTGTTATTTCAAACACTGTTCACGATAAACCCCAAAATCAATACCAATTCAATTCCAATTAAATATTATTTAATTGGTACACTTCATTAAATCTAAATAAAAAGATTTAATCCTTTTCTCAACTGGGCTTAAGAACAGTGTTAATGAAGACACCATTCACGACAAACCCAAATCACATTTGATATGAAATACAAGGCTCTGAATAGAAAATATATCGGCTTATATTCAATATCAAATTCTACGACTAACAAATATCGTATTGGAAATAACGATATAAATATATCTTTCAAATTCCCATAACAATACCTGTATCATCACGAAATCCAACATCGAAATATTCCGAAGACAATTTCGATTCAAATCCATTCCAATTCAATTACTGGAAATTCTGGTTATATATTTTAAAACCATTTCAAGTTCACTTTATTTATTTTAAAAATAAATAAATTACTATTCTAGTTCAAAACTAATTCATTTCGATAAAAATCTATTTTTATCTTTTCAAATATGGAGTTTTTCATCCCAATTCTTCGCAAATCATTTCTTATGATTTTACACAAATTATTACTATTTTTAATAATTTTATCAAGGCCCGTACAGTCGATTTCCATCAACGGCTATCGAACTGCACTTACAGCGACCTTTTCCAAATTTGATTTGGACATAATTCCAAATCCAACCGTTAGATTTCAAAATTCTAATATTCATCAGAAATCTCTTTTCGATACGAACCCAACGGTTCCAGTTTTAGGAGAATCCGACGGTCGGATCTCCCGCAATATCCGTTCGAAGTCAATAGTCGAAATTCGCTAACTGCCGCGGCGCGGCGCATTCTATTCAGGCCATTATATTATATATATAATATACATAATATATACTTCATCGATTTTCTTTTAAAACGTATTTTATAAATCGTTTTAAATTCATTTTTAAAACGGTTTCAACTTCATATTCAATTTCAAATCAAAATTGAATATTCCAATATAAATTCATTTTAAATTCATTTCAAATTGATTTCAAATTGATTTCAATTCAATTTCAATTTAATTCGAATGCAATTCCTTTCGATTTCAATTCGAATTCAATTCTATTCAATTTCAATTCGAATTCATTTCTATTCAATTTCAATTCGAATCCACTTTTATTCAATTTCAATTTGAATTCATTTCTATTCAATTTCAATTCGAATTCATTTCTGTTCAATTTCAATTCGAATTCACTTCTATTCAATTTCAATTCAAATTTACTTCTATTCAATTTCAATTTGAATTCACTTCTATTCAATTTCATTTTGAATTCACTTCTATTCAATTTCAATTTGAATTCATTTCTTTTCAAAATTTCATATTTTGAAATCACTTTCGATATTCGTTATAAAATGAATAAAATCGATATAAATATCGTTCACGTCAAAATGGCGTATATTTAATCAACACGGCTTCATATATTGATATTTTCCAATATTCTATTTCGAATATTTCTATTTCAAATATTCTATTTCAAATATTTCTTTTTCAAATATTTCTACTTCTAAACTGGAATGAGGCCCAATCAATTACCATATAATGTTAATTATATGGATTTTCTACAACACAGGTATATATCAACAACGATGAATAATCAACCATCATCCAAAGTGCATTCCACAACTTATAAGCATCAAATATAAATATTCAACGCTTATAACAGTCTGTCAATCAATCGATCGACATACAACTAAACAATCGGGATTAGTGTACATCAAATATCATCCCGATACCCGTGTGGGGTTTCAAACAATCAAACACAGATTTTATTTGTGCAGTTGGGCGATGTGTAAAATTTATCGTCCCAATCAATATCAGTCAAATGTGTGTATATAAACAAATCGTCCGATTTGTTTATTTTTATTTCATTTCATATACACGTTAAAAATTCTATTTTTAACTATTAAATATTTTTAACTATTAAATATTTTCAACTATATAAATATTTTATTTAATTTCACATCACACAATCAACTACACATCAAAATCTAACAACCAAGCATACAAGCCATCCATGGTCTGTGGACGGCGGGTGTCGGGTGCTACTAAACACCGTCTGCATCCTAGTATATATTTTTATCTAGAAAATTAAATTAAAAGGTGAGAAGTTCTCATAGATAAGCTAAATCCAATCCCACGACTCTTCAAATGTAGGATATCTTCACCGGTCTTGCCTCTTGTCACTTTCTTTGCCCGTATTCTCTACATATGTAAAAATCGAATTTTTACTTTGCTATTCAATATATAAAAATCGAATTTTTACTTCGCTATTTAATATATAAAAATCGAATTTTTACTTCGCTATTCAATATATAAAAACCAAATTTTTTCTATGTTATTCAATATATAAAAATCGAATTTTTTCTATGTTATTCAATATATAAAAATCGAATTTTTACTTCGCTATTCAATATGTAAAAATCGAATTTTTACTTTGCTATTCAATATATAAAAATCATAATTTGAACCTTTCTGTCATATAAAAATTATATTAAAGATTATATTTTTAATTCCTTAAAACTGCATCTTTACATATATATATATATATATGTATGTATATATATTTTTATATAAAATCAATAAAACATTTCATAAAGTCAATGAAGCATTTTATATAAAAAAAATCAAATTGCAGAAAGGGGAAAAACTCACATCGGTTTCCGGCTTCAGAATTTCGTGGGTGGAGGCGGCAACCTAGGGAGGCGCAGGCGGGGGCGGAGCCTGAGCTCGCGGCAGCTGGAGATGGGCGTCGGTCTTCAAGTGGCGGCATCGGATATTGAAAGGAGGGGAGGGATGCGCGAGGGGGGGTCAGAGCTGAGGGGGGGTGAAGTAAATCGCGGCGCCGCAGGCGCCTGGGGGGGAGTAAATCGCGGCGCCGCCGGCGCCTGGGGGGAGTAAATCGCGGCGCCGCCGGCGCCTGGGGGGGTCGTCGCGATTGATTAGGTTTTTTTCTCTTGGTTGACTGTAATAAACGGGGGGGGGGGCTGAGAGGGTAAGGAGATAAAGAGAGAAGGTTTTTTTTATTTAATTATTTTAAATTTCAAAAAGGTACTTTAAAATACGAACTCGAAATGAGACCCACCGACTGTCGTCCATAGCTAATTACCCCCATTCCGAACACATTGGGATATGTATCGCAGGCTGATTCGACTGTTTCGATCAGTTTTCGTCAAAATCAACATATAACTCTATATATTGAATTTGAACGCACATTTCAATTTACTGGGGTCACATACTAACTCGAAAAATTCCAGAAAAATATTTTCTAGCTTCGTATTGACGATACGGTCCTAACAAAACTAATTTTGCCAAATTCTGAGACCGTTTGCAAAATGGACACTTTCCAGTCGATTAAAATCAACTGAAACTGGTCAAACGCGTTTTCCTTTGCTACGCTCACATATTGATTCGAAAAATTATGAAATTTGAAACCTAGCAATAACTTTACATCCCAGATCCAACAAAAGTGGTTTCGTCGAAATCCGAGGTCGTTTGCAAAATTCCCATTTTTAAGGGCCTGAATTCCATAGCGACTATTCAGAATTTTCAACTGGACATATCTTTTGATCCCTGCTATGAAATTTCAATTTTTCGGATTCGTTGGAAAGATATTCTCGATCAGATTCAAATATTTTTGGTTTCACTAAAATCCGGTTTATTTTGCACCCGGTACATTCAATTGAATTTTGAAATCGAATTATCGAATTATCGAACTACCGCGCCATTTTCAATTCCTTTTATAAATATAAATTAATATTTATATCCTATCGTCGATTCAAACGAATATATACATTCGAATTATATTAAAAATAAATTTCTCGTCGTTATTATTTAAAATAATTCATTTTAAATAATCAAAATTCGCTAAAATTGCCAAAATAAAAATTTTAAACTGGCCCAGATTTCCGGGTTATTACATAGAAGCTGGATAAGTTGGTCAGTTTCGAGCAGGCTTTTACTATAAGTAATGTTTAACCTCGTGTCTATGTTTCATTAATTATAATTCATAGTCATTTGCTCACATATACATACGAATCCTGTGTGGACATTCAAACTCAAATTCCTATTTAAATGTATTTAATATGCAATAATATCACGTTTATTATATTATAAATATATATAGGCATGAATTATGCAAATGAGATTAACATCATTACCATGTTTGAAATGTTAATCCTAACAATCCCAATAAAGGTGTACATGCCCATTTCCTTTATTAACTAATATGTCCAACATAGATATTCACAACTTATGATGAAAAGGGAAATAATAACATATATAAATAAATTTGCAATTGAGGCTTGAATAGTTATTCAAATAATAAAAATATAGGCAAGATACGATATATCCAATTACATAAGAAAATCTTTTGTTTTGGGCGTTGCTTCACTTTTATATTTACGTTATACACAAAACTTAAGATAATATATTGTAAATAACACATTTAAAACAATTTATTAGAATAGACACTTAAACCTATTAACTTTATAATATACAAATCTCATGTTTCAAAACACAAACATATATGAATACAAAAAGTATGAATTAAGTGAATCAAAACAAAATACTAAAGAATTCATAACACCCCAAGCCTACATCTCCATTATCCAAACAATCTAACCCAAAATACAATACTTATGATTGACCATTTCAGCGACAAATAGAATATAAGATTTGGGGCTTCTATCATTATGTTATCTCATTTAACCAAATCCCATATAGGCATAAGATTTCAAATACAAACTACAAAATGTAAGAAATAGAACTTAGATGGTTTCCACTCACATTGCTTTAGAAATGAAGAATAACAGAATTGAGTAGAATAATATTTTGATCTAGCTTTTTCAAACAATCTCCGATCCTTCTATTAAAATATATAAGAATCAAATGAACCATAATCTTATATATCTAAACTAATTTCTATAATTCTCAAACCCTTATAAACCTTAGAATAGAGAATATAGAATTGAGGTTAGGGAAGGAGAAGAGAAATATAACCTTATATTCTGGATTTAGACAGAAAGATAGTTGAGGCACAAGAATGAAATGAAGAATAGGGTTTGGGAGAGGCTAGGAGGGTGGTTCATATAGTTGTAAATGTTATTAAAGACCGTAGGATCTATTAGATTAAATCCAAGCGGTCTATGCATGCAATATTATATAAAAACCCTCATAAAATAGCCACAACAAACTCGACACAAGCGGTCAACTCCTTGCCTAGAGGATGGTCGAGCAGTGGCCGACCCCTTGGGTCATGGAACGTCCAGGAGATTTTAATCTCCTGGTTTGTCACTTATTTTATAAAATGCTATTTAATTCATTGATTTCTTTCCTTTGTTTGCTTATTCTTATCCCCTATTATATTAAATATATACACAAATTCGAATTCAAATGGAATACTATTTTCATGCTAATCTTAATTAATATATTCCAAGCTTGTATACTTATTTATTTGTAATTCAAACTTTTTGTATTAATATTTACACACAACTTGTTTTATTAATATCATTCACATATATACTCCATTTTTAGTAAATATATATGAAAGCGGATCGGAATCTTGCCACAAACGCAACTAGGATATTTTTGTAACCCAATTTTCAATTATCCAAATTTCCATTTTCAGTCCATTAGCTTATTATTGATTATTTTAAATTATTTTAAATTAAATTACCTTACGTATAATTTAGGTTTATTTTACGGGGTGTTACATAGGTCCTTGATATTCATGTGACGTCGTTTAATACCTTATACCTAGGAGGGTTCTAACCTTGTTACCTAATACTTTTAGGAAGCGTACCCTTCCACGGATTCAATAGTTTGCACCCAATAAGCCATTTACTACTTAGATTGGACAAAGACTACTCCTCTAGTCACTTTATACTTAGTAAGGGTGAATCTCAGGACTACTGCCTGTATTCCTTGGGATAAATCCATACGAAAAAGGGGAGAGTCCTAATCACTTAGTAACCTAAAGTGGATCTAATACTTGATACCTAAGTTCTGAAGCAGACCTTCAACCCTCTATGACCTATAAATCTCTTAGGTTTCTTCTTTAGATAAGGATGCAGATCCTACAGCCACTTAATACCTCAGTGCTTGAAGTAACCTACTATGAACATTCCTTATGTTGTTTCTCAAACTATTAATATTTTTCTAATGGTTGGTCATAACACTCCCTAGTTGTCATGGCTTCTTACTATTAGTGATATCTCACATCAGCAGTATGTACAGATGTCTGCCAAAAGGCGCAGACTTCTATTGAGTGAGCCAATTGAACTCATATTACTAACCTATTAAGTCCAATTCCAATTTTTAACCTAAATACTATTCCTAATTTAATTAATCCTAAGATGAGTAAGATAATTTATTGGACACGGTATAATTCTGATAATGAATTTGTTATTCGAAATCCTTGTTTAGATTATTATCATAACTACCATATGATATTAATAACCATAACGGTCATTTCCTAATATATTAAGCATTACTATTAATGCCATTTATGTCAATACCTTTAACTCCATTAATCCTTATTAATTGCAACTGTAACAACATGGGTGTTTGACTCTTAGCAATTGACATTAATACATCTACGGTATTCATATGCTAGATAACCAAGTGTCGGAAAGACAGATAGTGGAAAAGAAAGAAAAGGTAGAACAAAATCTCACGAAGGAATAAATAACATATAATATACAACAATAATTATAGAAAAAATGATTTTGTATACACACATCAGAGTACAACTTACAAATCGATTTTGGACAGGTACGACAACTTGTCCCTATAAACACCAAAATCTCAATAAGTGACATACATAGCAGAAAAATACATAATATGAGAATATATCTTGAATCTCCAGCTCCTTCCTAAAACTCCAAAGCAATCCAACATAATATGAAAATATGGTTAGTTTGACCCAAGCATTATCGCAAACTATTGCCAAGGTAAATTTGGAAAACCAGCGTAAGAAAACTCAAGTAACAAAAAACTTATTTATTTTATCTAGATTCAGTAGCCAATTATATAACAATCAACTGACCCAATCAATCATATATAATTTCCTAGCTGGGAAATTATTAAGTCTTATGTAATTAATCTTTCATTAATTAAATCTCTTTAATTAGTGTCTCTAAATATAATCAATATACTTAACTCTTTTATATAAGCATACATTATCAACCACTTAAGAAATGTTCTCGTCCACATTATATAAATGGGGTAAACAAATGTTATTTGAAAACATTGATTACTATAAACCCATACTACATATTCACAAAACTTGTCTTCCTTAGGTTCATAAATTTGTTTATGAAACTACATTTAATTCTGAAATACCAATCTCTATATAAAACTAATAATATCCATCCGATAATAATGAAGTCATTTAAGTTGGGGTATTATTACCTCTCAGATCTTAATTGACAATATTATTATTTTCAAGATAGATAAAAGCTTGCTATCTCAAATCTAGGTATCAAATAAATGATTTCTCAAGTTTTATGTATGATTACATTTAAATAAGTCATATGAACTATTTGATCTCCTAAATCTCTTTCGTATTATAAATCTCCATCACTTAGTTTAATTATTATGTAAATCTCTTTTATATAACCTAAAATCCTTTGCATAATATGTTTATTAAAACACTTCTTATGTTAATTTGATTAACTTAAAAATCAGTACCAAATTACTAATTTACTCAAACCTCACTTATAAATATGATTAATCAAGTCCATTCATCCTTTATAAATAATCAAGAAATTTAACTATTATTAACAAAGAAATTAATCTAATTAAATTTAGTCAAATTATTAATTGATTATCATAAATAACTTTACTTAAAATAGTTATAAATTTCCAAACCATACTTAATTACAAAATTAATAAACATAAATTAATTACAAATTAAAGGCCGATTTCTAAATTATCATTAATTAAAATTATAATTAACTTTTAAATAATTATTAATTTAATAATAGTTCATTTTAAGGCACTCCTTATAAATAATTATTAATTAAATAATAATTAACTTCTAAATAATAATTAACTTCTAAAAAATTATTAATTAAATAATAATTAGTTTCTAAACTATTGTTAATTAAATAGTAGTTAACTTCTAAAATATTGTTAATTCAAATAATAATTAACTTCTAAATCATTACTAATTAAAATTAACCGTTAAAAACATGCCTTGCCAAAAAATAGTTAAAAGCATTCTTAATAAATTCATAATTTATTCAATCTAAAATGAAAACTTAGATAAATTCCACATCCATAATTTTTATGTCATTTTTAGAAAGAGGCTTATGTCTAGGGCACTTAAACACCATTAAATTCAATAATGTCATTTAAGTCATAATATTCACATTTACATAATTAATAGATATGCAAATAATTTATACTTATCAATTAACTATTAAAAATCAATAATTAACTGACACTGCCATGCCAAAAAATAATTATAATAATTAACTGACAAATCAACATGCATCCAAATTAACAGAATAACATAATGATGTTTATTTTATGTTAACAAGATGTATAATGAAATCATTCAACTTAATTATAATTATGAATCAACGTAATTAAATTTCAGTGCCTTCTAAGTTACAGGTAAATTTCTTTCCAATGATTTTGTAAATTAACTTTAGAGATGTGAACTATTAGTCAATAATAATTCAATGTTGAAATCCATGCATTAAACGGATATAAAAGGAAGAGTTGTTCAAATTTCAAGTTATAAATTTTAAATTTATGGTAAACACTAGACTCATCAATCACAAGCCCAATACACAAATGTCGGCTCATTAACCATACACTAACCCCGAACTTGACTTCCCAACTCAACATCGCCACTCTTTTGTACTAGGCTACTACTTCTTATTATAATTAAACACTAACATGTATTCATATATTTATATAGTAACAGATATGTAACACCACTTTCGAAAAGTTAACATAAAGATCTTTTAACACAATGGTTAGTGCGTGGTGTTTCTTTCTGAGAGATCAAGGGTTCAAATCCCGCGGTTGTCACATTTGGTATCAAAGCCTATATCTAGCCAGAATTGTGTGTGTAATGCTACAGATGTCAATCAGTGTGGTATTGATGTGGGTTACATGTACAATAAATGGGTGGTGAGAGCCAACAAGGACATTACTTTGTAACACCCCTTTTGAAAAGTAAATAGAAACATCTTTTAACACATTGGTTAGTGTATGTGTTGCTTTCGAAGATGTTAGGGGTTCGAATTCCATGATTGTCACAATATACTTCACGACTTTAAGTGAGGCTAAAAATCAAAATAACATGTATGGACCACTAAGGTATACGCACAACATCAATAGGTTAAACCCCTTATCCTTTCAGTAATTCACTTTCAAGCCACAAGCCAAAAAAACACAACACCACAACATTCTCAACATCTCGTACACCCCTTATCGTGCACGCGCACAGTCCCTTACGACTATTGGCTACTGTAATGACTCCGCTCACAAGTCAGCAGTGACCTCCATATCTCAACTTTAATTAACTCTGGTGTCCTCTTAATTGGTCTGATCCTCAAACCCGAAAGGAACCCACCCACTCAAAACACAGTACGACATTCGAATACCAATCTACACTCACCTCCAAATACCCGAAAGGTCGGATGTGCCACCAAGTGATCGCCATCCTCAATTCCACGTCTGACCAAAATCCAGTTCCATTTGGTCTACCCACCGTCGATAACATCGCCTCCAAAGCCAATACAAAAAACAAACTCAAACCCTTAAACAGACTCGTTCTATCACAATCGGCTACTATCAACAGTGTGACGATCACTAGAGTTTCATCTAACTCTGTAACACCCCACCTCCGCTAGGGTCACTCTTTCGGGGGCACTAGCTTCTAGGGGGCGTTAGAACTGGGTAAGCATGCATAATGATATATCAAGGCAGAATAAGAACATAAATATATATATATATATATGTAAAACAGAGTAAGTGAGAATAAAACAGCGGAATATCTCAAACCATCTCAAAAAAAGTTTAGTACATCATAAAGTCAACTACCAAAATAACATGTCTAGTACATCATAAACAGAAATACTGAAATACATAGTGCTATCCCCAAAATAAAGATGATAAACCATAGCGAGCTCAATGTCCAGACATACATGAGCTATCCAGCGAACAAGCAAGCGATCCAAGCTAAGCACCACTGTTCCCTCCCTGAGAACCTGGGGGGGGGGAAACGGAAGAAAAGAAGCGAAAGAAAACAGGTCAGTCAAAAAGACTGGTAAGCCCTACTACGATCAGTCTATAAACTAATAAAGTTAACATCATGATGGAAACTGAGATGAACATACTGGCAGTAGATAAAGGTGTCATCACATAAAGAAGATTAAGCTTTGCACCACAGTGTACTAGCAAACTAACATAACAGGTATTGATCCCTCAGCCCAAACTTTGGCCCAATAGCATGAGGTGACCTTAATGCAAGGTCCAGCCCAACGGTCTAATCGATCGGCTCCCTATAAACCTAACACGTCAAGTGTTGGTGTCTATACGGCCCACATATGGTTGTAGTCAGACTGTGCTGGGTCCACCTTCGGGTGTATCAAGCCCTCGGGTGTCAACCCCAGACACCTAAGCAATAATGCACAGTCTAAACCTACTGGTACCCGTGCCTCGAGTTTGTCCAACACCGGACTACGTGCACGTCCGTAGCCCGCCTGGACCCGCACCGCTGTACCACTCAGCCGTCGCTTTGGTCGCTTATATCAGTCCAGTAATCATGCCCCGCCCTAGCCTAGCCTCTAGGGTTGTGAATGATACCAAACTGGGATTACTGCTGGAACAGACCACGTCGCTAGGGTTTTCTAAGAGGGTTAAGTGTGGTTTAACCCCTCACTAATCATGGATTAAATTAGTTAAGTGTAACCAACAGTTCACCACTTAACCCCATTTAACCCCTCGCATCCCCCAAAATTGGTTAAGTATTAGTGGGCCATGACTTAACCCTAATCATGAGGCATTAATTAATTTAATTGTGCATTAACCTCTCACATTAGACTTTGTTGCGGTTACTAGTTAAGCCGGGCGGGTCCGGGTAGCTTTACACCACAACTTGGTCTAACCTCGGGTCCAAGGTACACATGACCAACTTCTCACATTGGGTCCTATTGTTTGTAGCAACTAGTTAAGTCGGTCGGTTCCGGGTAGGTTTACGCTACAAACTCAACCCAACCTCGAGTTGGCCCCACTTATGTTTTCTAAGTGTCATGTCCACTTTATTTTCAAAACATAATTACAAGTTTAACAAATACTTGGGTAGACCTAACTTAATAGGTAAATTCCCAAGGGGTAGACCTAACTTAATAGGTAAATTCCCAATCTCATATTTTCATGTATTTCAAGTTTTACCCCAAACCCCCCAACGTCATTCTATCGCTTACATATTCGTTATAACGCATAAAGGATAGAAAGAGGGAACTTGACACAACATACATGATGAATCTTACATATCATAATAAACATGCATAACATGTTGGACTTGCATAACTTAGCATAGTGAACTTGCATAAACATGCATAACTTGTTAAACTTGCAAATCATGGCCTAGTGAACTTGCATAAACATGCATAACTTGTTAAACTTGCAAATCATGGCATAGTGAACTTGCATAAACATGCATAACTTGTTAAACTTGCAAATCATGGCATAGTGAACTTGCATAAACATGCATAACTTGTTAAACTTGCAAATCATGGCATAGTGAACTTGCATAAACATGCATAACTTGTCAAACATGTGTAACATAGCATAGTGAACTCGCATAAGCATGCATAACTTATTAAACATGCATAACATAGCATAGTGAACTCGCATAAGCATGCATAACTTATTAAACATGCATAAATCCCAACTTTCATCACATATTAACTTTAGAGTTTCTAAAATGAAGGTAAGAGGGCTTACAAATATTATGAAGACACAAATCTACTAATAAAGATTGAGAAGCCCTTTATGCAAGCATATAAAAACCCAAAACAAAGCTCCAATTAACAAAAATCCCAAAAACTCTAGCTTAGCAATTAAAGCTTGCAACTTGATGATGTATGTAAGCTAATGATCATTCATACAACTTAGAAATGCTTGTATGAACATCATAATCTTCATAGGAATGATTTATGAAGAGGTTGGAGGCTAGGGTTTTTAGGTGGAGGCCATTTGAGAATTCAATTTGACATAGTTCGGTTGCTAGAATGAATAATGATGATTTAGGGTAGGATTAGGGTCTTATTTATAGAAGATTAGAGTGTTTTTAGCCCTAGGATTAACCCTAGGTTAGTTTAGGTCCGTCAGATTTCGGAATTCTCTAGAACCAAGCCACAAGACCAGAACAAGACCCAAAATGGTGCGCCAGGCAAAACTGCCCGGCCACCCCGTGTCGACAGGGCTGTCGACAGGGCAGTCGACACCCTTAGACCCCTGTCGACATGCCTGTCGACATGGGGGTCTTGGCGGGAGTTTTCCCGCCTGACGCCAGTTAGCCCTAATCCTTGTTTTTAATTTAAAATTTAAATCTGTTTTTAACATGGAAATTTCTGAAAACTTCAATGGGCCTTAACTGGGTCATACGGACTCCGATTTTCGAAAACTCGGACTCTATTTCGCGTATTTTTCCGAGACGAACGCAATGGCACAGCCCGTTTCCCTTAATTCAGATTTTTGAATTAAATTCTGCCTCGATTTATGTTATAACAGGTTTTTGAAAATACGGGTTGTTACATTCTCCCCTCCTTAAAGGATTTCGTCCCCGAAATCTTCAAGTTAGGAAGAACGTATCCTACCATCCAATCATCCATCTACTCAAAGCATCATCCACGAGCAATCATTGTCCTTAAAAAAATTCTAAATGCTGTATGAACATATGCAAAAGTGTGTGTATATGTACTTATCTAATGCAAAGATCAATGCAAAATATGTTAGTGAAATGTATCCATATGTATGCAAATCCCTAACATAATGTATAATATCTACATGCGTGCTCAATCATACATCCATATGCAACATCCATGTGTTGGCATACAAATTTCATCCAAGAATAAGCATAAACACTCATGCACATGCAATATGAGGAGTGTGTGAGCCGATCTAGTGCCTAATGTGTATCATGCATTCACGAGTAACCACTTGCAAACACTTGCAACCACTTGCAACCATCAAACATAACATGTCTCAAACACATGTTTCATCCAAAGGGTTTCTACCTAAGGTTCTCATGACAAGATTAGCACGTTAACTAGATAAACATGGATAGCAAAGAGAAAGATATGCTAACAAAGGAAAGAGATTGAGAGTGTACCCTCAAAAAGGAATGGATAAAGCCCACGCATCTTCTCCTCGGTTTCCCAAGTTGCGTCTTCTTCGGCTTCACCCCATTGAACCTTCACCAACTTGACCTCTCGATTCCTTAGCTTCTTGGTCTCTGTCCCCAAGATACGAATCGGAGCTCTCCTCAAAGTTGCCTCTTTCTCTACTTCCACATCTTCAAGAATGCTAGGTTCAACCACCTCAGCGGACTCCTGTAGGCACTTTCGGAGATGCGAGACATGAAAGACATTATGCACTCCGGACAGCTTCTCGGGCAATTGCACTTTATAAGCCATCTTCCCAATTCTCTCTATGATAGGGAAGGGTCCAACAAATCTCGGTGCTAACTTCCCAACAACTCCAAATCGGACCACATTCCGCAAAGGAGATACCTTTACGAAAACCATATCCCCAACATCAAACTCCAAATCGGATCTTCGTTTATCAGCATAGGATTTCTGTCGGTCTTGGGCCGCTTTCATCCGTCTTCTAATCAACTCGACCTTCTCGGATGTATCTCTAATCATGTCAGGTCCGAGTATAAGCTTATCTGTAGTCTCCCACCAACATGTAGGCGACTTGCACGGCCTCCCATATAAAGCTTCAAATGGTGCCATCCCTATGCTTGCCTGATAACTGTTATTATATGCAAACTCAACAAGAGGAAGATGGTCTTCCCAAGTACCACCAAAATCCAGAATGCAAAGCCTCAACAAGTCCTCAAGTACCCTATTCACCCTTTCTGTTTGGCCGTCCGTTTGCGGGTGATAAGCCGTACTCAGGTTCAACCTCGTGCCCATAGCTTCCTGCAAACTGTTCCAGAACTGACTAGTAAAGATGCGGTCTCGGTCACTGACTATGCTGGAAGGGACTCCATGTAGTCGTACTATCTCACGAAGATATACTGATGCTAGTCCAGATGCGGTCCTTTTGCTCTTCACCGGAATGAAATGAGCACTCTTCGTAAGCCTATCTACAATGACCCATATGCTTGTATTCCCTTTTCTTGACCTTGGCAATCCGTCAACAAAGTCCATAGAAATACTCTCCCACTTCCATAGCGGGACCTCTAGAGGATGCAATAGCCCACCGGGCTTCTTTGACTCGGCTTTTACTCTCTGACAAACAACACATCTAGAGACAAACTCTGCCACATCCTTCTTCATTCCAGGCCAGAAGAAAATGCGCTTCATATCCTTATACATCTTATCTCCACCCGGATGTGTAGTCAACTTGGAGCGATGTGCTTCATCAAGAACTTTCCTCACCAAGTCTTCTACCATCGAAACACAAAGCCTTCCGTCTCTCCTCAGCCAACCCTTATCATCTATAGAATATCGAGCAAGGTGACTAGATGTCTCCCCTCGAACCAACTTATCCATGATCTCAATTATCTGAGGGTCTTCCTTCTGCGAAGCCCCAACTTGATCTAGAAGGGTAGGCCTGAGCTCAAGAGATGCTAAAGAACCGGTCATCGACTCAACCGCCAAAGAGAAATCAAAGGTTGCCAAGAACTCTAAATTCTTCATCTCAACAAATAGAGGACTTAGTGTCAACCTTTTTCTACTCAACGCATCCGCTACAACATTCCCCTTGCCAGGGGTATAGGCTATATCAAAATCATAGGACGCCAAGAATTCCATCCATCTTTGCTGCCTCAAGTTCAGATCCTTCTGCGAAAAGAGATACTTCAAAGACTTATGATCAGTATACAGCTCAAATCTCTCTCCCAGAAGATAATGACGCCAAGCCTTGAGTGCATATACAATCGCTGCCAGCTCTAGATCATGAGTGGGATATTTCTTCTCATGCACCTTAAGTTGCCTACCACCAAAACATATAACTCTGCCTTCTTGCATCAGAACGGCGCCCAATCCCGTGCCACAAGCATCAGTGTACACGGTAAACATCTTACCACCATCGGGTAAAGCTAGAACTGGTGCTGAGGTAAGGGCTCTCTTGAGTCTCTGAAAAGCAAGCTCACAGTCCATATCCCAAGCAAAAACTAAGTGCTTCTTCGTCAACTTAGTAAGAGGAGCGGATATCTTCGCGAAGTCCTTGATGAACTTCCGGTAAAAACCCGCAAGACCTAGAAAACTTCTCACCTCGGTTGCATTCCTTGGAGTCTTCCAATCCTGAACTGCAACCACCTTAGCGGGATCCACCGCTAAGCCTTGCTTGGATACGATATGCCCAAGGAATCTAACTTCCCTTCTCCAAAAGTGACACTTGGAGAACTTGGCCTTTAACTGATGCGCTCTAAGCGTATCCATCACCTCTACAAGATGCCTCGCGTGCTCTTCTTCATCCTTGGAGAAGATCAGAATATCATCCACAAAGACCACGACAAACTTGTTCAAGAACTCTCGAAACACCCTACTCATCAAGTCCACGAAATACGCGGGTGCATTCATCAAACCGAACGGCATAACAAGCCATTCAAAGAATCCATCTGGAGTTCTGAATGCAGTCTTGTCTATACTATCTTCAGCCACTCTGAGCTGATGAAATCCAGTAGCAAGATCAAGCTGAGAGAAAACAGAAGCACCAACAAGCTGGTCAAAGAGATCATCTATCCTCGGTAACGGGTGTCTGTTCTTCTTAGTCATCTTATTCAATTCTCTATAGTCCACACAGAGTCGAAGAGAACCATCTGCCTTAGTAGCAAACACCACAGGCACTCCCCATTCTGATATACTTCGTCTGATGAAGTTCTTCTCAAGTAACTCCTTTACTTGCTTGCTGAGCTCCCGCCTCTCACGCGGAGCCATGTGCCGAACGGGCAAAGAAACAGGCTTAGCATTATCCACCAGATAAATGCGAAAATCAATCTCTCGTTTAGGGGGCAACCCCTTAACTTCTTCAAAAACATCTGGATAATCTCGGACCACCCTTACAGACTGAAGGGTTTCCTCTGACGAGTCGAGAGATTCAAGATAACACAACATGACGGGATCCTTCGGATTGCATGAAATCTCTAAGGTGTTGCCAAGGCGAGTCACAAGCCTCACAACCCTATGCTCACAATCAAGAATGGCTCCATATCTGGACAGCCAATCCATGCCCAATATCAATCCATATCCCCTGAAACCAAGAACATACGCACTACACAAGAACTCTACACTGAGTATAGAGATCCTTAAATCCTCACATATCATAGATAGATAAGCAGAACCCCCAATGGGATTCGAAACACAAACGGGATCATCCACTAAGCTAGTACTAAGGTGCAAACTATCAACAAGATCAGATGAAATAAAGCTATGTGATGCACCAGAATCAAACAAGGTACGAACTGGAAGATCGGAAACATAAACAAGGTTCTCAACAGAAACACTACCTCGATCGGGAACTGGAGCGGTATTGAGAGCATGAACTTGCCCTCCTGAAGGTCCAGCCTGTCCTTTCTTCTTTGGGCATTCCTTGCTGAAGTGTCCAGTCTCATCACAGGAAAAACATCCACCACTAAGCTTCCTTTTCTTCTTCCTACAATCCTTAGCAAAGTGTCCAGGCGCACCACAGTAATTGCACTTTCCCTTGCCTTTGTTGTTGTTCCCCTTCTTGTTCTTGCTCTGATTCCCCTGACTGCTTTGACCACCTTGATTGCCTTTACCTTGAGAATCAGTCTTCTTTGCTTGAGTATCACTCGTCTTGACCTCTTTCTTTCCATCTCCCTGAAGTAGAGCCATATTGACCAAACTCTCAAAAGTAGCCCCATGCGGAATATGTGACATCGCCAAACCCTGCAGCGGCTCATTCAACCCTCTAGCAAATCGAAGAGCCTTCTTCTCAGGAGTGTTCACCATATCCAAACCAAAACGGGCCAGCTGATTAAACTTGTTCACATACTCCTTGACAGACATATCACCTTGCTTTAATGCAATGAACTTCTCCATCTGTAAATTCGCCTCAGCAGAAGATAGAAACTTAGCCACAAATCTAGCCCTCAAATCGGCCCAAGTCTCAATGGGCCTCGTCCCATTGGTGACCTCCCACCAATAGGCCGCTTCATCCTTCAAAAGCCACACTGTCAATAAGATCTTCCTCTCATCATCAATCCCAAAGATAGCAAACAGGTCCTCAGTGTCTTTCAGCCAATTCCTAGCTTCAACAAAAGATTCCGTGCCTAGGAAAGTCTTGCCTCCCATCGCCTTGAAGTCTTTACAAACCTTCGTGAACTCAACCTGAGGATGCTGAGGGGGAGGAGGAGGAAGAGGAGCCTCAGCAACAGGAGGAGGAGGAACATTAGCAATGGGAGGAGGAATATTAACATTAGGGGGAGGATTCTCAACTACAGGAGGAGGAGTGGGAGTAGGGTTTGCGGGGCCAGCTACCGCCCTAGCTTCAAGAAGTCTCCTATACCAGAGTGGTACATTTACTCCATCCGGGATGGCAAGATTCTCAGCCATACTGAAACGAAAGATAAGATAAGATTAGGTCAAGGGAACGAAGGATAACGCTAATGGCTTTTTGGGGAATAGCCTTTTAAAATACTAAACTTTTCTTTGGAAAATACTTTATACTTGTTTTGAAAATAGTTTTTCAAAAGTCCTTAAAAACTTTTTGTTCTTTCTCGTAAACCATATGCTCTGATACCAAATTTGTAACACCCCACCTCCGCTAGGGTCACTCTTTCGGGGGCACTAGCTTCTGGGGGGCGTTAGAACTGGGTAAGCATGCATAATGATATATCAAGGCAGAATAAGAACATAAATATATATATATGTAAAACAGAGTAAGTGAGAATAAAACAGCGGAATATCTCAAACCATCTCAAAACAAGTTTAGTACATCATAAAGTCAACTACCAAAATAACATGTCTAGTACATCATAAACAGAAATACTGAAATACATAGTGCTATCCCTAAAATAAAGATGATAAACCATAGCGAGCTCAATGTCCAGACATACATGAGCTATCCAGCGAACAAGCAAGCGATCCAAGCTAAGCACCACTGTTCCCTCCCTGAGAACCTGGGAGGGGGGGGGAAACGGAAGAAAAGAAGCGAAAGAAAACAGGTCAGTCAAAAAGACTGGTAAGCCCTACTACGATCAGTCTATAAACTAATAAAGTTAACATCATGATGGAAACTGAGATGAACATACTGGCAGTAGATAAAGGTGTCATCACATAAAGAAGATTAAGCTTTGCACCACAGTGTACTAGCAAACTAACATAACAGGTATTGATCCCTCAGCCCAAACTTTGGCCCAATAGCATGAGGTGACCTTAATGCAAGGTCCAGCCCAACGGTCTAATCGATCGGCTCCCTATAAACCTAACACGTCAAGTGTTGGTGTCTATACGGCCCACATATGGTTGTAGTCAGACTGTGCTGGGTCCACCTTCGGGTGTATCAAGCCCTCGGGTGTCAACCCCAGACACCTAAGCAATAATGCACAGTCTAAACCTACTGGTACCCGTGCCTCGAGTTTGTCCAACACCGGACTACGTGCACGTCCGTAGCCCGCCTGGACCCGCACCGCTGTACCACTCAGCCGTCGCTTTGGTCGCTTATATCAGTCCAGTAATCGTGCCCCGCCCTAGCCTAGCCTCTAGGGTTGTGAATGATACCAAACTGGGATTACTGCTGGAACAGACCACGTCGCTAGGGTTTTCTAAGAGGGTTAAGTGTGGTTTAACCCCTCACTAATCATGGATTAAATTAGTTAAGTGTAACCAACAGTTCACCACTTAACCCCATTTAACCCCTCGCATCCCCCAAAATTGGTTAAGTATTAGTAGGCCATGACTTAACCCTAATCATGAGGCATTAATTAATTTAATTGTGCCTTAACCTCTCACATTAGACTTTGTTGCGGTTACTAGTTAAGCCGAGCGGGTCCGGGTAGCTTTACACCACAACTTGGTCTAACCTCGGGTCCAAGGTACACATGACCAACTTCTCACATTGGGTCCTATTGTTTGTAGCAACTAGTTAAGTCGGTCGGTTCCGGGTAGGTTTACGCTACAAACTCAACCCAACCTCGAGTTGGCCCCACTTATGTTTTCTAAGTGTCATGTCCACTTTATTTTCAAAACATAATTACAAGTTTAACAAATACTTGGGTAGACCTAACTTAATAGGTAAATTCCCAAGGGGTAGACCTAACTTAATAGGTAAATTCCCAATCTCATATTTTCATGTATTTCAAGTTTTACCCCAAACCCCCCAACGTCATTCTATCGCTTACATATTCGTTATAACGCATAAAGGATAGAAAGAGGGAACTTGACACAACATACATGATGAATCTTACATATCATAATAAACATGCATAACATGTTGGACTTGCATAACTTAGCATAGTGAACTTGCATAAACATGCATAACTTGTTAAACTTGCAAATCATGGCCTAGTGAACTTGCATAAACATGCATAACTTGTTAAACTTGCAAATCATGGCATAGTGAACTTGCATAAACATGCATAACTTGTTAAACTTGCAAATCATGGCATAGTGAACTTGCATAAACATGCATAACTTGTTAAACTTGCAAATCATGGCATAGTGAACTTGCATAAACATGCATAACTTGTCAAACATGTGTAACATAGCATAGTGAACTCGCATAAGCATGCATAACTTATTAAACATGCATAACATAGCATAGTGAACTCGCATAAGCATGCATAACTTATTAAACATGCATAAATCCCAACTTTCATCACATATTAACTTTAGAGTTTCTAAAATGAAGGTAAGAGGGCTTACAAATATTATGAAGACACAAATCTACTAATAAAGATTGAGAAGCCCTTTATGCAAGCATATAAAAACCCAAAACAAAGCTCCAATTAACAAAAATCCCAAAAACTCTAGCTTAGCAATTAAAGCTTGCAACTTGATGATGTATGCAAGCTAATGATCATTCATACAACTTAGAAATGCTTGTATGAACATCATAATCTTCATAGGAATGATTTATGAAGAGGTTGGAGGCTAGGGTTTTTAGGTGGAGGCCATTTGAGAATTCAATTTGACATAGTTCGGTTGCTAGAATGAATAATGATGATTTAGGGTAGGATTAGGGTCTTATTTATAGAAGATTAGAGTGTTTTTAGCCCTAGGATTAACCCTAGGTTAGTTTAGGTCCGTCAGATTTCGGAATTCTCTAGAACCAAGCCACAAGACCAGATCAAGACCCAAAATGGTGCGCCAGGCAAAAATGCCCGGCCACCCCGTGTCGACAGGGCTGTCGACAGGGCAGTCGACACCCTTAGACCCCTGTCGACATGCCTGTCGACATGGGGGTCTTGGCGGGAGTTTTCCCGCCTGACGCCAGTTAGCCCTAATTCTTGTTTTTAATTTAAAATTTAAATCTGTTTTTAACATGGAAATTTCTGAAAACTTCAATGGGCCTTAACTGGGTCATACGGACTCCGATTTTTGAAAACTCGGACTATATTTCGTGTATTTTTCCGAGACGAACGCAATGGCACAGCCCGTTTCCCTTAATTCAGATTTTTGAATTAAATTCTGCCTTGATTTATGTTATAACAGGTTATTGAAAATACGGGTTGTTACAAACTCTAGTGAAGTTCCACCACCAATCATTTCCCCAACGACTACCAAAAATGATTAAAATAAATTAAAGATCCAAATTTACAATCTAGATTCATTCTCACACGATATAAATCTAAAAATCATGAATCTTGCATCAAAATCAACTCATAAAATCTGATTGTACAATTCATATGTCGTATTACTATGGTCGATTGATGGTTGAAATCCACTTACTTACTGACATTGGACCATATCTTACAATAGACACAAATAAAAATCACAAGGTTATTTTTAAAATAAACTTCATACATTTATACGCAACTTTGTAGTTTGAGCATTTTGCAAAAATTGTATAATTTTTGAAGTAGATATTTTTGAAAGCAAGAGGACTGAGTTTTTTGTTTTAACAGAGAATTATGTTCTCTGTTTTTATGTGTTTTCGGTTTCTTTTCTATTTTCCTCATGGCTTTCCCTTTTTTGTACTTCTAGTTGATTAAGTTTTACATGGTTAATTCAAGGGTCTAAACATAAAGACATACAGGCATAACCTAATGCAAGATTTTTAGATCAAAGATATGCTAATTTTCATCATTGGCTTGAAATTTGGATAGTAAAAAAATTTAGATAAAATGTATAGATGTTGTAATAACATACCTAAACACATAAGTTATTGACCAAACACACACATGAATAAATAATAACTCTATATTTGATAGCATATGCTTGCATAAAAAATCTTAATAAAGTTTAAATCAAGTGAGTTTCTCACCTGTTAATTTGTTGCTCTTTATAACATCTTTGAACTCTTGAAATTTCTTGCATTCCTATTTTTGATTTCTTGTTTTACATCTCTTTTCTTTTAGATTCTCCAACCTTTGCTTTTATTTTTCTTATGAAGTGAAAAATGAGGTGAAACCAAACAAGCTTGATTATATATAAAATAGGGAAAGGGTATCTTATTCCGTACAAAACCTACACATCATTTTGTTTTCATCATTTTTAGTTATAATTTTGTAAATATCATCAAATATCACTGTTTTATTTGAAATTTCATATTTATTAAAATATTTACTTCATAAATATTATCTTAATTACTCAATGTCAAAAATATTTAAGACTCGATTCATTATTCGAATAAAAGATGAAAATCTAAGAAATATATAACTACTTTTAGTTTTTAAATTAATAATTAATAATTTATAAATAAATTCAAATTCTAAGATTGAATTCCAAATTATAAATTATAAGAGTTATTAATTTGTAGAAAATGACAATTTGGCTAAAGTCCCTATTAAGTTTCCAAATGTACAAAATATACTTTTTTAGGTCTTAGAATTAAATTAACAAATAATTATATAAATTTACATAATTATTCAGTGAATAGTTGTAGGCATAATTGCAATTATACTAGAAAACTACAGAAATTTTTGTCATTATTCAACTAAAATTTATGGAAATTTCTGCAATAATTCACCAAAAATTGCAAAAATTTATACCATTTTTGAAAAAATGCATATATTTCAGCAATTATTAACTAAAAAATTATGGAAAGATCCGCGATTATTCAAAAAAGGCAGATATTTATGTATTTTTTTTATATAATTGCATAAATAAATGAAATTATTCATTGATTAATTGCATAACTACATGTAGTTATTTAGTAATTAAATTATAGGGAACAAAATTTACAATCTTTTTTTGGAAGGATTTCTCATGTATTAAAACTGATTTTAAGGACCAAAGCCTAATATATTTGTAAAAAGGGGCAGCTTGGCTAAAATCCGCATTATATTTCAAAACACATGAAATATCCTTTCAAAAAAAGGTACGTAAATAAGGTTCTTAGAATTAAGTTAACTAATAATTGTATAAATTTATGCAACAGTGAATAATTGCAGATATTTATGCAATTACATCCAAAAATTATGGAAATTTCTGTCATTATTCAACGAAAACTTGCAGAAATTTCTGACACTATTCACCAAAAAATTATGGAATTATCCGCAATTATTCAAAAAATTATATATATTTATGCAATTTTTTGATATAATTGCATATATATATATACATGTTGGTTTGGTATAATTGCAATTATCCATTACATAATTGTATTCCATTATTCAGTAATTAAATTCTAAAGACCTAATTTACAATCTTTTCTTGGGAAGGAGTTTTTGTGTTAAATTTGATTTTATGGACCTAATCTAATATTCACTTTAATTAATAACAAGAACTATGTTGGTTTGGTAATAAAATGAATCTAAACAAAGTAATAAAAGAATTTAATTCAACATTTATCTGTTGAATAAATATAGATATAAAGAAAATAAAGTTCCAAGAGCTTTATTATGTTGGTTTGTGGTGAAAATAAGTTTAAAGGATTTTATTTTTAAAAGTGTAATAATTTGGAAAATTGTTGCTAAACAATAATTTTCTGTTGGGAAAGTGTTATTTTGAATTAAAATTGGGTTGTTGTTAAATAATAATAATGTAAAACATAAATTAAAAATCAATCTTTATGTATGTAAATATTTTTAATATGATTTGCAATGTTAGTTTAAACAAGTGAGTGAATTTTTGTATAATTGTGGTGTTAAAAATGCAAGTTTTAAACAAATGAAAATGTAAATATAAAGTATGGTGTTTAATTGCAATTGGAAATTTTAATAATATATGTTTATGGTAGAAACCTAAAAATCATGTTTAAATTTGTTAAAATGATTTTATAAATGCTGTGTAATATTTTTGTAAACTTAAAAGTGAGAAAATGTGAACAATTTGGTGTAAATATGTGTTAAAATGTATTAAGAATGGAGTAAACTTGTGTTTAGTTTGGTGATTAATGACATAATTAATTTAAGCTAACTACACTAAGGCTTATTGGGAAGGTTTTAAGTTCAAAACCCAAACACATTAACTAAAAATAAAGTAGGCTAAAGAGATCATACATTTCTTCCCTTATCTCAATTTTTCTTCCAATAAAATTCCAACTAAAAGAAACTGAAGACGCCTCCTTCAAATTTTCCAATCCAAATTATTTCACAAATTAAAATTAAAAGATAGGCTGCTAATACTCAAATCTAACAAGTAATCTATCGAAACCAGAAAACTATTCACCTAATTTCTGGGATAGGGGAAAAGTTATTTACTATAAATGTTCTTCCCTTTGCATGCCTGTGTTTCTCAGATCTACATGTATCGGAAGCCAGTCTAAAGCCAAAAAACTCAAATTTGCTCACAAAATCATTATCAACTCACCGAAAATCCTATAAGGTGAGTTCAGCTCATACTTTTAGCATAGCATTTTTTGCATGTATGTAAACGATAGTTTTTTTTGTTAAATCTGTTAATTATAAGAAAAGTTTGAAAGTTTTACGTTTGCAGTAACTTATGTTATGTATTCATTTTTGTGAGCTTATATGTTGACATGCTTTTTGGTCAAAGCCGTCACACGTGAAACGTCTGATTAGCAACGCACTCAAGCATTGAGAACGTCATCAGAAAACATGGAGCGATTTGGTTGAAGTCGCATCGTAGACATAAAAAGGCCTGGAACCCCTATCAGATGAACTCTTTTTGGCCCGAAAACGTCAATTACGGTGCTTAGCATGGTAACTCTTGTAGAGCCCAGAGTTTGCTTCAGGTAAAACTTTCTTTTGTCCAAAACGAACTTGCAGTTTGGAAGTTACGCCCGTTTCCGTGAACACGCGCAGACTCAGGACTTGAGCATAGGCAGGCATCGACTAGCCAACATTTGGATGAAGTGTCAAAATTACGGGAGCTTATGGACTTGGATTACATGACCCTTCGGGTCGGATCAGATGGTACGGGTCAGAGGAGAGAAGGCCCGATCCGATGTCACGACTTAGCATTTGTTCTGGCACACAAGCACTTCTGGTTCGGATCGAAGGAGGAGACCCGACCCGACCCACTTTTCGGATGCTTAGAAGTGCACGATGTCTTCGGTTCGAAGCCAATGGTTCGGTTCAGAGTAAGGGGATCCGACCCGACTGGACCTCCTGCTGCACATCAGTGTTGACCTGTTCTTAAGGCATAACTCCCTCCTATTAACCCAGATCTAACTCCACTTGGAAAAGCACGATTTGGAGAGGATTTCTTCACTACTTCCATTTCACTTCGGGATTCTTGGGATGCATGCCACATGGCATCCGACCCGCTAACCAAAAAAGCTATAAATACACCATTTGAAGGCATTTTGAAGAGATATTTTGCCACTCTCACTCTTAGCCTCCATTACAACAACGCAAGGACATTGCGCTTCATTCAAATTAATCTAACACGTGATTTCGTGTGTAAAACCAATCTCTTTTCTCCTCTTCTTGATTAAAATACAAGGATGTTTTATGTAAATGAATATTACAGATTGTAAGACGACATTGTACTTTTAACTTCTTAGGATTTAAGATGATATAAAGTGGACGCAGGAATGGTTTGAACTGAACCACTATAAAAACCTTGTGTGTCTCCTTTTATTTACTATTTTCTACATTCTGTGATATGTGATTGTGAGGACTTCACACTGCATTTGGGTATTAGTACCAAATTTTGGTTTGACATTTTTGCGCGCCAGGAAGAGGGCACACACTACTACTTCTTCTTCTAGCTTGAAAGGAATCATATTGCTTTCCTTTTGAATCAATGGCCAAATGAGATCTTCCCCGTACTGAGGATGAAGGCACCAAAAACGAGGCTAGCCAGGAGCTTCTTCTCATGGAGATCCATCAAAATACTTAACTCGAGACGAGATGGATGGAGTTCTCGTTGAATTGAGAAGTCATATGGCAAGGCAAGATGATCGCCTCTAGAAACAATAGGAAATGATGGATGAGTTCTTCGCTTGGATGAATGCAAGACCGGATATCGTTCAACTCATAGGAAGTGGCATGGAAGCAGCTCGAGCAACAAACGCCAACTGGGTCAGATCGCGTTCTACCTAACCCACTGATGCCACGAACTCAGCTTGAGCAGAAGCCCCCTCCGACCGGGTCGGTTCGGGTTCTATCGGACCCGCGGGGACTGCAACACTACATGAACTTGGGGGGGGGGGGCAACAGCCTTCCCTCTGGAAATCAAGGCTTTGCTCGGGTTCGACCCACATTAGCTCATGTTCGTATGGAACCAGTACAACTTCAACAAGAAGCTCCCCGGTTTGGAGCACGAGGACCGGGTCGAGTCGAGTCCTCCGACCCGGGGGCATCTCCGACCCACATCATGCAACTCACTACAAACACCCTCACTCTCTAGGAATCAACGCTGGGGGAACCAGCTCTGATCTTGGCGACTTGCAATAGCTCTTTGAAGGCAATCACCTCACCAATTTGATTCAACGCCTCTCATGAGCCTGCACTTATCAGAATGGCGTGGACAACGTCAATCACAATCCATTCACTTGGGACATCAGGAATTCCCGCAATCTCTCGGATTTTAAACTTCCAGTTCTAGAACCATACAACGGTAGGACAGATCCTACCATACACCTGATGCGATATAAACGACATATGGAAGTTCAATCGGTGTCGGAAAACGTCATGGCTAAAT
This sequence comes from Allium sativum, assembly GCA_030737875.1. Classification (NCBI taxonomy): domain Eukaryota; kingdom Viridiplantae; phylum Streptophyta; class Magnoliopsida; order Asparagales; family Amaryllidaceae; genus Allium; species Allium sativum. The sequence goes on from CM060913.1 coordinate 374,995,640, forward strand.
GCTTCCTTCTCTTCTTGACCGATATAGCTACTATGTGGATTCAGCAGTTGGAGTCTTAATCGATCAACAGCTGGAACGTGTTGGTCTCCCGCTTCATTGAACAATTTCTGGTCCACATTGCATGACCTAAGAACATCATGTCGCTCACTACAATCAAGCAGAGGTCTGGAGAAATTCTGCGCTCATTTCTGGAAAGATTCAACGTTGCAGCGGCATCGGTTGATTGACCTGAACCATCGATGGTACTGATGGCAGCAGTATCCAACATCCTGGATAACTCGAAATTCAAAAAATATTTGCATCGAGACCCACCACGAAACCTCGGCAAATTCTATCTTAAAGCAGATAGATTTCTGCGGGAAGAAGATGCAACTTTCGAGAAGAACATTCTCGATGTCAACATGCTTAAAGGAGGATCGTATGATTCTGGAAAAGGCAAGGGAAAGACTGTTGTCAAGAATGACCGCAACACTCATCCCCGGAGAGGGCCCATATATGAGAAGTACACTGAACTCAATGCTTCGCTATTTGACATCTACATGGACACAAATGGATCTATCTCCTACCCAAAGCCTCCCAGGAGGGAGCCATCGCAAAGAGAACATGATTCTAGAAAACATTGCTTGTTTCGTGAAATGGACATTCATGACACAAATGACTGTAGGCATCTGGGAGATCTGATTGAGGAACAGGTTAGACGTGGAGAGCTATCTAAGTATGTGAAACAACAAACGGCGCCTGCACCCGCGCTGCCACCACCTACTCCCCAGAGAGGGAATGATCCTGGAACGAGCTCTCGTAGGCTCATCATCAACTGATATGGATTGGATCACTCTGCATTTTCTGCATTTCTTGGGATTTAAGATATGTTTTTTTCTTTCTTTAGATTTTCCGATTGGCTAAATCGGAGTACACACATTCGGGGTTAGGATTTAGCCCTAGAGCGTGCTCAGGACTCGATGACAAACCAATCAGGATTTTCTTTGGTTTTGTACTTTGAATTAAATAAGGAAGGACATTCCGAGCATGGATTATGTTTGGCAAATTTAAGTATCTTGTCAGGTTGTGGCAGGATTCTCAATCTCAATTAAAGTATGGTTATACTTATCTTGGACCCCAAGGTATGGATTATGCCTAGGGACAGACTGTCTTGTCAGGCTTTGGCAAGTATAGTTCTATCTCGACATGAGTATGGATTGTACTCCATTGGATTTTTAAGTATGGATTATACTCTGGAACGTCAAATCGTCTTGTCGTGATCTGGCAAAGGAGCTCATTAAAACTCGAGTATGGCTTATGCTTGGTTTGAACTTCCTGGTATGGCTTACGTCTGGAAGGTTAGGTCCCTCGCCAAGTCTTGGTACGGTGATTCGAACGTCCCTCGAGTACGGCTTATGCTCAATTGGACGCCCAAGCATGGTTTATGCTCAGAAAGGTTAAGCAATGCTGTCAGGATTTGACACATTTTTCGTCTCTTTTTCTTTGCAGGTATGGATTATACTCACAGTTGGTAGAACCGACGTGGTCCTAGTTTTCTCGGATTATCCAAAACACATCTTCCTTCAACCAGCAAGATATGTTCTGAGGGGCAAACATGTTGACACTCTTTTTGGTCAAAGCCGTCACAAGTGAAATGTCTGATTAGCAACGCACTCAAGCATTGTGAATGTCATTAGAAAACATGGAGCAATTTAGTCGAAGTCGCATCGCAGACATAAAAAGGCCCGAAAATCCTATCAAATGATCTCTTTTGGGCCTGAAAATGTAAATTATGGTGCTTTGCATGATAACTCTTGTAGAGCTCTGAGTTAGCTTCAGGTACAACTTTCGTTTGGCCAAAACGGACTTACGGTTTGGAAGTTACGTCTGTTTCCGTAAACGTGCGTAGGCTCAGGACTTGAGCATAGGCAGACATCGACTGGCAAACACTTGGATGAAGTGTCAAAATTATGGGAGCTCATGGATTTGGATTACACAACCCTTCGGGTCGGATCAGATGGTACAGGTCGGATGGAAGGAGGCCCGACCCGATGTCACAGCCTGGCATTTGTTCTGGCACGCAAGCACTTCTAGTTGGGATCGAAGGAGGAGACCCGACCCAGCCTGCCTTCCATATGCTCAGAAGAGCACGACGTCTTCGGTTCGAAGGCACTGGTTCGGTTCGGAGTAATGGGGATCCGACCCGATTGGACCTCCTGCTGCACGTCAATGTTGGCCTGTTCTTAAGGCATAACTCCCTCTTATTACTCGGATCTAACTCCACTTGGCAAAGCACGATCTGGAGAGAATTTCTCCACTACTTCCATTTCACTTCGGGATTCTTGGGATGTGTGCCATGTGGCATCCGACCCAGTACCCAAAAACAACTATAAATACACCATTTGAATGCATTTTGAAGAGATCTTTTGCCACTCTCACTCTTGGCCTCCATTACAACAACGCAAGGACATTGCGCTTCATTCAAACTAATCTAACAAGTGGATTTCATGTATCAAACCAATCTCTTTTCTCCTCTTCTTGATTAAAATACAATGATATTGTATGTAAACGAATCTTACAGATTGTAAGACAACATTGTACTTGTAACTTCTTAGGATTTAAGAAGATATAAAGTGGACATAGGCTTGGTTTGAGCCGGGCCACTATAAAAACCTCGTGTGTCTCCTTTTATTTACTGTTTTCTGCATTTTATGATATGTAATTTGCGATTGTGAGGACTTCACACAACATTTGGGTTTTAGTATCAAATTTTGGTCTAACATTATAGAATCGCTGTTTTATGCCAAGTCCATGTCAATTCTTTTTCGTTCATTGTTCAAGTATCGAACTATAAGTATGCTTGAAATCAAGCTTTGATTTAAGCTGAAACCATGCTAAAAATCTCACTTAAAAATCAAACGAGCAAGAAATATACCTGAAGAAAATACCTTAGCCTAGGTCGATATGTGTCCTATAGGGGTCAACTTATAGGTTGATTGTAACTACCCAGAATTTTCGCAATAATTAGTTTAGTTATTTAATTATATTCCCAAAAATGGAATTTTCACAAATAATGGAACTTGACCACGAAACTTACACCTTATTCTCATGATCGAATTATGGTAAACTTTCGTCTTTGAAACTTCGCGAATGGAGTCCGTATGAAAATGTTACGGACAAAATATGAAGATAGACAAAAAATAAATAAAGTAGGATATTTACATTGTAATAAATTTATTACCGTTAAAACCCATGCCCTTACCATTGCTTGGTCGATTGGGGTGGTCGACCATTGGTTCGACCTATTAGTTGAGCAGGTAGTGGCGGCTAGGATTTTGTTTATATATTTTATTATATCGATGGACTTATCTTTATAAAATTAAATCTAGCGTTCTAGGGTCATTTCCTTGTCTATAAATAAGAGACTAGACCCCCATTCTTTATTGATATTTTCTGGAGGCAACAGCGAAGCTATGTCATTTCCAATCCTCCAATGTCCTCTAAAACGTAAATCATAAACATATACAAATCAAATTAACAAGAATTGGAGAGACTAAATTTAGATCTATGAAAAAGAGGTGGTTATTCGCTTAGGTAATTTAATTTTTTGAATTTCCTCCTCCTTTTCCTATTCTTCTTTCAGATCTACAAATCTAAGCTATGTTTGGTTCTCTTTTGGAAATAAATTGTAGATATGTAGGATTTAGGAATTTTAAACATAAAATCCATGTCAGATTTGGAATTGGATAGCTTTTAGGTGAGTGAGAAATTATATACATTGTTTATAATAAACTTATAAAATTCGTTTGTGTTGAATTTGAATTATATGTCTAAATGTTATCAGATTTGTTTATTTATTCAAATCTGAAATATTACGAATATTGGTTAAGTATGAAATGCAGGCCTTTTATAATATATTGTCGTCTTGTTTGCAATTGTTCTTAGATTTTTTTATGGTCATTGTAAACACCTCAGATCTAGAAATCAGTCCCAAACCCATTATTAGATTTACAGTTTTATTCCAGACTCATAGTATTGGATGTTGATTTATAGTTTACGAAGTTTTGGTTAAAATAATAATAACTCTGTTTGTGTTTGATGTTGTTAATGGTTTTATTTGGTTATTGTAATTTTACCCCTTTTGTTCTTTCTGCATTAAATAGCATTATGCGAAATCTACAAAGAATGTGAGTAAATTCAATAAGAAGAGACGTGTAAATTCACGTATTTTTCTACGTAGTTTACAACATCTATTCTAAATAAAATATTAATTTGCTTCCTTGGGGTTTGAAATGATGACAATTTTCCTCTTTTAAAGAGTTTAGGCAAAATTTTCTATAACAAATAACCTTGAGTCTTAAAACAAGATTAAACATAAAAGGGTTGTTTTGGTCGCTAGTTTAGACCAAAACATAATTAATAGATAATAATAAAATATAAATTAGCAACTACGTTAACACCACGTTAAAATCATAAATATATATTAATCTTATCCGTCCAAATCTACGTAAATGACGCTATTATATTAAATAAATGTATATTTGTTATTGTGTGTTTGAATGCAGAGTTTCAATTTTACGAAAACAAATGTATAGTAATAACTCCCATACTAAAGGGAAACTAAATGATTGTGACTATTGTAGCAATAAACATCAAACTTATTGCTGCAATAAAAGGTCATAGATAAGGTAATAAGTATTGTAACCATATGTGTTTGAGGAAATGTATTGAATGTGATAAATATGTCTAAATGGTTACGATTAAATTGGTGTTTAGGAACAGGCATTATAACTCCAACTAGGGAAATAAATAATATATATATATATATATATATATATATATATATATATATATATATATTGTGCATGTGTGTGTGTGCGCGCGTGTGTGTGTATTCAAATAAGAATTAAATAGAATTAAAATTATTGTAATATATGAAAGTTATAATTAGATTAAAATTTTAATGGGACTGATATAAATGCCATTAAATAGGTTAATTGATGTCTTAGGAAATATGACCGTTAGGATCATTAATAGTAATAATCTAAATAATAGTAATAAATAAAATTAAAAGAAATTAATGGGAATTGATCTTCGTAGTAAATGCTAAGTCAATAAGGAAATAAATAATTAAACATACTTGATAGGAAGTTATAATATTTCCTTGTTTTTCTGGTTAACCTAGAATTAATATAATTAGAAATGAGGATTGGACTTAGTAGGTTAATGATTCGAGGTAAGTTGCCTTACTCTACAGAAGACTGCGCTTTCCAATTGTCAGATATACGTATAACTAATATGAGATATCATTAACCATAGGAACCCATGACGATAGTTAATTGCATATTTCCTAAAATAAGTTCAACTTCAAGTGTTGAGGTATTAAGTGGTTGTAGGACCCGCCTCCCTTCCGAAAGAAGAAACCATCAAGGGAATAATTCGTGAGCATAACCTGCTTCGGGACTAAAGGTATTAAGTAGTTACATCCACCCTTACAAGGGTATTAAGTGATCGTGCAGTTCATCTCCCCATAGATAAGAAGTATTAAATAGATATTGGATACGAGTTTAGTAATCTCCTCATAGGTCCTCTTCCTTAGGTAGTAAGTGATTGGGGTGAGAGTCCGCCAAGGGATTAGGTATTGAATGACGGCTACAGAGGTACCATAAGTCTGCCTATCCCATGGGAAGTATTAAGTGGGTAGGGGATTATCTAATAAGGCCAGCTAGATAGTAACACAGGGGTCCGCCGGGTGAAGGTCATAAATGAAGAGATGTTATCTACCTATCCTATAAGTAACTAGTGCGTGACTATGCATACAGACATTTGTGAAATTTATAATTATGAGGTTTTCTTTACCAATGATAATATTGGTTTATTTCATTAATTTTCTATTAAATTTACTATTTGTACAAAGTAGAATCGTACTAATTTATTTTTATCTTTTAATTTCATTATGTAATTGTTAAAGCTCTAAAGAAGTGCTAAATATACTTTGAACGTATCATGAATGTAGGAAGTTGATGTTTGTAAATCGGTACCAGCTGATTTCATAGACCTCGGTAAAATGGAGAAAATGAATTGAAACATTCTCAAATGGTGATCATGAACATGATTTGACTTGGAAATCTCAGATCGCGTACAACATCCTTAATCAAGCCATGTGCCTTTGCATAGAAGCTATAAAATTTCACCATGCTACTTTTACGTATAAACATATAAGAACAACCTAGTAGTAAACTGTTAGTTGATCAAGCTAAATATAAATATAAGAACAACCAATAGTAAACTGTTATTTCTACATATAAATGTACAAGAACAAATGTATGGTAAAATGTTAATTGATTAAGCTAGATATACATAAATATAAGAACAACCATAAAATAAATTGTTACTTTTACATATAAACTTGCATGACTTAATACTCAAGTTAGATATCTTCGCATGGATCTTTAGAAATGCTGTTACTGAAGGTTAGGGGAGGAGTGGTATAACCGACAGGAGGGAGTTACTGCTTGTTGAAGTGCAACAGAGCTTGTGGGAGCATGATATACATCTATCTTTAACTGTTAGCCAAATTCTTCAACCTATATGGGTCAGCTAATCAAATAGCACAAATAAACCTAACAGTATAACAAACCAATTATGCATATATTACAAACTCAATCAATATAGTAGCAATCAAAACAAATTACAATTGAAATACATCAGTTTCTAAGCCAGAAAAATCTGATTAGAACTAATGGTGACATGGAAAACCCCCAAATTTCGTAACTTAAGGGAAAACCAAGAAAGGTCAATGAAACTTCAAGTGATTTGTTTTTAACCTTGCTTTTTCCCTATAGTTTCACTCAAACTTCAGTGGAAATAGTGGTAAATACCAGTTAAACTAAAGTATTGCACATTTCTGTGAATCAATAAAACTTTTCTCAAACGTTGATAAAATGTTTTACATTTTAATTCTTGTTTAACTTTGTCTAGGCTGCAACATGTTGATTAATGCAGTATCTTTTTATTCAGTAACGTTGTCTATTAATTTGCACTTGAAATATCAGGTGTTGCAGGGCAATAGCGTAAGAGACGATGACGTTTGTATAAACAATTTTATGGACTCATCCCATTATATCAATGATGTTTGTGCCCATCAAACTAATGATGAAGAAGAACATCGTTAACTTGAAGATTTAATAAGTTCACATTGTCATGTTTAGAGTCTGCGTAATTGTAAAAACTAATAAGAAGAGGAATTATTATGGAGGAGGAGGATACACAACTAATTTTTTTTTTACTTTTATAATTCAACTTTCATTGCAACACTCTTTTTTTCTCAGACTTATCCCCACTCACATACAAAATGATCACCCATATTTATATAGTGGTCTACATGACCTTACAACTCAATAGACATCATTTCATCAAAAGACATAACACTTAACGAACTGACACATCATTAACTAACATGACTTTTGACTCAAAAGTCACAACCATAATTAACTTGATTCTTAAACAAACACGTCATTAATTAACATGACACTTGACTCATAAAAATACATGACTCTTCATTTTTTTTAATCATTCCCAATAGCAATTAAAGTTTACCCAACAAAACTCCACATTAAACTTTAAATGTTTTATTCTTTTAGGGAGGTTTGTATACGTCACCGACCAAATCAGCATACGAAGGAGTCTCCTCCTTAGCAGCATCCTTTCCACATACTTTCTATTCTCTTCCAATGTGGTTGCACCAATGCACCTCAGCTGCCCTTTAACCAACATTGGTTTGAACAAATTGACAGCATCCCATTTTTCTCCTTGTCTCATATTATTTATCTTCTTACCTTTGTCCTTCGGTTCTTTATCCTTTGTGGCATCTTCGAGGAGCATTTCCTCTTGAGACATCCATTTGTCTTCGGTCTCCTTCTTCCTCTTAATTGGCTTCCTAGTTGCCTGTATCGCTTCACGCATAGCTTCTCTTTCTGCTTGCCTCACGACATCTGCTGTCCTAGTTGACTTCTGTTTCTCTGAAATCTTCTCATAGCTGCTACCATCTTCTGATTTTGGTATGGCTTTCTTCCTAGTAACTTTCTTCCTTAGTATCTTTCCAGGATATATCAATCTTTTTTTCAATGGTAGCCTCTCCTCAACAACATTTTCAGCATCAGCATCAGATTCATCCTCATCAAAATTGCTATCAAATACGTTATATTCTTCTTTGTTCACTGCTTATAACTCCTCAACATGGTCTGTATCTCTCTCTTGCTTCTGAGGCAGCTATCTTTTCTCTTGCGGCCTTTTCTTTTGCTTCACTAGCTGTTGCTTCTTCTTTTACATCAGTAGCAGCCCTTTCCCTTACTTCTGCAGCAGCACTCTCTCTTGCTTTTGGCTTTTATTCAACTTCGTTTCAGCTTCTTTGCTTTCATCCTCTTCTTCCTCTTCTTCAACCTCCTCTTCGTCTTCTTTTTCTTTAGCAGTTTTCCCTCTCATCAGCTCCTCTTTAAGTTTTTTCGACCTCCTCTTCATCATCTTCTTCAACTTCCTCTTCATCTTCTTCTTGGTCATCCTTTGCATATACCTCTTTCAGTAAATTTCATGAATCTTTTGCCGTTTTTTCTTCAGTAATGTGTTTACATGCTACTCCATTGACGTTCTCACACATCACAATACGAGCATTGTGATTTTTCCATCTCAAGCTTGTAAATGCTTTTCTTTCTTTCTCCGTCATGTTTTTCAACATATTTTGGTCATTCATAGTCATTTTCAATAATCTCGCATAGCCCTTTGGAGATCAACTCTTCTTTCTTTCCATTACTCCATTGTTCAAAATTTCTTTTTGTGAAAACATACGGTATACGAAATAGAAATTCCATAATTTCAACCAGGCCCCGATACCAATTTGTTGAATTTGAAGAATAAGAGAAGCATAAATTTTAAATTTTGGAGGAAGAATTCTTTCTAAATTTTATTTGCTTTTTAACTTCAATTTTTCTTGCCTCACTCACTTACAACCAAAATGACCACCCACACATATATATAATGGTCTACATGACCTTACAACTCAATAGACACCATTTCATCAAAAGACATAACACTTAGCGAACTGGCACATCATTAACTAACATGACTTTTGACTCAAAAGACACAACCTTAATTAACTTGATTCTTAAACAACACGTCATTAATTAACATAACACTTGACTCATAAAAAGATACACGACTCTTCATTTTTTTATCATTCCCAATAGCAATTAAAGTTTACCCAACTGTAATATGAACCACAATAGTGAGCTCAATCATATTGGTGATGAGTTTGTTTCTCCTAATGAATGTTTTGACACACAGATGTTTTAAGAGGATACTGTGGATCTGATCTAGGGATGAATCAACAAAATACATACCAGAATGTTCTTCTAAACAGTGACCAACCGATGTTAGCTTCTAACGTCACCGTAGATTGTTCAAGGCTTAAACAATATTTTGATTCGACTACATCATCTTTATGTGTGATTTCATATTATGCACATATTCATATGCAATGACGAGTGTCGATTAATGTACGTGCTTACTCATTCGTATGCTATTATGTACACATAATGAGTGCAAATAATAATAATAATACAGCAGTTCCATGGTTATATTCAAATCTTTCAGCTTCTATCCCTAGTTCCATGGTTATTTTAATTACATGTTAATATTTTGTCATCTTTTAGCCTTCCGAACCAACTGGCACATCTATAATTTAAATGTTGTAAACTAAGCATCATGTGTAACTACATTTTCATGGTGAGAAAACGACAGAGCTCGTGCATTTCAAGAATTACGAAGCATTTTCGTCATTTCAAATATTTATTACTAATTCTTTTTCATAATTATAATAACTTTGTTAAAAATTTATATGGAGGAAGAGAAACAAATTAGAAGAAAGTAGAATATTTTTTAAGGGAGGAGAAAAAAAACTTTTATTGCTTGATTCTTTTTTCTTGCTTGATCATTGATTGGTACAACATATGAGAGAGTATCTATATATAACTTGACAGTGTTCTACACTCTTCTCTCTCTAGACAATTCTATTGCATATTTTGATAGACCAAAATTTATTATCATTTATTTGATTTTGGCCTTTCCTAAAACAAGGATAGAATTTGTTACATAATTGGCATTTACTTATAAAACCAAATTTGTTTGTTTCCATTTAAAACCAAGTTTACTTTTCAACATCCCCCCATAAACTTGGTTTTATTACTCCAAGCAAATTTCTCAACCTGATAAAATCTTCATACTTGAGCGGCTTGGTGAAAATATCAGCAATTTGATCATTGGACTTCATGTACTCTAGCTGCACTTCCTTTCTAGTGACGCACTCTCTAATGTAGTGATAGCGTGTGTCAATATGCTTGCTTCGATCATGAAAGACTGTATTTTTGGCCAAAGCAATTGCTGACTTGTTATCCACGAAAATCTTGGTTGGCCCCTTTTGTTATAAATTTAATCCTTTTAGCAAGTTCCTTAGCCAAATTGCATGGCAAACATATGAAGTAGCCGCTACATACTCTGCTTCGCATGTAGAAAGCGTGACAATTGGTTGTTTTTCGATGTCCATGTGAAAGCTGTGTCTCCCATGTAGAACACAAAACCACTTGTGCTTTTCCGGTCATAGATATCTCCACTCCAATCACTATCACTATATCCAACATGATCATAATTATCAGAAACAGAGTAGTACAAACCAAAGTTTGTTGTCCCTTTAACATAGCGAAGAATCCTCTTTGCTGCCTTCAAATGTGTTGTGGTTGGATTCTCCATGTATCGGCTTACAACTCCAACCGCATATAGAATGTCGGGCCTTGTGCACGTTAAATATCTCAAGCTGCCAACCAAGCTCTTGAAAAGTGTAGTGTCTACTTTTTCTCCTTCTTCGTATCTTGATAATTTGATTCCACATTCAATTGGCGTGCAAACTGGATTAGAGTCTTCCATCTTGAACTTTCTCAATATTTCCTTAGCATAGCCTTCTTGAGTAATTAGAATGCCTTCATCTTCTTGCTTTACTTCAATGCCAAGATAATAAGACATGAGCCCAATATCAGTCATCTCAAACTCCTTCGTCATCTCTTTCTTAAACTCTTTAAACATGCTTGCATTGCTACCTGTGAAAATCAAGTCATCTACATACAAACATACAATCAATGTATCACCATTTTGGATTTTAATATAGAGTGCATGATCATATGGACATTTAATGAAGTTTCTCTCTTTCAAATACTTATCAATTCGAGCATTCCAAGCTCTTGGAGCTTGTTTCAACCCATAAAGTGCCTTCTTTAGCTTCAAAACTTTGTCTTCTTCTCCCTTGACTTCGTAGCCTTGTGGCTGCTCGATATAAACTTCTTCTTCAAGGACTCCATTTAGGAAGGCAGGCTTCACATCCATTTGATGTATCTTCCAATTGTTTTGAGCTGCTAAAGAAATTATCAATCTTACAGTTTCTAATCGAGCAACAGAAGAAAATACCTCTTCATAGTCAATGCCAGCTCTTTAAATATAGCCTTTTGCTACCAATCTTGCCTTGTATCTTTCAACTTCTCCTTTGGCATTTTTCTTTACTTTGTACACCCACTTAACACCAATCGCCTTGTGTCCTTTTGGAAGTGAAGCTAGCTCCCATGTGTCATTTTTCTTGATCGCCTTAATTTCTTCGTCCATAGCATCTCTCCCACTCTTCTTTTGCAAAGCTTCTTGAAAATTTATGGGCTCACAATCTGCAAAAAGACAAAAAAGAGTAATATTGTCTTGGTTTTCTGTTACATCATAAATTTCTTGAAGGCTTCTAAAACGAGGAACCCTTTCACTTGAGCTCCCATCTTCTTGACAATTTATTGTTGGTGAAGCTAGTGGGGAAGTAGGCTCTTCACTTGATTGTTCGATGCTCGGTTGTTCTTCTTCAAAATATGGAAAGAAGTTGTAATTCTCATCATACGATTTCCAATCCCATTCTCCTTCTTCATCGAATACAACATCTCGGCTAATTATTATCTTCTTTGTATCGGGATTGTAAAGTTTATAGCCTTTAGAATTTGTGTCATAACCAATAAAAATATTTTTTTCACTTTAATCATCCAATTTGCTTCGCCTTTCATTCGGTACATGTACATGAGCTATGCTTCCAAAAACTCTTAGATGAGAAATGCCAGGCTTCCTTCCGCTCCATGCTTCTTGTGGTGTCTTCCCCCACACACTTCTTGTTGGAGACCGGTTTGATAGATAAACAGTGCATGCCACAGCTTCCGCCCAAAATTCCTTTGGTAGTCTCTTACTTTTGAGTATGCTCCTTGCCATTTCAGCAATTGTCCTGTTCTTCCTTTCTGCTACTCCGTTTTGCTGAGGAGATCTAAGCATTGTTAGTTGGCGTCGAATTCCATTATCTTCACAATACTTCTGAAATTCTCTTAATGTGAACTCTCCTCCATGGTCAGATCTCATGGCTTTTATCATAAGGCCACTTTCCTTCTCAACATGAGCTTTGAACTTCTTGAAGTTCTCAAATACCTCTGATTTCTCCTTCAAAAAACACACCCACGTTTTTCTTGAAAAATCATCTACAAAAAGAAGGAAATAATTACTTTTACCTAGCGAGCTTGGCTTGATTGGTCCACACACGTCTGTATGTATGAGTTCTAATGGTTTCTTGGCCCTTGAGTATGACTCCTTTGGAAAGCCCATTTTGACTTGCTTCCCAAGTAAACATCCTTCGCACAGTTGATTGGGATGATTTATGCAAGGCAATCCTCTCACCATTTCTTTCTTAAAGAGCAATTCCAATCCTTTGAAGTTAAGATGTCCAAAACGAAGATGCCGAAGCCATGAGACATCTTGGTAGCACGCCTTAAGACATTGGGCGACACCATGTTGAATGTTGAGCACAAACACTCTATTTTTTAACATTGGTACTTTAGTAATGAGATTGCTTGCACTGTCTCTTATGGAAAGGCTTTTATCTTTTAATTGAATATCATAACCTTTCTCTAAGAGTTGTCCTAAGCTCAAGATGTTATTTTTCATGTTTGGCACATTGTAAACATTAGAAATAAATTGATGCTCTCCATTCTTCAATTTAATAAGAACATTACCTTTGCCTTTCACTGCTACCTTTGATTCATCTCCAAACGCCACATTGCCCTTTATTGTTTCATCAAGCTCCACAAACATATTTTTTCTTCCGCACATATGGTTGCTTGCGCCGCTATCTAGATACCATTGATTGTCCTCCCCTTTTTCATTTTCTTTATGGGCCAATAATAATGTGCCATCTTCTACAATTTTCTTCAGCATAATTGGTCTTCTCTTCAACTTTATTGTTTCTTGGAGCTCTACATTCAGAAGCATAGTGTCCAAATTTGTTGCAATTATAGCATTTGATCCGTGATTTGTCACTCCTTAAATTTGAGTTGTCTCTCCCACGACCTCTAGTTGTGCTTTCTCCTCTTTGATTATTGAAGCTATGGTTATTATCATGGTTGGGCCTCCAACCTCGTCCATATCCATAGCCACGTCCTCTTCCCCGTTCTTGACCATGGCCCCATCTTTGTTGACTTTGATTACTTTCTTCCATTTTTGAATCAATTCGTGTCTTAAGAACATGCTCTACGGTCTCTTCCTTCTTCCTTTTCTTTTCTTCATAAGCCTGCAATGAGCCTAAAAGCTCCTCTATAGCCATGGCCTCCAGGTTTTTTGTTTCTTCAATGATGGCGACAATATGTTCAAACTTTGAATCTAATGATCTAAGAATCTTCTCCATGATTCTGACATCATCTAATTTTTCACCATTTCTTTTCAAATTATTAGTAACAACTAAAGCTCTTGAAAAATAATCAGAAACAAGTTCACCTTCTTTCATATGTAGAGATTCAAATTCTCCTCTTAATGTTTGAAGATGCACCTTTTTGACTTGATCTGCCCCCTTGTAAGATACCTGAAGCCTTTCCCATGCTTCTTTTGCTGATTTTGCTTCCGAAATCTTTTCAAAAGTGTCATCATCCAATGCTTGATAAATTAGACTAAGAGCCTTCTTGTCTCTTGTCCTCGAGTTTTCCAATTCATCCTTTTGGGTTTGGGATAGACTATATTCGTCTTCTGGTTCAGTATAGCCTTTCTCAACTATCTGCCATACACGATTTGCTCCAAGGAGGGCCTTCATTCTTAAGCTCCAATTATCATAGTTGGTCTTGGTAAGCATTGGAACTGGTACGGGAACGTTGTTATTCGCCATCTCTTAGGATCTTCAAGCTCTGATACCACTTTGTTAAAAATTTATGTGGAGGAAGAGAAACAAATTAGAAGAAAGTAGAATATTTTTTAAGGGAAGAGAAAAAATACTTTTATTGCTTGATTCTTTTTTCTTGCTTGATCATTGATTGGTACAACATATGAGAGAGTATCTATATATAACATGACAATGTTCTACACTCTTCTCTCTCTAGACAATTCTATTGCATATTTTGATAGACCAAAATTTATTATCATTTATTTGATTTTGGCCTTTCCAAAAACAAGGATAGAATTTATTAATTAATTAGCATTTACTTATAAAACCAAATTTGTTTGTTTCCATTTAAAACCAAGTTTACTTTTCAACAAACCTTGTACATGCTAATGATATCTAATTAAAATTCAACCAAATAAAATCATAAATATTCATTATGTCACATTGCTTATTTGAAATCATGGATTTAAAATATAAGCATGTGTTGCTTTCTACAAACCATTACAAATATTCATGTTTCATCAAATCAATATTCAAAATATTGCCTACTTGACCAATTGGATTAAAGTAAATCAAATATCCAACTTCTGTGCATTTTACGCCATAAAAAGGGCGTCCACCCGAGTTATTTTAGACACTAATTAATCAACGTGGGGAATTTTCAGTCGAGTTGCTAATGCGGAGGCCAAAACATGGTATTGCTGTACAAAAATATTGTAACATGGAACTGTTAGTTTCGGAACCAATAAAAACCAACTTGCTTTGGACTGTTAGTACAAACTATTGTATAAAATGCATAAACTACAATATAACAAATTGTAACATAGAACTTATAGTTACAAAATCAATAAACAAATATAGAAAACCAAGATGTCTTTGACTTCCAATATAAATTGTTGTGAATTTTTTTGTATTAACACAAAATCAACAAATATGGAAAACCAAGTCGTCTTGATCTTTTAGTTATATAAAATGACGAAGGCCTGGGCATATATCAAGAACGGATCAACATATGGTAGCAACATAATTGTTCACCTTAATGTTATCCAAATATCCAGTTTTAACTATTGGGTTAATGGTTAAGGAAAATAGCAAGTAAGCTAAAAAATTATGTTAACAGTCACATTAAACGTCATAGAGTAGATAATTACATGTAATAGGAAAAATCTACTCATTAAGTACACCTTACTTGTTTTGCAGCTTTTTATGCAAAATCAAATTACAGCATAGAAATTGGATGTCAGCTGTAACAACCCGGAAAATCTGGGCCAGTTTAAAATTTTTATTTTGGCAATTTTAGCGAATTTTGATTATTTAAAATGAATTATTTTAAATAATATCGACGAGAAATTTATTTTGAATAGAATTCAACGTATATATATTATACGCGTCGTCGCTAGAATATAAAATAATTATATATAATTATAAAAGGAATTGAAAATGGCGCGGTAGTTCGAAAATTCGATTTCTAATTTCAAATGAATATACAGAATTCAATATAAGTCAGAATTGAACGAAACAAGAAATATTTGAATCTGTATAACTATATCTTTGTAACGAAGTTGACAAACTGAGATTTCATCTTAGAAATGATAAGATATGTCCAGTTTAAAATTAGAAATAGTCGCTGTGGAATTTATATATATTTTTATATATATAAGGCCCTTAAAAATGGACATTTTGCAAATGACCTCGGATTTCGACGAAACCAGTTTTGTTGGGTCCGTGATGTTAAGTTATTGCTAGATTCCAAATTTCATAATTTTTGGAGTCAATATGTGAGCGTGGCAAAGGAAAACGCGTTTGACCAGTTTCTGTTGAATTTAATCGACTGGAAATTGGCCATTTTTCAAACGGTCTCAGAATTCGACGAAACTAGTTTTGTTAGGACCGTATCGTCCATACGAAGCTAGAAAATATTTTTCTGGAATTTTTCTAGTTAGTATGTGACCCCGGTAATTTGAAATGTACGTTTAAAATTCAATATAGTGATTTAAATGTAAATTAAAAGGAAACTGATCGAAACGGTCGATTCAGCTTGCGGTACATATCCCATTGTGTTCAGAATGGGGGTTAAACGCTATGGACGACAGGCGGTGGGTTCGATTTCGAGTTTGTATGTAAAAGTCAACATAAATTGAAAATAAAATAATAAAATAAAAAAAAAATAAAAAAAAAACTTTCTTCCCCTTATCTCCTTTGCCCCCCCCCCCCCCCCGTCCATTTTTAAATTGACAGAAGTAAAAGAAAAAAAAAAGAAAAAAACATGGCGTCCCAGATCGACACCCCGCCGCCGCCTGTCGCCCCGCCTGGCCCCACGCTCGCCCCGCCGCCGCCCAGGTGGGCCACCGCACCCCTACCCTGGCCCCTCCGCCTCTCTCTCCTTCGATTTCCGCAAGCCCCCCCCCCCCTTCGAACTCCACAGACGCGCCGCCCCAGTTCCACACCCCGACCGGCGCGACGCCCACCACCATCGCAACCACCTGCCGCCGACGAAGACGACGCCCCCCCCCCCCACCATGAGCGACTGCGGCATCTCTTCCCCCCCTGTAAGTTATTTTTAATTTTTTTATTTTTTTTTATTTTTATAAAACAGAATTTAAAACAGAAAATGTTTAAAAGAAAATAAAAAATAAAAACTGATTTTGGTTTTAGGAGTTAAAACTGATTTTTGTTTTAAAAAGGATAATAAAACTGATTTTTATTTAAGTTAATAAAACTGATTTTTATTTAAGTTCATAAAACTGATTTTTATTTAAGTTTTTAAAACTGATTTCTAAAGGTTTTAACTTTAAAGTGAAAAAGGTTTTAACTTTAAATTGAAAAAGGTTTTAACTTTAAAAAGAAAATGGTTTGAACTTTAAGATAGAGAAATAGAATTTTTATATATTGAACTTCGATAGAAAAATAGGATTTTTATATATTGAATAGCGAACTAAAAATTCGATTTTTATATATTGAATAGCGAACTAAAAATTCGATTTTTATATATTGAATAGCGAACTAAAAATTCGATTTTTATATATTGAATAGCGAACTAAAAATTCGATTTTTATATATTGAATAGCGAACTAAAAATTCGATTTTTATATATTGAATAGCGAACTAAAAATTCGATTTTTATATATTGAATAGCGAACTAAAAATTCGATTTTTATATATTGAATAGCGAACTAAAAATTCGATTTTTATATATTGAATAGCGAACTAAAAATTCGATTTTTATATATTGAATAGCGAACTAAAAATTCGATTTTTATATATTGAATAGCGAACTAAAAATTCGATTTTTATATATTGAATAGCGAACTAAAAATTCGATTTTTATATATTGAATAGCGAACTAAAAATTCGATTTTTATATATTGAATAGCGAAGTAAAAATGTGATTTTTACGTATGTAGTGAAAGCAGCAACGAAGGTGACAAAAAGGCGAAACGACGAAGACTTCTGCAAAGGAGTGCCGTGGAGCTAGGATAGCTAATATGTGAGAATTTCTCACCTTTCAAATTTATTTTCTAGTTATATATATATACTAGGATGCAGACGGTGTTTAGTAGCACCCGACACAACCGTCCACAGACCATGGACTTGTTTGTTTGGTTGCATAGATTAGAGATTGTTTGATTGAAATTGAATTGTGTGGTGAAATGGATTGATTTGATGATGTGTGAATGGCGTGGGCCTTCACTAGACCGGGGATAAGGCTAGGCCTTGTCCCGTTTCTAGTATCGTGCCGTTATGCCGCCGAAATTTTCTAAAATGTGTTAGAAAAATAAAAATATCATTTTATTTAAAGAATGAACTGAATAGAAATTCATATGTTGAAATAAAATGTTTTATCGTTAAAAATATAATTTTTAACGTGAATGCGAATAAATAAATTATTCATTTACAAACCAGACGGTTTGTTTATGTACACTGATTTGACTGACATTGATTGGGTCGATAAATTTTACACATCGCCCAACTGCACAAATAAAATATTTGTTTGATTGTTTGAAACCCTACACGGGTGTTAGGATGAAATATGCAGTTCACTCATCCTGATTGATTAAATATGTCGATCGATTGATTGACAGGCTGTTATAAGCGTTGAATATCTATATTTGATGCTTATACGGTGTAGTGCACTTTGGTTGATGGTTGATTATTTTTCAATGCTATGATATACATGTGTTGTATGAAAATCCATATAATTAACTTTATATGGTAATTGATTGGGCCTCATTCCAATTTGAAAAATAAAGAATATTATAAAATAAAAGTTCATGTGTTGACAGTACTCATTCATTGAGATTGGTCATGTGTTGAACGAAATATTTTAATATTAAAATTTACATCTTTATCGATATAAAATAAAAGTTCATGTGTTGACAGTACTCATTCATTGAGATAGGTCATGTGTTGAACGAAATATTTTGATGATAACAACTATTTTGAAAATAGAAATTTATGAAGCCGTGTTGATTAGATTAACGCCATTTTGACGTGAACGATATTTATATCGATTTTAAACGATTTCGAAATGAATTGAATTGAAAACGATTTCGAAATGAATTGAATTGAAAACGATTTCGAAATGAATTGAATTGAAAACGATTTCGAAATGAATTGAATTGAAAACGATTTCGAAATGAATTGAATTGAAAACGATTTCGAAATGAATTGAATTGAAAACGATTTCGAAATGAATTGAATTGAAAACGATTTCGAAATGAATTGAATTGAAAACGATTTCGAAATGAATTGAATTGAAAACGAATTCAAATTGAATTGAAATCGAATTGAAATGAATTCAAATTGAATTGAAATTTGAATTGAATTGAAATGAATTTTAAAACGAATTTATAAGGAAGAATTCAATTTTGATTTGAATTGAAATGGAAGTTGAAGTTGCTTTTGAAACGAATTTAAAACTATTTATAAAATTCGTTTTAAATAGAATCGACGAAATATAGATTATATATATTATATATATAATATAATGGCCAGAATAGAACGCGCCGCGCCGCGGCAGTTCGTAAATTTCGACCATTTATTTCAAACGGACATTACGGGAGATCCGACCGTCGGATTCTCCTAAAACCGGAACCGTTGGGTTCGTATCGAAAAGAGCTTTTTAACGAATGTTAGAAATTTGAAATCTAACGGTTGGATTTGGAGATACGTCCAAATCAAAGTGGAAAAAGGTCGCTGTAAGTGCAGTTCGATGGCCATTGTTGGAAATCGACTGTACGGGCCTTGATAAAATTATTAAAAATAGTAATAATTTGTGTAAAATCATAAGAAATGATTTGTAAAAGTTTGGGATGAAAAACTCCATATTTGAAAAGATAAAAATAGATTTTTATCGAAATGAACTAGTTTTGAACTAGAATTATAATTCTATTTATTTTTAAATAAATAAATTGAATTTGAAATGGTTTTGAAAATAACCAAAATTTCCAATGATTGCATTGGAGTGGATTTGAATCGAAATTGTCTTCGGAATATTTCGATGTTGGAATTCGTGATATTACAGGTGTTGTTATGGAAATTTGAAAGATATATATTTGTATCGTTATTTCCAATACGACATTTGTTAGTCGTAGAATTCGATATTGAATATAAGCCGATATATTTTCTATTCAGAGCCTTGTATTGAATATCGAATGTGATTTGGGTTTGTCGTGAATGGTGTCTTCACTAACACTGTTCTTGAACCCAGTTGAGAAAAGATTAAATCTTTTTACTTAGATTTACTGAAGTGTACCAATTAAATAATATTTAATTGGAATTGAATCGATATTGATTTTTGGGTTTATCGTGAACAGTGTTTTAAATAACACTTGTTCTTTAACCCGATAATTAATGGAATGTGATTTGGGTTTGTCGTGAATGGTGTCTTCACTAACACTGTTCTTGAACCCAGTTGAGAAAAGATTAAATCTTTTTATTTAGATTTAATGAAGTGTACCAATTAAATAATATTTAATTGGAATTGAATCGATATTGATTTTTGGGTTTATCGTGAACAGTGTTTTAAATAACACTTGTTCTTTAACCCGATAATTAATGGAATGTGATTTGGGTTTGTCGTGAATGGTGTCTTCACTAACACTGTTCTTGAACCCAGTTGAGAAAAGATTAAATCTTTTTATTTAGATTTAATGAAGTGTACCAATTAAATAATATTTAATTGGAATTGAATCGATATTGATTTTTGGGTTTATCGTGAACAGTGTTTTAAATAACACTTGTTCTTTAACCCGATAATTAATGGAATGTGATTTGGGTTTGTCGTGAATGGTGTCTTCACTAACACTGTTCTTGAACCCAGTTGAGAAAAGATTAAATCTTTTTATTTAGATTTAATGAAGTGTACCAATTAAATAATATTTAATTGGAATTGAATCGATATTGATTTTTGGGTTTATCGTGAACAGTGTTTTAAATAACACTTGTTCTTTAACCCGATAATTAATGGAATGTGATTTGGGTTTATCGTGAACCGTGTTTTAAATGACACTGATTCTTTAACCCAGTCGAAGATTAAAACTAAGTGGAGTTTTAATGAATCTTTAATTAGATTGAAAAGATCGAGAATGGAGTATCACCAGTTTTGCTCCAGTCGATAGTTAAATCTTTAATTAGATTTGAACGTGAAATTTAGAAACTAACTGTCGGTTAGCTAAGCAGAATGGTTTCCTGGATATTGATCTGATGTTGGTTTCGGCCTTCGGGGTTAATATTTGGGGAATTATTCTCTTGATTAATTTACGGTTAGTGACTAATGAATTGGAATGAGGCGTATGTTGTGTTTGTGTAACACTTTTATAATATATACGCGAGTTATTCGGGAAGACCGGGTTTACCCCATTCTGAATAACTGATACGACGATAAGTCGAAGATGAAGACGATGGTCGAAGACCGGAGGTCTTCACGTCGTTTGGGTGATAACTGATGATCTTGATTGGGCTGTACACCCAAGAAGATGGAAACAGTTAGTGATCGTCCAGACGTACTTGGAGATCGATGGATATGCGGGGTACTAGGTGCCTCCGGTTTCGTTCAGACCCAGAACGGACTTGTAAATGGACTGTGTGTCTGACATCGGATTTCATTCTGTGTGACTGATATCGGTTGCATAGGATGGTTTGCCTGTGTGGCATGCTAAGATGCAAATGATCAAGGCTTCTGTTGAAAAGCAAAGTCTTGTGGTTGATGATCAAAGCACGGCCTTTGTGGCATAGCTTTGTGTAACGTTGATTCGCGTGTTTCACACCCGGTATGAACCAAAAACGGGAGACGGACCTCAGGGGGGACATGCGTTTTCTTTCTAGCTAGAAGTGGCGTCAGTGGTTTTACACGCCCTGACGAGTTTGACTTATGTGGTTGTTGTTGTTGCGAGGCGCCTCGGATTGATCGGTCGTTCTCGAACCGATGGAGTCATTTAGTTGGCTCACCTACGCCCCAAAGGGCGGAGAAACGTATTGTTCAGGCATTATAATCCACTTCGTGTGGACCGGCCCTGACGATCCAAGGTACGGTTGCGGCTGTGCCTGAGGGGCGGGCTAGAGCGTCTCGAATCGGTTGAGGACTATCTTTTGCCTCGGTTCATAGACGGAAATCCAATTTTCCAAATACGTGATCTTGCGGTTTTATTTGTAAACCTATATATGGCGACATAGTGGCATGGGACGCTCATGCCGCCTATGATTGATACTTATGATTTGAAGTTGTTTTATACACTATGCACTTATAATAGTATCAAATGATTTGTTTTAAACGTATCAAGCATTCTTTGGCTGTTATAAGGGAAAACCCTATCCCCCGGCTTGCGTTGCATTGTGTGATAGGACCTGGGTCTTATAACAGCTTCATTTTTCTTTATTTAGCATTGCGCTGTTTGTTTTATGCACTGGTATTCTTGGGAGGAAACCCGTTCCGTGTTATACGGCGTGGTCCCTTGATTTACCTAACTTTAAAAATAAAGATTAACTGTTTTAGTTCTCACACCAGTCACATGACTGACCTGGAGTTTATTGTTTTAACCTAAACTCTGGGTGCCCTTATTTTCGACACGGGCAGCTAGTAGTTTGGTTTTGCAGATTTATATTCACAGGATCCTGGTTTACAGCTGGAACGATATCCGGAAAGCTTTGTATCCGTATATCTCTTCTAGTTGTGTATTGTATTATTTTCCGCTGCTATGTATTTAAATGTAATTTAAATCTCTGATATTTCTGTGTAATATTCATTTATACTCTGTATATTCTTGTAATCTGATGCATTGTTGTAATTTATAGTGAAATGTTCTTCTGTATGCGTTCTATTTTGTCGTGTTCTCAAACGATAGGGCGTTTCGAACGGCTTGAATCGGTTTAGCGACTGGTTCGGACCGAGCGAAATTCCTTGCCGTCACATCAGCCATAATCCACTAAATCACGTGCCCTGACATGGCAAAAGTAAAAGTAAATGAATTCACATTATGAAGGAAACTTCAAAGTTGAAAATGAAGCAGCATCATCAGTGGCGGAGCTATGTAAGGCCCAGCAGGGGCCGCTGCCCCCACTGAATTATTATTTTCTTTCAGCTTTTTTCTTCTTTGTTATGGAATTAAGCTTGTGTCGAATAAGGTGTGTTAGGTTTTTCATATCAAATCGACTATCTTAGTTGCGATTTTGCTTTTTTCCTTCTTGATTCAAAATCTGCGATTCTCAGATGGCATCTTCTTCATATTTCATCGAGAGAGAAGCAGCTCCAATGAGGTAGAAGAAGAACAGACCACCCTTTATTTACTTTGTTCCTCTCATTTACGCTACTGCTCTTCCCCTCTTTAGAATTGCTTTTCAGCACAAGCCGGTTGTTAGGGATCAGTTATTTTATGGAGTGCTGGCTGATGCTTTTGCTCATGATAATCTACCTTTACGATTGAATGTTGTTATATTCTACATGTAATTCAACTGATGGAATAATATATTCTTCATGTTGTTCATTTTTGGAATTTCTTGAAATAACGTATGAATGTAGACTTGAAATATTATGGAACTTGTTCATGATTTACTGTAAATCATAGTTTACCATTAAAGAAAAAAAATGTGTGTTAGGTTTTTCCTTTTCATTTTCATCCCTAACATGAAAAACTTGTTTGTTATTCAAGAAAGATCATTGAGTGGAAGGAAAGACACCACTTCATTCCTATCTTGTTGAACTTTTCTATGAAGCTTAGATATGCAATTTCAATAGTTGAATAATCATCCATAATAAATATTGAATTATTTACGAATATGATTTGTCTTGGTCTAAGTAATCCATTCTCATCATATGACAAGGAAAAAATAATGTGATTCATCAAAATAACATGATCATAAACTCGAAAATGACCATACTGTTTAAAATTAAAAAAAAAACACAAAACGATTTGTTTATGAACATTTGATGTTGTAATTTTTCATCATAGTTAAAACTGAATATTAATATTTAATATTTGTGGATCAAATATGTGTTAGTACTTGTTATGAACATACGGTTAATGACTTTTTTTATATAAATTTCCGCCCTCATTGAGTTAAAACTCTGCGTACGCCACTGAGCATCATGAAGAGATCTTGAAAATAAATTCTTTTGACTTGCAGCCTGTGCGTAGGAGCAGGAACTTCTTGCAAAGTGAAGAAAACAGGCGCGTAGGAATATTAATTTGCAATATTTTCCAAGCATTTAGAGCCATTTGAGTCCTTAACTACGAATTGGATAACTTGTACAATAAATCTACACTTGAAAAAATGGGACATGCCTCCAATCTCTATTAAAGGCCCAGTTAAACTTACATTCTTAGGGCATTTTTTTATGAATACAACTGAAAAGTATGAGCTAGGAAAGTCACAATGTTAATAAATTTTCTTTATGAACAGATAACATACTTGCACAAACTAAAAGATGCAGAACACAAATGTTTTAAGGGCTCGGCCTATATATATAACACATTTGCACAAGTGTGGTACTAAGGGCACCCCACTTGTGCTATTAGTTTATATATATAGTAGCAACAAATGTTTTAGTTTATGCATATATATATATATAGTGGTAATAGGAAGACTAAATTGGGGTGCCCTTATATATATATATATATATATATATATATATATATATATATATAGTTGCATAAACTAAAACATTTGTTGCATAAACTAATAGGAAGAGTAAAACATTTAGCACCACACTTGTGCTATTAATTTTCTTATATATATATATATATATATATATATATATATATAGTGCTAAGGGCACCCCAGTTTACTCTTCCTATTACCACTATTTTATATATATATATGTGTGTGTGTGTAAGTGCTTAATGTTGTTAAGCATTTATTGCATTACGCGCATAATGTTGTTAAGCATTTATTGCTGTAAGCAATTGTAGACTAATTATAACTACTAAATATTGGGCACCATTTTAGTTATTATTGAAGTTCTTAAAGTTGTTTTCATAGTTCGAAAGCACCTAGTAACATTAAGCATAGAAAACCTGATTAATAACACGTGAATCTTACGCTATCATTCAGGAATAAGGTTTCTTATTTCAGCAAAAAGATGACATGCACTCACTTTCCTTCTATTAAATCTGTATAATAAAAATTAATTTAAAACCAAAAAAAAAGGGAGGGGAGGGGGGCAACAAAGATGGAGTACATAAAAAAAAAATCACATTTTACCTTGAACAAAGGACTTGGCAAATCTGTGGAATATGTCCCACCATTATTTGAGCACTTAAGGGAGAAGGAAGCACAATCATGTAATATATCCTCTCTCGTAATAAGGACGAAGTCAAAAAAACCTTGGGTGGAAGTTTCACCATTTTTGGGCGTGCATACATAAATTCATACTTGTAGAAATATAAATAGTTTGATTAAGATACACTTACAATTTTGCATGGCAACAAGACATCATACTAAGAAGTCAGCGAACTAACTTAAACCTACCCTGGATTGCATTTCAGTAATTAACTGGAGAAAAAAAAATGTGCAGTGTTTTTTTTTCCTTTGCTTGATTGATCACATTTGAGGGTACACATATGCGCTTGCCTATACATATGGGCAATGGGAAGTGAATTTTAACGTTAGTTGGTTTAGTCATCTGATGATATACCTATATATATAATATATTGTCAAAAGGGAGGCTTAATTTTAGGGTGAGGAAAAGAGTTAAAAGCACTTACTATTTCCACTTTTGTAGTAGTCAAGTGGGAGGCTTTGATCCATTAAAAAAGAAAATATAAAAGGGTTTCTGAAACCCAATTATAATTAGAAACAGTTTTCAAAAACCAATCTGTAATATAATAGAGTTTTTGAAAAACCATTTAAGCCATCAATGAACTATGGAAATGTATTTCACATGGATATGCTACTGCTGGGAAATGCTGTCATCTTACAAATAGAAATTTTTGTTACATAGCAATGAACGAAAATTAAAGTCAAAGTGTGCAAGACACTGTATTGGTCAAATAGCCCGTAAAAAATTGTAATATAACAGACTACAGCACACATTCCACGTAGGAATTTATTTTTCACAGTTTGAAAAATAAAAAATGCTTCAGCAGAAATAAATTTTAGCCAAGTCTTAAGAAAATGTATAATGGCATTTTTTTACTTAAACTAAACGGTCCATAAATCACTAAAATGTACAACAACAAATCAATAATGATTTACAAATGATAGTTGTAAATTTTTAATGGAAAAAAGGCATTTACTTTACCGTTGACATCCAGGAATGTGCACGAATGATAATTATTTGTGCATCAGTCCAGGAATGTGCACGAACGATGATTACACTACAAGAAAAGTTCTAATTTTCGACAGAGCATAGCGACGGTTTCCGACGGCTTTCGACGGGCCGTCGGCGGCCGTCGATTATAATCGGGATATCTTCCTCCCGACCAATTTTCAACTTCACTCTTCCCCTCTAATCCATTTCCAGCAACGTTTTTCCAAACCCTACCTCCTCCAATTTGCGATTTCCCCCCTCCAAACACCAAATTTTTCACGTTCGGATAGCTCCCGACTTCCTCTCAAGCTTGTATCATCATCACTTTGAGGTATGTAACAACCCGAAAATCTGGGCCAGTTTGAAATTTTTATTTTGGCAATTTTAGCGAATTTTGATTATTTAAAATGAATTATTTTAAATAATATCGACGAAAATTTATTTTGAATAGAATTCGAACGAATATATTTATATAGTTCGTCGTTAGAATATAAATAATTATATATAATTATAAATAGAATTGAAAATGGCGCGGTAGTTCGATAATTCGATTTCAAACTTCAATTGAATGTACCGGGTGCAAAACAATCTGGATTTTAGTGAAACCAAAAATAATGGGATCTAATTGATAATATCTTTCCAACGAATCCGAAAAATCAAAATTTCATAGCGGGAATCAAAAGATATGTCCAGTTGAAAATTCTGAATAGTCGCTATGGAATTCAGGCCCTTAAAAATGGACATTTTGCAAATGACCTCGGATTTCGACGAAATCAGTTTTGTTGGATCCGCAGTGTCAAATTATTGCTAGATTCCAAATTTCATAATTTTTCAAATCGATATGTGAGTGTGGCGAAGGAAAACGCGTTTGACCAGTTTCAGTTGATTTTAATCGACTGGAAATTGGCCATTTTACAAACGATCTCAGAATTCAACGAAACTAGTTTTGTTAGGACCGTATCGTCAATACGAAGCTAGAAAATATTTTTCAGGAATTTTTCTAGTCAGTATGTGACCCCGGTAATTTGAAATGTACGTTTAAAATTCAATATAGCGATTTAAATGTAGATTTAAAGGAAACTGATCGAAATGATCAAATCAGCCTACGATACATAACCCATTGTGTTCAGAATGGGGGTGAAACGCTATGGACGACAGGCGGTGGGCCTCGTTTCGAGGTCGTATGTAAAAGTCAACTCTTTGCAAATTAAATAA
Organism: Allium sativum; assembly: GCA_030737875.1. NCBI lineage: Eukaryota > Viridiplantae > Streptophyta > Magnoliopsida > Asparagales > Amaryllidaceae > Allium > Allium sativum. Next base: position 375,022,837 of record CM060913.1, read on the forward strand.
TTAATAAATAAATAAATATAATAAAAAAAAATTTATCTCCCCCCTTAAACCCGCTCTGGCCCCCCCCCCTATTTCTTCAAACGCTCAGACATAAAAGAAAAAAAAAAGAATCGAAGGCGCGACGGAGGACCGTTCGCCCCATCGCCAGTGGTCCTGGCGCCGCCACCGGAGGCCGACCTCCCCCCCCCCCCCCTCTCCCACTTCGGCGACGACGAGACCCCCCCCCCCCCCCCCCGATTCAAGACCGCCGCCGCCTGCCCCTGATCCACATCCGAGCTTCGCAACCGCCGCGCCTCCGCCCAGCAAGCCGCCGCCACCACCTGAAGGCGCAACACCGCTCTCCGACCACCTGAAGCCCCTCCTTTCTCCAATTGATGCGGTGAGTATTCGGATTTTTATTTACCTTAAAAAAGGATTTTTATTTACCTTAAAAACTGATTTTTATTTACCTTAAAAACTGGTTTTTATTTATGTTGTAAAGTTATAAAAATGTAATCTTTTATATTGTGGAAGTAAAAATATGATTTTTATATTTTTAAAGTATTAAAAATATAGTCTTTACTATATAGATGATGTCAAAATATGATTTTTGTTTATGTAGAGAGTTAAAAATATAATTTTTACATGATCGGGATATTAAAAATATCATCTTTATATGTGTAGAAAAATAAAAATGAGATTTTTATAAAGATGAAATCTTTAAATTTGAAAAGGCGAAGTCTATGTGTTTATAAGGGCGAAATCTTTATTTTAGAAAAGGCGAAATCTTTAGGTGGAAAATAGCGTGATAAAAATATGATTTTTATCTATTGAACATCGATGTAAAAATTCGATTTTTTATATATTGAATAGCGAAGTAAAAATCCGATTTTTACATATGTAGTGGCTACAACAACGAAGATGCGATGACGACGAAGATTTCTATCAAAGAAGAGTCAAGATGTTTGGATAGCTATCGGTGAGAATTTCTCACTCTTCAATTTCTATTTCTAGTTATATATATATACTAGGATGCAGACGGTGCTTAGTAGCACCCGACACAATCGTCCACAGACCATGGACTTGTTTGTTTGGTTGCATAGATTAGTTATATGATTTGATTTGAATTTGGTTGTTTGGTGATTTGATTGATGTGTGAATGGCGTGGGCCTTCACTAGACCGGGGATAAGGCTAGGCCTTGTCCCGTTTCTAGTATCGTGCCGTTATGCCGCCGAAATTTTCTAAAATATGTTAGAAAAATAAAAATATCATTTTATTTAAAGAATGAACTGAATAGAAATTCATATGTTGGAATAAAATGTTTTTATCGTTAAAAATATAATTTTTAACGTGAAGTGAATAAAATAAATATTCATTTACAAACCAGACGGTTTGTTTATGTACACCTATTTGAAGGACATTGATTGGGTCGATAAATTTTACACATCGCCCAACTGCACAAATAAAACCTGTGTTTGTTTGTTTGAAACCCCACACGGGTGTTAGGATGAAATTTGAAGTTCACTCATCCTGATTGATTAAATATGTCGATCGATCGATTGACAGGCTGTTATAAGCGTTAGATATCTATATTTGATGCTTACACAGTGTAGTGCACTTTGGTTGATGGTTGATTATTTTTCAATGCTATTATATGTGTGTAGTGTATGAAAATCCATATAATTAACTTTATACGGTAATTGATTGGGCCTCATTCCAATTTGAAAAATAAAGAATATTATAAAATAAAGGTTCATGTGTTGACAGTACTCATCCATTGAGATTGGTCATGTGTTGAACGAAATATTTTGATAATAACAACTATTTTGAAAAAGAAATATTTGAAATAGAATATTTGAAAATAGAAATTCATGAAGCCGTGTTGATTAGTTTGACGCCATTTTGACGTGAACGATATTGAAAACGATTTCGAAATGAATTGAATTGAAAACGATTTCGAAATGAATTGAATTGAAAACGATTTCGAAATGAATTGAATTGAAAACGATTTCGAAATGAATTGAATTGAAAACGATTTCGAAATGAATTGAATTGAAAACGATTTCGAAGTGAATTGAATTGAAAACGATTTCGAAGTGAATTGAATTGAAAACGATTTCGAAGTGAATTGAATTGAAAACGATTTCGAAGTGAATTGAATTGAAAACGATTTCGAAGTGAATTGAATTGAAAACGATTTCGAAGTGAATTGAATTGAAAACGATTTCGAAGTGAATTGAATTGAAAACGATTTCGAAGTGAATTGAATTGAAAACGATTTCGAAATGAATTGAATTGAAAACGATTTCGAAATGAATTGAATTGAAAACGATTTCGAAATGAATTGAATTGAAAACGATTTCGAAATGAATTGAATTGAAAACGATTTCGAAATGAATTGAATTGAAAACGATTTCGAAATGAATTGAATTGAAAACGATTTCGAAATGAATTGAATTGAAAACGATTTCGAAATGAATTGAATTGAAAACGATTTCGAAATGAATTGAATTGAAAACGATTTCGAAATGAATTGAATTGAAAACGATTTCGAAATGAATTGAATTGAAAACGATTTCGAAATGAATTGAATTGAAAACGATTTCGAAATGAATTGAATTGAAAACGATTTCGAAGTGAATTGAATTGAAAACGATTTCGAAATGAATTGAATTGAAAACGAATTCAAATTGAATTGAAAGCGAATTGAAATGAATTCAAATTGAATTGAAATTTGAATTGAATAGAAATGAATTTTGAAACGAATTTATAAAGAAGAATTCAATTTTTGCTTTGAATTGAAATGGAAGTTGAAATAGATTTTGAAACGAATTTTAAAACTATTTATATAATTCGTTTTAAATAGAAATCGACGAAGTATATATTATATATATATTATATATATATAATATAATGGCCTGAATAGAACGCGCCGCGCCGCGGCAGTTCGTGAATTTCGACCATCTATTTCAAACGGACATTGCGGGAGATCCGGCCGTCGGATTCTCCTAAAACCGGAACCGTTGGGTTCGTATCGAAAAGAGCTTTCTAACGAATATTAGAAATTTGAAATCTAACGGTTGGATTTGGAATTATGTCCAAATCAAATTTGAAAAAGGTTGTTGTAAGTGCAGTTCGATGACCGTTGATGGAAATCGACTGTACGGGCCTTGATAAAATTATTAAAAATAGTAATAATTTGTGTAAAATCATAAGAAATGATTTGTGAAGATTTGGGATGAAAAACTCCATATTTGAAAAGATAAAAAATAGATTTTTATCGAAATGAACTAGTTCTGAACTAGAATTATAATTCTATTTATTTTTAAATAAATAAATTGAATTTGAAATGGTTTTGAAAATAACCAAAATTTCCAATGATTGCATTGGAATGGATTTGAATTGAAATTGTCTTCGGAATATTTCGATGTTGGAATTCGTGATTATACAAATGTTGTTATGGAAATTTGAAAGATATATATTTATATCGTTATTTCCAATACGACATTTGTTAGTCGTAGAATTTGATATTGAATATAAGCCGATATATTTTCTATTCAGAGCCTTGTATTGAATATCAAATGTGATTTGGGTTTGTCGTGAATGGTGTCTTCACTAACACTGTTCTTGAACCCAGTTGAGAAAAGATTAAATCTTTTATTTAGATTTAATGAAGTGTGCCAATTAAATAATATTTAATTGGAATTGAATTGATATTGATTTTTGGGTTTATCGTGGACAGTGTTTTAAATAACACTTGTTCTTTAACCCGATAATTAATGGAATGTGATTTTGGGTTTATCGTGAACCGTGTTTTAAATGACACTGATTCTTTAACCCAGTTAACGATTAAAACTAAGTGGAGTTTTAATGAATCTTTAATTAGATTGAAAAGATCGAGAATGGAGTATCACCAGTTTTACTCCAGGCGATAGTTAAATCTTTAATTAGATTTGAACGTGAAATGGTAATTGAATTTACCGATAACACCGTGGTGTTAGATATGAAGTATAACCAGTTTTACTTCATGGGATGAATAGGTTGGGATTGGGAAATAAAATAAATGATTTCTTCGGTGTGGTTCGCTAATCCCGACTAGTTTGAATTGATATTCAAAGGAGATTAAAGAATAAATTTAAAGAATTTATCTTGGATAAAATTAATGGGAACTTTTCCCAAAGTATAGGAATATTTGAATAAAAGAATATTCTGAATTGGAATGAGGCGTATGTTGTGTTTGTGTAACACTTTTATAATATATACGCGAGTTATTCAGAAAGACCGGGTTTATCCCATTCTGAATAACTGATTCGACGTGGTGTCGAAGATGAAGACGATGGTCGAAGACCGGAGGTCTTCACGTCGTTTGGGTAATTACTGATGATCTTGATTGGGCTATACACCCAAGAAGATGGAAACAGTTGGTGATCGTCCAGACGTACTTGGAGATCGATGGATATGCGGGGTACTAGGTGCCTCCGGTTTCGTTCAGACCCAGAACGGACTTGTAAATGGACTGTGTGTCTGACATTGGATTTTAGTCCGTGTGATTGATCTCTATTAAATATATATCTGTTTGGCGGCGGAGAATTTATTCTCTTGCTTAACGCCCTTCTCTGAGACGTACGAGCTCAGGGGTTATATATTGATGGATATCAAACGCATGGAGTGAATTGCCTGTGTGGCATGCCTAAGTGGCAATTGATCGAGGCTTCTGTTGAAAAGCAAAGTCTTGTGGTGATGATCAAAGCACGGCCTTTGTGGCGTAGCTTTGTGTAATGTTTACTTCGCGAGTTTCACACCCGGTATGAACCAAAAACGGGAGACGGACCTCAGGGAGGACTTGCGTTTCTTTCTAGCTAGAAGTGGCGTCAGTGGTTTTACACGCCCTGACGAGTTTGACTTATGTGGTTGTTGCTGTTGCGAGGCGCCTCGGTTATATCGGTTTCGGCGGATGCATTCTGGTCGGCAGACGGACCAGACTTACACCCCATAGGGTGGGGAAACGTATTTTTCAGGCACTATAATCCACATCGGTGGACCGGCCCGGACGATCCAAGGGGCAGTTGCGGCTGTTCCGGTGGCTCGGGCTAGAGAGTCACGAATCGGTTGAGGACTATCTTTTGCCTCGGTTCATAGATGGAAATCCAATTTCCAAATACGTGACATTTGCGGTTTTAATTGTAGAACTAGTATGGCGACATGATATATGGTACCCATGCCGCCTATGATTGATACTTATGATTTGAAGTTGTTTTATACACTATGCACTTATTATAGTATCAAATGATTTGTTTTAAACGTATCAAGCATTCTTTGGCTGTTATAAGGGAAAACCCTATCCCCCGGCTTGCGTTGCATTGTGTGATAGGACCTGGGTCTTATAACAGCTTCATTTTTCTTTATTTAGCATTGCGCTGTTCGTTTTATGCACTGGTATTCTCGGGAGGAAACCCGTTCCGTGTTATACGGCATGGTCCCTTGATTTACCTAGCTTTAAAAATAAAGATTAACTGTTTTAGTTCTCACACCAGTCACATGACTGACCTGGAGTTTATTGTTTTAACCTAAACTCTGGGTGCCCCTATTTTCGACACGGGCAGCTAGTAGTTTTGGTTTTGCAGATTTATATTTGCAGGATCCTGGTTTACAGCTGGAATGATATCCGGAAAGCTTTGTATCCGTATATCTCTTCTAGTTGTGTATTGTATTATTTTCCGCTGCTATGTATTTAAATGTAATTTAAATCTCTGATATTTCTGTGTAATATTCTTTCATACTCTGTATATTCTTGTAATCTGATGCATTGTTGTAATATACAGTGAAATGTTCTTCCGTCTGCGTTCTATTCTGTGTGTTGTTCTCAAACGATAGGGCGTTTCGAACGGTCTGGGTCGGTTTAGCGACTGGTTCGGACCGAGCGAAATTCTTTGCCGTCACAGTTGGTATCAGAGCTTTGGTTTACAAAGCTCAGAGAACAAGGCACATTAGAACCATACGAAAGGATTCATCAGATATTGGATTAGTAATATCCAATTAGAATGACTCGTTAGAGATAGGATCAGTAGTATCCTAGAACGAGTGTGAAGAGTATATTTTCAAATGAAAACAAGTCTGTTTTGAAAATCTAAATCAATCATTCGTATTTGATTATTTATTTAATTGATTTGGAAAATCCGATATATAAAGATTTTGCATATATGTCTTGCAAACGTGTATTCGAAGTTTTAATATATTGGGTAGATATAGAATCCCTCTAGTGCCCGGGAATAATTCTGGTGATGGGGCACTGTCGCTAGTATTTATTTTCGAGTAACGAAAGTGAGATTCCTATATTTCCTATTGACTAGTGTGAGAACCAAAATTAGATAGGGCCTATTGTTGTGATTTGGCATCAAAAATCTGATTTTTGACTATGTATCAAAGTTATGAATTTGAAACTCTAATTCACTAAATGATTGATGTTTGTGTTGTTTGTTTAATTGTTTGATAATTTTGAGCCATTAGCCTAATTGAAACAAATATTGAATTGTATTGAAAATTGGTCGTATTTGCTTGCATATACATATACTTACATTGAACAGGTCATAGCAAGGAGGCTAGAGCAGAGAATAAAATTTGTTTGCCCGACAAATAGGTACATGTTTACTACATAATTACTGTTTTGTTTGGGTGATGATGATTTTATGAGCCTATTGGCTAGCCGCTTGGCTTTTTCTTTTTCTTTTTGAGATCTGAAGGACCGGGGAAGCTATTTGAAATTCCCCGATGCTCCCGGTGCAGGGGAGGTTATGGCGAAATTTTTCGAAAATTTAGGGTGTTAGCCAAATTTTTGAGATTTTGAAAATTCTCAGAAACTAAAGAGTTGGAGAATGGAAGCCAGATTGAACGTAGCGTTGATTGATCAAACCACTTTCGACTTTGTTCCTTTTCGGGGACGAAAAGTTTTAAGTGGGGGAGATTGTAACAACCCGAAAATCTGGGCCAGTTTAAAATTTTTATTTTGGCAATTTTAGCGAATTTTGATTATTTAAAATGAATTATTTTAAATAATATCGACGAAAATTTATTTTGAATAGAATTCGAACGAATATATTTATATAGTTCGTCGTTAGAATATAAATAATTATATATAATTATAAATAGAATTGAAAATGGCGCGGTAGTTCGATAATTCGATTTCAAACTTCAATTGAATGTACTGGGTGCAAAACAATCCGGATTTTAGTGAAACCAAAAATAATGGGATCTAATTGATAATATCTTTCCAACGAATCCGAAAAATCAAAATTTCATTGCGGGAATCAAAAGATATGTCCAGTTGAAAATTCTGAATAGTCGCTATGGAATTCAGGCCCTTAAAAATGGACATTTTGCAAATGACCTCGGATTTCGACGAAATCAGTTTTGTTGGATCCGCAGTGTCAAATTATTGCTAGATTCCAAATTTCATAATTTTTCGAATCAATATGTGAGCGTGGCGAAGGAAAACGCGTTTGACCAGTTTTAGTTGATTTTAATCGACTGGAAATTGGCCATTTTACAAACGATCTCAGAATTCAACGAAACTAGTTTTGTTAGGACCGTATCGTCAATACGAAGCTAGAAAATATTTTTCAGGAATTTTTCTAGTCAGTATGTGACCCCGGTAATTTGAAATGTACGTTTAAAATTCAATATAGCGATTTAAATGTAGATTTAAAGGAAACTGATCGAAATGATCAAATCAGCCTACGATACATAACCCATTGTGTTCAGAATGGGGGTGAAACGCTATGGACGACAGGCGGTGGGCCTCGTTTCGAGGTCGTATGTAAAAGTCAACTCTTTGCAAATTAAATAATAAATAAATATAATAAAAAAAATTTATCTCCCCCCTTAAACCCGCTCTGCCCCTCCCCCCCCCCCTATTTCTTCAAATGCTCAGACATAAAAGAAAAAAAAAGAATCGAAGGCGCGACGGAGGACCGTTCGCCCCATCGCCAGTGGTCCTGGCGCCGCCACCGGAGGCCGACCTCCCCCCCCCCCCCTCTCCCACTTCGGCGACGACGAGACCCCCCCCCCTAGATTCAAGACCGCCGCCGCCTGCCCCTGATCCACATCTGAGCTTCGCAACCGCCGCGCCTCCGCCCAGCAAGCCGCCGCCACCACCTGAAGGCGCAACACCGCTCTCCGACCACCTGAAGCCCCTCCTTTCTCCAATTGATGCGGTGAGTATTCGGATTTTTATTTACCTTAAAAACGGATTTTTATTTACCTTAAAAACTGATTTTTATTTACCTTAAAAACTGGTTTTTATTTATGTTGTAAAGTTATAAAAATGTAATCTTTTATATTATGGAAGTAAAAATATGATTTTTATATTTTTAAAGTATTAAAAATATAGTCTTTACTATATAGATGATGTCAAAATATGATTTTTGTTTATGTAGAGAGTTAAAAATATAATTTTTACATGATCGGGATATTAAAAATATCATCTTTATATGTGTAGAAAAATAAAAATGAGATTTTTATAAAGATGAAATCTTTAAATTTGAAAAGGCGAAGTCTATGTGTTTATAAGGGCGAAATCTTTATTTTAGAAAAGGCGAAATCTTTAGGTGGAAAATAGCATGATAAAAATATGATTTTTATCTATTGAACATCGATGTAAAAATTCGATTTTTTATATATTGAATAGCGAAGTAAAAATCCGATTTTTACATATGTAGTGGCTACAACAACGAAGATGCGATGACGACGAAGATTTCTATCAAAGAAGAGTCAAGATGTTTGGATAGCTATCGGTGAGAATTTCTCACTCTTCAATTTCTATTTCTAGTTATATATATATACTAGGATGCAGACGGTGCTTAGTAGCACCCGACACAATCGTCCACAGACCATGGACTTGTTTGTTTGGTTGCATAGATTAGTTATATGATTTGATTTGAATTTGGTTGTTTGGTGATTTGATTGATGTGTGAATGGCGTGGGCCTTCACTAGACCGGGGATAAGGCTAGGCCTTGTCCCGTTTCTAGTATCGTGCCGTTATGCCGCCGAAATTTTCTAAAATATGTTAGAAAAATAAAAATATCATTTTATTTAAAGAATGAACTGAATAGAAATTCATATGTTGGAATAAAATGTTTTTATCGTTAAAAATATAATTTTTAACGTGAAGTGAATAAAATAAATATTCATTTACAAACCAGACGGTTTGTTTATGTACACCTATTTGAAGGACATTGATTGGGTCGATAAATTTTACACATCGCCCAACTGCACAAATAAAACCTGTGTTTGTTTGTTTGAAACCCCACACGGGTGTTAGGATGAAATTTGAAGTTCACTCATCCTGATTGATTAAATATGTCGATCGATCGATTGACAGGCTGTTATAAGCGTTAGATATCTATATTTGATGCTTACACAGTGTAGTGCACTTTGGTTGATGGTTGATTATTTTTCAATGCTATTATATGTGTGTAGTGTATGAAAATCCATATAATTAACTTTATACGGTAATTGATTGGGCCTCATTCCAATTTGAAAAATAAAGAATATTATAAAATAAAGGTTCATGTGTTGACAGTACTCATCCATTGAGATTGGTCATGTGTTGAACGAAATATTTTGATAATAACAACTATTTTGAAAAAGAAATATTTGAAATAGAATATTTGAAAATAGAAATTCATGAAGCCGTGTTGATTAGTTTGACGCCATTTTGACGTGAACGATATTGAAAACGATTTCGAAATGAATTGAATTGAAAACGATTTCGAAATGAATTGAATTGAAAACGATTTCGAAATGAATTGAATTGAAAACGATTTCGAAATGAATTGAATTGAAAACGATTTCGAAATGAATTGAATTGAAAACGATTTCGAAATGAATTGAATTGAAAACGATTTCGAAATGAATTGAATTGAAAACGATTTCGAAGTGAATTGAATTGAAAACGATTTCGAAGTGAATTGAATTGAAAACGATTTCGAAGTGAATTGAATTGAAAACGATTTCGAAGTGAATTGAATTGAAAACGATTTCGAAGTGAATTGAATTGAAAACGATTTCGAAATGAATTGAATTGAAAACGATTTCGAAATGAATTGAATTGAAAACGATTTCGAAATGAATTGAATTGAAAACGATTTCGAAATGAATTGAATTGAAAACGATTTCGAAATGAATTGAATTGAAAACGATTTCGAAATGAATTGAATTGAAAACGATTTCGAAATGAATTGAATTGAAAACGATTTCGAAATGAATTGAATTGAAAACGATTTCGAAATGAATTGAATTGAAAACGATTTCGAAATGAATTGAATTGAAAACGATTTCGAAATGAATTGAATTGAAAACGATTTCGAAATGAATTGAATTGAAAACGATTTCGAAATGAATTGAATTGAAAACGATTTCGAAATGAATTGAATTGAAAACGATTTCGAAATGAATTGAATTGAAAACGATTTCGAAGTGAATTGAATTGAAAACGATTTCGAAATGAATTGAATTGAAAACGAATTCAAATTGAATTGAAAGCGAATTGAAATGAATTCAAATTGAATTGAAATTTGAATTGAATAGAAATGAATTTTGAAACGAATTTATAAAGAAGAATTCAATTTTTGCTTTGAATTGAAATGGAAGTTGAAATAGATTTTGAAACGAATTTTAAAACTATTTATATAATTCGTTTTAAATAGAAATCGACGAAGTATATATTATATATATATTATATATATATAATATAATGGCCTGAATAGAACGCGCCGCGCCGCGGCAGTTCGTGAATTTCGACCATCTATTTCAAACGGACATTGCGGGAGATCCGGCCGTCGGATTCTCCTAAAACCGGAACCGTTGGGTTCGTATCGAAAAGAGCTTTCTAACGAATATTAGAAATTTGAAATCTAACGGTTGGATTTGGAATTATGTCCAAATCAAATTTGAAAAAGGTCGCTGTAAGTGCAGTTCGATGACCGTTGATGGAAATCGACTGTACGGGCCTTGATAAAATTATTAAAAATAGTAATAATTTGTGTAAAATCATAAGAAATGATTTGTGAAGATTTGGGATGAAAAACTCCATATTTGAAAAGATAAAAAATAGATTTTTATCGAAATGAACTAGTTCTGAACTAGAATTATAATTCTATTTATTTTTAAATAAATAAATTGAATTTGAAATGGTTTTGAAAATAACCAAAATTTCCAATGATTGCATTGGAATGGATTTGAATTGAAATTGTCTTCGGAATATTTCGATGTTGGAATTCGTGATTATACAAATGTTGTTATGGAAATTTGAAAGATATATATTTATATCGTTATTTCCAATACGACATTTGTTAGTCGTAGAATTTGATATTGAATATAAGCCGATATATTTTCTATTCAGAGCCTTGTATTGAATATCAAATGTGATTTGGGTTTGTCGTGAATGGTGTCTTCACTAACACTGTTCTTGAACCCAGTTGAGAAAAGATTAAATCTTTTATTTAGATTTAATGAAGTGTGCCAATTAAATAATATTTAATTGGAATTGAATTGATATTGATTTTTGGGTTTATCGTGGACAGTGTTTTAAATAACACTTGTTCTTTAACCCGATAATTAATGGAATGTGATTTTGGGTTTATCGTGAACCGTGTTTTAAATGACACTGATTCTTTAACCCAGTTAACGATTAAAACTAAGTGGAGTTTTAATGAATCTTTAATTAGATTGAAAAGATCGAGAATGGAGTATCACCAGTTTTACTCCAGGCGATAGTTAAATCTTTAATTAGATTTGAACGTGAAATGGTAATTGAATTTACCGATAACACCGTGGTGTTAGATATGAAGTATAACCAGTTTTACTTCATGGGATGAATAGGTTGGGATTGGGAAATAAAATAAATGATTTCTTCGGTGTGGTTCGCTAATCCCGACTAGTTTGAATTGATATTCAAAGGAGATTAAAGAATAAATTTAAAGAATTTATCTTGGATAAAATTAATGGGAACTTTTCCCAAAGTATAGGAATATTTGAATAAAAGAATATTCTGAATTGGAATGAGGCGTATGTTGTGTTTGTGTAACACTTTTATAATATATACGCGAGTTATTCAGAAAGACCGGGTTTATCCCATTCTGAATAACTGATTCGACGTGGTGTCGAAGATGAAGACGATGGTCGAAGACCGGAGGTCTTCACGTCGTTTGGGTAATTACTGATGATCTTGATTGGGCTATACACCCAAGAAGATGGAAACAGTTGGTGATCGTCCAGACGTACTTGGAGATCGATGGATATGCGGGGTACTAGGTGCCTCCGGTTTCGTTCAGACCCAGAACGGACTTGTAAATGGACTGTGTGTCTGACATTGGATTTTAGTCCGTGTGATTGATCTCTATTAAATATATATCTGTTTGGCGGCGGAGAATTTATTCTCTTGCTTAACGCCCTTCTCTGAGACGTACGAGCTCAGGGGTTATATATTGATGGATATCAAACGCATGGAGTGAATTGCCTGTGTGGCATGCCTAAGTGGCAATTGATCGAGGCTTCTGTTGAAAAGCAAAGTCTTGTGGTGATGATCAAAGCACGGCCTTTGTGGCGTAGCTTTGTGTAATGTTTACTTCGCGAGTTTCACACCCGGTATGAACCAAAAACGGGAGACGGACCTCAGGGAGGACTTGCGTTTCTTTCTAGCTAGAAGTGGCGTCAGTGGTTTTACACGCCCTGACGAGTTTGACTTATGTGGTTGTTGCTGTTGCGAGGCGCCTCGGTTATATCGGTTTCGGCGGATGCATTCTGGTCGGCAGACGGACCAGACTTACACCCCATAGGGTGGGGAAACGTATTTTTCAGGCACTATAATCCACATCGGTGGACCGGCCCGGACGATCCAAGGGGCAGTTGCGGCTGTTCCGGTGGCTCGGGCTAGAGAGTCACGAATCGGTTGAGGACTATCTTTTGCCTCGGTTCATAGATGGAAATCCAATTTCCAAATACGTGACATTTGCGGTTTTAATTGTAGAACTAGTATGGCGACATGATATATGGTACCCATGCCGCCTATGATTGATACTTATGATTTGAAGTTGTTTTATACACTATGCACTTATTATAGTATCAAATGATTTGTTTTAAACGTATCAAGCATTCTTTGGCTGTTATAAGGGAAAACCCTATCCCCCGGCTTGCGTTGCATTGTGTGATAGGACCTGGGTCTTATAACAGCTTCATTTTTCTTTATTTAGCATTGCGCTGTTCGTTTTATGCACTGGTATTCTCGGGAGGAAACCCGTTCCGTGTTATACGGCATGGTCCCTTGATTTACCTAGCTTTAAAAATAAAGATTAACTGTTTTAGTTCTCACACCAGTCACATGACTGACCTGGAGTTTATTGTTTTAACCTAAACTCTGGGTGCCCCTATTTTCGACACGGGCAGCTAGTAGTTTTGGTTTTGCAGATTTATATTTGCAGGATCCTGGTTTACAGCTGGAATGATATCCGGAAAGCTTTGTATCCGTATATCTCTTCTAGTTGTGTATTGTATTATTTTCCGCTGCTATGTATTTAAATGTAATTTAAATCTCTGATATTTCTGTGTAATATTCTTTCATACTCTGTATATTCTTGTAATCTGATGCATTGTTGTAATATACAGTGAAATGTTCTTCCGTCTGCGTTCTATTCTGTGTGTTGTTCTCAAACGATAGGGCGTTTCGAACGGTCTGGGTCGGTTTAGCGACTGGTTCGGACCGAGCGAAATTCTTTGCCGTCACAGTTGGTATCAGAGCTTTGGTTTACAAAGCTCAGAGAACAAGGCACATTAGAACCATACGAAAGGATTCATCAGATATTGGATTAGTAATATCCAATTAGAATGACTCGTTAGAGATAGGATCAGTAGTATCCTAGAACGAGTGTGAAGAGTATATTTTCAAATGAAAACAAGTCTGTTTTGAAAATCTAAATCAATCATTCGTATTTGATTATTTATTTAATTGATTTGGAAAATCCGATATATAAAGATTTTGCATATATGTCTTGCAAACGTGTATTCGAAGTTTTAATATATTGGGTAGATATAGAATCCCTCTAGTGCCCGGGAATAATTCTGGTGATGGGGCACTGTCGCTAGTATTTATTTTCGAGTAACGAAAGTGAGATTCCTATATTTCCTATTGACTAGTGTGAGAACCAAAATTAGATAGGGCCTATTGTTGTGATTTGGCATCAAAAATCTGATTTTTGACTATGTATCAAAGTTATGAATTTGAAACTCTAATTCACTAAATGATTGATGTTTGTGTTGTTTGTTTAATTGTTTGATAATTTTGAGCCATTAGCCTAATTGAAACAAATATTGAATTGTATTGAAAATTGGTCGTATTTGCTTGCATATACATATACTTACATTGAACAGGTCATAGCAAGGAGGCTAGAGCAGAGAATAAAATTTGTTTGCCCGACAAATAGGTACATGTTTACTACATAATTACTGTTTTGTTTGGGTGATGATGATTTTATGAGCCTATTGGCTAGCCGCTTGGCTTTTTCTTTTTCTTTTTGAGATCTGAAGGACCGGGGAAGCTATTTGAAATTCCCCGATGCTCCCGGTGCAGGGGAGGTTATGGCGAAATTTTTCGAAAATTTAGGGTGTTAGCCAAATTTTTGAGATTTTGAAAATTCTCAGAAACTAAAGAGTTGGAGAATGGAAGCCAGATTGAACGTAGCGTTGATTGATCAAACCACTTTCGACTTTGTTCCTTTTCGGGGACGAAAAGTTTTAAGTGGGGGAGATTGTAACAACCCGAAAATCTGGGCCAGTTTAAAATTTTTATTTTGGCAATTTTAGCGAATTTTGATTATTTAAAATGAATTATTTTAAATAATATCGACGAAAATTTATTTTGAATAGAATTCGAACGAATATATTTATATAGTTCGTCGTTAGAATATAAATAATTATATATAATTATAAATAGAATTGAAAATGGCGCGGTAGTTCGATAATTCGATTTCAAACTTCAATTGAATGTACTGGGTGCAAAACAATCCGGATTTTAGTGAAACCAAAAATAATGGGATCTAATTGATAATATCTTTCCAACGAATCCGAAAAATCAAAATTTCATTGCGGGAATCAAAAGATATGTCCAGTTGAAAATTCTGAATAGTCGCTATGGAATTCAGGCCCTTAAAAATGGACATTTTGCAAATGACCTCGGATTTCGACGAAATCAGTTTTGTTGGATCCGCAGTGTCAAATTATTGCTAGATTCCAAATTTCATAATTTTTCGAATCAATATGTGAGCGTGGCGAAGGAAAACGCGTTTGACCAGTTTTAGTTGATTTTAATCGACTGGAAATTGGCCATTTTACAAACGATCTCAGAATTCAACGAAACTAGTTTTGTTAGGACCGTATCGTCAATACGAAGCTAGAAAATATTTTTCAGGAATTTTTCTAGTCAGTATGTGACCCCGGTAATTTGAAATGTACGTTTAAAATTCAATATAGCGATTTAAATGTAGATTTAAAGGAAACTGATCGAAATGATCAAATCAGCCTACGATACATAACCCATTGTGTTCAGAATGGGGGTGAAACGCTATGGACGACAGGCGGTGGGCCTCGTTTCGAGGTCGTATGTAAAAGTCAACTCTTTGCAAATTAAATAATAAATAAATATAATAAAAAAAATTTATCTCCCCCCTTAAACCCGCTCTGCCCCTCCCCCCCCCCCCCTATTTCTTCAAATGCTCAGACATAAAAGAAAAAAAAAGAATCGAAGGCGCGACGGAGGACCGTTCGCCCCATCGCCAGTGGTCCTGGCGCCGCCACCGGAGGCCGACCTCCCCCCCCCCCTCTCCCACTTCGACGACGACGAGACCCCCCCCCCCCCCCTAGATTCAAGACCGCCGCCGCCTGCCCCTGATCCACATCTGAGCTTCGCAACCGCCGCGCCTCCGCCCAGCAAGCCGCCGCCACCACCTGAAGGCGCAACACCGCTCTCCGACCACCTGAAGCCCCTCCTTTCTCCAATTGATGCGGTGAGTATTCGGATTTTTATTTACCTTAAAAACGGATTTTTATTTACCTTAAAAACTGATTTTTATTTACCTTAAAAACTGGTTTTTATTTATGTTGTAAAGTTATAAAAATGTAATCTTTTATATTATGGAAGTAAAAATATGATTTTTATATTTTTAAAGTATTAAAAATATAGTCTTTACTTTATAGATGATGTCAAAATATGATTTTTGTTTATGTAGAGAGTTAAAAATATAATTTTTACATGATCGGGATATTAAAAATATCATCTTTATATGTGTAGAAAAATAAAAATGAGATTTTTATAAAGATGAAATCTTTAAATTTGAAAAGGCGAAGTCTATGTGTTTATAAGGGCGAAATCTTTATTTTAGAAAAGGCGAAATCTTTAGGTGGAAAATAGCATGATAAAAATATGATTTTTATCTATTGAACATCGATGTAAAAATTCGATTTTTTATATATTGAATAGCGAAGTAAAAATCCGATTTTTACATATGTAGTGGCTACAACAACGAAGATGCGATGACGACGAAGATTTCTATCAAAGAAGAGTCAAGATGTTTGGATAGCTATCGGTGAGAATTTCTCACTCTTCAATTTCTATTTCTAGTTATATATATATACTAGGATGCAGACGGTGCTTAGTAGCACCCGACACAATCGTCCACAGACCATGGACTTGTTTGTTTGGTTGCATAGATTAGTTATATGATTTGATTTGAATTTGGTTGTTTGGTGATTTGATTGATGTGTGAATGGCGTGGGCCTTCACTAGACCGGGGATAAGGCTAGGCCTTGTCCCGTTTCTAGTATCGTGCCGTTATGCCGCCGAAATTTTCTAAAATATGTTAGAAAAATAAAAATATCATTTTATTTAAAGAATGAACTAAATAGAAATTCATATGTTGGAATAAAATGTTTTTATCGTTAAAAATATAATTTTTAACGTGAAGTGAATAAAATAAATATTCATTTACAAACCAGACGGTTTGTTTATGTACACCTATTTGAAGGACATTGATTGGGTCGATAAATTTTACACATCGCCCAACTGCACAAATAAAACCTGTATTTGTTTGTTTGAAACCCCACACGGGTGTTAGGATGAAATTTGAAGTTCACTCATCCTGATTGATTAAATATGTCGATCGATCGATTGACAGGCTGTTATAAGCGTTAGATATCTATATTTGATGCTTACACAGTGTAGTGCACTTTGGTTGATGGTTGATTATTTTTCAATGCTATTATATGTGTGTAGTGTATGAAAATCCATATAATTAACTTTATACGGTAATTGATTGGGCCTCATTCCAATTTGAAAAATAAAGAATATTATAAAATAAAGGTTCATGTGTTGACAGTACTCATCCATTGAGATTGGTCATGTGTTGAACGAAATATTTTGATAATAACAACTATTTTGAAAAAGAAATATTTGAAATAGAATATTTGAAAATAGAAATTCATGAAGCCGTGTTGATTAGTTTGACGCCATTTTGACGTGAACGATATTGAAAACGATTTCGAAATGAATTGAATTGAAAACGATTTCGAAATGAATTGAATTGAAAACGATTTCGAAATGAATTGAATTGAAAACGATTTCGAAATGAATTGAATTGAAAACGATTTCGAAATGAATTGAATTGAAAACGATTTCGAAATGAATTGAATTGAAAACGATTTCGAAATGAATTGAATTGAAAACGATTTCGAAATGAATTGAATTGAAAACGATTTCGAAATGAATTGAATTGAAAACGATTTCGAAATGAATTGAATTGAAAACGATTTCGAAATGAATTGAATTGAAAACGATTTCGAAATGAATTGAATTGAAAACGATTTCGAAATGAATTGAATTGAAAATGATTTCGAAATGAATTGAATTGAAAACGATTTCGAAGTGAATTGAATTGAAAACGATTTCGAAATGAATTGAATTGAAAACGAATTCAAATTGAATTGAAAGCGAATTGAAATGAATTCAAATTGAATTGAAATTTGAATTGAATAGAAATGAATTTTGAAACGAATTTATAAAGAAGAATTCAATTTTTGCTTTGAATTGAAATGGAAGTTGAAATAGATTTTGAAACGAATTTTAAAACTATTTATATAATTCGTTTTAAATAGAAATCGACGAAGTATATATTATATATATATTATATATATAATATAATGGCCTGAATAGAACGCGCCGCGCCGCGGCAGTTCGTGAATTTCGACCATCTATTTCAAACGGACATTGCGGGAGATCCGACCGTCGGATTCTCCTAAAACCGGAACCGTTGGGTTCGTATCGAAAAGAGCTTTCTAACGAATATTAGAAATTTGAAATCTAACGGTTGGATTTGGAATTATGTCCAAATCAAATTTGAAAAAGGTCGCTGTAAGTGCAGTTCGATGTCCGTTGATGGAAATCGACTGTACGGGCCTTGATAAAATTATTAAAAATAGTAATAATTTGTGTAAAATCATAAGAAATGATTTGTGAAGATTTGGGATGAAAAACTCCATATTTGAAAAGATAAAAATAGATTTTTATCGAAATGAACTAGTTTTGAACTAGAATTATAATTCTATTTATTTTTAAATAAATAAATTGAATTTGAAATGGTTTTGAAAATAACCAAAATTTCCAATGATTGCATTGGAATGGATTTGAATCGAAATTGTCTTCGGAATATTTCGATGTTGGAATTCGTGATTATACAAATGTTGTTATGGAAATTTGAAAGATATATATTTATATCGTTATTTCCAATACGACATTTGTTAGTCGTAGAATTTGATATTGAATATAAGCCGATATATTTTCTATTCAGAGCCTTGTATTGAATATCAAATGTGATTTGGGTTTGTCGTGCACTAACACTGTTCTTGAACCCAGTTGAGAAAAGATTAAATCTTTTATTTAGATTTAATGAAGTGTGCCAATTAAATAATATTTAATTGGAATTGAATTGATATTGATTTTTGGGTTTATCGTGGACAGTGTTTTAAATAACACTTGTTCTTTAACCCGATAATTAATGGAATGTGATTTTGGGTTTATCGTGAACCGTGTTTTAAATGACACTGATTCTTTAACCCAGTTAACGATTAAAACTAAGTGGAGTTTTAATGAATCTTTAATTAGATTGAAAAGATCGAGAATGGAGTATCACCAGTTTTACTCCAGGCGATAGTTAAATCTTTAATTAGATTTGAACGTGAAATGGTAATTGAATTTACCGATAACACCGTGGTGTTAGATATGAAGTATAACCAGTTTTACTTCATGGGATGAATAGGTTGGGATTGGGAAATAAAATAAATGATTTCTTCGGTGTGGTTCGCTAATCCCGACTAGTTTGAATTGATATTCAAAGGAGATTAAAGAATAAATTTAAAGAATTTATCTTGAATAAAATTAATGGGAACTTTTCCCAAAGTATAGGAATATTTGAATAAAAGAATATTCTGAATTGGAATGAGGCGTATGTTGTGTTTGTGTAACACTTTTATAATATATACGCGAGTTATTCAGAAAGACCGGGTTTATCCCATTCTGAATAACTGATTCGACGTGGTGTCGAAGATGAAGACGATGGTCGAAGACCGGAGGTCTTCACGTCGTTTGGGTAATTACTGATGATCTTGATTGGGCTGTACACCCAAGAAGATGGAAACAGTTGGTGATCGTCCAGACGTACTTGGAGATCGATGGATATGCGGGGTACTAGGTGCCTCCGGTTTCGTTCAGACCCAGAACGGACTTGTAAATGGACTGTGTGTCTGACATTGGACCTCAGGGAGGACTTGCGTTTCTTTCTAGCTAGAAGTGGCGTCAGTGGTTTTACACGCCCTGACGAGTTTGACTTATGTGGTTGTTGCTGTTGCGAGGCGCCTCGGTTATATCGGTTTCGGCCGATGCATTCTGGTCGGCAGACGGACCAGACTTACACCCCATAGGGTGGGGAAACGTATTGTTCAGGCACTATAATCCACATCGGTGGACCGGCCCGAACGATCCAAGGGGCAGTTGCGGCTGTTCCGGTGGCTCGGGCTAGAGAGTCACGAATCGGTTGAGGACTATCTTTTGCCTCGGTTCATAGATGGAAATCCAATTTCCAAATACGTGACATTTGTGGTTTTAATTGTAGAACTAGTATGGCGACATGATATATGGTACCCATGCCGCCTATGATTGATACTTATGATTTGAAGTTGTTTTATACACTATGCACTTATTATAGTATCAAATGATTTGTTTTAAACGTATCAAGCATTCTTTGGCTGTTATAAGGGAAAACCCTATCCCCCGGCTTGCGTTGCATTGTGTGATAGGACCTGGGTCTTATAACAGCTTCATTTTTCTTTATTTAGCATTGCGCTGTTCGTTTTATGCACTGGTATTCTCGGGAGGAAACCCGTTCCGTGTTATACGGCGTGGTCCCTTGATTTACCTAGCTTTAAAAATAAAGATTAACTGTTTTAGTTCTCACACCAGTCACATGACTGACCTGGAGTTTATTGTTTTAACCTAAACTTTGGGTGCCCCTATTTTCGACACGGGCAGCTAGTAGTTTTGGTTTTGCAGATTTATATTCGCAGGATCCTGGTTTACAGCTGGAATGATATCCGGAAAGCTTTGTATCCGTATATCTCTTCTAGTTGTGTATTGTATTATTTTCCGCTGCTATGTATTTAAATGTAATTTAAATCTCTGATATTTCTGTGTAATATTCTTTCATACTCTGTATATTCTTGTAATCTGATGCATTGTTGTAATATACAGTGAAATGTTCTTCCGTCTGCGTTCTATTCTGTGTGTTGTTCTCAAACGATAGGGCGTTTCGAACGGTCTGGGTCGGTTTAGCGACTGGTTCGGACCGAGCGAAATTCTTTGCCGTCACAAGGTATAATCTCGTTTTTACCTTAAAATTTTAATTTTTACCTAAACCTAAATTTGGTAAAATTGGCAAATTAGAGTAAATTGTTGATAGCAATTGGTTCCTATGGTATTGTAATATGTTATATCATCATATTATTTGTGTATTTCATATGCTACACTGAAATTGAAAGATTTATGTTCAATATTTGGATATTTGTGTATGTGACATCGTAAATTAGGCATATTTTGGATAGATTGTTGTTAGTAGTGACCATAAAATTGGTCAAAAGCTCGAGTATTTAAAAATTGGTTTAAGTGTGTGCATGTGTTTCAATTTAGGTTGGTTTTTGTCATTGTATAATTTAGGATATTTTTGTATATGTGCGCCGTTGTCTGCTTGTCCTTCTTGCATGTGTTAGTTGATATATGAAAAATTGAGTGGATAAAGTTGGAAAAGTACATAGTGCAAATTTTGACTTATGCACAAAAAATTATGAGTCTAAATTCTAGTTGTGCCTATTGAATCGAAGATAATAGTATTAGCTTTAAGTTGATTGAAATGTTAAGAAGATGTGATAAAATATAAAATATTTTTGTGTTGCAGTAAAACGTACTTTTATGTTAAAATGCACACATATAATTGAGTAATATCCTCTAGAGTGTTTTTGGCCCCGTCCGACGAGTGTTGTACATGATAGTTATATAAATAGTCTTTTTTTCGAATTAAAAAACGACTGTTTATATTCATCTGGTACAATATTTGTTGGATTTGTCCTTGTATTGGACAAGTTATAAACACAATAAACATTTACATTTTGTATACAACTTTGTTTCAAAAGATTCAGAAAATTTCTGTTCAATTTTCCATTTTGTTTCCTGCGTACACATGTACAGTGCAGGAAACAAAAGGGAAATGCTGCCGAAATTTTGTTGAATCGTTTGAGCCGAAGTAGTATACAATTGTAAATGTTTACTGTGTTTATAATGGGAAGTAGGGATGCCTGACCATGTAAAAGAGTTGCATTAAAAAAGTGTCAAATTAGATATATTTTTTTAACTTAATGAAAATGTTATTAATTTTTGAACCTGTGACCATGTAATACAAGTTTTTTTCGAATTTTAATTCTTGAAAAAATAAATATTAATTTTTGAACCTGTGACTGAATTTCTCAAATAGGAAAAATGATTGATTATTTTGTTGATCGAAGGAGTTGGATGTACCAAAAAAGAGGACAGAGAGGTTCAATAAAAGAAGATTTTTATAATGGTATAAATGTCTTTGTTGACTTCGCTTTACGTAATAATGGAAGCGATCCTGAAATTCGTTGTCCGTGTAGCAAGTGTAGACATTTGAAATATTTGCTACCAGATGTTGTGAAAGTCCATTTGTGCAAAAACGGATTCGTACCCGAGTATTATTTTTGGGATCATCATGGAGAAGTTGTATCAAATACTCCTGTAGAGACCGAGGTAGAAAGTGTTGTTGATGAAAATGTTAGTACGACCCGTATTGAAAATATGGTCGAAGATGCAACGCGATCTATGTTTCCAATGATTGCAGCTGACGACGACAATGGAAATGATGAAGAACCGAATATTGAAGCTAAGAAAATTTATGATTTGTTGGATAATGCTAAGAAACCTATTTGGGATGGTTGTAAAAGCGGCACTCAGCTATCGGTAATCGCAGAATACATTGCGATGAAGTCAAAATACAACATCACTGAAGCTGGGTTCACAGCTATTGTACAAGCTGCAAAAAGGCACATGCCGCCGGATAATTTAATGTGTGAAAATCACTACGAAGTTAAAAAACTTATGTCGGCATTTGGTTTACCTTATCAGAAAATAGATACATATGTAAAAGTATGTATGTTGTTTTGGAAAGATGACGTAAACCTTAGAAATTGTAATTTTTGTAATGAAGAAAGATATAAACCAAGAAAGGAAAAGGGTAAGGAAGTTCCATACAAACGTATGCATTACTTACCTATTACTCCACGGCTTCAAAGATTATATGCATCTTCTGCAACTGCATCTCATATGAGATGGCATAAGGTGAGATCGGAGGAAGAAGGTACGTTGACCCATCCAGCCGATGGGGAAGCATGGAAGCATTTCGATAAAACTTATCCCAATTTTGCAGCGGAGAGTCGTAATGTCAGACTAGGATTATGTATAGATGGTTTTTCACCATTTTCTCAGTTTGGTTCTAAATACTCATCATGACCTATTATCATCACACCTTATAATTTACCTCCATGGATGTGTATGAAAACGCAATATATGTTTCTTACTGTTGTTGTTCCTGGCCCCGATGATCCGGCACAAGGAATTGATGTTTATTTACAACCGTTAATTGAAGAATTAAGAACATTGTGGAACGAAGGAGTAGAAACGTACGATGTTTCAAAGAAGAAAATTTTTCGTATGTTTGCTTCTTTGTTGTGGACTATAAGTGATTTTCCTGCCTATGCAATGCTTTCAGGATGGAGTACTGCTGGTCGTCTATCATGTCCATATTGCATGAAAGAGACACGAGCGTTTTCCTTACCGCATGGTAAGAAAAGTTCATGGTTTGACTGTCATCGATGTTTTCTCCATGTAAATCATCCTTTTAGAGCAGACAAGAAAAACTTTTTGGCTAATAGAGTAGAAACCAGACAACCTCCAACGTTATGGACTAGCGAAGAAATATATGAAATGGTTCAAAATCATCCAAAGATACATGTTACTGAAGTTCAAACAGAAATTGAAGGCAAACCGATTTATCACAATTGGTGCAAACAATCTATTTTTTCTGGGAGTTGCCGTATTGGAAATATCTTCTGCTTCGTCATAATATTGATGTGATGCATAATGAGAAAAATGTATTTGAGAATGTCTTTAACACGGTTTTGAATGTTAAAGGGAAAACTAAAGATGATTTGAAATCAAGGCGCGATATAGAAGAATTATGCAAACGTCCCGAGCTTCATATGAAAGCAAATGACAGTAAAAAACCCAAAGCGTGTTATGAATTAGATAATAATCAGATTAAATTTTTGTTAAAATGGGTTGAAGGGTTAAGATTTCTTGATGGAATTTCATAAACCTTCGTAGATGTGTTGATTTCAAAAATGGTAAATTGAGTGGAATGAAAAGTCACGATTGTCATATTATGATGGAGTATCTATTTCCTGTTATGTTCAAAGAACTACTTCCGTTAAAAGTTTGGAAGGTAATAACGGAGCTTAGTTTGTTTTACAAAGAGCTTTGTTCAACTACTTTGAAAGTGGAACGTTTACGAAAATTTGAAGTAGATATTCCAATATTGCTTTGCAAATTGGAGAAAATATTCCCGCCAGGTTTCTTTAATGTAATGGAGCATTTACCTGTTCACCTTCCAACTGAAGCACGATATCAAGGCCCCGTCCAATATGGATGGATGTATCCATTTGAGAGGTAAATATAAACATGTTAATGATTAATTTAATTGCATTTAAAACTATGAAATAATGTAAATTAATTTTGCATAGGTATCAGAATCATTTGAAGAAAAAAGTAAGACAAAAAGCACGAGTTGAAGGCTCGATATGTAAGTCTTACATCGAAGAAGAAACTTCGTTCTTTTTCTCTCATTATTTCAGTGATCATGTGAATATATCATTTGAAAGTGTTCCACGAAACGACGAAGGGGACGAACAAGAATCGTCGCAAACAGTTTTGTCTATTTTTAGACAACATGGTCGGCCTTCTGCGAAATGTGTTGACGTATGGCTAAATGATAAAGATCTTCATGCAGCTCACACTTATATTCTTCTAAATTGTGCTTAAGTTGCACCATTTGTTAGGTAATCTGAAATATCAATTGGCGAAATGATAAAGATCTTCATGTAGCTCACACTTATATTCTTCTATTTACAGCGTTTATGAACTTGAACATCCAAACGGAGATATCAGTAAAGAATTTTCTGCTTGGTTTACAAATTATGTTTATGAACCCAAAAATTGTGTTGTTGATGAAGCTGAAACATTTTGCAATGGGACCAAAAAGATTGGTCAAGACATATCCAATATATTTTGTTAATGGATATAAATTTAATACGAAAGAATACAGTGCCGAAAAATTAACGAACAATATGGGTGTATTCGTTAAAGGCAGTGATGATCCTGAAAATCACATCAATGATTTTTATGGCGTTTTAACACAAATTTTGCAGCTGACATATTTCTCACGACCCGCGGAGGATGTGTTTCTATTTAAATGCGATTTGTTTAGCAATGTTCCGGGTTCTGGGATTAATGTACATAAGGATTATAATCTGATCGAGATAAAGCATACATCGCACTATTACAAGTATGATCCTTTTGTACTAGCCAAACAACCATTACAAGTTTATTATGCTCCTTACCCGTCTTTAAAAAGAGATAAAGCAGATTGGTTGGCAGTTTTTAAAACAAACGCCAGATTTACTTTCGATGGGAAGAATATTCCAGACGAAGGAGCCTATCAGGCAGAACTCGAACATAATACTAAAATAACAATTAAAGATGATCATGCAGATTTTGGACCGCTGGTCGATGATGCAAATGCTTTAGTAGATGCGTTTGAGAGCACGAAGGAAGAGATTATACAATCTGAGGCTGAATCTGAATCTGAAGAAGATGATGACTGATATAGATGTAGAGTACTAATTTTCTAGTTGTAATGTAATTATGTAGTAAACCGAGCTTATTTTGCAATTCATGTAACTATGTTAATTTTTTTTAATGTTACGATGGTTTTTTACATATTTTATGTCATATGCAGTTTTTCCTATTTATTTGTCTTAAATATGCAATGTAAAATGTTACTCCTTGGAATATGAGACCCAATCAGGCTTTTAAATCCCCCCGAGATGGCCGAGATGAAAAATCCGAGATATTAGCCAAAATCCGAGATTTGGCAGCTAGTTTAGTTATAAGTGTTTCAAATATCGCCCGAGATATCCGAGATATTTTTCCGAGATATTGGCCAAAATCCGAGATATAAACAATTTCTCAATTATGTCATTTTTTACATCATTTATGTCACCTATTTAGCAGCTTATTATATCGTTTGTTTAAGTTAGCTTACATCTTTTGAAATGATTTGTATGTGACAGATATGTCATCTAGAGGAAACTTTTCTAGCGAGGGTTCTGGATCGCAACCCCGTGTGCGTGCAGTCGTGTCATTGGTCCCCACGAGTACTGGGTAAAAAATAAAATTTACTTAGCATGTTAATTATTTTATGCTGTACACTTATGATTATCGCATTTAACGCAGGGTTTTCGATCTTCAGCCTTCGAAGACTATTTTGGCCGCTTCGACAGCAGCATATAGGTCCAGGATGTCAGCATGTTGGCCTCAGTGGGATTTGATCCCACCTCACATTCAGGATGTCATTTGGCAGGATGTGCTAGTAAGTATTTTCTTACCTATTTTTTGCATTTTAATTTCTTTTAATCGTTGAGATATTATACATATTTTTCTAGTAATGTTTGTTTAACGTGAAATACAGACCGAGGTGGATATAGACACATGATTTAGCACTGGCTCGGACATACTGGATGCAGAAAATGAGAAAAAAATATAAAGATGCTATATCAACAATGAAGAAAAGCAGGAAAAAACCTTCATGGATGGGCGATAACGTTTGGAGTGGGTTTCTGAGGTATTGGGGTAGTGATAAAGCGAAGGTTAGTGTACTAATTTTTTTTTTTAAAATATAAAATATTCAGTCGATAATTACTAAATTTAAATGTAAAGGCGGAGGCAGAAAGAAACAGTGCAAATAGAAATAAAAATCCAGTCACTCGTCGAGGAGGATCCAAGCCTTTTCAGCAGTATCGGTAGGAGTTTGTAATTTTTTTTAAATTTCGACTTGTATTAAAATTAATACGCTATATAGTTTTAAACTTGTAATAATTGTGTGTAATAATCAAATTCAGGAGGCTGAGGGATAGGGTCCTGTCTCGTATATGGATGTATTCACTCGTACACATGCCGTCGAGCATGTCGACTCAGACGGGAACATCACATACACATGACATGACGAGAAATTTAGGAAGAGTCACGTAAGATTTCATTTTATGTAGAAGTTTATGTAATAATTGTTAAATTATTATAAAATAAGATATCATGATATTAATTTTATATACATTCTTATTTGGTCTTGCAGGAGAAGTTTATGCAGCAACGTCAGATGCGTCTAGCTGAAACTGGACATGAGCAGCTTACTACTGACGAGGAGGACATTATCTTTCAGTCAGTATGGATCCAGCGATGCGGAATAGACGTTATGTATTCGTAAATCAAGTGGTAAAACACTTTTACCTTAATTTAATATTTAGTTATTCGCTTCGTATCTCATTCACATAATGTCTTACCTTAATTTAATATTTAATATTTAGTTATTCACTTGGTATTCCTGAATTGATGGACTAGAGCTGATAAAGCCTTACTCTTTAGTTTTGGATTTTCGTATAAATATGCTAACGATGCATTTATATTATGAAAAAAGATGATTTTAGAAAATAAAGTTTAAAAGCAAAATAAAAAATATTTTTTTTTATATTCCGTTTTTTGAAAGATAATGTAAGGACAAGAGACAATCCATTCTCTCGTCATTCCTTCACCTACCGTTGGAAACACAAAATACAAAACATAATATAAATCAAACACTTAAAGAAATGAAAAAAACTTATTTTAATAAATGAACAACGAGATTTGAACGTCTTAAGAGTATGAAATAACAAAATGTGGAAGAGTGTATTGAGTCTTCACTTAGTTTGAAGCTAAACTAATTTGATTGGCGAATGTCTTTCGGAAACTTAGTATGAAATAACAGAATGGTTAATATTGCATGAAACTTTATCATTTTTAATGAAGAATGGTCTAATGGTTAATAATTTTTTTTTTAAATAATTGTTACAGTCCATCAGTCAGTAGGCACGGGGCAAACAGACTAGAGTTGCTATAGCCTCCGTAGAGATTGAGGGTTTGAGAGCTAGGGTGGAACAGCTTGAGGAGCAGAATCGCCGCCAAGCTATCAAGACAACTCAGCTTCTAGATCGACGCTTAGCGGAGTTTGCACATGAGTTTGAGCGATTCCCTTCATCAGCTGGTTCTGCAGAGAATGAGGATTAGTGATGGATGGATAGGTATGTTTTGTGGTTGGGCATGCACATATATGACTAGTTTGCTATGGTATGGATCTATGACTGTGGGTTGACATTTTGCATATATTTTGACGGTAAAAATGATGTGATGGATTGACATTTTGCTTGTATTTTGATGCTAGACATGATGCGGTGGGTCGACGTAGTAAATTTGATGTATTATATGTTGTTGTAATGGTAAACTTGTTATGGTTTATTTGTTTTTTGTGGTTTTCACGATTTTTTGGGTAAGTTGGTATGGTTTGCATGATTTGTGTATGGAATATTGTGCTGGGATTATAGACCGATGGTCTGAATACGTGAATTGAGGTGAATGGGGACTGGAAGGCTAAATAGCAGGAGAAATATATAAAAAATGCAGTTTTTTCGACGGCTTCCGACGGTCTGCAAGTACACTTCGGATTTACGGTCTCCGACGGCTGAGGATGGCCTATTGGTCAACATATGTAACGGTTTCCGACGGTCGTCGGAAACCGATGCCAACAGTCTCAAGCCGTTGGAAATGTAATCGACGAGCTCTGTCGGCAGCTGTCGAAAATACTATTTCCCGACGCCTAGATTTCCGACAGCTTTTTCCGACGGCCGCCGACGGCAAAAAGCCGTCGGAAATCCGTATTATTGTTGCAGTGTTATTTGTGCATCAGGTCTTATAGTAAACATCGAAAAATGTATTTGCTAGCGTGTGTAACAAAGCTGTAATACTAATGGAGTCAGTAGATGATATGGATGATGGTTTGATCTGTCTGAAGAGCATGTCAACCTGACAATTACATAAAAATATGATTTAGTAGAGTAGGAAGCATAAGAAGATAAATATATAGTTTAAAAGAGTCTAAATCATGCATTCACTGGCTATTTGGCAAACCAAGAAAAACTAAAATAACAGGGACTCACAAAGGAGTGGTAAAATACTTTACCAAAAGGGTATATGTAATAAAAGAGAAGGTAAGAAAAAACATGTTCATAATCAATGAGAATGAAATTGAGGTTTATACGATTTAGGACAAAAATTTCGCAGTAGGAAAAAGGTATTAACATTTGGATGTATCAGTATGTGAGATAAAACAGATACAAATCGGACACATAAGGAGAAGATGTTAAATTCTCAAAATAATAGAAAGTCATGACTTTGTCATTGTTATTATTATACGTATATCTGCATTGTAAATGTATTTAATCACTGTGCCAATGCTGTTCATCAGCAATAGACCGACTACAAGAGAAACATAAAGTGTAAACTGATAACACTGCTGCCAATAGAATTAAATATGTGAAATAACTCCGTTTAGTAGCAATAAGCTAGGGATGGTCAAAAAATGTAGTCGTTCCCAGAATTGAAGCCATAACATGCTCCGTACAAAAAAAAAAGCTTACAAAATAACTTTTGGTTTTAAAAGTGTTTTTGGTCCATTCCCTATATATGATATTGGAACCGTCATTTTGATGAGGATCAGATTGAAAATAAAAACCCTAAAACCAACCTTTCCCCAAAACCTAAAATATGGCGGCTAGCACCTGATTTTCTTTTTCCTCTCGATTTGATCGAGATGAAAGGCATTCGCGTGGATATCCAAGAGAGGGCTAGCGTTATTGTCAAGCCTATGATTCAATCGATCCAAGGTTCTTCGAGGCGGCGAGTTATCTGTTTGTTCGTCATAGGCATGAAATTTTCACTTAAATTGATTTTCTATTACTATTTTGCAATAAACCTGTAGTTTAATTTGTTAACCCGTTTTAATTAGGGTTGTCGATTAGATCGTAAATACCCAACAGTGGTATTAGAGCCTAGAGTTTGCAAAATCAGTAATTTTGAAACTGTGATTTAGGTTCATATGTTTTTAATTATTAGATAATCGAAATTATAAAATCCTAAATTCAAGTCTTAATGATAAATACGATTCAAGGTGAAAATGTTTTACTTTATATTTGTCACAATCTGTAAAAACCGCTTCACTATAAACAAAGTTTTTATTTAATATAAAACTTTGAAGTGGATTTTTATTAGTTAAGTCTGAATCTTAATTGAGTTTTAAAATTGGTTTTACCTTGATTGGTAATTAGAATCCTGTTGTTGGAATTTAATGTAAATTCACTTATAAAGTCAAGGCGAAAATTGTTTCACTTTAAACCAAAATTGTATTCGATACTAAAATAAATTGTTTACTGCAGTTAAATTTTGTTATATGATATAAAGTTTAAAAAGGGATTCGTGCTTAATACTGAAATTTGATTCAGTTTTTATATTGATGTTATATTGTCTTAATTAAAGGGATCGGATTGTATTTGAACTGATTTTAAATGTTAAAAATGTCATCCATTTAAGTCATTTAAACTGAGTTTAGTTGATTAACGTTTTGCATTTATGTTATTTGATTGCAAAATGATGTGATTTCACTTTTCAAAAACAATTGTTGATTTTGAAAAACCAAACCAGTATTGATATTTCAGAGCCAGATTTAAGATCATAGTTCTTTAATTATTGAAATTGGTTTATACTTATATGAATTCTCGCAAATTAAATCTTTGTGAACTTTGAAGCGAGAGTTATATGAAAATTCATGAATGAAGTGAAATTGTTTCACCGCATATAAAACTTGTAATTGATACAAATTTCTAAATGAAATTATGAATTTTCATTAAGTTGTGTACTGATCTGCTTGTATAGATAAACAGTGATAAACCAATTATCAAAACTTCTGATTAATTTTGATTTACCGAAATGAATTAAATGTAAATTTGTTAAGACAAAATTTGGTTTTTGATCTTTATACTTGGGTGTAAGATCAGAACTCTTGATTGGTTTTGATTTCAAATCAATACATGTTTATAAGATTATAGAATCAGAAATGGATGCATATGGATTTTGATCAACTAAACCAATATTTTGAAATCTGATTTTAAACAATATATAGAATTTGATTCTCAGTTCTGGTTTTATGATGTTTATACATAGTTATTTAATAGGATCAACATCGTAATTTGATCTTAAGGTCACTTATAGTATTGATGCATATGTAATATGATGTATAACAGTCTATAAACTAGCCACTTTTGGCTATTCTATGTTACCATATTACACATAGAACGATTAGTATAACATGATATATTGACATCATAATGTACTAGTATATCGATGTGAACCTGGGTAATAAATTGAGGTTATTAATATAATTCTGGGATTAAATGATTCACATCATATATTTATATGTACTGACCTATCTAGTGATGTATATGTATATAAATGTTCATTTTGAGTTTTGCAAATCATAAAGTATGTCCATATACTCTGAAATGTTATATGTTATACCACTAAGGTCTAAATATTGATCACTATTTAAAATAATAAATTGATTCTGGTGTAACATTGTGTAAATATACATATAGTTTACAAATATGCCTGTAGTCATGGAACAACAGTATGTGTATTGTTTATATTAAGATATAATATGTGCATATTACATCTGTTAGACTCTGTTTACAGAATTTCCCTGTGTACTGATATTCATATATGATCAACCACCATGCTAACATTCCATTGTGATCTTAATATAAGCTATATTGATGAACATAGCTTACTAAGTTATTTAGATAAATTTAAGTCTGTTACTTGAGCACGTAGTTGTAATGCCAATTGAATTATGTGTAACCCTCTATATGGTATTAATATTTGATATCATATGATGTTGTATGTATTAAGCCTGTATTTATACATATAAATATGTATATTATTGAAACTGGGCTGTAAACATATAGGATTTGATCCTAAAACTGAATACAAATCTAAAATTGTTTTAGTATACTGCTATAAAATACACATCTTATATTAAGATATATAGATGTATGTGCACATAATATATATATGTGTATATATACTGGGTCTCTGAATTTACAATATGGCATAATTTTCATGCTACTAAAACTGTTACTCTTTTTGCTGTTTTTATTCTCAGTTGCTAATTATTTTAGATTTGTGTGTATGTATATATATGGGGGCGGCTATTAGGACACAAAATTAGACACAAACTTGGAGGCACAAAGCCTCAACCGTTGGATCTTTTTGTCTTTATGTGGAGAGGTGTAATTCATGGGGTGATCCAATGGTGAAGATTAGTTGTGTCACCAATTGTCTCTAAATTTTGTGTCCCAATAGAATTTCCATATATATATATATATATATATATATATATATATGGACAGTTTAAAATGTTTAAATCAAGACAGCTTTAATATCAAATATCTAGGTAGCTTATATGTTTGAGTCTATTTAGTAGATGTTTGAATATAAATATAAATATTGCATGTATGAATGCTATGCTTGGTTTAATACTACAATTTAAATGTGTATGTGATTCAATCTACTATTTCACATTGAAGCTTGATGGTGTCTATTTTTCAATGATATTCAGTTGTTTTAGACATTATAAATATTGTAAAAAGGGAATATTGATTCCTGCAAATATAAACACCAGACTTGGAGCATGTAATCCACCAGAATATAAATTAGTTTGTATTATTCATTAATGTATATAGTCGATATATATATATGTTTGAATTTAAACAATCTATATTGCATTGTTTATTTTCAAATGAAAATCCGCTGTCATATGTTTATTGTAAATATTTGCAGTCAACATTGTTGTCAGGTTCAGTATGACTAAAACAAAAGGAACAGAGAAGGACATGCTTAAGCACGGATGTTTAAACTTCTATAATAATTGGAATTTGGCAAGTTTTTCGGAAAACCGATCTATAAAACCATGTATAAAGATACATAGTAATGTTATTATTGTAGCAAATTTCAATTGAATGTATATATATGTATATATGTATGTATATATATATATGCTTTAATATATGTATTGGTTCTCGATATAAGATGTTTGTTAATTTGGAATGAACTGAAAACATGGAACTGGAATAATGTATTATTAATTATCAAATGGTCTGAACCTACATGTGCATAATTGTTGTTTTATGTTAATCTGGAATGTTTCAGTTCAATCTGAGTATCATATGTAATGCTTGCTAGATACTTGTCTTGATGTTATGTTCTTTATACTATTATTCAACTGTGTATATACATATGATGATTAATGCTTCCATGCGGCTTATTTACTCTTCTAGAAATAAACTTATATGTCTCCCGCATATACAACATTAAATATGATAAATATCAATGAATAGGTTTTAAGATATGCGGCTTTGTAATGTTTGATATTAGATATCAAAGGGGGTTGTTCTTATAAATGGGCCCTCAAAGCTATGTTGTATTCTATGCTATATGGGCTGAATGTCATTCAAATGTGAATAATAAAATTTTATAGAAAATCCATTATAGATTTGAATATTGTATTTGATACAAAGTTAAAATTACCAACGGTTTTGTAATATTCAAAAGAAATATAGGCATGATTCCTGTATAATGCTGAATATATATACACACACATACACGTACATGATTCATATATATATATATATATAATTTAAATCCAATTTATATTATGAATGCATACATTTTGATATATGTAATTAACTCTAATAATGTTCACCACTACGAATTATAAAATCTCTCTAATGCAAATTTTGTTATATTAAGTCATGGTGAAGTCTTCCAATAATAGACCCATCAATGTCAGTCTCATTAGATGTTACTAACGCCAAAGTGTTGTGCACCTTTTTATTTTGGTTATATGTGGCAGGAGTAATTGTGGTGCTTCGACTGCATTATTGGGTATGATTTAACCAAGGCTGCATAATAGGATTATGGCCTTAGAGACAATAGCATGAATTATTCTATATCTTGAGCAAATGAATAATACTGAAAAAAATGTTCATCATGCGATCCAAGAATTTTATATGATATAATTGATATAAGATGTCTACCAAAAAGGTTATGTTTTGGGTTATTAGCCAAACCTAGGTCAAGGCGTGACTAGATATAGATCTTGGAACACCATTATATATATATACCGATATATATATTGTTGACATGCTTTTTAGTCAAAGCAGTCACACGTGAAATTTCTGATTAGCAACACGTTCAAGCACTAAGAACATCGTCAGAAGACATGAAGCGATTTGGTTGAAGTTGCAACTCAAACATAAAAAGGCCCGAAACTCCTAATAAATGACCTCTTTCGGGCAAGAAAACTTCAATTACGAGGCCTTTCCCAGTAACCCTTGTAGCCCTTTGAATTAGCTTTAGGTAGAGTTTTCGTTTGGTCAAAACGGCCTTACAGTTTGGAAGATACGCCTGTTTCCGTGAACGCGCGCAGAACTGGAATATTTTGAAGACTTGGGTTTATGGCATAGGTGAAGTCCCGGATTGGATCGAGATACCAGGTCGATTCGGGTATATCCGGTTCGGATGGGAAAGGAACCGGACCAATGGCATGCGATGGAACGCTTCAACTTGACAAATATCTCAGGCTATCTCCGGTTTGGTTCGGAGTGAGGAAGATCCGGACCGCCTAGGTTTACTGAAACAAGACAGCTCTCTGGATCGAAGACTCAACTCGGTTCGGATCGGACCCGAACTGAACCGCCTCGAACTGTTCTTGCATAACTCCTTTGACTGATTCTAATTGCGTAACTATCTCCTATTAACTGGGATCTAACTCCACTTGGCAAAGCACGAAATGGAGAGGATTTCTCCACTACTTGTACTTCATTTCAGGACTCTTGGGATCCATGCCATGTGGCATCCGAACCGAAACCCGATCACAGCTATAAATACACCATTTGAAGGATTATCAAAGGACTTTTGGCACTTGTTCTTCATGGCATCCACCATTGTTACGCGATAAGAACTTTGTGCTTCTCAAACTAAATTAACGTAAAGTGCATGTATAAACTCTTGTATTCTCATTCAACACACGGATTGTGTGTCTTCATGTAACAGATTCTTGTAATCTGTCAGTATAAAATTAAGATTATAAAGTGGACATAGTCTTGGATTGAGCCGAGCCATTATAAAATCCTCATGTGTCTCCTATTATTTTACTATTCCTGCATTCTGTGATCCATGATTTATGATTGTGAGGACTTCACACCGTATTTAGGTGTTAGTACCGGATTTTGCTCTAACATTTTGGTACACCAGGAAGGGGGCACACGATATAACTTCTCCTACTAGCTTGAAAGGAATCAGGTTGCCTGGATTTTGAATCAATGGCCAAACAAAAACTCCCACATCCTCAAAATGTAAGCACGAGAAACGAGGCAAGCCAGGAGGCGTCCTCTCATGGAAATCTGTCAGCATACTTGACAAGAGAAGAGATGGGTGGAGTTCTCGCTGAATTGAGAACCCAGATGCCAAGTCAAGATGATCTCCTCCGGAAAACACAGGAGATGATGGACAAATTCTTCGCTCGGATGAATGGAAGGAAGAGCAACAACATACAACTCACTGGATTTGATACGGCTCAAGCAGCAGCTCAAGGCACATCTGCTCAGCCCAACCGGATCAGATTTTCTCCGACCCAGGGAACCACTTGGGCTCGGGGGAAATCCCCTCTATCTTGGAAATAGTCAGGCTCGACATTCTTTCGCTCTTGTTCAGATGGACAATCAGGCACCAACTTCATCTCAACAGCAACCTAATGTGGCTCGG
The DNA here is from genome assembly GCA_030737875.1 of Allium sativum. NCBI lineage: Eukaryota > Viridiplantae > Streptophyta > Magnoliopsida > Asparagales > Amaryllidaceae > Allium > Allium sativum. The sequence continues at coordinate 375,058,552 of CM060913.1, forward strand.
AACAGAGAACCATGTCTGGGTCGGGTCGGACCCTCCGATCCGCACACCACATTCAATTGGCATCTGATGCGATACAAACGGCATGTGGAAGTTCGGTCGGCTCGGAACAGCAAATATAAACTTCCAGTTCAAGAACCTTACAACGATAGAACAGATCCTACCGTGCATCTAATGCGATACAAACGGCATATGGAAGTTCAATCGGCATCGGAAAACATTATGGCAAAATGTTTTCCTCTCTTTTTAACTGATATAACCACTATGTAGATTCGGCAGCTAAAATTTGAATCGATCAACAGCTGGAACATGTTGGTCGCCCGCTTCATTGAACAATTTCGGGTCAACATTGCATGATCCAAGAACGTAATGTTGCTCACTACAATCAATCAGAGGTCTGAAGAAACTCTGCATTCATTTCTGGAAAGATTCAACGTTGCGGCAATATCAGTTGATCGACCTGGCCCATTTGTGGTATTGATAGCGGCAGTATCCGGCATTCTAGATGAGTCGGAATTCAAAAAGTCTTTGTACCGAAATCCAGCTTGAAATCTCGGTGAATTTTACCTTGAAGTAGATAGATTTCTACAGGAAGAAGATGCCACTTCCGAGAAGCGCATTCTCGACGTTAACATGCTTAAAGACGGAGGACCGGCTGGTTCTGGAAAAGGCAAAGGAAAAGCTGCTGTCAAGAATAAGCGCAACACTCATCCCCGGAGAGAGCCTAGATATGAAAAGTAAACTGAACTCAGTGCTTTAATATTTGACATATACATGGACACGAACGGTGCCATCTTCTACCCAAAGCCTCCCAGGAGGGATCCATCGCAAAGAGAATGCGATTTTGGAAAACATTGCATATTTCATGACATGGACAGTCATGATACAAATGACTGTAAGCACTTATGTGATCTGATAGGGAAGAAGATTAGACGTGGAGAGTTACCCGAGTACATTAAACATCCAACAGCGCCTGCGTCCGCGCTGCCACCACCTGCTCCCTAGAGAGGGAATGACCCTAGATCAAGCTCTCGTGGGCTCATCATCAACTGATTTGGATTGGATCACTCTGCATTTTCAGCATTTCTTAGGATTTAAGATATGTTTTTGCTTCCTTTAGGTTTACTGATTGGCTAAATCGGGGTATGCACGTATGGGGTTAGGATTTTACCCCAAAGCATGCTCTCAATTCGATGATAAACCAATCAGGATTTACTTTGGTTTTGTATTTTGAATCAAATAGGGAAGGACTTTCCGAGCATGAATTATGATTAGAAAATTTAAGTATGGCTTATACTTATCTCGAATCCCTAGGTATGGATTACGCCTAGGGACAGATTATCTTGTCAGGCTGTGGCAAGTGTAGCTCCATCTGAGCATGAGTATGGATTGTACTTGACTTAATTTCTATGGATTATACTCAGGAACGGCTTGTCGTCTTGTTAGGATTTGGCAAAGGAACTCAATAAAACTCGAGTATGGCCTATGCTCAGTTTGAACTTCTTGGTATGGCTTATGCCTGGAAGGTTAGGTCACTCGCTTGGACTTGACAGGATGAATCGAACGTCTCTCGAGTATAGTTTATGCTCAAACAGATGCCTAAGCATGGTTTATGCTCGAAAAGGTTAAGCAACGCTGTCAAGATTTGATACATCTATTCGTTTCTTTTTATTTGGAGGTATGGATTATACTTATAGCCAGTAGGCCCGGCGTGGACTTGGATTTCTTGGATTATCCAGAACACATCTTCCTTCAACCAGCAAGATATGTTCTAGAGGCCAAAATGGTGACATGCTTTTTAGTCAAAGCAGTCACACATGAAATATCTGGTTAGCAACGCGCTCAAGCACTAAGAACATCGTCAGAAGACATGAAGCGATTGGGTTGAAGTCGCAACTCAAACATAAAAAGGCCCGAAACTCCTAATAGATGACTTCTTTTGGGCCCGAAAACATCAATTACGGGGCTAACCCCGTAGCTCTTGTAGCCCTCTGAATTAGCTTCAAGTAGAGCTATCGTTTGGTCAACACGGCCTTAAGTTTTGGAATATACGCCTGTTTCTGTGAACGCGCGTAGAACTGGAATATCTTATAGACTTGGTTTTATGGCATTTGTGAAGTCTCGGATCGGATCAAGATATCGGGTCTATTCAGGTATATCCGGTTTGGGTAGGAAAGGAACCGACCGATGGCATGCGATGGAACGCTTCAACTTGGCAAATATCTTAGGTTATCTCCGGTTCGGTTCGGAGTGAGGAAGATCCAGACCGTCTGGGTTTACTCAAACAAGACATCGTCTCCGGAGCGAAGACATCAACACGGCTCGGATCGGAACCGAACACAACCACCTCGACCTGCTCCTGCGTAACTCCTTTGACTGATTATAATGGCGTAAATACCTCCTATTAACAAGGATCTAACTCCACATGGCACAGCACGAATTGGAGAGGATTTCTCCACTATTTCCACTTCATTTTGGGATTTTTGGGATGCGTGCTACGTGGCATCCAAACCGAAACCCGATCACAGCTATAAATAAACCATTTGAAGGATTTTCAAAGGAATTTTAGCACTTACTCTTCACGGCATCCACCATGCTACGAGACAAGAAGTTTGTGCTTCTCAAACTAAATTAACATGTAAAGTACGTGTATATGCTCTTGAATTTTCATTCAATTCACAGATTGTGTGTCTTCATGTAACTGATTATTGTAATTTGTCAGGTATAACAATAAGATTATAAAGTGTATGTAGGCTTAGATTGAGTCGAACCACTATAGAAACCTCGTGTGTCTCCTCTTATTTTACTGTTTCTACATTCTGTGATCTGTGATTGTGAGGACTTCACACCGTATTTGGGTGTTAGTACCATATTTTGGTTTAACATTTTGTTGCACCAGGAAGGGGGCACACGATACAACTTCTCCTATTAGCTTGAAAGGAATCAGGTTGCCTTGATTTTGAATCAATGGCCAAACGAAAACTCCCCCGTTCAGAGAACGTAGGCCTGAGAAACGAGGCGATCCAGGAGGCTTCCTCTTGTGGAAATCCCTCAGCATACTTGACAATAGATGAGATGGATGGAGTTCTTGCTAAATTGAGAACCCAGATGGCAAGGCAAGATGATCTCCTCCAGAAACAACAGGTGACGATGGACGAATTCTTCACCCCGATGAATGGAAGGCCGGGCAACAACACACAACTCACTGGAATTGACACGACTCAAGCAGCAGCTCAAGGCACATCTGCTCATCCCGACCAGATCGGATGTTCTCTGACCTGCGGCACCACTTGGGCTCAGGGGCAATCCCTCTCTCTTGGAAATAGTCAGACTCGACCTTCTTCCGCTTCGGTTCGGATGGACACTTAGGCACCAACTTCAGCTCAATAGCAACCTAATGTGACTTGGAACAGAGAACCAAGTCCGGATCGGTTCAGACCCTTCGATCCACACACTACCGATCCAAACCGGATCACGTCCTGGGTGCCCTATCACTTTCCTGAAGGCTAACTGGAGGCACCGACTCCGATCTTGGCGATATGCAACAACTTCTTGATGGAAATCGTCTTGCAAATTTGACCAAACACCTCTCGAGAGGTTGCAGCTATCAGAATGACATAGCTGATGTCAACCACAATCCATTCACATATGGAATTAGGAATTCTTGCAATCTCGCTGATTTCAAACTTCCAGTTCTAGACCCTTACAACGGTAGAACAGATCCTACCATGCATTTGATGCGATACAAACAACATATCGAAGTTCAATCGGCATCAGAAAACGTTATGGCAAAATGTTTCCTCTCTTTTTGACTGATATAGCTGCTATGTGGATTTGGCAGTTGGAATCTGAATCGATCAACAGCTGGAACATGTTGGTTTCCCGCATCATTGAATAATTTTGGGTCCATATTGCACGACCCAAGAACGTAATGTCACTCACTACAATCAAGCAGAGGTTTGGATAAACTCTACGTTCATTTCTGGAAAGATTCAACGTTGTAGCAGCATCAATTGATCGACCTGAACCGTCAATGGTATTGATTGCGGCAGTATCCGGCATTCTGGATGAGTCGGAATTCAAAAAGTTTTTGTACCAAGATCCACCTCGAAATCTTGATGAATTTTACCTTGAAGCTGATAGATTTTTACGGGTAGAAGATGCCACTTCCAAGAAGTGCATTATCGACGTTAACATGCTTAAAGACGGAGGACCGTCTGATTTTGGAAAAGGTAAAGTTGCTGTCAAGAATGACCTCAACACTCAGCCTCGAAGAGGGCCCAGATATAAAAGGTACACTGAACTCAGTTCTTCACTATTTGACATCTACATGGACACGAACGGTGCCATCATATACCCAAAGCCTCCCAAGAGGAAGCCATCGGATAGAGAATGCGATTTTGGAAAACATTGCATATTTCATGACATGGACAGTCATGATACAAATGACTATTGGCACTTGCGTGATCTGATAGAGGAGCGGGTTAGACGTGGAGAGCTACCCGAGTACATTAAACAACCAATAACGCCTACGTCCGCGCTGCCACCACCTGCTCCTTGGAGAGTCAAGCTCTCGTGGGCTCATCATCAACTGATCTGGATTGGATCACTCTGCATTTTCAGCATTTTTTAGGATTTAAGATATGTTTTTGCTTCCTTTAGGTTTTCCGGTTGGCTAAATCGGGGTACACACGTATGGGGTTAGGATTTAGCCCTAAAACGTGCACTGGATTCGATGACAAACCAATCAAGATTTACTTTGGTTTTGTATTTTGAATTGAATAAGGAAGGACTTTCCAAGCATGAATTATAACTGGAAAATTTAAGTATGTCTAATACTTATCTCGAATCCCTAGGTATGGTTACGCCTAGGGACGGACTATCTTGTCAGGCTGTGGCAAGTGTAGCTCCATCTCGGCATGAGTATGGATTGTACTTGATTGAATTTCTAAGTATGGATTATACTCAGGAACGGCTTTTCGCCTTGTCAGGATTTGGAAAAGGAACTCAATAAAACTCAAGTATGGCCTATGCTCAGTTTGAACTTCTTGGTACGGCTTATGCCTGGAAGGTTAGGTCCCTTGCTAGGATCTTGCAGGATGATTCGAACATCTCTTGAGAATAGATTATGTTCAAACAGACACGTAAGCATGGTTTATGCTTGAAAAGGTTAAGCAACGCTGTCAGGATTTGACACATCTGTCCGTTTCTTTTTATTTGCAGGTATGGATTATACTTGTAGTTGGTAGGCCCGGCGTGGCCTTGGATTTCTTGGATTATCCAAAACAAATCTTCCTTTAACCAACAAGATATGTTCTGGGGGGCAAAATGTTAAAATGCTTTTTAGTCAATGTAGTCACACGTGAAATGTCTAGTTAGCAATGCGCTCAAGCACTAAGAACATCGTCAGAAGACATGAAGCGATTTGGTTGAAGTCGCAACTCAAACATAAAAAGTCTTGAAACTCCTAATAGATGACCTCTTTTGGGCCCGAAAACATCAATTACGGGGCTATTCCCCATAGCTCTCGTATCCATTTGAATTAGCTTCAGGTTGATCTTTCGTTTGGTCAAAACGGCCTTAAGTTTTGGAAGATATGCCCGTTTCTGTGAACGCGCGTAGAACTGGAATATCTTGAAGACTTGGGTATATGGCAATGGTGAATACCGGATCGGATCGAGATACCGGGTCTATTTAGGTATATCCAGTTCGGATAGGAAAGGAACCGGACCGATGGCATACAATGGAAAGCTTCAGCTTGGCAAATTTCTCAGGTTATCTACCGTTTGGTTAGGAGTGAGGAACATCCAGACTGCTTGGGTTTACTGAAACAAGGCAGCGTCTCCGGATCGAAGACATCAACTCGGTTCAGATCGGACCCGAACCGGACCGCCTCGACCTTCCCCTGCACAATTCTTTTGACCGATTCTAATGGCATAACTACCTCCCATTAACCCGGATCTAACTCCACTTGGCAAAGCACGAACTGAACAGGATTTCTCCACTACTTCCACTTCATTTCGCGGTTTTTGGAATGCGTGCTACATAGCATCCGAATCGAAACCCGATCACAGCTATAAGTACACCATTTGAAGGTTTTTCAAAGGACTTTTGGCACTTCTTCTTCACAGCATCCACCATTGCTACGAGACAAGAACTATGTGCTTCTCAAACTAAATTAACTTGTAGAGTACGTGTATAAACTCTTGTATTTTCATTCAACACATGGATTGTGTGTCTTTATGTAACTGATTATTGTAATCTGTCAGTACAACAATAAGATTATAAAGTGAATGTAGGCATGGATTGAGTCGAACCACTATAGAAACCTCGTGTATCCCCTCTTATTTTACTGTTTCTGCATTATGTGATCTGTGTTTTGTGATTGTGAGGACTTCACACCGTATTTGGGTGTTAGTACCAGATTTTGGTTTAACATTTTGGCGCGCTAGGAAGGGGCACACGATACAACTTCTCCTACTAGCTTGAAAGGAATCAGATTGCCTTGATTTTGAATCAATGGCCAAACGAAAACTCCTCCGTCCTGAGAATGTAGGCATAAGAAACGAGGCGAGCCAGGAGGCTTCCTCTTATGGAAATCCGTCAGCATACTTAAAGAGAAGAGATGGATAGAGTTCTTGTTAAATTGAGAACCCAGATGGGAAGGCAAGATGATCTCCCCTGGAAACAACAGGAGATAATGGACGAATTCTTCGCCCGGATGAATGGAAGGCCGAGCAACAACATACAACTCACTGGAATTGACACGGCTCAAACAGCATCTCAAGGCACGTCTGCTCATCCCAACCAGATCGGATCGGATGTACTCCGACCCGCGGCATCACTTGGGCTCAGGGGCAATCCCCACTCTCTTGGAAATATTTAGGCTCGACCAACTTCCGCTCCAGTTCGGATGGACACTTAGGCACCAACTTCAGCTCAACAACAACCTAATGTGGCTCGGAACAGAGAACCAATTCCGGGTCGGTTCGGAACCTTCGATCCGCACACTACCGATCCAAATCGGATCACATCCCGGGTGCCCCATCACTTTCCTAAAGGCTAACTGGAGGCACCGGCTCCAATCTTGGCGATATGCAACAGCTTCTTAATGGAAATCGACTTGCAAATTTGATCGAACGCCTCTTGAGAGGTTGCACCTATCCAAATGACATGGATGACATCACCCACAATCCATTCACATGTGAAATCAGGAATTCTTGCACTCCCCCGGATTTCAAACTTCTAGTTCTAGAACCTTACAATGGTAGAATATATCCTACCATTCATTTGATGCAAAACAAACAACGTATGGAAGTTCAATCGGGATCAGAAAACATTATGGCAAAATGTTTTCCTCTCTTTTTGACTGATATAGCTGCTATGTGGATTCGGCAGCTGGAATCTGAATCGATCAACAGCTGGAATATGTTGGTCACCCGCTTCATTGAACAATTTCGGGTCCATATTGCTCGATCCAAGAACGTAATGTCGCTCACTACAATCAAGCAGAGGTTTGGAGAAACTCTGCGTTCATTTCTGGAAAGATTCAATGTTGCAGTAACATCAATTGATCGACCTGAACCATCTATGGCATTGATGGCGGTAGTATCCGGCATTTTGGATGAGTCGGAATTCAAAAAGTTATTGTACCGAGATCCACATCAAAATCTCGGTGAATTTTACCTTGAAGCAGATAGATTTCTGCAAGAAGAAGATGCCACTTCCGAGAAGTGCATTCTCGACATTAACACGCTTAAAGACGGAGGATCGTCTGATTCTGGAAAAGGCAAAGGAAAAGCTGCTGTCAAGAATGACCTCAACACCCAGCCCCGGAGAGGGCCCAGATATGAAAAGTACACTGAACTCAGTTCTTCACTATTTGAAATCTACATGGACACGAACAGTGCCATCTCCAACCCAAAGCCTCCCAGGAGGGATCCATCGCAAAAAGAATGTGATTTTGGAAAATATTGCATATTTCATGACATGGACGGTCATGATACAAATGACTGTAGGCACTTACGTGATCTGATAGAGGAGCGGGTTAGACGTGGAGAGCTACCCGAGTACGTTAAACAAACAACAGCTTCTGCGTCCGCACTGCCACCACCTGCTCCCCGGAGAGGGAATGTCCCTGGATCGAGCTCTCGTGGGCTCATCGTCAACTGATATGGATTGGATCACTGTGCATTTTCAGCATTTTTTAGGATTTAAGATATGTTTTTTCTTCCTTTAGGTTTTCCGATTGGCTAAATCGAGGTACACACGTATGGGGTTAGGATTTAGTCCCAAAGCGTGCACTGAATTCGATGACAAACCAATCAGGATTTACTTTGGTTTTGTATTTTGAATTGAATAAGGAAGGACTTTCTGAGCATGAATTATGATTGGAAAATTTAAGTATGGCTAATACATATCTCGAATCCCTAGGTAAGGATTATGCTTAGGTACGGACTATCTTGTCAGGCTGTGGCAAGTGTAGCTCCATCCCGGCATGAGTACGGATTGTACTCGATTGAATTTCTATGTATGGATTATACTCAGGAATGACTTTTCACCTTGTTAGGATTTGGAAAAGGAACTCAATAAAACTCGAGTATGTCCTATGCTCAGTTTGAACTTTTTGGTATGGCTTATGCCTGGAAGGTTAGGTCCCTCGCTAGGACCTTGCAGGATGATTCGAACATCTCTTGAGTATAGTTTATGCTCAAATAGACACCTAAGCATGGTTTATGCTTGAAAATGTTAAGCAATGCTGTCAGGATTTGACACATCAGTCCGTTTCTTTTTATTTGCAGGTATGGATTATATGTAGCTGGCAGGCCCGGCGTGGCCTTGGATTTCTTGGATTATCCAAAACACAACTTCCTTTAACCAGCAAGATATGTTTTGGGGGACAAAATGTTGACATGATTTTTAGTCAAAGTAGTTACACTGAAATGTCTGGTTAGCACCGCGCTCAAGCACTAAGAACATCAACAGAAGACATGAAGCGATTTGGTTGAAGTCGCAACTCAAACATAAAAAGGCCTGAAACTCCTAATAGATGACCTCTTTTGGGCCCGAAAACATCAATAACAGGGATATTGCCTATAGATCTTGTAGCCTTCTAAATTAGCTTCTGGTAGAGCTTTCGTTTGGTCAAAACGGCCTTAAGTTTTGAAAGATAAGACCGTTTCCGTGAACGTGCGTAGAACTGGAATATCTTGAAGGCTTGGGTTTATGACATTGGTGAAGTCCCTAATCAGATCGAGATATTGGGTCTGTTCGGGTGTATCCGGTTCGGATAGGAAAGGAACCAGACTGATGGCTTGCGATGTAATGCTTCAACTTGGCAAATATCTCAGGTTATCTTCGGTTCGGTTCGGAGTGAGGAAGATCCGGACCGCTTGGGTTTACTGAAACAAGACGTCTCTGGATCGAAGACATCAACTCGGTTCGGATCGGACCCGAACCGAACCACCTCAACCTACTCCTACATAACTCCTTTGACTGATTCTAATGGCGTAACTACCTCCTATTAACCCCGGATCTAACTCCGCTTGGAAAAGCACGAACTAGAGAGGATTTCTCCTCTACTTCCACTTCAATTCGGGATTTTTGGGATGCTACTCCATGGCATCCGAACCGAAACCTGATCACAGCTATAAATACACCATTTGAAGGATTTTCAAAGGACTTTTGGCACTTGTTCTTCACGACATCCACCATTGCTACGAGACAAGAACTTTGTGCTTCTCAAACTAAATTAACATGTAAAGTGCGTGTATAAAATGTTGTATTTTCATTCAACACACGGATTGCATGTCTTCATGTAACTGATTATTGTAATCTATCAGAATAAAAATAAGATTATAAAGTGGATGTAGGCTTGGATGAGCCGCACCACTATAGAAACCTCGTGTGTCTCGTTTTATTTTACTGTTTCTGCACTCTGTGATCTATGATTTTTAATTGTGAGGACTTCAGACCGTATTTGGGTGTTAGTACCAGATTTCAGTTTAACATTTTGGCATGCCAGGAAGGGGGCACCTGATATAACTTATCCTACTAGCTTGAGAGGAATCAGATTGCCTTGATTTTGAATCAATGGCTAAACGAAAACTACCCCGTCCAAAGAATGTAGGCACGAGAAACGAGGCAAGCCAGGAGGCTTCCTCTTGTGGAAATTCGTCAGCATACATGACAAGAGAAGATATGAATGGAGTTCTCGCTAAATTGAGAACTCAGATGGCAAGGAAAGATGATCTCCTTCGGAAACAACAGGAGATGATGGATGAATTCTTCGCCCGACTGAATGAAAGGCCGATCAACAACATACAACTCACTGGAATTGACACGGCTCAAGCAGCAGCTCAAAGCACATCTGCTCATCCCAACCAGATCGGATCGGCTGTTCTCCGACCCGCGGCACTACTTGGGCTAAGGGAAATCCCCTCTCTCTTGGAAATAGTCTGGCGCGACCTTCTTTCGCTCCAGTTCGGATGGACACTTAGGCACCAACTTCAGCTCAACAGCAACCTAATGTGGCACGGAATAGAGAACCAGGTCTGGGTCGGTTCGAACCCTTCGATCCACACACTACCGATCCAAACCGAATCACATCCCGGGTGCCCCATCACTTTCCTGAAGGCTAACTGGAGGCACCGACTCCGATCTTGGCGATATGCAACAGCTTCTTGATGGAAATCGGCTTGCAAATTTGATCGAATGCCTCTCGAGAGGTTGCACCTATCAGAATGACGTGGATGATGTCATTCACAATACATTCACATGTGAAATCAGGAATTCTTGCAATCCCCCAGATTTCAAACTTCCAGTTCTAGAACCTAACAACGTTAGAACGGATCCTACCATGCAATTGATGCGATACAAACGACATATGGAAGTCCAATCGGCATCAGAAAACATTATGGCAAAATATTTTCCTCTCTTTTTCAATGATATAGCTGTCGTGTGGATTCGATAGCTGAAATCTGAATCAATCAACAGTCGAAACATGTTGATCGCCCGCTTCATTGAATAATTTCGGGTCCATATTGCACGACCCAATAATGTAATGTCACTCACTATTATCAAGCAGAGGTTTGGAGAAACTCTGCGTTCATTTATGGAAAGATTCAACGTTGCGGCAGCATCAATTGATCGACTTGAATCATCTATGTTATTGATGGCAGCAGTATCCGGCATTCTGGATGAGTCAAATTCAAAAAGTCTTTGTATCGAGATCTACCTCGAAACCTCGGTGAATTTTACCTTGAAGCAGATAGATTTCTACATGAAGAAGATTCCACTTCCGAGAAGCGCATTCTCAACGTTAACACGCTTAAAGAGAGAGGAACGTCTGATTCTGGAAAAGGCAAAGGAAAAAGCTGCTGTCAAGAATGACTGCAACACTCAGCCCTAGAGAGGGCCCAGATGTGAAAAGTACACAGAATTCAGTTCTTCACTATTTGACATCTACATGGACACGAACGGTGCCATCTCCTACCCAAAGCTTCCCAGGAGGAAGCCATCGCAAAGCGAATGTGATTTTGGAAAACACTGCATATTTTATGACATGGACGGTCATGATACAAATGACTGTAGGCACTTACGTGATCTGATAGAGGAGCGGGTTAGACGTGGAGAGCTACCCGAGTACATTAAACAACCAATAGTGCCTGCGTCCGCGCTGCCATCACCAGCTCCCCCGAGAGGGAATGACCCTGGATCGAGCTCTTGTAGGCTCATCATCAACTGATATGGATTGGATCACTCTGCATTTTCATCATTTTTTAGGATTTAAGATATGTTTTTGCTTCCTTTAGGTTTTCCGATTGTCTAAATCGGGGTACACACGTATGGGGTTAGGATTTAGCCCTAAAAAGTGCACTGGATTCGATGACAAACCAATCAGGATTTACTTTGGTTTTGTATTTTGAATTGAATAAGGAAGGACTTTCCGAGCATGCACTACAAGAAAATGTACATTTGGTTACATGTATTAGTAGCATTTATGGTTTGAAAGCAACAAATGCTATTTTAATCTATTTTTTCGTTTGTTTTTATGCGTTGATGTACACCAAATTAACACTAACAGCCAAACATACCATGTCACATTTATCCCTTTCCTTTCCCCCCAAAACTTCCCTTCCGATGAAAATTTCCCCCTCAAAATTTCTTTCGCTTCACATAGAATTCGTTCCTGAAAATTTTCCCTCCTCCTAAAAGTTTCCCCCCTCAAATTTTACTTCTGATTCACATACGATTTCATCTCACCCTTCATCTTGCCCTCCAATCGTTCGTTCACCTTTCCGTCGCTGCTCTCGTTCAGAAGCCCTAAAATCTGAGTTTGCTAATTTGGAACGTTTCAGATCTAGAAATCAATTGAGATCTTCGTTCAGATTGAGGTAAGATTTGTTAAAAATTATTTCATATTTACAAATTATCGTTTCCAGATCTAGTATTTGATTGAGATTATGTTAACTTGGTTGCATCGACAGTTTTCATATTTCTTGATGTTTGAGGTTAATGTGATACTGCTTATACTGATGAATTTGCACTGTGTTTTGCATATGAGATGTTATATCCGTGCTTGTTTATGTAGTGGTGTTTTTTATGGTATTAATGTAGTGGTTATGGGCTCGGTTCCACTCACAACGGATTATGAGTTTTGTTGCATTTTGTATGGAGTCGTAATCATGTATTGGTTGTAACTAAAACATCTGTCGCCGGACGTATGTTTTGGCCAGTTTCGTTAAGAAAGTAGCATGTAGTCAGTTCGGTCAATTTTGATCAAGCAATTGGTTTTGATGCGTGGAGTATTGCAAAGGTTGGACGAACTCTATGATTATTCAATTTGCTGATGAATTTCGAAAAATAAATAAGAAATCGATAGTACGGTGCATGCAACAGCTTGGATATGCATACGTTGGTTGATTTCTTCTTCAATCGAGCTCCAAACCCTCGCTGGACTTCCTTAAACAGGCCCAGATAAACTAAAAGTTCAAACTTTCATCTTCATTGAAACAAACGTTTTTTATTTAACAACTAATGATTCTGAAATTCTCACTAGAAAAAAAACAGGTTCAAAACTTATCAACACTAAACAATCCATATTTAATAACCAAATTCTGTATTCTAGACATAGGCATCTTTCTAGCAAATTATGTTTAAATGATTTTATACTACTTATATTACAAATTGTGTTTATATGAGTTTTTACTACTTATATTACACCATGACAACACTTTGCTTTTCCTCTGAAAACGCTTAATTTCAACACATATTTGTTGCAATAAGTGGTTTTAATCAGTTATAACTTATAACGATGTAATATGTACTTCAATCATGCTTGCTTATTGCATTGTGAAAACAACAAATAATCATAGTGTTTTAGAACACATTTAAATTATATTGAACCTTTAGAAGGCTTTTTAGACTAATATATATATTGTATCTAATTTAAAATAAACAAATATTAAAATATAAAATCCATTCATTTTGCAATAAAAATGAACAAGTCATACTCGTCTATGACCTTCTAGGAATATTTGAAAGAAATTTTGTTGCATACTCGATTACTAAATATATCGAATTTTGAACAAATATGCTGCGAAAATAATATTTTGGAAAGGTGCATAAAGTCACGATTTTCTTGGAGTTTGAGTAAAAAGAAATTGCACAAGTGGAAGTTTTGTAATATTAAGCAGTATCTGAAGTTATGTAGAATGGATATGAATGCATTCATTTTGTAAAGGAAGATCTAGTGGCATGTTATATTTGTTTCGGCAGTGATTTTTTCTGTAGTTATTTGGTATCCTTTAATGGCTGCAATAATGGGTTACTAATGTACACTGAGTCTGCACCGATAAGACCAGTCATGTGTTAGCAACTGGGGGGTGTTCTTAGTCATAGGTAGAGGTGACCAGTTGTGGTTATAACAAATCATAGATTGTGTCTGAAAAACCAATATTCAGCCATTTAAAGCAAACCATAATTTTTGACTAACAGGACGGTTTAACCTATTATAGTTTTAAGCTCGAGAGTAATTCTTTTTATTAGTTGAATAATTATAAAAGAACATCTGCAAATCATAACTGTTAGTCAGCCAAGAGGTTAATGACCTTTAGATTGGCCTCTGAAATTGGGTGCCATTATGATTTGATGAGTTAGCACTAAGGATAAAAATTGCATGGTCTGATAGAAATCACATGATCAAATACCATGGTTTAAGAGTTGCATGCTGGAATCCACTACTTCAAATATGTAGTTTCAAATATGTGAAGAGTTATATTGCTTAGGATTAAGTATGCTGAAATTAAATCATCAGACACCAACAACTTTAATTTTTTGTTGTCAAATTAGCAATCATCGGCTTGTCAAAGATCAGTTATTTTCAATTTGATTGCAGTAAAATTAGAAACGTCGGTTATTATTTAGCATGCCATGATAATCTTTTTCATTACTTTCAGATACCTTATTCGGAATATTTGCATGCTACTGAATAATTGTATTAGATTTTACCGTAGTATGAAACTTGATACGAGTGTCGTGGTTTTGTGATGAGGAAAAAGAAACAGTCGGTGGAATAGTAGCAAGGAACAAGTTTAGATCCTGATAAGCCAAATCAGTATATTTCTAATCATCAGTTTTGACCTCTTAGAATATTTATTTGCACTATATTCTAATTTACATATATTCTCAACTATATCTTCATATAGCATAATTTGTTGTTGTTCATTGAATATCATGAATATATTTTTAATCATATTTAGTGAACTCATATGTTATTTCATCCATAGCATGTAGTCTTGTCCATCGAATGTTGAATTGTAAACCAGTTACATCTATATTTAATTTAGTTTAGAAAATAAAATAACAATAAAACATCAATGATTTAAACAACTAAAATATAACAGGTAGGTGCTACATAAAACTAAAAGGCAACAACATAAACTAATTTTCTGCCATCTTTTCTTATGTTGTTCCCTGTCTTATTCTATCATCTTCTCTTTGCACTCTGAAAAACTAAACACAGTTGACCTTGTGTTGGATGGAAGTTCATGGTAACTTTGTAAATTGCTATGTAGATGATTATGATATGTAAATATGTACTAACATGTTGTGGTAGTTTTGGATCATGGTTGTTGTAGCATGTTTGGTGCTTTTGTTCTTGTTAATCACTCAGATAGTGCTTGCTCAACTAGGTAATTTTATCTTCTTCTCTGTTCAAGTTCTTTCTAATTGTGTTTTGACTGGATGTATTCAGCCAACTTTTATATTTGACATAAGATTTTTATATCATGTACATAAACTAGGAGATTTTCTTGTAAATAACAATGAAAATGAAACTGTCATTACTAAATACTTGATACCTTGATTGGTCCCCCACTATGGATTTTATTACCTAGTTGCTAACCAAGAACTCATCAATTTTTTAAATAACAAGTTAGCTATATAACATATGGATAATTTACCTTTATTAAATGTGGTTTCCAACATCATTTGTAGTGATTCTTCTATTATTTTTGTTATTTGATCAAAGCAGGTTTTGTGAACATTGAAAGCTGTACTACATCGGAACACACCAATCCTCTCACAAATATCACGTACAAAACAGATGGTTATTTGTTCAATAACATAGGAACATGTACTAATTTTTCATCTGGAAGATCTAGATTCTTCGGCAAAGACAATTATCATAGATGGTGTTATAATTTAAATGTAATTAAAGGACAAAATTACATTGTAAGATTTACGTTTCTAAAAAAGTATGCTGGAATCCACTACTTCAAATATGCTGGAATCCACTACTTCAAATATGCAGTTTCAAATATGCTGGAATACACTAGTTTATGAGAAGATAAGTTTGTTAAGGAGTTTAAGTGAAGAGTTATATTGCTTAGGATTAAGTAAAAAAATATGCAGTTTCGAATATGTGGATTTTATTCCTGTTTTTTTGGATCCACTGTTTCATTATGCTTAGGATTAAGTATGCTGGAATCCACTACTTCAAATATGCTGGAATCCACTACTTCAAATATGCAGTTTCAAATATGCTGGAATACACTAGTTTATGAGAAGATAAGTTTGTTAAGGAGTTTAAGTGAAGAGTTATATTGCTTAGGACTAAGTAAAAAAATATGCAGTTTCAAATATATGGATTTTATTCCTGTTTTTTGGATCCACTACTTCATTATGCATGTCCTTGATTTTGTAAAATAAGCATCCATTTCCTAGTTCTTTTAGTTTGAATTTTAATGGTAGTTACCGTGGTTTATCTTTCCGTGAGGATGATTCGAATGTCTTTTGAGTATAGTTTATGCTCAAACAGACACCTAAGCATGGTTTATGCTTGAAAAGGTTAAGCAATGCTGTCAGGATTTGACACATCTATTCGTTTCTTTTTATTTGTAGGTATGGATTATACTTGTAACTGGTAGGCGCGGCGTGGCCTTGGATTTCTTGGAGTATCCAGAACACATCTTCCTTTAACCAACAAGATATGTTCTGTGGGACAAAATGTTGACATGCTTTTTAGTCAAAGTAGTCACACGTGAAATGTCTGGTTAACAATGCGCTCAAGTACTAAGAACATCATTAGAAGACACGAAGCGATTTGGTTGAAGTTGCAACTCAAACATAAAAAGGCCCAAAACTCCTAATAGATGACCTCTTTTGGGCCCGAAAACATCAATTACGGGGTTGTTCCCCGTAGCTCTTGTAGCACTCTGAATTAGCTTCACGTAGAGCTTTTGATTGGTCAAAACGACCTTAAATTTTGGAAGATACACCCGTTTCCATGATTGCGCATAGAACTGGAATATCTTGAAGACTTGGGTTTATGGCATTGGTGAAGTCCCGGATCGGATTGAGATATCGGGTCTGTTCGGGTATTCCGGTTCGGATAGGAAAGGAACCGGACCGATGGCATGCGATAGAACGCTTCAACTTGGAAAATATCTCAGGTTATCTCCGGTTCGGTTCGGAGTGAGGAAGATCCGGACCGCCTGGGTTTACTGAAACAAGATAGCGTATCCGAATCGAAGACATCAACTCGGTTCAGATTGGACCCGAACTGCCTCGACTTGCTCATGGACAACTCCTTTGACTGATTCTAATGGTGTAACTACCTCCTATTAACTCGGATCTAACTCCACTTGGCAAAGCACAAACTGGAGAGAATTTCTCCACTACTTCCACTTCATTTCGGGATTCTTAGGATGCGTGCCACGTGGCATTTGAACAGAAACCTGATCACAACTATAAATACGCCATTTGAAGGATTTTCATAGGACTTTTGGCACTTGTTCTTCATGGCATCCCCCATTGCTACGAGGCAAGAATTTTTTGCTTCTCAAACTAAATTAACACGTAAAGTACGTGTATAAACTCTTGTATTCTCATTCAACACAAGAATTGTGTGTCTTCACGTAACTGATTCTTGTAATCAGTCAGTATAACAATAAGATTATAAAGTGGACGTAGGCTTGGATTGAGCCGAACCACTATGAAAACCTCGTGTGTCTCCTCTTATTTTACTGTTTCTGCATTCTGTGATCTGTGATTTGTGATTCTGAGGACTTCACACCGTATTTGGGTGTTAGTACCAGGTTTCAGTCTACTATATATATATATATGAATGTATGTATGTATAAACAGAGGGATGTTAATTTGAGTGGGAGAGTATTTTAGTTTAAATTATATATTTATATTAATATAAATTTTGATTGACAAAAATTTATATTACATAAATATTGTAGAATCCGCTATTGTTTATTATCCACTGTAGATGTTAAATAACAAGTAACTCCGATAATTTATATTAATTCTTGAGAAGGATTAATTGAATTAAATAAAATTTCTTGACTAACATTGAAATTTGAGGATTGTCCTCAAAACAAATTAAAAACGCGAATTATTTCAAAAATATAGAAGATTTAAAATGAGGAGTTGAAGTATGACTTAACTGAATAAGATATAAAAGTTATAAAATCTACTTATACATCTCTAGTATTAGATACTAGATATGAATCACATAAATGTAAGTAAATTTACATAAATTGAAAAATAATTAGAAATCTGACACAAGGACAAGTGAACTTACGATTGGGAATGAAGCAAATGTTATTGGATTATCCATAAGAACTTGATTCTTGTTCAATACACTGGCTTAATTAAGTAAATAAAATAATTGTTATTATGAAATTCCATTTAAAATAAATGTTATTATAAATCTTGTTCAGACAAGTTTGAATACCATTTGTAATAAAAGGAATAATTATTATTTATTTTATTTAAATAAAATATTTGTGGAATTTCATAAATTGTTAATGAACTTTATGAATCGTTAACTATAATGTATTTGACATAAATAATGAGTGGATTAAATTTAGTGATTTAAATCCAATATACCTTTAGCATTACCAGTTAGCCCATATAAACAAGAAAGTATATCAAAACTCCATAAGGATGGAATTTTGAAATCATCTGATTTCGAATCATATGTAGACTGCAAATCTTGTTTATTAGGCAAAGTAATTGAATCACCTTTCACTTGACAAAGTGAATGGGTGATATGTACTGGGTCTCGTACATAATGATGTATAAGGAGCAATGAATACATAAGCTAGAGGCAGATTTTATTACTTCATTTATTTACTAACGATATTAGTATATACATATACGGGTATCTTATGAAATACGTATCAGAATCCTTTGAAAAGTTCAAAGAATTCAAAGTGAAATTAATAAGAAAAACCAATTTTAATAGAAAATAAATTCTCTTTGAAAGGATCAAAGAGAATATTTAAGCCAATTATTTAATGACTATCCATATGAGTTGTTTCACAACTCACTCCATCTGGAACACCATATTGGAATGATGTGTACAAGAGGAGAAATCGCACCTTATAAGATATAGTACGATTAATGATAAGTCATATATATCTTCCAATAAATTAAATCTAGAACAACTGCATTTAATCCTGCTAAAAAGAGTTTGAAGACGCCATATAAGATATGGACTAAGAAATGTCATAGTGTGTCTAATAAGAAGATTTGGGATGTAAAGACGTTTATTAAACGTCCTTCCTCTGATAAGATTGGACCCAAATCAGATAACTATTCTATGGAATATCCAGTAGAAACAAATGGATAATATTTCTATAAATCCTCTGAGAATAAAATATTTATTGCTTGAGTTGGTATCCTTTTTAAGGAGAGCCGGTCTCTTAGATACCAAAGGGAATGAAATAGAATTCGAAATGTCGCGGAAACAACAAAATACCATTGAATCTTGTATAGAGAAGAAATTAAGTGGGAGTATCACAATAATTCTAATGTTAAATTGATAACACATTAATTATTGAGAATAATGTTAGTTATTAAACAAGAAATTCATATTGATTCTGAAAATGTTTAGATTAAGAAGTTCATAATTGAACTTAATTCATTGTTAGTCCATTGATTTACATTGCGATAACAATGTGGTTGTTGCTCAGGCCTAAGACCTTAGACTCACTATGGATCCAAACAAATATATTTAAGACATATAATTCTTATGTGAAGTTATTCACAGAGGAAATTAACATATTTGCAAAGTTACAAAAGTTGTAATGTTGCAGACCTACTGAGTTAAACTCTGTGGCAGCAAAAGTTTAATAGACACACTAGTTCCATGAGTATATGATACATAAATGATTAACTCTAGTGCAAGTGGGAGTTTGTTAGAGTTTATGCCCTAGAGGCAATCCATTTGATGTGATTAATAACACTATTGATGTTATTATTTTATTTGGAATAAAAATATTCTGTTATGTTATATTTATTGCATAATATAAATATTAACGTAACAGAAGTCCTTAGAATAATAATACAGAATTATATAGTTCGAGTAAGACTTGAGCTTGAGATTATATAATTATTAAGTATTATAATTCTTAAATGTCCCTAGCCAAGTTTTATTATTTATAAAGGACAACAATAAAGCATTAAGACTAGTATGTTGATTGACTGATGATCACATCTCACTGATCATTAATATATGTGATATTAATGTCAAGACATAAATGCGTATTGGAGAATAGCGTATTGGGCTGACCCACCATGAGATAACTACATGGAATATAACTAACAGTAACATAAGTTATTCTCATACTAACAGTGATGTAATGGTCCTCAGACCTGAAATCATTACAATTTTGTTTGAGGATATTTGCGTTTTGATATCATCTAAAGTTACTCGTAACAGAGTAATGATAACGGTGATTATTGGATACATCTCGAATCGAATGAAAATTTTGAATGATCTAGATGGAATTTAACCCTATAATATATTTACAGTGATATCCATGGGCCTCTTGATTGAGTGAAACTTTGAAATGCATGGCCATGCTCAAATATTGATTTGTTTTAAAATAGTCTACTCATTGATCAAGATAAATGGATTAAATCCTGGATATATTGGTTAAAAGGATTATATCACATTGTTACACTGGTCATGAAAGGTTGTATCGAATTGTTGATCTTATTATAACTTGGGTAGCAGCGTCGTATTACTAGATGCCAATCACTGTTTATAATTTAAATACGATTAAAATTATTGTCAATGTTATAATAACATATTGGGTCACACACTTAAAACGTTATAAAGAAAGAACATGTATTGGGTAAATAAAATATCAAATTCATTGATATTTTATATTGAGTTGAATCAGTATATAAGTGGTTCGCTTATTTAAAGGAGCACCATTTGGTTTTAAAAGTGTTTTTGGTCCATTCCCTTTATATGATATTGGAATCGTCATTTTGATGAGGATCACATTGAAAATAAAAACCCTAAAACAAACCTTTCACCAGAAACCTAAAATATGGCGGCTAGCACCTGATTTTCTTTTTCCTCTCGATTTTATCGAGATGAAAGGCGTTAATGTGGATATCCAATAGAGGGTCGGCGTTATTGTCGAGGCTGTGATTCAATCGATCCAAGGTTCTTCGAGGCGGCGAGTTATTTGTTTGTTCATCATGACAGGTATGAAATTTTCACTTAAATTGATTTTGTATTGATGTTTTGCAATAGATCTGTAGTTTAATTTGTTAAACCGTTTTAATTAGGGTTATCGATTAGATCGTAAATACCCAATAGTGGTATTAGAGCCTAGGTTTGCAAAATCAGTAACTTTGAAACTATGATTTAGTATCATATGTGTTTAATTATTAAATAATCAAAATTATAAAATCCTGAATTCAAGTCTTAATGATAAATACGATTTAAGGTTAAATTGTTTTACTCTGTATTTGTCACAATCTGTAAAAATCGCTTTACTATAAACAAAGTTTTGTATTTAATATAAAACTTCGAAGCGGATTTTTATTAGTTAAATTTGAATCTTAATTGTTGGTTTTACCTTGACTGGTAATCAGAATCCTGTTGTTAGAATTTAACGAAAATTCACTTATAAAGTCAAGGTGGAAAATTTTTCACTGCAAATCAAAATTGTATTCGATACTAAAGTAAATTGTTTACTGCAGTTAAATTTTGTTATATGACACAAAATTTAAAAAAGGGGATTCGTGCTCAATACTGAAATTTGATTAAGTTTGTATATTGATGTTATATTGTCTTAATTATAGGGATCAGATCATATTTGAACAATGATTTTAAATGTTAAAAATATTGTCCATTCAAGTCATTTAAACTGAGTTTAGTTAATTAACGTTATGCATCTATGTTATTTGATTACATAATGATGTGATTTCACTTTTAAAAAACAATTGTTGATTTTGAAAAACCAAATCAGTAATTATATTTCAAAGCCAGATTTAAGAGCATAGTTCTTTAATTATTGAAATTAGTTTATGCTTATATGAATTCTTGCAAATTAAATCCTTGTGAACTTTGAAGCGAGAGTTGTATGAAAATTCATGAATGAAGTGAAATTGTTTCATAGCTTATAAAACTTGTGTTTGATACAAATTTCTAAATGAAATTATGAATTTGCGTAAAGTAGTGTACTGATCTGCTTGTACAGATAAACAGTGATAAACCAATTATCAAAACTTCTGATTAGTTTTGATTTACTGAAATCAATTAAATGTAAATTTGTAAAGACAAATTTTGGTTTTGATCTTTATAATTGGATGTAAGATCAGAACTCTTGGCTGGATTTGATTTCAAATCAATACAAGTTTATAAGATTATAGAATCAGAAATAGATGCATATGGATTTTGATCAACTAAACCAATATTTTGAAATCTGATTTTAAACAGTATAGAGAATCTGATTCTCTGATCTGGTTTTATGTTGTTTATAAATACAGTTATTTAATAGGATCAACATCTTAAACTGATCTTAAGGTCAGTATTGATGCATATGTAACACGATGTATAACAGTCTATCAACTGGCCACTTTTGGTTATTCTATGTTAATATTATTACACACAAAATAATTAGAATAACATGATATAATGATATCGTAATATACTGATATACTGATGTGAACCTGGGTAATAAATTCAGTTTGTTAATATAATTCTGGGATTAAATGATTCACATCATATATTTATATGTATTGACCTGTCTAATGATGTATATGTATATAAATGTTCATTTTGAGTTTTGAAAATCATAAAGTATGTCCATATATTCTTTAATGTTACATGTTATACCATTAAGGTCTTTGTATTGATCACTATTTAGAATAATAAATTGATTCTGGCGTAACATTGTGTAAATATACATATATGTTTACAAATGTGCCTTTAGTCATGGAGTAGCAGTATGTGTATTGCTTATATTAAGATATAGTATATGCATATTACATCTGTTAGACTCTATTTACAGAATTTCCCTATGTACTGATATTCATGTATGATCAACCACCCAGTTAACATTCCATTGTGATCTTAATATAAGCTATATTAATGAACATAGCTTACTGAATTATTTAGATAAACTTTAAGTCTGTACCTGAGCACTTAGTTGTAATGCCAATTAAAAATTATGTGTAGATCCTCTATATTGTATTAATATTTGATATTATATGATGTTGTATGTATTAAGTCTGTATTTATACATATAAATGTGTATATTATAGAAACTGGGCAGTAAACATATAGGATTTGATCCTAAAACTAAATATAAATCTAAAATTGTTTTGGTATACTGCTATAAAATACACATCTTATATTAAGATATATAGATGTATGTGCACATAATATATATATATGTGTATATATATTGGGTCTCTAAATTTACAATATGGCATAATTGTAATGCTAGTAAAACTGTTACTCATTTTGTTGTTTTTATTCTCAATTGCTAATTATTTTAGATCTGGGTATATATATATATATATAAAATATGGGCAGTTTAAAATGTTTAAATTAAGATAGTTTAAATATCAAATATCTTGGTAGCATAAATGTTTAAGTCCATTTAGTAGATGTTTGAATCTAAGATATATAAATAATGCATGTCTGAATGCTATGCTTGGTTTTATACTACAATTTAAATATGTATATGATTCAATCTGTTGTTTCACATTGAAGCTTGATGGTGTTTATTTTGCAATGATATTCAATTGTTTTAGACATTATAAATATTGTAAAAAGGGAATATTGATTCCTGCAAGTATAAACACCAGACTTGGAGCATGTAACCCACCAGAATACAAATTAGTTTGTATTGTTCATTTATGTATAAATTCGATATATGTATATATATATATATATGTTTGAATTCAAACAATCTATATTGTATTGTTTATTTTGAAATGAAAATATGTTGTCATATGTTTATTGTAAATATTTGCAGTCAACATAGTTGTCAGGTTCAGTATGACTGAAGCAAAAGGCACAGAGATGGACATGCTTAATCACGGATGTTCAAACTTCCATAAAAATTGGAATTTGGAAAGTTTTCCAGAAAACCGATCTTTAAAATTGTGTATAAAGATACATAGTATTGTTACAATTGTAGAAAATTTCAATTGAATATATATATATATATATATATATATATATATATGCTTTAATATATGTATTGGTTCTCGATATAAGATGTTTGTTAATTTGGAACGAACTGAAAACATGGAACTGGAATAATGTATTATTTATTATTAAATGGCCTGACCCTACATGTGCATAATTGTTGTTTTATGTTAAACTGGAATGTTTCAGTTCAATCTGAGTATCATTTGTAATGCTTGCTGGAAACTTGTCTTGATGTTATGCTCTTTATACTATTATTCAACTGTGTATATACATACAATAATTAATGCTTCCCTGTGGCTTATTTACTCTTCTGAAAATAAGCTTACATGACACCTGCATATATAACTTGAAATCTGATAAATATCATTGAATATGATTTAAGATATGTGGCATTGTAATGTTTGATATTTGATATCAAATGGGGTCGTTCTTACAAATGGGCCCTGAAAGCCATGTTATATTCTACGCGACATGGGCTGAATGTCATATAAATGTGAATAATAAAGTTTAATAGAAAATCCATTTTAGATTTGAATATTGTATTTGATACAAAGTTAAAATTACCAATGGTTTTGAAATGTTCAAAAAAAATATAGGCACGATTCCTGTATAATGCTGAATTTAAATACACACACACACACACACTTACATGATTAATATATATATGTACATATATAATTTAAATCCAATTTATATTATGAATGCATACATTTTGATATATGTAATTAACTCTGATAACGTTCGCCACTACGAATTATAAAATTTCTCTAAAGCAGATTTTGTTATATTAAGTCATGGTGAAGTCTTTCAATAATACACCCATCAATTTCTCATTGGATGTAATTAAAGCCAAAGCAATGTGCACTTTTTAATTTTTGTTATATGCGGTAGGAGTAATTGTGGTGCTTCGACTATATTATTGGGTCTGATTTAACTAAGGCTGCGTAATAGGATTCTGGCCTTAGAGACAATAGCATGAATTATTCTATATCTTGAGCAAATGAATAATAATGAGCAAAATGTTCATCATGCGATCCAAGAATTTTATATGATATAATTGATGTAAGATGTCTACCTAAATATTAGACCAAAATCTGGGCCTAACACTCAATTGCAGATCACAGAATGCAGAAAACAGTATATAAAGAGGAGACACAAGAAGTTTTTATAGTGGTTCGGCTCAATCCAAGCCTACGTCTACTTTATCTCTTATTAAATCCTAAGAAGTTACAAGTACAATTCTCTCGGTTTATACACGAAATCCTCATGTTTACAATGAAAAGAGGTAAGAAATCGTAAGATTATACACGAAATCCTCGTGTTATAATGTGGAATTTGTCTCCTTTGCTGCTGAAAATGTTTTGCATAGAGCAATGGTGGAAGCCGTGAGGTGTTAGAGTCAAAAGATCCTTGAAAATGCCTTCAAATGGTGTATTTATAGCTGTAGGAAAGCTACTGGGAAGACCGGTTCGTGATGGGGTACGTGGCACCCGATCCAGGAAAATAGGGGAGCGAAAAGTCTTGAGAATAGGTCAGAACAAGCTGCGCAGGAGCAGGTTTGGGGGTCGGGTCGTGGTCGCATAGGGCGAGCCCAACCGGTGGTTCAGTGGTGAAGAGCTGGAGTGGTCAGGTCGTGGTCTACATGTGCTCCACGAGTCAGGGTGCTTCGCGAGACGAAGTGCATCATGAGCCGAGGGGGGCGATCCGATGAGTGGCGATCCGAGGGTGCATGAGCCATACTCCGATCGTGTGACGCTTCGTTGCTTTATCCAGGAAATTGCCAGATTACACTAGTTTACGGAAATGGGCATAACTTTCAAACCGTAAGTCCGATTGAGCCAAACCAAAGCTCAAACTGAAGCTAATTCAGAGATCTACAAGAATTATAGAGCTCAGCTCCGTAATTGCAGTTTTCTGGCCCAAAAGAGGCCGTCTGATAGGAGCTTCGGGCCTTTCTTTGTTCGTGATGCGACTTTGACCAAATCGATGTCTGTCTTCTGACGATGTTCTCCATATCCGAGCGCGATGCTATCCAGATATTCAGTGTGACAGCTTTTAGCAAAAAGTGTGTCAACAAGTTTGCCCCTCAAAACATATCTTATTGGTTGAAGGAAGATGTGTTATGGATAGTCCAGAAAATCTATAAGTCATAGAAATTCGATAATGCCATGACCTTGTCGGGTCTGCCAGCTACAGATATAATTCAAACCTGTAAAGAGACAAAGGAAAAACAAACATGCCAAATCCTGGCGATATTGTTCAAATTTTATGAGCGTAAACCATGCTTTGGCGTCTAATGAGCATAAACCATACTCAAAGGACGTTTGAGTCATCCTGCCAAATCCTGGCAAGGGCCAACATTTCCAGGCATAATCCATACCCAGAAGTTCAAATCAAGTATATTCCATACCCGATTTCTTTTGTCACATCCTAACAAGACCGTTTGCAGGGCATAATCCATACCCTGGAGTTCAAACCGAGTATAATCCATACCCGATTTCTTTTGTCACATCCTGACAAGACCATTTGTCGTTCCTAAGTATAATCCATACTTAAGATTCTAAAGTGAGTACAAACCATACTCAGACCTGAAGTAGAGCTACGCTTGCCACAGCCTGACAAGATAGTCCGTCCCTAGGCATAATCCATACCTAGAGTTCCATAATAAGTATAAGCCATACTTTAACCGAAGTTGAGGATCCTGCCACATCCTGACTAGATACTTAAATTCTACAAAAATAATCCATGCTTGGAAAGTCCTTTCTTATTAAATTCTAAATGCAAAACCAAAGCAAATCCTGATTGGTTTGACACCGAGTCCAGAGAACGATTTGGGGCTACATCCTAACCCCATACGTGTGTACTCCGATTCAACCAATCAGAAAACCTTATGAAAGGAAAAACAAATCTTAAAGCCTAAGAAACGCAGAAAATGAAAGCTGATCTCATCCAGATCTGTTGATGAGGAGCCCACGAGAGCTCGATCCAGGATCATTCCCTCTCCGAAGAGCAGGAGGTGGAAGCGCAAGTGTTGTTGATGGTTTCACATACTTGGGCAGCTCTCCACGTCTAACCCGTTCCTCAATTAAATCACGAATATGTCTGCACTCATTCGTGTCATGTCCGTCCATATCGTGGAATAAGCAGTGCTTTCCAGAATCACGTTCTCTTTGTGATGGTCCCTTCCTGGGAGGCTTTGGGTAGGAGACAACATCGTTTGTGTCCATGTAGATGTCAGAAAGTGAAGCAATGAGCTCAGTATACTTTTCATATCTGGGCCCTCTCCGGGGCTGAGTGTTGCGGTCATTCTTGACAGTGACTTTTCCTTTGCCATTTCCAGAATCAGACAGCTCTCCATTTTTTAGCATGTTGACATCGAGAACTTTCTTCTCGGAAGTTTCGTCTTCCTCACGCAGAAATCTATTTGATTCAAGGTAGAACTCGCTGGGATTCTGTGGTGGGTCTCGGTACAAAGATTTCTTGAATTCCGTGTTATCCAGAACGCCGGATATCGCTACCATCAATACCATCGATTGTTCAGGGCGATCAACTGATGTTGTTGCAACGTTGAATCTTTCCAGAAAGCAACACAGAGTTTCTCTAGGCCTCTGCTTGATTGTGGTGAGTGACATGATGTTCTTGGGTCGTGCGATGTGGACCCGAAACTGTTCAAGGAAGCTATTGATCGATTCCGTTTCTAGCTGCCGAATCCACATGGCAGCTATATCAGTCAGAAAGAGGGGAAAACACTTAGTCATGATGTTTCCGATGCCAATTGAACTTACATAAACCGTTTGTAGCGCATAAGGTGCACGGTAGGATCCGTCCTGCCATTGTATGGCTCCAGTTGTGGGAGTTTGAAATCCGGGGGATTGCGGGAATTCCTAATTTCCTGAATGAATGGGTTGTGATTGACGTCATCCACGTCATTCTGATAGGTGCGGCCTCTCGAGAGGCATTGAATCAAATCAGCAAGTTGATTGCCTTTGAAAAGCTATTGCAAACTACCAAAATCAGAGCTGGTGCCCCCAGCGATGAATGCAGGAGAGGATGGAAGCTGTTGGTGAGCTGTTGCCTGTGGATCGCGGATCGAGGGTGGCGACCCGACCCGGTTCGAGGGGGTCGGTTCATGAGATAGGTTCATGAAGGCCAGATCGTGGTCCGTGGGGAGCGAACTGAGGAGGGGCGATCCAACCCGGTGCTGGTGGCCTGTCACGAACCGATCCCTGCTGCAGTTGAGTGAGAATTTGCACTCCGGTATCCATCCGATCTGGATCTGAAGTCGGTCGCTGTGCATTTCCAATAACGAGGGGATTGCCCTCGAGTCCATGTGATGCCCGAGCCGCTTCTGTGGCTTCATTTCCATCGACTTGAGCGTTGCTTGGCCTTCCATCCGAGCGAAGAATTGGTTGATCATTTCTTGTTGTTTATGGAGGAGATCATCTTGTCGTGCCATTTGATCTCTCAGTTCAGTGAGAACTCCGTCCATCTCGTCTCTAGTCAAGTATGCAGAAGGATCTCCATGAGAGGAAGCTTCCTGACTTGCCTCGTTCCTTGTGTCTTCAGCGTCAGCACCATCAGCATGAGCGGAAGTTCCAGTCTTCTTCCTTTTGATTGCCATTTATCCAATAGCCAAAAAATCCAAGCAGAAGTTGTAGTTGTCGTGTGCCCCCCTTCCTGGCACGCCAAAATGTTAGACCAAAATCTGGGCCTAACACCCAATTGCAGATCACTGAATGCAGAAAACAATAAATAAAGAGGAGACACACGAAGTTTTTATAGTGGTTCGGCTCAAACCAAGCCTACGTCCACTTTATCTCTTCTTAAATCTTAAGAAGTTACAAGTACAGTTCTCTCGATTTATACACGAAATCCTCGTGTTTACAATGAAAAGAGGTAAGAAATCATAAGATTATACACGAAATCATCATGTTATAATGTGGAATTTAGCTTCTTTGCTACTGAAAATGTTTTACAGAGAGCAATGGTGGAAGCCATGAGGTGTTGGAGCCAAAAGATCCTTGAAAATGCCTTCAAATGGTGTATTTATAGCTGTAGTAGAGCTTCTAGGAAGACCGGTTCGTGATGGGGTACATGGCACCCGATCCAATAAAATAGGAGAGCGAACATCCTTGAGAATAGGTCAGAACAAGCTGCGCAAGAGCATGTTTGGGGGTCAGGTCGTGGTCACATAGGACGAGCCGAGCCGGTGGTTTAGTGGTGACGAGCTGGAGTGGTCGGGTCGTGGTCTACATGTGCTCCATGAGTCATGGTGCTTCGCAAGACGAGGTGCATCACGAGCCGAGGGGAGCAATCCGATGACGGGCGATCCGAGGGTGCATGAGCCATACTCCAATCGTGTGACGCTTCGTTGCTTTATCCAGGAAATTGCCAGGTTACACCAGTTTACGGAAACGGGCATAACTTTCAAACCATAAGTCCAATTGAGTCAAACCAAAGCTCAAACTGAAGCTAATTCAGAGATCTACAAGAGTTATAGAGTTCAACTCTATAATTGCTATTTTCGGGCCCAAAAGAGGCCGTCTGATAGGAGTTTCGGGCCTTTCTTTGTTCGTGATGCGACTTTGACCAAATCGCTGCCTGTCTTCTGACGATATTCTCCATATCCGAGCGAGATGCTATCCAGATATTCAGTGTGACAGCTTTTACCAAAAAGTGTGTCAACACTAAAAGGTTATGTTTTGGGTTACTGGCCAAAGCTAGGTTAAGGCATGACGAGATATGGATCTTGGAACACCATTACATATACATACCGATATATATATAAACAGAGGGGTGTTAATTTGAATGGGAGCGTATTTTAGTTTAAATTATACATTTATATTAGTATAAATTTTGATTGTCAAAAATTTATATTAAATAAATATTATAGAATCAGTTATTATTTATTATCCACTATAGATATTAAATAACAAATAACTCTGATAATTTAAATTAATTCTTGAGAAGAATAAATTGAATTAAATCAAATTTCTTGACTAACATTGAAATTTGAGGATTGTCCTCAAAACAAATTAAAAATGTGAATTATTTCACAAATGTAGAAGATTTAAAATGAGGAGTTGAAGTATGACTTCAACTGAATAAGATATAAAAGTTATAAAATCTACTTATACATCTCTAATATTAGATACTAGATATGAATCACATAAATGTATGTAAATTTGCATAAATTGCAAAATAAGTAGAAATCTGACAAAAGGAAAAGTGAACTTACGATTGGGAATGAAGCAAATATTGCTGGATTATCAATAAGAAGTTGATTCTTGTTCAATATACTAGCTTAATTAAGTAAATAAAATAATTGTTATTATGAAATTCCATTTAAAATAAATGTTATTATAAATCTTGTTCAGATAAGTTTGAATTTCATTTGTAATAAAAGGAATAATTGTTGTTCATTTTATTTAAATAAAATATTTATGGAATTTCATAAATAGTAAATGAACTTTATAAATCGTTAACTATAATGTATTTGACATAAATAATGAGTGGATTAAATTTAGTGATTTGCATCCAACATACCTTTAGCATTACCAGTTAGCCCATATAAACAAGAAAGTATATCAGAACTGCATAATGATGGAATTTTGAAATCATTTGATTTCGAATCATATATAGAATGCAAATCTTGTTTATTTGGCAAAGTAATTTAATCACCTTTCACTTGACAAAGTGAATGGGTGATATGTATTGGGTCTCGTACATAATGATGTATATGGAGCAATGAATACATAAGCTAGAGGCAGGTTTTATTACTTCATTTATTTACTAACGATATTAGTATATACATATACGGGTATCTTATGAAACACGTATTGGAATCCTTTGAAAAGTTCAAAGAATTCAAAGTGAAGTTAAAAAGAAAAACCAATTTTAATTGAAAATAAATTCTCTTTGAAAGGACCAAAGAGAATATTTAAGCCAATTATTTAATAGCTATCCTGATTTTCTTTTTCCTCTCGATTTGATCGAGATGAAAGGCATTTGTGCGGATATCCAATAGAGGGCTGGCGTTATTGTTGAGCCTGTGATTCGATCGATCCAAGGTTCTTCGAGGCAGCGAGTTATCTGTTTGTTCATCATGACAGGTATGAAATTTGCACTTGAAATGATTTTGTATTACTGTTTTGCAATAGATCTGTAGTTTAATTTGTTAAACCATTTTAATTAGTGTTGTTGATTGGATCGTAAATACCCAACAATCTCCTCCTTCCCTAGTCATAAACTCATTATCCTGAAAGTAAGCAGCAATGCGCTCATCTATTTGCTAGGACATTTGGGTTCTTTACTAGTCATTCAGTTCATCCATATGTTGCTGCATCCGAGCAATACCTGCCTCCTCCATTGACGTCCTAAAACCATGCTAAATAGACTGCGAAATGATTAAGTGCACATTAAAGTTATTTAAACATATTTGATATTATATATTGTTATTATGGTATGTGTTTTGATTCATATAGTAAGAGTTAATCTACCAAATATTTTTATGAATTAATTTAGCAAATATCTTCCAATCACAATGACTAAAATATTTATGAGTTGAAGATTATTTCTCATAATTTGAAGCAAAGGCCATACATTAAAACTGTAGTTTATGTCAAAAAAAGTATTACCTCCTGATTGCCGAAACAATATCTCCTATTAGAGTAGGCGGTCAGTGATAGATTCCCATATACGATCCCATATACGGTCAGATTGTGCAACCGTAAGATCATGTCCACTAGCCTCCGTCACTTTAGCAGACTCTGCGTTATACTTCTCCTATAATACCAATATAATTTTAACACAACTGCTATATAAGTTACTTATATACTGTGATAAAAATGAATATGAAACATTTTAATTTATATGGATAAGCTTATTTATCGTTACACCCGCACTCTTCGGATCCTCCCAATGATTCGTAACATTCCCTTCATCATCGGTTTGCTCCACCGCATGTGTGTGTGTGTGTGAAAACCTTTGCCATCAACGACTCTCTTCCTAACTTTGCAAACTGAGTAAGCATAGTAATAAAATTACTGAAAATAAGAATGAATGATATACACTAAACTTTTACGTGAACATAAGCTAAAAATATTTAAAATTTATACCAATTCTCTTCTATGTTGCTGGAATGATTTTGAGCCACCATGGTGTAAAGCAGGATTCTTAACTCTATTTGCTTTATTTCTAGCTGCTACTTTCTATTAAATTTGATACACGATTAATTAAAATAATGCAATCAATATAAATGTGAATATTTTCATTATATCTTACTTTAGCTTCTTTCATATCCTAGTATGCTAGAAATGCCGCCCAAACATCTTTACTCATCCACTGAGGATTTTTACCAGAAGTCTTTGCTCTTGAAATTGCATCTGGATAATTTTTTCACATCTTCATATTCCAATGAGTCAAAAAAGTTAGCATGCCCCCTCCTCAACACGTACAACAGCCTGCATATTACAATTATTTTCAATTATTTACAGTATATTAATTTTCAATATTAGTGTAAAAATACTTACCAATACATCAGCTAGAATTGCATTCTTAATATGGGGTGGGATACTATCCCAATGCGGCCAAGCCCCAGACATTCTACCTGTGTAAGACTGCCTCGATGTCTCTAAAATGAAGTATGCTGGCTCAATCTTGAATCCCGGGACTCTTCGGAACAATCTCCGCAACTTGGCGCAGATCTGGCACCGAGCTGCTCGGACCTGGTCCTGCTCCAGGAGAAGGTGAAGGATTCGGCTGAGACGTACTCCTCGATCATCTTTTTCTATCAGCTGACATATTTGTCACAATCATATAATGTGCATACAAAATAACTTGAATAGCATTGGTCATTATTATCATTACATAAATCGTACATGAGAAGAACAATGCATAACTCTTCATAATGCATATATATATAGTCATCGTTATTATTACATAAATCAGAAAAGTAAAGAACGTAAGTAAATTCATAATAAGACCACTCATCATTATTATTACATAGCTCATAAAAGTACATAACATAATACATAGCTCATAATAATACATAGCATAAGTACATAACATCAGTCTTCATCACCTTCTGATCCAGTCTCAGTCTCATACTCTATGTCGTTTTCTTTAGTACTTAAAATGCATCTACTAATACATTTGCTTTGTCATTCAACAACCCTACATTAATGTCATCAACTATTGATATTTCAGTATTTTGCTCAAGAACCGCTTGGTACGCTGCTTCGTCTGT
Source organism: Allium sativum (assembly GCA_030737875.1). Classification (NCBI taxonomy): domain Eukaryota; kingdom Viridiplantae; phylum Streptophyta; class Magnoliopsida; order Asparagales; family Amaryllidaceae; genus Allium; species Allium sativum. Next base: position 375,091,779 of record CM060913.1, read on the forward strand.
AATATTATTTCCATCAAATGTAAATCTTTCCTTTGTTTTAAAAACAGCCCACCAATCTGCTTTATCTTTTTTTAGAGACGGATATGGAACAAAATAGACTTGTAATGCTTGTTTAGCTAAAACGAAAGGATCATACTTATAGTAATGCGACGTATGCCTTATTTCAACTAGCTTATAATATTTGTGCACGTTAACTCTAGAACCAGGAATATTGCTAAACCAGTTGCATTTGAATAGAAATTTTTTCTCTATGGGATGTACAAAATATGTCAACTCTATAACTTGCGTTAACACACCGTAAAAATCTTTTATATGCTCCTTTGGATCATCACTACCATTGACAAATACACCGCTATTATATGTTAATTTTTCAGCTCCATAGTCATTGGTGTTGAATTTAAATCCATGGACGAAGTATATTTGATAAGTTTTGGCATTTCTTTTTGGACCGGTAGCAATATGTCGCAATCCTTCATTAACAACATAGTTTTTGGGATCATGAACATATTCTAATAAACCATCCAGCAAATTCTTTACTGAGATCACCAGATGGTTGTTGTGATTCGTATATGCTGCAAATATGTGTTATGATCCCTTTTTATTAATATAAATAAATGTGTATATATGTATATACAATTGAATTGTACATGAATTTAGCATTACCTGACAAATGTTGCAACTTCCACACAATTTAACAGAACATATATATGTGCCACATTGTAGTCTTTATCACTTAAACATATTTCCACACATTTTCCAAAAGGTCTTCCATGTTGTCTAAAGATAGATAACACTGTTTCAGTAGACTAATCCTGCTCAACAGCTTCTTCATTACGGGGAACAATTACAAAATACAAGTTCATATCTTCACTAAAGTAATGAGAGAAAAAAATAAAGCATCTTCTTCAAGGTACGATTTGCAAATCGAACCTTCTACTCGAGCTTTTTGCCTAATTTTTTTTTCTTCAAATGATTCAAATACCTATAATAAGATTATTTTAATTTATACGTTGGTACAATAATCTAAGTTGTAATCTATCAAGATTTGAGTATAAACAAAATTACCTCTCAAATGGATACATCCATCCATATTGCACCGGACCACGAAGGAGTGCTTTGGACGGAAGAAGAATAGATAAATGCTCCATTACACTAAAAAAATCCAGTGGAAATATTTTCTCGAGTTTGCTGATTAGTACAGGAATTTCTAATTCACGCTTACGCAGACGATCTACCTTTAACGACGTCGAACAAAGTTATTTATAAAACATACTTAATTCTATTATAACACTCCACATATTTGTGGGCAACTGTTCCATGAAAATCACAGGTAAAAAGAATTCCATCATGATATGGCAATCGTGGCATTTCATCTCACTCAATTTACTGTTTTTAAAGTCCACACATCTAAGAATTCTAGAAGAAATCCCATCAGGACATCGTAATCCTTCCACACACTTTAGCACGACTTTCACTTGCCTGTTGCCTAGCTCATAGCTAGCTTTGGGTTTTTTATTCTCGTCATACAAGTGAAGTTTTGGTCGTTTACAGAAGTTTAATATATCACCTCTCAAATTCGCATCTGTAACAGCCCGCATTTTACATATCAAGGATCGTAAAATATTTTTATTTTATTCTTTGAGGGTTAGATCATTCTCATATTCTAATATGTGGCTTATGGGGATGTGAAACATGGCTATAATTTTTACCAATTTTGTTTATGACGATTTTCACCTATCGGACTTATATAGAGCATAACTTTTGACTCGGGTCGAATCAGGTGGTAAGACCAGTGCTATTAGAAAGGAAACGATGATTGCCTTTCCGTAGAGTGGTTACATTAAAGTTTTGGTTCAGCGGTTTGGGAGAAATCGCTGTTTTAGGGTTTAACAGTTGGTTGTCCATGTTTGGTAAGCCATAATGGGCTGATTTGGACAGGCCTATTAGTGGGCTGGTGGAAGGCTACAAACAGTGGATAAGAGGCATAGGAAAGAGTTTACTTTATTCATTCTCTCATAGTCAAGGGATCCTTCATTCCTTCATCCTTTCTACCATTAAAGCTTAGAGAATCGAAGATCTACACAATTTAAGGCTAGATCTACACCGTTTCAAGGGAAATTTCATCAAATCGAGCAGATTGAAGCAAGCTCTCTGCTGTCTGGATTCATATTTCTTCATTTCTAAGCTAGATCGAAGGGTTGATGAGTAATATGCATCTCTCACGCGGATTCAATCAAGTATGTGGGTGTTTGATCTTACTTTTCATCATTTAGAGTTGTTTTCACCTAGATCTACATCATGGTAAGTATATTTTCATATGAATCACCATTGGATCCAATCTAACAACCTAAACGAGTAATTTCTATGTTAATTCATATGTTTATGCAAGTTAGATCCATTAAATTGTTCATTCATAGATTTAGCATGTTTTGTGATGAATTTCATATGATTATGATGAGTAGGTGTCATTTTGATGTTGTGAATGGTTTCATAAAGTGCTTATGATTGAATTGGATAATTTGGATGAGTCGGTTGAAACGTTATTGTCGTTTGGTGAAGATTTGGTCAAGTTTGGAGTTGTTTTGGTCAGATCAGGCTTTGGGTCGTTTTTTCAGGTTTGGGTCGTTTTTCCTAGCTTTGGGTCTTTTTTCCTGACTTTGGGTCGTTTTTCCAGGCTTTGGGTCATTTTCCTGGCTTAAGGTAGTTTTTCCTGGCTTTGGGTCGTTTTAAGACCTAAGGGGCAAGACCTAAGGAGCAAGACCTAAGGGGTTCAAGAGCTAAAGAACGTCGACTGAATGAAGCTTATTTTTGAGTCGACAATGGTGATTACTTCGAGGAGAATTAAAGTGGGAATATTCGAAGTGTTAAATGTCTTCATTGATCAGTGTAGAACAACGAGAAAGGTGGCAACTCAAAGGTCGTGAGTTGGTGAATAATGGTTGCTTTAGAAGGTTGCTTGAGCTATGAAGAGTCATCGGGTTGGATGACTAGAGATGCGAAGGCAGAGAGATTATTGTTGTCGTAAGTTCCAGCAGGCTCGAAACAGGGGTATATCAGAGACGTCTAAAAGATCGATTGTAGGTCGAGTACGCTGGGTCTTGTAAAAAGGCCTAATTGTCAAGGTTGGACATTGTCAAGGTTGGACATATAGAGTTTATGCTAGAACTGGGGTTACCATTAGCCCTTGACATATGGCAAGATTGGTCATCATACGATTAACAATGGTTTCGAAGCAGGATTGCTGGTGATAACCAGAGTCTGTCATGGTCCTCATGGATGATTGGTTGCTTTGTCTGAACCATCTCTTGTAGGTTGTCCAACGTCGAATGAGATGTTCCTTAGGTGTTTGTCTGATATTGATTTAGGCCTCTAAGGCTTATTCTTGAGGGATGTTGAGTTCGATTAGGGTGGTTTACATAAGATATATAATTTGGATGTCATTTGTGCTTTGCCATGATTGAATGGGTGTTCTGGTTTCCATGGACGTATGGTTGAAATGTTGTTGTAAAGGCTATCATTGTCCGATGTGGGGAAGGTGGGGTTGGGTTCTTCTATGGTGTTGTGGGTATATTAGTATGCTTATCAATCCATTCTCATATACTCTATTATTGATGTTTGTTAGCTATTTTATCGCTCACTAAGACTATTGTCTGCCTTAAGGTTTTATGTTTCCCTCTTATTACCTTGGGCTATTCATCCGGTTGTGGATGGACAGACTAGGTGATAGGTGATTAGTGAGGACGATGTTGTTGTGCGAAGGCGATTGGGAGGCTGGCGTATTATCTTTACTACTCTCTTGTATCTTTGTTTCCACTGTCATGTTTTCTAGGGTATTGTAGTGAGGCTATTTGTACAGACATTTACTGATGTGATCCTAAGATGTTGTGGATATTTCCTTGATGGTGTGGAAGTTTAAATTTCTATGCAATTATCCTTTACTATTACTACCTGTTGTATATGTTCTACTATATTTTATCCTTGCGCTGTGAGTAATACGACAAGTTCCGTATTGTGTTTACCTACTCTGATCGTTCATAGCTGCTTGGTACACCTTCCAGCGCATTATTCCTCTTGTTAAGTGCTGGGGTTGTGGGCGGTCGTCACATTTGGTATCAGAGCTTTGGTCAACGATTTTGGCCAAAGTTCGAAGACATAATCACGTATGAGAGACATACTTGTAGATTTCAATTGGATGCTTACTATATATATTAGCATATATAGTAGTAGCATTTTTTCTCTTTTAGCTGTTTTCTTGAAAGTGGCTAATCATTCTAAATTGCAGATTTAGAATGAGTAAACGAACATAAAGACACACTGCTAGGGGAGCTAACACTGGAGGGAGAAATGGTGGTGAACCAGACTACCCTACCATGTTTGAAGCCATGATGGAGGCATTCATGCGAAGGGTCCCCACCCCTGTGGCGGCTACGGTAGATGTAGGAGTTCAGTTTCCTAGGGTTGTGGACTTTGCGAAGCTATGCAAGGATTATACATCTCTTGGAGGAAAACCATTAAAAGGAACTGAGCCAGCTGAAGGGGTTCAGAGGTGGATGGATTCTTTTGTTCGTATCTTTGGAGACTTGAGTTTGGATAGTGCAACCAAGAGGAAACTTGCATCAAGACAACAGCAAGGTAGGCCATGGAATGGTGGAATTCAGTCACACTTGAAATTCCAAAGGAAGAGATTTCATGGGAGCAATTCCAAGCTAAGTTTGAAGAAAAATTCATATCCATAGCTCAGAAATTTGTTCCCTTCAAGAAATTCATAGAGCTGAAGTAGAATGGAAGATCAGTGCTACATTTTCGATTTCGAGGCCTTGTCCAAATGCGCTCGTTCATACATTGATACGCCTTATTAGAAGAACAAGAAGTTCGTTATGGGTATAGATACCTATATTGGAAGGCCGTTGGTGGATCACCTCGACGATTCATACGAGAAGATTATGGAAAAATCTATTCGCTATGAGAGCTTGTTTCCTAAGGAGGCAAATGTTGTCACTTGGGTTTGGAACCCGAGATTTGTGATTGACCCTTCGTAATGACTAATCCAGTTGGGGGTTCGTCCAATCTTTGCATGATATGTCGTGGTCTAGTGTTGTCGAGTCATGGTTGCTCCTTTGTGTGTGACTGCTTTGTTCTTAACTTCACTGGGTTTGGAATCATCTTGGGCATGGATTGGCTCAAGAGGTATGTAGCAAGGGTGAATTGCGAGAAGCTAGAGGTGAGAGTCGGGAATGTGGAAGGGTGAAAAGTGTTGATACGGTGTAAGCGCGAAGAGGGTGTCTTCATTAGTTATCTATATTCGCTTGTGATTCCATAAGAAGACTTGTCATCTGTGCTAATCGTAAATGAGTATGTGGATGTCATTGACGAGGTCAAAGGATTGTCGTCGCGTCGTGAGATCGGGTTTAGGATCTATTTGGTCGAGGGTGCTAGGCCAATCGTTATGCCTCTTAGGCGGATGGCGCCTAAGGAACAATGGGAGATGGAGGTGCAAGTTAAGTAAGAAAGGGATTCGTTCGGAGAAGTGTTTCCGAATGGGGTGCACCAATCGTGTTTGCAACCAAGGCAGATGGCTCGTTAAGACTGTGTGTGGATTATCGTGAGCTGAACAAGGTGACTAAGAAGAATAAGTATCCGTTATCCAGGATAGATGACTTGTTCGATCAGCTTCACGAAGCCAGGGTGTTTTCTCAGATGAATTTGGCAACGGGATTTCACCAGTTGATGGTGGCAAAGGATAGTGTGCAGAAGGCTGCTTTATGATACCATCTGGTTTTTTCAAATGGTTAGTGATGCCATTCGGGTTGACTAACGCATCAGCATATTTTGTGGATCTTATGAATAGGGTTTTCAGAGACCAGTTTAACAAGTTTGTGCTTGTGTTTGTGGATGACATTCTAGTTTACTCTTGAAAAGAGGAAGAGTAAAAGACGCACTTAAGAGTTGTGTTGGAAATCTTGCGAAAGCATCAGTTGAGAGCTAAGTTTTCAAAGTGTCACTTCTGGAAAAGTGAACTGAGGTTCTTAGGCCATGTTGTTTCCGGAAATGGGATAGCGGTTGACCCTGCTAAAGTGGCAGCGATCCAGGATTAGGATAGACCTAAGATTGTGACACATGTTCGGAGTTTCCTTGGGTTGGCTGGTTATTACCGATGGTTTATCAAGGATTTCTCCAAGATAGTTACACCGTTGATAGGATTAAGTAAGAAGAACCAAGTGTTCACATGGGATGCGAAGTGTAAACAAGCGTTTGGGATCCTGAAGGAGAGACCGACGAGTGCTCCTGTGTTGTCCAAGTTGGAATGAAGAGATAGTGGTATACACCGATGCATGCGGTACTGGACTTGGAGCAGTGATAATGCAGAAGGATAAGGTTGTGGCCTACGCGAGTCGACAGCTGAAGCCGCATGAAAAGAATTATCCAACTCATGATTTAGAGTTGGCAGCGATTGTATTCGCTCTGACGATGTGGAGACATTACCTGTTGGGAGTCTGATTCGAGTTGTTCACGGATCACAAGTCGTTGAAGTATCTTTTCTTCCAAAAGGATTTGAATCTTCGGCAGCAAAGGTGGCTAGAGTTTCTGGCGTCATATGATTTTGGTATAATCTATACTCCTGGCAGAGGCAACGCAGTAGCAGATGCGTTGAGTCGAAGACATGCAAGTTTAGGAACGATGTTTTCAGAATGGAAAAGCCTCGAGTACTTGGCGGGGTTTGATTTCAGACCAAGGTGTGAATTGGAACCTGAAATGTTGGCAAGCTTATCGATAAAACCTACTCTCGTCAAAAGGATGGGCGAGAGCCAAAAGAGAGATGCAAAGCTTGTTGAGTCTGTCCAGAAGCTGAAACCAGAAGATAAAGAGTTCGGAGTTGATCGAGAATGTTGGCTTCGAAAGCAAAGGCGATTAGTTATTCCTGAGATCGACGGATTGAGATATGAGGTTCTGAGAGAGTATCATCACTCGAAGTTGATGATTAATCCTGGTGGTAATAAGATGCATCAAGACATGAAGCGAGTATACTACTAGGAAGGGATGAAGCGAGATATTGGAAAGTTCATTTCCGATTGCATGAACTGTCAGTTGGTGAAAGCTTAACAGAAGAAGCCGAGTGGATTGCCTCAGCCATTGGAAGTTCCTACGAGGAAGTGGGAACAGATATCAATGGACTTTATCGATGGATTACCTAGGATGAGGGCAGGAAACATAGGAATTTGGGTCATCGTGGATCGCTTGACAAAAAGTGCAACGTTCATTCCTTTCAGATCGACTAGGACAACATCGAAATTGGCTGAACTTTATGTGAAATGGATAGTACGATTCCATGGTATCCCAAAGAGTACAGTGAGTGATCGAGATCCATTGTTTACGAGTAGATTTTGGAAAAGTTTATAAGAAGCTTTGGGAACCGAGTTATGTTTGAGTATGGGTTATCATCCCCAAAATGATGGTCAGACTGAGAGAACTAATCGAGTTTTGGAAGATCTCCTGACGTCTTGGTTGTTAGACTTCAGAGGATCGTGGGAAGACCATCTACATCTAGTTGAGTTTGCATATAACAACAACTACCAGTTGAGCATTGGGATGACACCATATGAGGCATTGTATGTAAGGCCGTTCAATTCTCCATCTTGTTGGTTAGAGACTGGAGATAAGTTGATACTTGGGCCAGAGATGATAAGAGAAACCTCAGATTGTATCGAGATTGTTCGCCAACGAATGAAGGCAGCCCAAGATCGTCAGAAGAGTTATGCTGATAAGCATCGAAAAGATTTGGAATTCGACGTAGGTGACATGGTTTTCATGAAGATTTCTCCATTGAAGCATGTGGTTCGATTTGGAAGTAAAGGAAAGTTGGCTCCTAGGTTCATTGGATCATTTTCGATAGTCGAGCATGTAGGAAAGCTCGCGTATAGATCGGAATTACCCGAGAAGATGTCGAGTGTGCACAATGTTCCCCATGTGTCGTTTCTATAGAAGTTCGTGCATGATTTGAATGTGGCGGTACCTCCAGACCAGTACGAAGACCTAGAAGTAGAGGCTGTAGTTACAAGACCTCGTAAGATGCTTCGTGTTGTGGGGAATGGCAAGAAACAGTTTAGGAGGAAGTTGGTTAAGCTAGTCAAAGTACGATGGACCGAGGAGGGCGAGGATTGTACATGGGAGATGGAAGAGAGCATGAAGGCGACCCATCTAGAACTCTTCGTCGGTATGACCCATTATTATCGTGTCACCTTACATCATTGTAACTTGCACTATTATGTTTTTAGAATTCTGCATGCTAGGATAAGGCTATGGATGCATGACTTGATGGCTGCTAGTTTGGGTGATAGAATTGGCTGCTCATGAGTGATAGGCATGCGGGATTATTGTGGTTGCTTGTGTTTGTTGGAATTTCGGGGGCGAAATTCCTGAGGAGGGTAGAATGTAACAACCCGCATTTTGCATATTGGAGGACCATAAAATATTTTTATTTTATTCCTTGAAAGTTGGATCATTCTCATATTTTAATATGTGGCTTATGGGGATGTGAGACATGTCCATAATTTTTACCAATTTTGTTTGTGACTATTTTTCCGCTGTCGGTCTTGTACAGGGCATAACTTTTGACTCAGGTCGAATCACGTGGTAAGACCTGTGCCATTGGAAGGAAATGATGATTGCCTTTCCGTAGAGTGGTTACATTAAAGTTTTGGTTCAGAGGATTGGGAGAAATAGTTATTTTAAGGTTTAATAATTGGCTGTCCATGTTTGGTAAGCCATAATGGGCTGATTTGGAGAGGCTCATTAGTGGGCTGGTGGAAGGCTATAACTAGGGGATAAGAGGCATGGGAAAGAGTTTACTTTCTCCATTCTCTCATTTGGAAGAGCCAAGGAATCCTCCATTCCTTCACCCTTTCTACCATTAAAGCTTAGAGAATCGAAGATCTACACCATTTGAGGCTAGATCTACATATTTTTAAGGGAGATTTCATCAAATCGAGCGGATTGAAGCAAGATCTTCGCTGTCCAAATTCATATTTCTTCATTTCTAAGCTAGATCGAAGGGTTGGTGAGTGATATGCATCTCTCACGCGGATTCAACGAAGTATATGGGTGTTTGATCTTACTGTTCATCATTTAGAGTGTTTTTCACCTAGATCTACATCACGGTTAGTATATTTTCATATGAATCACCATAGGATCCAATCTAGCAACCTAAAATCGGAAATTTCTATGTTAATTCATATGTTTATGCAAGTTAGATTCATTAAATTGTTCATTCATAGATTTAGCATTATTTGTGGTGAATTTCATACGATTATGATGAATAAGTGTCATTTTGATGTTGTGAATGGTTTCATAAAGTGCTTATGATTGAATTGGATGAGTCGGTTGAATCATTGTTGTCGTTTGGTGAAGATTTGGTCACGTTTGGAGCTGTTTTGGTCAGATCAGGCTTTGGGTCGTTTTTCTTGACTTTGGGTCGTTTTCCTAGCTTTGGGTCATTTTTCCTAGCTTGGGGTCGTTTTTTAAGGTTTTGGTTGTTTTTCTTGGCTTTGGGTCGTTTTAAGACCTAAGGGGAAAGACCTAAGGAGCAAGACCTAAGGGGTTCAAGAGCTAAAGAATGCTGACTGAATGAAGCTTATTTTTGAGTCGACAATGGTGATAGCTTCGAGGAGAATTCAAGTGGGAATATTCAAAGTGTTAAATGTGTTCGTTGATCAGTATAGAACAACGAGGAAGGTGGCAACTCAAAGGTCGTGAGTTGGTGAATAATGGTTGCTTGAGAAGATTGCTTGAACTATGAAGAGTTATCTGGTTGGATGACTAGAGATGTGAAGGCCGAGAGATTATCGTTGTCGTAATTTCTAGCAAGCTCGAAGCAGGGATACATTAGAGACGTCTAAAAGACTGGTTCTAGGTCGAGTACCTTGGGTCTTGTAAAAATGCCTAGTTGTTAAGGTTGAACATATGGAGTTTATGCTAGAACTGGGTTTACCATTAGACCTTGACATATGGCGAGGTTGGTCGTCATACGATTAACGATGATTTCGAAGCAAGATTGGCGGTGATAGCCAGAGTCTGTCAGGGATGATTGGTTGCTTTGTCTGAACCATCTCTTGTAGGTTGCCCAACATCGAATGAGATGTTCCTTGGGTGCTTGTCTGATATTGGTTTATGCCTATGGGGCTTGTGCTTAAGGGATGTTGAGTTCGATTAGGATGGTTTACATAAGATATATTATTTGGATGTCATGAGTGCTTTGCCATGATCAAATGGATGTTTCTGGTTTCCATGGACGTACGGTTGAAATGTTGTTGTAAAGGCTATCATTGTTCGATGTGGGGAAGGTGGGGTTTGGGTTCTTCTCTGGTGTTGTGGGTGTATTAGTATGCTTATCTATCCATTCTCATATACTCTATTGTTGATGTTTGTTAGCTATTATATCGCTCACTAAGACTATTGTCTGCCTTAAGGTTTTATGTTTCCCTCTTATTATCTTGGGCTATTCATCCAGTTGTGGATGGGCAGACTAGGTGATTAGTGAGGACGATGTTGTTGTGCAAAGGCGAGTAGAAGGCTGGCGTATTATCTTTACTACTCTCTTGTATCTTTATTTCCACTGTCATGTTTTCTAGGGTATTGTGGTGAGGCTATTTGTACAGACATTTACTGATGTGATCCTAAGACGTTGTGGATATTTCCTTGATGATGTGGAAGTTTAAATTTCTATGCAATTATCCTTTACTATTACTACCTGTTATATATGTTCTACTATATTTTATCCTTGCGCTGTGAGTAATACGACAAGTTTCGTATTGTGTTTACCTACTCTGACTGTTCATAGCTGCCTGGTACACCTTCCAACGCATTATTCCTCTTGTTAAGTGCTGAGGTTGTGGGCGGTCGTCACATTTGGTATCAGAGCTCTGGTCAACGATTTTGGCTAAAGTTCGAAGACATAATCACGTATGAGAGACATACTTGTAGATTTCAATTGGATGCTTACTATATATATTAGCATATATAGTAGTAGCATTTTTTCTCTTTTAGCGGTTTTCTTGGAAGTGGCTAATCATTCTAAATTGCAGATTTAGAATGAGTAGACGAACATAAAGACACACTGCTAGGGGAGCTAACACTAGAGGGAGAAACGGTGGTGAACCAGACTACCCTACCATGTTGATATTTCCTTAATGATGTGGAAGTTTTATTTTTTGTGCAATTACCGTTTACTATTACTGCCAGTTGTATATGTTCTATTATATTTTATCATTGCGCTGTGAATAATATGACAGGTTACGTATTGTGTTTACATATTCTGGTGATCGTCCATAGCTGCCTGGCACACCTTCCAGCGCATTATTCCTCTTGTTAAGTGTAGGGGTTATGGGTGGCCGTTACAGCATCGCCCTTGGTTCCCCTTTACATTCAAAACCGTATTAAAAACGTTATCAAAAACGTTTTTTTCATTGTGCATGACGTCTATATTATGCCGAAGTTGTAGATATTTCCAGTAAGGTAACTCCCAAAATATACTTTGTTTGCACCAATTATGAATGTCCGGTTTACCTGGAATTTCAACCTGCTTTCCAATTTCATATATGTTTGGTAGTCTCTTAAAATTTCATATATTTCATCACTTGTCCAAACTTTAGGCGGTAGCATAGTCTCTACTCTGTTAGCTTTAAAGTTCTTTTTATTTGTTCTAAATTTATGATTAGTATGTAGAAAGCATCAATAACAGTCAAACCAAGAATTTTTTTCGTGCTTTAATGAAAATGCTCATGTCTCCTCCATACAATGAAAACAAGCTAGACGTCCAGATGTGCACCAATATGAAAGCATACCATATGCGGTAAAATCATTAATAGTCCATTCTACAGAAGCAAACATACGAAAATTCCTTTTTCTCGAAATGTCGTACGTTTTGACTCCTTTATGCCACAGTGTTTTCAACTCTTCAATCAACGATTGCAGATAAACATCAATTCCTTGTGTCAGATCATTGGGACTAGGGACGACAATCGTTAGAAACATATACGGATTTTTCATACACATCCATGAAGGTAAGTTATAAGAAGTAACAATGATAGGCCATGATGAATATTTACTACCAAACTGAGAAAATGAAAAAAATCCACCCATGCACAAACCGAGCCTAACATTACGACCCTCTACAGCAAAATCAGGATAAGTCCTATCAATGTGTTTCCACGCTTCACCATTAGACGGATGTATCAAAATTCCTTCTTCTATTGTTCTCACGCTATGCCATCGCATATGACATGCTATAGCAGAAGATGCATATAGCTGTTGAAGTCTGCGAGTTATGGGCAGATAATGCATTCTTTTATATGGAACTTCTTTTCCTTTCTTTTTCCTTGGTTTATATCTATCTTCGTTGCAAAATTTGCATTTTCTAAGGTGAGCGTCTTCTTTCCAATACAACATTCAACCTTTAACACATGTATCTATCTTCTGATACGGTAGTCCAAAAGCAGACATAAGTTTTTTCATTTTATAATGACTATCACACATCAAATTATTCGGCGGCATATGTTGCTCTGCAGTTTGTACAATTGTTGTAAATGCAGCTTCTGCCATAATGAATTTTGATTTCATAGTGATGAATTCGGCGGTTACAGATAACTCGGTTCCGCTTGTACACCCTTCCCACAACGGTCTCTTAGCAGAATTTAATAAATCATAAATTTTTTTCGCTCCCGCCGTTGATTCTTCAACATTTTCGTTCTCATCGTCGCCTTGATCAAGGGTAGGAAACATTGATCGTGCTGCATCTTGCACCATATTTTCTATCAAATTCGTCGTTGCATTATCGTTCATCATTATACTATCGTCCTTTACCACTACATGTTTAGACGTAGTCTAAACAACTTCTCCATGACGATCCCATAAGTAATAATTCGACACAAAACCAAATTTATACAGATGTTTCTCTACTACATCTGGGTTCCAATGCTTCAGATGTCTGCACTTACCACACGGACAATAAATGTCTACGTTGATTATTAAATTTAGCGAATCTAATAAATTCTTGGACATTGTTACAAAAATGTTCCTTTATCAACCCTTTCTTACCGGTTCGGGGTTGATACATCCAACTGCGATCATGAAAATAATTGAACATTTTTCTGATTTGCAACAAATATGTTAGAAAATTCGATCATACATTTTATATTGATTGAAATGTGGTAAAATTTCATTTATGACTACTTCATGTTTTTGGTTTTCTTGTTTATTACTTTTTACTTTGACGGCCGGTCTACCTACTTCCCATTACAAATATAATAACGTAACAATATTTTATAAATTATTTAAGGTTAAACGGTTCAACAAGATTTCGACAGCACATCCCTTTGGTTCCTGTATAGTACACAAATGCGTGTACATAGGGAACAAAAAGGAAATGCCATCGAAATTTTGTTAACCGTTTAAACTAAAATGATTTATAAAATATGCTTATGTTATTATATTTTTAACTTGTCCAATACTAGGACAAATCCAATGAATATTATGTCAGATAAATATAGGTTTCTGTTTTATGTAAAAATGAATATCCATATAACGATCATATACAACACTTGTCGGACGGGGCCGAATTTATCTAAGGGGTTCACATAAGTAGTCAAAAAAATATTCAACCTAAGTTTAACAAAAAACATTTCAAATGAAACAAGTGTGTTTTTTGTGCTTTGAGTTTTTTTTGAACTTTTTTTGCGCTTCACTAACATGTGCGCCTTAAACTTCAAAAATGTCCCTTAGTTGTGCCTTGCACCTTTTTACATCTTTTTGCGCCTAGGCACGCACCTTGACTAGCGTCTACATACTAATTTTTCATACTTTCAATTTGTAAACTAACATGACAATGAAAATTATGAAATATAAATTAGTTTTACTTTATTTAATTTAATTTTAGTTTAATGTATAAATTATGAAGTGAAGAATCATTTTGAATTAACATTTGTTTACTAAATATTATAACAACAAAACAATTTTTTTTTAAATTGCAAATGCATTTTTTAAATTTGTTTGTACCGACCATTCTTGCATCCGATGGTGACATAATAGTGCATGCACATGAGGGGCATCATTACATCATTTCAATAATAATCAATTTACTACCATTAAACAATTATGTTTATTCCATTTATTCTCTAATCATCCTATAACTAATGCTGCAAGAATTATAGCCTTGGAGCAGCAACTCTAGGAAATGAAAGCTCAGGTAAACACTATCCAAGCACAACGGTCATCAAGGCTCACCAAATCTAGTAAGAGAGAGACGAATGAATCTCCCGAAAGAAAGGCTCTCATTCAACACTCAGAAGCAAAGGAGAAGCTTAAGGCGACTTCCTCCAAAAAGAAGAAGTCCTATCTGACAGGAGTATCTACAATACGATCAACCTAAAACACAATCATCGTAAGTCCAATTGCATATACGTGATAATCATCGTTTTCAACCTCCTAAATCAATTACATATGTGATAATCATCGTTTTCAACCTCCTAATCAATTACATTTATTCCAAAATCAACCTAAAACACAATCAACATCATATTCATCTCACAAGATAACCAATTTCAAAACCATGAACAATCGATTTACAAGCTCATATAAACATGCAAATTAGCCCTAATTAAACATAAAATAGGATTAAGGACATACCAGAACAAATTAGGAAGCTTGGGAGTGACATTTGAGGGGTGAAATCGAAGCAACGTCAGAGGGAGGGCGACATGGTAGGGTTATATTTTTTTGTTATGCTGAACAGTTTGGGGAAGAAGAATCGCGGGTTTCGGTTGTTATAAGGAATTTATGCGATGGCTTGCGACAACCGCTTTTTTAGCTGTCGCAAGTCGTTGCCCTACCTCGTCGCAATTTAGGCTGCATCTTGTAGTGAAAAGAAATAAAAAAAACTCCAATTCCCTCATTTCCATTGAATTAAACAATACCAATTCGTAGGTAATAAATTTTAAGTAAATTAAAATTATCAATTATATCAACAGAATATATTCGACTAAAACTGTAAAAATATTGTAATAAGCGAAAATAGCGTAAAAATGTCGACCCATTCAAACCAAGCTTGTCATGGCCTTTTTCATGAATAAGCTACTTTAGTTAAATCAATAGGCTTTAAATGGATAAACAATTTGGGAAGGTGCAAAGATCCTCTATAAATTCCATCGTTATTTTCTTCTATCTGCATCCCACTTCTACTTTCTTCTCGAATCAATATAGAATACCCTTACTTACCACTTATCAGCAATTGTTCGGACTTTCATCCGAAAGGAATAAAACTATGTAATTGATTAATTTCGGAGAGGAAAGAATGAGGCGTTGGGGTACATAAAGAAAGTACACTAATCTTGTGGGAAGGAGGGAATGAAATTGTGGTTAGTGGTCATGGAAGAAGGGGGTAGTTGGTAATAAAATTCTGAGAACTGAGAACGTATTTAATTTCTCAGGTTTAAAGAATGTGAATGTGGCTTACATGGACGATTGACAACCACATGATGTAATTGTTTTGTTTACATCTGAGTCGCTCTTTGTCTTTTCTGTTAAAGCAAAGGGATTTTATTATATATATATATCGTTATTTTGTTTATCTTATCTCTATATATATTTGGTAAGATGACTCTTCATATTTTATTACTTTAATCATAGATCTAATACTTCATGTTCGGCTGTATGAGAATAGTTCTGGAGATAGCATTTTGCAATGATTGTTTGCAATTTGTAGGTGTGGAAATGCAGAAACAAATTATGATGGTATAGTTTGGCCGCATGATGTATTTGGGTTCACTCAGTTAGTCAGTTGATCACGTGAGGTGGTGTAGTTTCTTTTTAAGACATTTTACTCAATATGCTCATTTAGGGGCTTTGGAATCTTTCCTAACGATGCCACCGACCTTAAAGCAAAATATTTTTCGTAGATAATTCATTTTATTTGGTCTAACAAATTTTAACATCAAACTGTATCTTTTCCATTGTGCATTCATGCGTGAGTTTCACAATAAATTTTTCGAACTAGCTTGATATATAGGCATACCTTATATTTGTTGAGAATAGTTTAACGTCTTCTAAACAATATATATAACATTGTAGATAAATACTAAAAGATTAGGCCTTACATCACCTATCATCTAATTACAACTACCATTCGGTTTGCAGTTATTAGAGGCTGGAAATTCAGACAATGATGAAATTGCAATTCTTTGTCATGCACAAGAAACTTGGCTACATCGAAATTACCATAGAAGACATATCGAACGAGCTATTAACAAGCACATGCTATATCGAATAAAAACAATGTATAGTAGAATCCAACTTAATGGTTCATTTCTGTAAACTTTATTGTTATAGGATTATATTTATCACTGAATTACTACAAATGATTTGTATGAAAAAACTTATAGTTTATTTTTGTTTGATTTTTGTGAAGTTCAAACTATTTATATGCAAAATTTAAATTAGTTAACATATATTATTATAAGATAAATATCGAATTTGTAAAACGGAACTAATCGGAAGTTCTAAAATTTCCGAAGCAAAGCCGAAATTAGGAAAAAAAAATGACTGAAACAGAAACGGAATGCAGAAATTTAAACCTTGGAATAAACCACTACTTTACGTAAATTCTATTCATTACCTTATTTTTCTAGATCCTGCAATTTATCCCTTTAACTGTATGACTGTTTCATTATAGGAAAATGGGCATAGTAAGGTTATCGACATATTTGATATTTCAGAGGATGGTGGGAATCGATGTCATCCTGGAATTCAGGCCAACAAACTTCAAAGTTAACAACATAAATGTTTTTCTCACCGTTAGAAAATTCACAAAAAACGTGGCAACTTCTCGGATATCCTCCTTTATGCCTTAGGTACTGCATTTTCACCTTAAATTTATATAGTTCACTGTTTTCAAATGAGTCAACATATACACATCCTTACATAATATATAACTCAGACTGTCCCAATGCAGGATACTGCGGCAACCGAAGACTGTACCTCAATCAATCATAGCCCTACGCAAGTAAAGTAACTACCCATTCTCAATATGATTTGGATCACAAGAGGAAAAATCTGGTAGTAATCCAACCGTTGAAAATTTTGTTTTCCTAATTTTTTGCATACAACGTGTCTAAACTTATCATAAATTGTTGCCCTAGCTTGTTGAAGGTACCCCCAAAGAATCATCATGGTGACTCCCAACCACTGCACGCGTTAAACCAACAGTAGCTGGCATTATTATTCAGGTATGCCCATAAACTTTAATGATCGCCTGCTACTTTTTACTTACGCCTACCATCACTAATACCCTACTTCTCCATGGTAACCTGTCTTTATACCACATTACAATTGTCAAACCTCATGTTACACAGTATTCCTCCGCCTGTTCATACCAAATGCACTGCACCCAGCTCAATAACTCCTCTAACTTATTTTAATTTCAGGAACCTGATAACCAAACAACTCACCAGTTGATGAAAAAATGTGAGAGTAAGAGATGCAAAGTCGGTTGATTAATTCACTGCCCACTGCTTCATTCTTACAATCAACATCTTTCATAACGTCGTAATAATAATTAATTAACTATTTGGTTGTTTATTATGTTATATTTCCAATTACGACTGCTTTTTGTCAAAAAACTCTCCATTTGTATGTATATGAACGTCTGTATTAATTCAAGCTACTACAGCTGACTGTAAGATTTTCTGTTTAAGATTTCACCATAATTTCGATCTACCCATTATTGTTATTTTTTCAGAAATTTAGTTGATATTGGGACAGCTACGTTATTAACTACTTTCAAAGGAGTGCCTATCCAGATTCATTTCAGTCAGTTTTTTTTATGATCCAGTAGCGATTATCTTGCTTAATGTTTGTTGTGTTATTCCCTATACTTATTGCGAGCAGTAATATACGAGATAATGTCATTACATGTAGTTGAATGAGCAATGTGCTATAAATTTTGCTAAATTCTGGATCTTGTATATGTGCGAATTTAGTTGTATTTTAACAGATTATCTTTCCTACATACCAATATTCGAGTTGAAATATCAATTTCCAAATCCCTGCTTGTTTGGTAAATGTTATATACGTAGTATACTTTTCTTTATCTATTTTCCCTTTAATGTCTTCCTACTCTAAGTCCGATTCAACATCAATGATTTGAACTTTTTTCTCCTAGTTTAGTTGTGCAAGAAAAGGAAATCATAGATCACCTACAGTATTTCTTTACAAGGTGCGAACAAATAAGCTTAAGTTATTAAAACATTTTTAAGTTTTCGGTTGCTACATTAACAACTTGGTTCAATTCCAGTATTGGCCATAACGTCAACTTCAGATCAACCGTGTTACCATCATGATGTTTAAAAGATTATGTGATTTTTAACCTCCGCATTAGGTTGATTGTTGTATTTATCAGTTAGTAATTCAACATTTATGAATTGTAAAATCACCTCTTCAAAAAAGGGCTACGTTTACATGTTCATTCATATTGTCGTAATATTTATTTTGGTAAATTTGTCTTCAACTTCTCAGCTAACAAATGTTTTAATCCACTGCTTGTATCCTTGGATCAATGACAATTGGTCTTGACCTACTCTATATATCTAATTTTTTTTATATATAAAATAAATTAGATCTAAAAGGAACTTTCATGTGGATATCATAAGGAAGATATTTAAATTTCTCAAGTCATTTTGATGTTGTGGACTCGACCAAAGTATTTTGGAAAGTTGAAATGGTGGCAAAGATGAATTAAAATATAAGAACTTGAAATATATGTCATCCATTTTTACATACAGGCAAATTGAAATGGTCTTGACCGCTCTGCTACTATCACTATTTCCATGCTTCAAAATTTATTTCCTACAAGCTACGTATTATTGTTCCTCTGGCTTTGTACAACATATATGTCAACCTCCACCAGTACTACGCTTTCTGCCTCTTGCACATGAATCCATGATAACCGGGTATTGTTGTTCCTCTGGCTTTGTCAACATATACATCTTCCTGCACCAGTACTACGCTTTCTGCCTCCTGCACATGAATCCACGACAACCGGTTACATGCATCCCCGTACCCTGTAACAATTTTCAACAAAAAACACTTTCACTAAGCCTTCATGTCATCCCGCTTGTGTGCGTAGCACGAGCCTCAAACTAGTTACCAAAATATTTTACATACAAGGCGCATACTAATTTATATAGCATCTACATAACTGTACCATATAATAATTAATAGAAGAACCACTTTGTTGGGAAATTATGCAAATTTTCTTTAATTTGATTTGTGAAGAAAAGAAATAAAATGTAGAAATGGTAAGACATACAAACTTGATAATGGAGTTCGGCCAATTATGCCTACGTATTCGGGCTGCTGCAGATCTTATATTTAATAGAATATTACAAAGTGATTACACAAAACACTTTTCACTCAACACTCAATCTCACTCTAAGCTTTCCTTCTTACTGAATTTGAGATGAGATATAAATTATGAAGAAGAAGGATGTATTTATAAGGTGAGAATATGGTTGATGGCTCAGTTGGTGGCATGGTAGGTGCAGTCCCATGATTATTGCATGGAAGCCAACAACTTTTTCTAACAATGTCCCACTTGAAGACTGATTTTAATCCGTCTTCACATCTTGATTGATGCAACAACCATTCTAATCTTTTTACTCTAGCAGACCAACCGAAGTTGAACACAACTTCAGTTTATTGATAGTTACCGTCTTTGTTAACATATCTGCTGGATTCTTGTTTCCTTCGTTCTTCTCCATTATTAACATAACATCTTCTAGTAGAGATCCGATGAAGTGATAACGAAGTCCAATATGTTTGGTTCTAGAATGAAACGTTGAATTCTTCGCCAAGTGTATTGCACTTTGACTATCACTGTATAAGATATTCTTTTCTTGCTTGAATCCCAACTCAGTCAACAAACCTTAAATCCATATCATCTCTTTACTAGCTTCAGTGATTGCTACATACTCAGCCTCGGTAGTGGATAAAGAGACAATCTTCTGTACCTTTGACATCCAACTAACAACTGTAGTTCCAACCATGAATACATAACCGGTAGTGCTTCTTCGTTGATCAACTTCAACGCCAAAGTCTGTATCTACATAACCTTAATCTTTTAACTTTTCTTTACCAAAGTACAAACCATTATGTACGGTCCTCGTAGATACCTCAAAATCCACTTGCCTACTTTCTAATGGGCTTTCCCTGAATTTGACATAAACCTGCTAACAACTCCCACTGCATGGCCAATGTCTGGTCACGTACAGACCATGACATATACATCAAACTTCTAATAGCTGAGGAATAAGGAACATTAATGAAATTTCTCTCTTCCTCCGTCTGAGGGGACTGATTCTTGGATAGGCGAAAGTGACTGGCCAATGGTGTATTGTCTGACTTAGCATCGTCCATGTTGAAGCTCTGCAAAACACAATTGATGTAATCTGCCTGAGATAGCTGCAAGAGTCCTTTTAGCTTATCTCTAGTGATTTGCATTCTGAGAATCTTCTTTGCTGGACCTAAGTCTTTCATGTCAAACTTCTTTGACAGTTGCTGCTTCAACCTTCCGATATCATCCATATTTGATCCTGCTACTAACATGTCGTCAACATAAAGCAGTAAAATGATATAACTAGACCTATATCGCTTGATGTAGCAACAATGATTAGCATTGCACTTTTGGAAGTCTTCCTTGTGCATGAATCCATCAAACTTTTTGTACCACTGTCTTGGGGCTTGTTTCAAGCTATACAA
Source organism: Allium sativum (assembly GCA_030737875.1). NCBI lineage: Eukaryota > Viridiplantae > Streptophyta > Magnoliopsida > Asparagales > Amaryllidaceae > Allium > Allium sativum. The sequence continues at coordinate 375,112,578 of CM060913.1, forward strand.
GCTTTTATTTAGTCTGCACATCATGTTCCTCTTCTCTTTCTTGAAGAAACATTATGGTTGGTGCATGTATATCTCCTCTTCCAAGTCTCTATGAAGAAACACGGTCTTCACATCTAACTGTACAAGATGAAGGTCTTCAATAGAAACAATACTTTACACTGACCTGATATTATTGAGCTTCACAATGGGAGTTAAAATGTCAGTGTAGTCTACTCCTTCCTTCTGTTGGAATCCTTTGACAACTAGTCGAGCTTTGTATCTCTTAGAACCATCATGCTCCTCTTTCACTCGATACACCCATTTATTAGAATTATGTCTTAATGCTTGTAATTCCATATCCAACACATTCTTCAATTTATTCTTCAAATCTAATTCTGCCTTCTGAAGATTATTATCAAATGGATTCCTATGAATTGCCTCCTACACCTTAACAAGCTCTACCCTTCCAATAGAAGATTGCTCTGACCCCTTTCCAAAATTAAAAGCAGACCAAGCCCTGAGATGTATCTTAAGTAACTTCAACTTATATAAAAGAGTAAGCATAGGATTACTTCTGGATTGATTAGACCATACCTGCAATAAAATGTTAGAAAAATATGCATGCTTAATCCCAAAAAAAAAAGGAAAAAAAGAGGACTTACCCATCATCACTTCCCTAATGAAAGAGTAAAGGACCGTGGCCGGATAATGATGAAGGAAGAATTTGATCAGAGGATTATGGCCGGAGATTATAGAAATTAAAATTAATGAAAATATGATCAAGTTTGCAAAGGGTAGGAAAGCCAGATTTACTGCAATTTGACTATGTGTAAGAGAGACCAAAGCTACTTACTGGAAGATTAGCCTCTATAATGGCTTGATTCAATGGGGCAACATTATTAATATATAAAGAACAACCACCAAATTTACGCATACAAGAGTACATATAATTGAAGTCTCCACCAATTACTTATGGCTCATTAGCAGAGTTAAGATTATGAATATGATCAAGAAAAGGATTTCTTAAGGAAATGGAGTTTTGAGCATAAACAGATGTCAAAAGAAACTTGGATTTAGATGGAATATGGACACAGGAATAATGTATGTATTGATCAGTCACAGAAATTTTAACAAGCTTAAAATAACATGGATTCCACAAAGTTAATAGTCTACCAAACCTAGCTTCTGCAAGGTTATGATCAAAATGACAACTGGCAGAAATAAAGAAAACAACCTTCATGGTTGAACTAAGGTCAAGCTTGGTTTCAGATATACACATTAATTGAATATTATTCTCACTAATCAATGATTTAATTTCACCTTGTTTTGAGGGAAGATTAACACCTCTAATATTCCAGATGGCTATATTATTCATCATTTAAATTGAAAAGAGTCAAAAAGGGTGGATGGATTTTTCCTAGTATGCCTTGATGAAGATTGAGAACTCCTGCTATTATTAACAAGTGAAACTTCATGCTTGAACTCTCTGCCATCATTCACATCATCAAGATCAACAGATTTTTACTTTTTGGATTTTTTCCTACTGCTCTTTGAAGTTTTGGCTATTAAAGTAGTGGAAGAGTCTAACTTTGGAGGAGGAAGAGTAACATGTGGAGGAGGAGATAAATGTGAATAAGGTAATGATGATAAAGAGGCCAAAGAACTCATCAAATTTCTGATAGAAGAAAAAAATGAAGGAACTTGAAAACTGAAAGATGAAGCATAAGACATAGTGTTAAGTAAAGAGTTGGATGATGAAAGAAAGGCACTGATAGAGGATCCAGTATCATTATTACAATGGGAATCTTTCAAACCTAAAAGATCATCAAAAATAGAAAACGAATTATGAATGTGTAGCTCTTTCTCTACAACATCACTTGCCATTTCAGCATGCTCATAATTTCCTAAATCATTATTACCATTGCCCACAGTAGTCCGATCACCATTTTCCACCACCTTGACTTGTTCAATATTATCACTTTTGTAACTTGAACATTAATTCCTTTATCACTTACACCACCACAAGCATTTCTGTCTTCATTAACATCAAATGCCTTAATACCATCACTACTGACTTTACCACTTTCTTTTTCACTAACTTCATTTTCTTGCAAATTACCTTCTCTTTTCTTCCTCCAAGCCTTCTTTTTTCTTGAGACAACATTAGTCCAACTCCTCATATTTTCATTGATTTAATCATTTTTCCTATATTGACTTACATTCACCTTATCACTAACTTATTCCTCCTCATAAGAACTATTACTTGCACATCATTATTCACTTATGCCCTTACCCTGAGATCACATTTAGCTGTTTTATCCCCAAAAATCTTGCAATGAGTACAAATTCTAGGCCTCTAGTCATAAGTAAGCTTTATTGATGGGCAACTATCACTTAATCCAACAACATCAATTGATTCAGGAAGTTCAAACTCAGGGGATACTTCAACAAGTGCCTTGACATATTTAAATCTTTTCACTACTTTCATCAAAACAAATTAACTTGCCTATATGACATGCCAACCAATTTATTCCAATAAGTGTCCAAAGAATGAAGGGGATTCTATTAAAAGGAATCCATATAGGTACCCATTTGATTTGTGTCTGAGAATTACCAATTGACGAATCCCAACATGTTATTATGAACATTCTACTTGGGTCAGATTGCAGAATTCTATCTCTATCCAGATCATTAGAAAAATCGAAGTTAAAATTAACACCATCTTATTTGATACACACTTCACCACTTAACCTCCAATATCTATTCAGTAAATTTACAACAGTAAGATATGACAACGTACCATCTAAGAAGAAGCCAACTAAATGATTATTCCAACATTTCATACCTTAATTTTTAACTAGATCTGGATGTTTTTTTGGCATACCATCCTTACCAATATCAAAGTGTATCGGCTTAAAAACACCAGCATTTCGAGGAAGGGATTTGAAAAGTGATAAGAAATCGAATTTAAAGTAGGAGGATTGATATTAGAAGTGTTCAACGAATTGATATTAGAATTGACATAAGTAGAATTCACATCAGTTGGATTCACATTGATATTAGAATAATTAGGGAGATTGACATTATCAAGATTCAAGTTCAAGGGATTCATATTGACATTATAAGCATCAAAAGCATTGGAATTGGAAGAAATGTCAAAAGGTGGAATGACAATAGGAGGTGGATCTGGAGGAACAGAGGGAGTTGGAAGAGAAGAAGGAAGAGAAGATGATGGAAAAGGAGGAAAAGAAGCACAACAGAAAGCAAAAGAGGATGAAGAAGAAGACGAGGAAGAGGACGCCATTAGCACGGGTTTCACTAGGGCTCCCCAATTAAGTGTTAATTTTTATTAACAATTAAGTGAATGACACATGTGTATGGACATATATATATATATATAAATATATATATATATTTAGGAAGTCTCCTTTGAAAAATACCAAAACGTTCTAGGATGACAAAGAAGATAGTGTCTAGGCTTGAGTTTGGAAAATCTAGCTTCTTGGTCTCCTTGGCTATCCCTAACTGATCCGGCGAACGAGATGGTTAATTCGAAATTTAATTTAAAATTGATTTGAATTTTAAAATAATTTAAATTTGAAATTTATTTTGAAATCTATTTAAATTTTAAAATGGTTTAAATTTTAAAATTTTATTTTGTAAAATACTTGAAATTTTATTTGATTTGAAAAAATATAATATTTTATTACTTAACATAATAATATAATATTCATAAAATTGAATATTTGACTTTAAGTTTGAAAAATTGTTTTCAAAAGGTCTTATATGTATTTTAAATCAAATATAGGCCAACTAAAAGTGAATCGCACGAATTTGAGTCCAAGTCACAAAACGGTCAAAATAGCAATAGTCGCGCAGTGGTAGTTCACGAATTTTGATCGTTAACTTTAAATTGACATATCGGGAGATCCGATGTCAAATTTTCCCAAAATAAAAAAATTGTTTGGTTCCAAATTAAAAGATATTTCAAATGCAAAAGAAAAATTTAAGATCTAACGGTTAAATTTTGAAACAAGTCTAAATCGGTTTTCAATAAAAATCCTGAATTGGCATTTTACAGGACAAAATCAGATTTTTTTGAAAATGGTCGAATAAAATTGTTCAAAAATATGAAAAAATATTGTAAAATCACTTTAAATCATTTGAAATGGATTTGAGTTGGAAAGATAAAATTATGTCTTAGGAATTGGGAAACTTATGGATTTTGATCTAAAAGTTAAAAGAACAATTTTCAAATTTTTGAAGAAAGAGACTTAGGCACATATATGTTCCATATAAACACATTTTAAAATTTCTCTTATTATTTGAAAAGAAAGGGAACGGTGTTCGGATTCGTAAACCATTCCGAATAATATAACGACGTGTTGGAGAAAATCGAATGTTATTGAGACGATGGTAAAGACCGGAACCCTTCACATCGAAAGGACTGCTTGATGAATGTGTCAAATGGGTAGCTTCCATTTGCTGATGGATTTTATATCAGTTAAGTGGAAGTAGTCTAGACATACTCGAAGAAATTTCGGATATGCAAGGACCTCTCTCCATTTGTTAGATGAGGAATAAGGTGTCTTCGGTTTCGTTTAGACCTAGAACGAACTTGTAAATGGATTGTGTGTCTAACGTTGTAATTTACCGCATATAAATTGATCTCTATTAAATATATATCTGCTGGTGGCGGAGAATCTATTTCTCTTAGCTTAACACCTTTCTCTGAGTCATACAAGCTTAGAGATTATATATTGATAGACATCAGCTCTATGTTGTGAATGGACAATGTGACATGATAAGCGATGTACTATAATGATCAAAGCATAGCTTATTGAATCGTAGATTTGTGTAACAAGACTTCGATGGCCTCACATCTTGGAAATGACCAAAATAGGAAAATATGACCATTTCCTTTGAGATTTTTAAGGCAACGCTATGGTATGGAGCCTAGGTGTTTGTTATGTGGCTTTTATGAGGTAGTTCTATGGCATGGATCCCTGGCATTTTACTATTGTGGTTTTGCTGGAAATTCGGGATCTCATATAGAAAGGTCAATAACGAATGGGAAATGGCATACTCATGCAGCATGACTTGAAGAGCACCGACGACCTTGTGTTGGTAGAGAAGTATCTACTTCTCGGGATGTTTGCTAGAGGCGTACCCATTCGGTAAGGAAGTTCCTTAGCCTTGATCATTTGTTGGAAATCCAAACTTATCAACTACGAACCCATATGATTTCTATTGTAGATCCTGCGTAAAACACGTAGGAGGTCGGCATAATATTATGGTACGTATGTCATCTAAGATTGATATGTTTGTTTGAGAAAGTGATTTTCTCACTATGTACTAATAATACAAGATAAATTTTCACATATCAAACATATTTTGGTTATCATAAGTGAAACCTCACCCAAGTGTGTGTTTGCATTATGTGTGTGGTGCGAGAGCTTATAGTAGCTTCATTTTCCAAAGAGCATCGCGAGTTTTATATACTGGTATTCATATGGGGAAAACCAGTTCCGTGTTATACGGCGTGGTTATATGAATTACCTAACTTGAAAATGATTTTAAACTGTTTTGTTTTCCTCACACCATTCCTATGACTGATCCAGAGTTTATTGTTTCCCTCATCTAAACTCTAGATGCCCATATTTTCTACGTGGACAGCCTAGTGTTTTGGGTTTTTCAGTTAGCTGTTGGGGCTAGGAATCTGGATATATGCTTATCATGGAGTTGTTGTCTTTTGGACTTATTTTTTGAAGACCCTAGTCTTTTGCTTTCATATTGCTTATGTAGTAAATTAAGTTTACGTATCGGACATACGTTATTGTAAAATATTTCATGTATTAGTTCATGTACTTCTCTTTTACGACTCCGTTGTATTTTGAACTTGGTGTAATATCATGAGAAGTTTATTTTTCGTCGTGTTCTTACCTGTATTCTGATTTATTATTACCCAAAAACACTAACGATTAGGATTCAGACATTTGAACTTACGACAGTGCTTATCTTCGGATAAGTTAATTGTCTATGTTAGAAAGGTCGAAACTCCGGGTTGCTAGTGGACGGTCGAGAGTTTTTATCCATTTGGATCGGAGTTATGTGGTTTATACTTGATTCAAACAGTATGAATTTTCGGGTTGTCACACAAAAAGAGTGTTTTCCATCAAATATCCTCAATAAGACCCATATTTCCAATTATGTTTAAGGTGAGTGAAATTTATTGAATGATTCATACCATTCTCATGTTGTACTCTCCATGTTGAACCGAAGAAATAATACAGGGTTTTTAGGTCTCCACAGATGTAGTATACGAATTTGAATCTCGTTAAATCTTTTATGTCTTCTTTTAAGCTGTTTAATTATGTGCGCTATCATATTTGATTTTGAATTTGCATTTGTATTCAAATGGACATAGCTAGATTTGGCTTGAATTACTTCCACATTGATGTTAAATCATTCCTTACATTTTTCACCATGAAATAACTCTAAATTTATATTTTGAAATTACCTTGAGTTAATCTTTTAATCGTAAAAACAACAAAATCAAGGAATCATGGTGTTTGTAGTTCAAAAACCAAAATGTGGACTTAGCCTACGACATATTCATGTTATCCGTATTACATATCTAGATCAACAACCTTGTTAATTTAGATATTATTTTTTATCATCCAAAAGACTCCACTGTTTATTTTTAGTTTGTCAATTTTCAAATCTTCACACTACAACAAATTGGACATTTCATGGCATGTAATAAATGCTGTTAAAACGTTTCATAGCGTTTTGCTAGACGCCGACATGTCATCATAGAGTAGAAACGTACAACAGCTTCATAAAAATGCCATAGTATATCATTTTTAACGGCGCTTAATTGGTGATATTAAAACGTTTTATAGCGTTTTCTTAATCATTTATCTTAACGTTTTTATGTTGCTAAGAGTATTATCTACGGCGGTTTACCACATTACTTTGAAAGGGCTTGCTAAACCATCAGTGGACATTTCATGGCGTTTTACAAACCCTGTTAAAAGTAACAACAGCTTTTTTACCGTGTCATTGAATTTATTCCACAACAGCTTATAAACGCTATCGTATATTGCCTGTCTATTTTCCAAATCATTCCAGTTCATATTCCAATTTAATACGCAGCAGAGTAATACACAAACACATTTCATTATCAGCATATTATTACACATCTCATAGTCAACACCATATTATATTAAACATCTCGCCGTCAACATTAACGATACATACATCTACAATATCATTACACCAAAACAATATCATATAAATATTGTAGAACAAGTAAGTAGTGACCAAAGTTAGTAATACATATAAAGCATACAAGCCAAAATATGCAGCACTAAAATCAAAAGAGCTGTATCATACTAATTTTTTTTTAAAACAAAAGGAAAGATAAAAGAACGATAGAATCATATGGAGGTCATGCTTCTTGCAAATCTGTAGAAATTAAAGTTATGGCCTTGATCTACCAGAATTGTTGCCTTCTTGTAGAGTAGCACGTACATCTCCTGCGTCAAGTAAAAAAACATCAGATTAGGAACCCCAGCATGAAATAAAAGCAAAAATATAAAAAAAAATGGCAACAACACAATTCTGAAGTTAGCATGCATACCGATGTCTAATTTTGATATATAAAACTGAAAATATAAAACTCCATCCACAATTAGCTTCTACATAGATTTTCACTCTGTAAAGATTTATGCTTTGAAGTGAAATTTTGCAATGAAGTATTTTATGCTTTGCGCTAAATGCAATATGCCGCTTTACAGACTTTCCTAATACATCCCCTTAAATCATCCAAACATTCGAAATCAAATAGTCATCCTCACCAAAAATTACACCGTGATACCAAAAATGGAGCTAATAACAAATTTTTTGAATTTTGTGACACCGCTTGCGATGTTTATGGCTCTGATACTACGTGTTCAAGTCTGTTCAGTCGCAACTTAAAAATTAAAATAACTAAATATTATTTATGTAAAGCTTTAACCGAACTAAATATCATTTATTGCTCTGATACTATGTTTTCAAGTCTAGGTTGCTCTAGACATCAAGAAAATGAGGAAACAGTGCAAAAACAAGTTGTTGCCTCTAACCGAACAACTAACCTGACAGTCACATTCAAACACACAACTAACCCAACCATAAATCCTTTCAGTCATGCTTCATATATCAGTATATTCATTTCAGAACTACTATTTTTTAAATTAACCTCACCAATTCAAACATCTATCCGAGGGATGATCACCCGATTCAAACGACGTTTCTGCCAGCGAATATTGGACTACTTGACTTCTACTGTAAATCTTTCGACTTCAAAGAAAATATTTTTTCAAAAAAAATTAAAAACCGACAATTCTCAGTTTTTGACAATTCTCAGTTCTTGACAATTCTCAGTTCTTGACTGCATAGATTCCAGTTTTTGCGCCGACAATGAAATCACAATATAATGTAAAAACCGAGGGACACTTAAAAGTGTGATTCCCAGAATACTGTTGTCTGACAATGTCTTTTTCCTTAGTTCACTTGTTAAGCCAAGTAGCACATTCAACACATTTAACATAAATTATTTTTCTACAAATGGTATACGACAAGACGGTACAACATATTAAAGGGTGCTACATGGCCTGGAAAGTAACATGTTCGAATTCTAGGCACAACAATACATAGGGTGAAACAATGCAACATTCAGGAGCCTGCATTTGGTGACAAGTTGTGTACGCAAGATACTACAATAAATCCAAATGGGGATATATCGAACAGATAAGAGCCCTCGAAGATTAAAAATGGGCACAAAACACAATAGTCTGGGTCATGTGATAGCCAAGAAGTGTTGCCGCAGATATGTACATATAAGGAATAAAAGTGGCAACAACAAGGAACATGCATGAGTATGGAAATGAACCAACAGTATACAAATGTGCAGGCAAGGCATATAGATAAGCATAACTACCCAAACATGTGCAGTATTCAAATGACAGTGAAGGATTTCAATTGCCTTCCTACACTTATCAAGATATTTAACATAAGTTTACTTGCACAAATATTTAATCATGTTTTTGCAATAAAATAACATCTAGTTATTTTAAATTTAAATTTTTAAGTTGCAACATCTAATTTTTTGTAGCTGCATTTTTCCCTGAAGTATATGACTGGCAAAGTTGTGCTTTTACTGTAAAGCTTCTGTTTTTTATGTAAAGCTTCTAATTTTTTATAGCTGCATTTTAATGTTTCACGTATGTTTGAGCTGAAGTTTGCAATTATTTTAACATATATGTACAACATCATTTCCGCAATCAAATTCGAACATATATATGTACAGGATTATGATCCAACATATATGTTCCAACATAGCGACGACTACCAAATTCGATTGGGACCAACAAGATTAAGCAAAAATCGTAACAGTAAGGCTAGGCCATCGCCTACGCAGGACCCCAAAATGATTCTTACAACAAAGCTAATGTCAGTAAATTACACGCTTTAATTTCTATTTTTCTATTTTTTTAATAGTTATTTTGTTTTGACATATTTGTTTTGATAAATTTCTATTTTTTTTATATTTATGTTTGTTAATTGGTTAAACTTAAATCAATTCAATTTCAACTTACACACTTTAAAAGCTCAGCTCGTAGCATACAAACGTATTATCCATATACTCATTTACTGGATTTCAGATCATGACCGTTCAACCAAACTAATACAAGGGAATTCAATGGAAGAAGCTCATCCCCCGACATGGTCAACCTTGCACGATTCATTCCAAATACTGAAAAAGTACTTATTGCCTCAACAACATCCTTCACGACTCTTAATTGATTGCTTCTTCATGCAATATGCACATTGAATATTATACATAATACATAATAAAGGTGGATACCCAGTGCCAAAGGCTCTCGTACTCAAGCGAGGGGACTTCCCAGTACTATTCTCACGACCTTTCGGGCTCTGCGAGTGGTCGATTAGTGCGCACAACCTTTCCCTCACATAAGTGAAGGGGCCGGGACTCGAACCTGCGCGCTCCAGATTACCAACCGGGTAACCTTATCATTGCGCCAGACACCACCTTAATATTATACATAATACATGAAAAAAAATATTGAATAATTCAGTTTGGCTAGGCAATGTTTTATAATTTTATTTAATAGTTTAACCCAAAAGATGGCTATATTTCTGTTTTACTACATTGCATGTACAATTTATACTTTGGTTATCAGTGTTTGAGATCGAAATCTTTATGTTCGAGAGAGCAGATATAGCGAAGTAGCCTGATATTGATTATCAGTGTTTGGGATTTAAATCTGTTTTATAATAGTCAGCTTCGATTTTATAATAATTAGCGAGTGTATTATACACAATGTCTTAATATGTATAATAGACAAAACCCCAAATTAAACTGAGGCAGACGATAATTGAACTTGTAAAAATGGTAATATTGAGTTAAATTACACTTACTGCAATTTGCATCTCCTATAAATTTTTCAGCAGGCCAAGCAATTGCAGTGTCAATAGCATCTTCAATGTTTTGTAAGTCAGATGTTGGTCTCCATAAACGTGCATCTGGAGCATACGCAACATCAACCCAAACTTTAACTGCTTTTGCTCCTAAAGGAACAAAATGAACCAATACAGCTGGATCAATTGAAGACACACGTCCTTCGGCTACAATTTCTCCATTGTGATCCAAATCGATCAGCTTACACTTGTTATCCACCATTGAATTTGCACTCTATCCATTAAGAAAATAACTATTTTATTGTGTATTTAAACAATTTGTAGGAAGTATCATTTAGTCAATTAAATAAGCATACCTTTCGACAACATCAACATTACTTGTATGAACAGAGGACGTTACGCTGTTGACCTTCTCCACAACTACTCTTAATTCAGGCCATGCCACTTTCATACCAACAGCTTCTCCAACTTGTGTCAAACCACTGGTTGGTCTCCATAAATAAGCATCTTGATTTTTTGGCTTATCTATCCACACGGCCACTGCAGATGGTCCAAGAAGAATATCACTCAGTTCTTTTGGATTACTCGAGTGTAGTCGTCCTTCAGCAACTAAGTCTTCATTCCCACTCCAATCATACAATTTGCATTTATGATCCACGCTGCTAGTTTTACTTTATTAAAGAAAAATACATTAATGAAGTAAATTGTTATATGTTCAATTAAAAGCTAGTAAATAAACAATTTAAATTTTACCGCATTGTCTTCTTTCTCAAGTTGATATGTGTTGCGCAAAACAACTCTACTAGTTGGCCATGCTACTATCTCACCTTCAGATTCTCCAACCCGAGTCAAATTAAGTGTGGGTCTCCATAAAAAAAGCATACGGTAGCCTCGGATTGTCTATAATAATTTTCATAGCTTCTAAACCCAAAGGAATTTTTTGAACAAGCTCTTTTGGATCATTCGACAAAAATCTTCCTTCTGCAACGATTTCGTCCATCCCACACCAATCCAAAAATCACATTTGTCATATTTCTTGTCATGCTTGCCCTACAATTTAACAAAACACGTTATATGGTTATGGAATTGATTACTGAATTTCAATGATATCATGATAGTATTACGATTGACTTTTACCGTAGGATGTGTACTTGCTTCTCCCCAACTTTCTTTATCATGTCATAAGAATAAAATTGCAACATTAAGCAAACTTCAGTACATTCTAGCAGCAGCAGTTTATACGCAAGCAGCAGCAGGTTAAACTGTGTTAAAAAGCTGCGGAGTTTATACGCTAGCAGCAGCATGTTAAAAATAACAGGATTTACTTGCACACAAACTGGTTCATTTCATCGACATAAAAACAATAAAATTCATATAGAAGCAAGGTTCCAAAGATTTTATCTAGAACTGGATTAGCTCCTCATATATAATATGACAGAGTAAGTTTTGTATATCACAAAGAGTCACAATATCTAATCACTACTTAATTGAATACAACATTTTGAAATGAGTAAGACATAACACTCAAATTATTTTGTAGGCATTAAAAAAAGTTCCAAGCATGGGACTGATTTGCGAAGTGGGCGTGCATTTTCATTCATTGCACGACTACTGTAAAAATGTGTTTTACCTATTATTGTTCCATGTAATATGGAAGTATTATACATATTGTTGTGGAAGACATGAAGAACTAATTTACTATGACTGAAGTATCATGACATCCGTAGTACATCTTTCATTATTTGAATAATTTTTATACACACGGTCACATATCTCTAATTTACTAATTTACTACCCTCCACTTTACTTTGTTACAAGATATACACACAGTCACATATCTCTATATTTTATTTTCATACTCCCATAAAATATTTTCTTAGTTTTTTAAAAATGTGATATTGCATGTTATTATGATGTTTATAACATTACAATTGACTTTATCATTGTTCTATCATTAGAAGAAACCATATAGCAAAAATTTTAATTTTACTATTGATATGTGGCAAGAATTTGCTTACTGATACCAAAATTCCTTGAATATTTCTACCTATAATCTTCAAAACCCTGTTGTGACTAATCATTTTTTCTTAACAACGGGCAAATGACAATCTGAGCATTATTTTCCACTTGCTCAGTAAGACAAACATAAAATTGAATGTGTGGTTCATCTTTTAGTGGTCAAATGAGATCCCAAGCTCAGACATTTTGTTGGGATCCGCCCACAGAAAATAATTTACAGGAGGTAAGCTTGACACTTTTTATCAAATAGCTGTATCATCGTATTCATATTTTCCACCTCAACATATCGCCATTGTGAATTTTTTATCATCCTATTCATTTACTATTTCTCGCTATTGTAATTTTGTTTTACTGTGTACACACCAAATTTTATGTTTGATGTGCACAATGATCCTTTAACACTACCAGTCCCCAAGTATGAGGTTAAAATAAATACTTGCTATTCCATTAATTTGTATACAATAAGACTGCTTAGTTTATCATAATTTTACTCTCTACTAATAACAAGTGATTTAATTGTCCTTCAGAAATTTTCATTATCATTTTAAGTTTGTCCTTGGCTATTGTTTATCTGCAATTGATATATCTTTTAGTACAACAAACAACTCATTGTGACAGTCTTGCTTTTGGTAGATGTTTACATTAGTCTTACTACCTTTTAAACTTTTATGCGATAAATAAACTGCACAAAGAGATAGACAAAACATACTGACATCACAATATATATAAAGCTTGGAAATTGCAATATCAAGGCTTAGGAAAACAGAAGTATGTTTCTTCTAAAACTGCTTAGTTTATTTTTTATTTTATTTGTTATTTTGAGTTTTACTCTTATATATGCATGACTACTATATATAACAATAAGAGAGATGAAAACAATAAAGGGAATAGAGACAGGAGAGAATAAATCGATGGGTAGGCACCATAAATAGAAGCTCTCAGGCTTTATACTGATAGGGACTTATCATGCATTTTAATTCTTAAAACATAAATGCATAGGATCTTGGGTGTTGGTGTGACTGAAGTTTAAGTGGACACTACTGTAATGCGATAAACCAAAACCTTTGTAAACAAAACAAGGCTCTATAAACATAAATGAAGTTTAAGTTTAAAACATCAATGAAGTTTAAGTTTAAGCGATCACTTAAAACCTTTGATTACCAGCCCACTTAAACCTCTATAAACAAAACAAGTAACTGAAGCTTGCCCATCGGATCTTGGGTGTTGGTGTGACTAAAAATACCCCCAACAATAATGACACAATTTCTTTTAGAAACAATACCAGTTTAATATGTAATAATTTCAGGATTACATCCACCAATTGATCAACAACATACACCAGGGTATTCTTATGCGTGCAACAAAGTATTGCCCTTTGAGCTTTGGAATCAAAAAATGGATTTGAATGACCAACGGGTAGAAATATATGTATGGTAAGGATTAGTGGCTCAAATATCAAATTTTAAGTAGCACAATTTTAAAAGCTATGGAATTTTGTGGATATATTTATATCATACTCAAGATGATCTCATAAGATATGAACACATTTAGAGATACATGACAATATAAACTTGATGTTTCAAACCAATGAATAAAATAAGTGTTTGAATGGAAAGTTGAAAAAAAAAACTCAGGGTGCGTTTGGTTTGTGTTTTCAATTTTCGGTTTTGTGTTTTTAAAGTCATTTTCAATTTTTTATTTTGGTAATTTTCATCATTTTAGAAAATGCGTTTGGTATGGAATATTCTGAAAATTCATTTTCAAAATTGAAAACTGAAAAATGCGTTTGGTTTGAAGCATGTTTTTCACGTTTTGAAGTTTTGAATTTTTCTTTTTGTAATTCAAACAACATTTACATTTGAACCATAATACATAATATACATTATTCATTATCCATATTCATTTGAACACACAAGAATAAAAGAAAGTACCAAATATAAAAAGTCAAATATATCAAAGTAAAATGAAAATTATTACCCTTATATCAAACTACTAATTAACAATCAATACACGATGAGGATAAATATAGCAAGTCATAAACATAATAGTTCAGAATTAAAGAGAGCGCAATATGGTTACATGAGACGAGTTGGATAAAGAATAAAATTACAATAAAAAAGTTCATGACAAGATTTTTAGACATGTAACAGAAGAGATACACCGAAGAAAGAGAAAATAGAAAACAACTCAAGCATCGTCCATAATAATATATAGATATGTCAACGACTGCAATATTTGCCAGAAACACAACATTGAACTCTTCCAAATCATATCTGCATAAAATAGCATAAAAGTAAGACTAAGTATTAATCTAAAACAACGGATCTTACTTTAGAAGATACAAAAGAAGGCTCATTCGAGGAATAAATTTATAACGAAGACACAACAGATTTTATAATGTGTTATGCTCATAATAATTATAACCAATAGAAACATTCTTATAATCTATTTCTAAAATGATTTTATTTTGTTAAATGATGTATTAAGTGGAACGATATAAAACCAAGAAGGAATTGAAGACTACATTTTATTAATTTGTATATCTATTACAAGAGAGATCCTTCTACTTATATATAAGAGAGGAATAATCTAGTACAGCATATTCTAGGGAATATTTGGCCTAATTGAATAATACCCAATATAAATCACACTTAATACAATACCGAATATAAGGTAAAGTATTTATTTGTATTTATTTCCAACATTAACTCAATTATTAATATCATTCCTAATTAATTCATTCTGAATATCTCAACACCCCCCCTCAAGATGGAGCATGCGGATCACAAATGCCCATCTTGGATTGCACCTTGGATTGCATCACGAACAAAATGACAGTCAGCTTCAAATTTCCATACGCCATCAGCAACTCTTCACTTTTAACAAATGGTTTTTAAAGTGGTCCAACCACTCATTGGTTTTTAAAGTGGTCCAACCACTCAATGGTTTTTAAAGTGGACCACACTTAATAATGGTTTTTAAAGTGGACCACACTCAATATTCATGGTTTTTAAAGTGGACCACACTCAATGGTTTTTGGTTTTGGGTTTTGATTTTTGGTTTTGGTTTTGGTTTTGGTTTGGTTTTGGTTTGGTTTTGATGGTTTTTAAAGTGGACCACACTCAATGGTTTTTAAAGTGGACCACACTCAATGGTTTTTTGTTTTGGTTTTGGTTTTGATTTTTGGTTTTGGTTTTGGGTTTTGATTTTTGGTTTTGGTTTTGGTTTTGGTTTGGTTTTGGTTTTTGGGTTTTGGGTTTTGGTTTTGTTTTTGGTTTTGGTTTTGGGATCTGGGCTGGCGGCGAGATCTGTTCTGAACTTCGGTGGCGGGGGTGGACAAATGGCGGCAGTGTAGATTGGCTTTAGATTGGCTTTATTTGTTTTCTTTGATGGCTTCAGGTTGGCGCAGTGATTGGCTTCAGATTGGAGCAGTGATTGGCTTCAACGGAGGGACAGCTTGCTTTGAAGATTTCACACGACGGTGCTGCACTGGCTTTAGGGACTGCCGACTCCCCCCCTTTTTTTTTAATATATATATATATATATACCTCTCCTTCCTTTGACCCGCTCCGATACCATGAAAGAATTGAGATCAGAGAGAAGAGAGAGAAGAGCAATGAACAATTGCAGACTACATTTTATTAATTTGTATATCTATTACAAGAGAGATCCTTCTACTTATATATAAAAGAGGAATAACCTAGTACAGCATATTCTAGGGAATATTTGGCCTAATTGAATAATACCCAATATAAATCACACTTAATACAATACCGAATATAAGGTAAAGTATTTATTTGTCTTTATTTCCAACATTAACTCAATTATTAATATCATTCCTAATTAACTCATTCTGAATATCTCAACATAAAATGATTTTATTTTGTTAAATGATGTATTAAGTGGAACGATATAATAATGTGATGGTGAATTTATTTATTATTAAGCTTTAATGCATGTGAACATTATCCAAATTTGTTAATCCAATACGGTAGAATGAATTTTAAATTTGAACTAGAAACAAATTTGTATCTGAATTACAAATGGTGAGTTGATACGTACTCGTTCCACAATTGCGTAGGTATCTAATCTATAACTTGCTTTGACATATTCATATAGTATGCCAATGAAAGCGTGCTCCTTCCCGTACGACCATGACATTGGTTCCTTTGTCTTACTATGACCTCTCATATTCTATGTAAATAATTAAATAAAGATAAATGATCATTCATCATACTATAGAAACGACCATTTTGTTTATCTTTTTCGATTTGAACAAAAATATGTTCTCAGTCAATGAAAATAATGGCGTCAAGATAACATCATGGATCAATAATGCTGACTTCTTTTTATTATTCAGAAATAAGCTATCATACTATCATGGTAGTTGTCAGGTGAAATACATATCCGCATAAATATGCATGATGGTTGAACATCATCCAACTGCTGAATATTGAAAACAAAGGTTTATAAAATGAATAAAATGCACACATTATTATTATTATATTTAAGCAATAATACAGTAAGTAAGCTCTTCCAAACGAAATAGTTAGTCGCATATTATCTCATTTTTTTGAACTAGATAAAGGGGGTGTAAAATTATCAAATGAATAATATAGGGGTGTAAAAATTTTATTTTCATAATTTTGAGATAATAAAGATAAATGAATAAAGCACCTGTTCAAATGAGTACAATTGGTGTCCACCCTAACCCAGGTATGTGTGCAGTCCTAATCGATTAGATTACATGATAGCTGGATCACGCAAGAGCTGTACATATTCATGAGTAGTTTCTCCTTGACAGAGTTGCAGGGAACTTCATCATGTGCAAGTAATATTCATCTCAACAATCCTTCCCATCCATCAAGTGTTTCTCTATATCTTGTCTCCTGTAAGTACATGTTCATGAACAAGGTACATTAGCATAAAATTCCAGATATTTAACCCATATGTGTGTTGGAATTCGTAAGTACTGAATGAAATATACTTTTTCCATTAAGCGAACAGGCGCGACTGTTAAGTGAAAGGATATGACTATTAGAAGCATGCTTTTCCGCGAAAAGACACTTTATGAAAAGACACTTCGTGAAAAGACGCTTCGCGAATAGACACTTCGTGAAAAGACGCTTCACGAAAAGACACTTCGCGAAAAGACACTTCGTGAAAAGACACTTCGCGAAAAGACACTTCCTTTCACCAACGGTCATATTTCCCAACGTTCATATCTCAGCGAAAAGACACTTCGCGAAAAGACACGTCACGAAAAGACACTTCGCGAAAAGGCACTTCATTTTGCCAAACGGTTACATTTCAGCGAAAAGACACTTCGCGAAAAGACACTTCCTTTCATAGAAAGAGATGTGTCTGTACGAAGAGGTACGAGTACGATCGTTCGAAAGAGATGCAATCATACGAAGAGGTACAGGTGCGACCGTTCAGAAGAGATGCGATCGTACGAAGTGGTACGGGTGCGACCGTTCAGAAGGGATGCGGATAAATTATAAATAAGGAGGAAACCTGATCACTTTCCTCACTGAATTTCCAATCCGAACTTCCTTCTCTCTTCTGTAATACTCTTATAAATAATCACAGAGTGACATACTCATTACAATCTCGTGCAGAATACGTCTGTTGTATCTTGGGAGAATTTTGAAATAAAATTCTTAAGGAAATTGCTACGACAAGCCTCAGACATCATCGGGTTAGACTTCTAGTTTATTTGTATATTTATATACATTATTCTATAATCTCTCCTTTCTCTATGTTGTGCTATTTCTTAAATAGTATAACGTTGTTGTTGTAAATTGATTACAACATACTTATTGCGAATATTGAATTCCAGAGTAGTGGAAATTCAACTTATAAACTTGTGCGACGAGTTTAGAATTGATTATTCTCTGTTTTGGTATACTAGACGTATAACAATGTGAAGCTTTCTTTTGTACATTAGCTTTTATGATGCTTCCATCTCCAAGAAATATGACCGGAAATGAGGGAATAACATCTGTTTCAACTGCTACAATTTGGCAACCGAAACGAATTGAGTGGGAAGGAAGCTTTGCTGCCATTGTCTCGATAAGGTCACTCCTTTTCACGACCCGAAGCCCTTCTTCTCGAAAAAATGAATGAAATAATGATCTTAGTATTCATATTCTATTTAAGTTAAATCTATACCGAGTAATTGAGTCAATATATATTCACCGATTCAGTCAACGTTAACAAAGATCCAATATATATGTATAAGGAATCGCACACACATACACACACGAATACCAAAACATTTTATTTTTCATTTTCCTATGCAGTTTGTAACCATTCCACACATACATATATAAGCCAAAAGAAAATAAATGGCAAGAAGTTTGAAATGCATATACCTGATTGGTATCACTTCTTTTCCTTCCTTGAACATTAACTGATCATGTATCCTGAATTCGATAAACCACAAACTGTAAATCTTCAAGTATTTATTTATTGATGGTTTTAGACATAATTGAGCAACTTGTCCTTTTTTTTCTAAAATCCTCTTCTAAAACAAGCTGATAAGCATATAAATTTAATTTATTGTTTGTTAGTATTCATCTGCCCACTGCTTTTGAAATTGATATGCACACTGTGAATATCAACAAGTGTTCCTTTTATTTTTCAGAAGGAAAATAAAATAAAATGAAGTATCATGGTATATTCTAGAAATGCACGTACTCAGATACGGGAATACATTTTGTGCGCAACACTTCTCCCACTCCAAGCTGGTCAAGTGCATGCCAACCATTAAGGTATATAGAGATTGATGCACCTGTAGCTCTAAGCGTTTCTGATCTCTCCAATATCAGACTATTTAACCCTTTTTTGCACACATTCATATTGGTAATTGAATTGAACTTAGAGCTCCCACCGGTAACCATAGAACATTTAATAAGCAAGAACGCTTTTATTCCTACTTCTCAACAGATTCTTACAAATTCATCTGCCCAGATGACTGTATTGATTACCAAAATCACCATTTTTAGTCAGTAAACTGCTATAATACTTCAAAAACAATCACCAAAATCACCACAAAACTATCCAACTACATAGTAGCAAACCAAATACTTGAAAAAGCACGAAACAAAAAGGGCTATAGTTGCGATTTTACCTTGTAACCGTTGAAACAGAAGTAGCTCGAATCCATGATAAAACCCTAATTCGTGCACCGCAGAGAAGGAGCCAATGTTGAATAAAAAACTTCATGAATTAGTTAAACTGAACCAAAGGAGAAACGAGAGAAGCAAAAAGTTGCGATTTTACGTCAATTTTGTATGTTCGACGAAAATCGAAGAAGAGAAATGCTACGGTCAGAAAATGATTAGGGCAGTTTTAACCCGTTTGCTTTATTTTCAGCTTTCAGTTTTTTATTTTTCAACTGGGCCTGAAAACGGTGAAAACAAAAAAAACTGTTTTGGGTTTTCTTTGTTGGACCTATTTTTGAAAATGATAGATTTTTAAAAATGATAAAGGGAACATGTTTTCAGTATTTTTCAAAATGAAAAACTAAAAATGAGTCGAAAATGGCAAACCAAACGCACTCTCATATTTTGTAGACATGATATTCATAGAATTTAAAACTGTATGACTCCAAATATGATAGGGGTGCTCCAAAGAGTGACATTATTGAACATTTCTCGTGTATGTGTGTGCGCACGGAGCATAGATCGGTTACACCTTATTCTTGTTACAGCTCAATATTCCTCTCCTCCTTCCTTTCAACTACATGCTCCGAATTAAATAGAAGAGAGAAAATATATTGTTTAAATCGGAACATATGGCTGAAATCGAAGGGAATTGAGGTGTACCCAAAATGAGGTATAGCCTATTTATCCATATACACACAACAAATATATACCAGATAATCTAAGATACCTAATCACTTCTATGACAAGGAGAAAGGATCAAATTCTACACCAGTGACTCAATCCACAATAACAAAATATTGCAACCATAAAAATATTAAAGAGACAGTTCCCTGTAAACTTCAATAGGACAACTTTTCCAACTTGGAGGTTGTAATTTGTGTAGCAAGAAGTAAAACATAAATAGAAGCTCTTAGGCTTTATACTGATAGGGACTTATCAGGCTTTATACTGATAGAGAATAAATCAGTGGGCAAGCACCATATCAAAAATGGAGAATAAATTGCCAGAATGGACTTATCATGCATTTTAATTCTTAAAACATAAATGCGTAAATACATGTAGCAAACAGTAAACGCATTTCAAGTCTTGAAACATAAATGCAAAAATACATGTAGTAAAACAAAGTCATTTTTTTTTACAACAACAGACAACAAAAAAGAAAAGAAAAAAGTCCATAAAATAAAACTGTTTGTAAGTGTAGTTCGATCTTTGTTAATAATGATAATAAATGAAGAAACTGACCATCAAAAGTGAAGCTTAATACCAAAGTAAAGATCTTGGCACTTGGTAGCGGACAACTTTAGCATACTAAAAACATGTTTCCTATGGATAAAAAGCTAATTTCCAGCAAAAGAACTGCATATAGATTATATATTGGTGAAGTAGTTGATAAATGATATTACCTTTCTTTTCACTAGCATATGGACCATTGCTTGTAATTCTGAAATTTTGTTGTGCATCTGGATTGTTTCTTTATCCCTAATATGTGCCAAAATTGCCTTGGTATAAGTCATCCCCCTTCTCATTCCTCTTAACCGTCCTGGTCTATCTGGTCCTAACACATGGGACAATGCATCTTCTTTATAATTAATGACAGAGCCAGAATGTGATCTACTATCAATGTTCTTAATCATTCCCTGTAGAGGTTAACAATAATACTATAAGCTGTTGAGATTTGTGATACGCAAATCACAAAATTGTAGGCAACAAATTTTCTATGTGGATCCATTTTTTGTGGAGATATTTGTTGCTACTTTTGTGGGATATTTGAAAATGAAGGCAAGGGTTATTTGGTGCTTATCCAAAAAGATATATTTGAGATATATGAGGATATATTTGAGATATATGAGGATAATTTGGGTGACAAGTTACTCTATAAAAGGCCTACATGATATCTTCATTATGTGGTGGAAAAATTTGCCATTGTTCTTCATTATCTTTCTCCTCAAATTGTTTAGCCATTAAATATTCTCTACCTATTTCTCAATAAGGTTACTGATTCAAGTTGTGTTTGTTTAACGATAGTTGAGATTGGTTGTAAACAATATTTTGGTGAACCAATAAAGAGGGTGGTTGGGTGGAATATCGTATGTTCATATTTCCGATATTTTTTTGTGTTGTTGTTTGTTATTCAATCAGATTCATCTTCAAGTGATTGGGTGAAAAAGATTCATTTTGTTTTTGGGTGTTTTGTCAAAACTTCCGCTACGCACAAAACCCCAACAGTTGGTATTAGAGCTCGGATCACCGCATAGCTTGGAGTGTTTGTTGGATTGAAAAAAAAATTTGATTTTTTGTTTGAAAAAAATTGATTTTTTGATGTCGGAGATGATGACGTTGTCGAAGATGGCTATTTTGAATGGGAGCAATTGGGGTATATGGAAGCCGAAGATGGAGGACGTTATATATCTCAATGATTTGCATGATCCCATTGATGGAAATGGGGAGAAGCCTTCGAATATGGATGAGGGAAAGTGGAAGAAAATGGACAAAAAGGCGATTGCATTGATTCGCCAATATTTGGATGATTCTGTGTTCCACCATGTGGCTAGTTGTGAATCCGCAAAGGCGTTGTGGGACAAATTATATCACTGTATGAGTCAAAGAGTGCTACAAGCAAGGCTTTTCAGGTTCGAAAGTTGGTGCAACTTCGATTGGATGAGGAGAAGTCTATTGCAGAGCATTTGAACGAGTTTCAAGATGTCATCAATCAATTAGCAAACATGAAGGTCAATTTTGATGATGAGTTGCAGGCTCTTTTGTTGATGAGCTCTCTTTCGGAAAGCTGGGAGACTTTGGTTGTTTCATTGAGTAATTCCAATGCTAATGGAACTATCTCTTTGGAAACGGTTCGAAGCAGTCTTTTGAATGAGGAACTAAGGAGAAAAGGGTCGGAGTTGAAATCGGTTCAAACTGAGGCGATGGTAGCAAGGGACTCAGGTAAAGATACAAGGAAGAAGAAAGGTGCTATTTTTTGTCATTATTGTGGTAAGAAAGGCCACAAGCGCAATGATTGCTATTCATATATACGAGATATGAAGAAGAAGAAGGCGCAAGGTGATAATAATAGTGATGAGGCACAGGCAGGCTTTGCTGAAGGTACCGAAGGCAATTCTTCATGTGATGTCCTACTTAGTGTTGTGGAGCCTTGGAAGATGGATTCAGGAGCCAGTTTTCATATATGTCGAGATGTGAAAAGTTTTTCTTCGTATGAGAAGAGTGTTGGCATGATAAAGACGACCAATGGAGTAGAGCTACCAATTTGTGGAGTTGGAGCTGTTAGGTTTCGGATGCATGATGGAGTGGAGAGAGAAGTTGCCGGTGTGAGGCACATACCTACTTGTTCGCATAACCTCATATCTCTCGGTCAGTTAGATCGTCGCGGTTGCACTAATGAGACTCGAGGTTGAGTTTTGAGAGTGAAGAAGGGTGGTCGTGTGATGATGCGAGGAGTTTTGGAGGAGGGGAACCTATATAGTTTGGTCGGTTCAGTGGTCAACAGTGGAAGGCGGGTGACGGTTGAAGAACCTAGTCCACAACAAGGTGAAGAGGTTAATATGGTCACTGCTGATGGTCCTAAGGTGGAGGATCATGGTATCGACAAGGGTCTAGATGTTGATGATGCTCGAGGGATCCCGGAGATGAAGAGATCATGTCAAGCGGAAGACGGATGTCGAGTTGTGAAATCCACAAAGACAAGATGGAGGTCTTTGTGGTATTACAAACGCTTTTGAAGATCGCTATTGGCGTGGTGCACGATGAGGGAGGTGCACCATTAGTGGGCGATGGTGGAGGTTTGTAATGAGGTTAATTGAGAAAAGAAGGTTGAAAGTGAGAGCTAAGTTGGCTAGTGTTGAGTGGAGGAGATGTTGTGATTTGGTATCAAGGTGGAGTGTTGAGATTTGTGATACGCAAATCACAAAATTGTAGGCAATAAATTTTCTGTGTGGATCCATTTTTGGTGGAGATATTTGTTGCTACTTTTGTGGGATATTTGAAAATGAAGGCAAGGATTATTTGGTGCTTATCCAAATAGATATATTTGAGATATATGAGGATATATTTGAGATATATGAGGATAATTTGGGTGACAAGTTACTCTATAAAAGGCCTACATGATATCTTCATTATGTGGTGGAAAAATTTGTCATTGTTCTTCATTATCTTTCTCCTCAAATTGTTTAGCCATTAGATATTCTCTACCTATTTCTCAATAAGGTTATTGATTCAAGTTGTGTTTGTTTAACGATAGTTGAGATCGGTTGTAAACAATATTTTGGTGAATCAATAAAGAGGGTGGTTGGGTGGAATATCGTGTGTTCATATTTCCGATATTTTTTTGTGTTGTTGTTTGTTATTCAATCACATTCATCTTCAAGTGATTGGGTGAAAAAGATTCATTTTGTTTTTGGGTGTTTTGTCAAAACTTCCGCTGCGCAAAAACCCCCAACATAAGCTATTATCAAATTATGACATTATAGAACAATTTCCATTCTAATAAAAATATGAAATTGCTAACGGTGGCATCTGCAGTAGCAATACTCACTGGTTGGCCATCTTTTCTTATGTGAGACTTGATCCAAACATCGGATCTAGAGATGGATGAAGGATCATGACTCTCCTCTTTCTATATTCAAAAGGCCATTAAAACAACAAACCATACTAGTGAACTAGTTAACAAGTACTACGATAAATAAATTAACTTTTCTTACCAAATCTTCAGTCAATCTAGCCATTCCTCTGCGATTGCTTTGTTATGAAAAAATTGCGCCTTTGCGGAAGAACAATAAGCAGGATCTAGATTTGCCAATTGAACACCAATCTAATCTGGTAGCAATTATTCTATTACATCAACAAAATAGTAAATAACTATAACAGAGAAACAAAGAGACACAATATTTATACTGGTTCCACTATCCTCCATAAGATAGTGTACGTCCAGTCCAAAAGAGAGAGATTTTATTCCACATAAGAGAATTACAAGAGATTACAAAATAAGATTTTGCATATCCAAACCTCAATCAGGTTTAACAAGAAGAGACACCATTGGGGATCACTGGTTCCAGGCCAGGATGGGTTAAGTCTACTCCTCAATATATAGCCAGTGCAAATCTATGTGAGTCATCAATTAAATTACCAACATATGGTAATAATATAATAGAGGCAAATTACCATAACAATAAATGTGCAAATATAGGAAGTAAATCAATCTGTTTCTTTAGCATAGATAGAAGAAATTAATCCCTTCATTTATTTCTCTGTCATCTCATCAAATACAATCAATGCATTCTCATTATAAAAAATATTTGCTTTCCATTCTTTGCAAATTTGCTCCACTCAATTTGTGATTTTGTATCACCAAATTTAACACTCCACCTTGATGCACAATCACATATCTGCAACACCCCATCTTCAATCAAATTATCTTCACAACATAAAACTCTTCAACAGAACCCCACCTTCAATCAAAATCTCACAACGAGATACACCAAAAAATGAATATTTACCAAATGGGTTCCAGCAAAGCCACCCCCATCACACAATTGTTAACGAGCTCAGGCTATGTCCCCGCCCGCCAACAAAATGTTGCAAATATCCAAAATATAAAAAAAAGGCAGATTCCAAAGTAATCTCAACACCATCAAAACCAAAAATTATTCTCTTAATTAAAACCAACCTCGATTGCACAGCAATGAGATACACCCAGTCGATTTGAAAGGACTACGACCACACCTCAATTACAAGCACAACCCACCGCCTGCAAAAGATGCATCTACCACCTGAGCTGCACCGTGCATACACTAATGGTCTAAAAAATGCTTGCAATAACATTGACATCTGTCTAACACTTGACCTGAGCTCCTTCCTCGATCACTCCGGATCCCTCGAGCATCATCAACGTGAAGACCCCTGTCTAAACCACACTGATCTTTGTCTCGACACCCGTCTATCACTTGATCTGAGCTCCTTTCCTGATCATCTTGGATCCCTCAAGCATCATCAACATGAAGACCCATGTCGATACCATGATCCTCCACCTTAGGACCATAAGCAGTGACTATATTAACCTCTCCACCTTGCAATGGACTAGGTTCTTCAACCGTCACCCGCCTTTCATTATCTTCTTCCATCTTCCCTCATCCATATCAGAGGGCTTCTTCATAATAAACTCCATATCACGTCAAAGTTTCCAAATTGGAATGCTCTTCACTCTCAACATAATCCCCTCCACCAAAGTCTCCTTTTCTCCAAAATAGTAATAGCATAATCACCACTGAATCTACCAACCTTTTGTAGAAATAATTGATGCATAATTTAAAACAAATCGCCTCGCCCCGATACCAATCTGTTATGCAAAAATTACGCCTTTGCAAAAGAACAATAAGCAGGATCTAGATTTTCCAATCGAACACCAATCTAATCTGGTAGCAATTATTCTATTATATCAACAAAAAGTAAATAACTATAACAGAGAAACAAAGAGACACAATATTTATACTGGTTCCACTATCCTCCATAAGATAGTGTACGTTCAGTCCAAAAAAGAGAGATTTTATTCCACATGAGAGAATTACAAGAGATTACAAAATAAAAGTTTGCATATCCAAACCTCAATCAGGTTTAACAAGAAGAGACACATTGGGAATCATTGGCTCCAGGCCAGGATGGGTTTACACTAAAGTCTACCCCTCAATATATAGCCAGTGCAAATCTATGTAAGTCATCAATTAAATTACCAACATATGGTAATAATATAATGGAGGCAAATTACCATAATAAAAAATGTGCAAATATAGGAAGTAAATCAATCTGTTTCTTTAGCATAGATGGAAGAAATTAATCCCTTCATTTATTTCTTTTCCATCTCATCAAATGCAATCAATGTTTCCATCATAAAAAATATTTACTTTCCATTCTTTGTAAATTTGCTCCAATCAATTTGTGATTTTGTATCACCAAATTTAACATGCTTGTGTAAGGCATCTGAATGCGTCTAATAGATTTGAATTTATCACTCAACATCTAAAAAATTCAAAAAGGCAAAAAATTCTTTTGAGAAGTAAACATCACAATCCTTAGCATATAAGCACAAACCATTGTTGTTGATTTACCTTAAATTCCGGAGTTGTTTTTGACTTAATAAACTTCTTCCACTCAGTCATAGTTTTGATGCTATCGGGTTTCAGTTGAAGCCTCTCCTCTTTGTTCCTTGCATTTACTATTTTGCAAACTAGTATGCTTTTTGAAGATCTGAAAATACAACCCATTTGCTTAAATATGGGCACTTTTTGTCATTCCTCGTCCAATTTAAATCTAGCCTGCAATATTTTATAAAAGTAACCAGGTATTATTATCATGTGCGTGTGATTATTAAATGTAGAAATATTGGTTTAATGGACTGATAAAATACTAAAACACATTTAACTTGTTATTTCATACCTGAATGGATTCCCAAAGAACAACCTTCAATTCATTGCTTAGATGCTTCCAACCATCAAGAGTAACTGGAACACATTTTCGTACAAGAGGACCTAAATAAGAAGATAATTTAACTGATCCATCTCCTATTGGTTCAGCTAGCCTGTTAAATTCAACTTCAATTCGATTAGAAATATTTGAAGGAAGCCTTTTTGCTCTAATTGGTCCTCTAGATTTTTTTCTAACAATTGGACCTTTATCACCATTGCTATTTCTCTCGCTTTCTACAACTTCAACATTTTCTTCTTGTTGCATTATGTTGTCATTCACTACTTGTGCACTTTTTTGAATTTGAGCATCATTATTTTTAGACATGTCCTCATCTTGAATATCATTGTTTATCACTGCCTTCTTTCTCTTTGCAATTCTACCCATTTCCTATAAATTAAAGTGTTAGTTAGGCATATATAATTAGAACATTCTAGCAATAACTAAACTCTACCTATAAGAGTAGAATAACTACAAAGGGTAATTCACGAATGATAAATCGAAAGCACATTTAATTTGCAAACAAAGAAGCATGTTGTTTTCTAAGTTTTGTAAAAAAATGATGGTTATGAACATAAAAGAACATACACACATATTAAACGCCTACATAAATATACATACATACACATACATATACAAATATACATCTAAGAGAAGTTACTTAAAATTACGAGTGTATATACACGTCCAAATGGACATGCACTAATTATAATTTGGATTAATTCAATAACGCACTTATGTAGCAAAACTGTATACTATATAAAGAATGACACAATAAGACATCAAGTAATAGCAAAAGAGTTAGCATAGAAATATCATTACAAACATAGTGCGGAACATAACTATCAATGCAACATATTACAAAAGTCATCCAAATTTTGAAGTAAACAAAAAGAAGAGGTCTGTTAATTTTATAAATATCAAAGGGGGAAAACTGAATAAATTATTGCATGAAGTTCAAATGAAAACGAAATGATGATAAAAACAAGTAAAACATAATATAGCCGATGATGCTTGGCTAAGAAGGCATAATGATGCATCATTAAGAGCAAACAGATACATATTTGACATAGAAATCAATCATATGAGAAATCAAGTCTTCAGAGTTCCGAGGAAGAAGATATTAACAGTTGCATGAAGATAATTTCTGGTTAAATGAGAAGAAAATTGAGTTTGAATTCTGAAGTTGATAATTTCAGTTATATGGTCCTCTAAATTTGCATTTTTGTCATTACTGTTGAACTGAAACATATTTTGTGAAAATAACAATCACCCAATCTAATTTTGTAATGCTTTCTGATTCCATTCTTAACTATTTTTCTCAGCAACAAATCCAAACTGAAGTTGGTTTTGCTAAAAGAATCTCTTGCTAATTGGTTGAACATGTTGAACCGAACATGTACTAAATTTGTTGTCAAATGTTGTAGAAATACCTTCACATTTTTTGAAGTTTATTAAACTACTCGACTATGCCTTCACAATCCTCTCTAACATAGCTAGCATCCTCCGCACAATCTACATCCATGTTTTCTTCACACTCTTCTCTATCATAATTTAAATCCTCAATAGACCCGTCTGTCACCAATTCAAGAAAGCCGCGTAGTGGTGCCCTCAAAACAACATACCAATTAGATAAATCATTTTCCCTTGAATAATTAATTTGTTTCGCTTGAGATGCAAGAATATATGGATCTCTTGAAAATGAAGCTTGATTTTGATGTAAATTAACAAGAGTGAATCCATCTTCCACTTTCACTATGTTTCCTCTATTTGCCCAATTGCACTTAAAAACGGGAATATAAAAGACATGATAATCTAACAAAATTATTTTAGTTAAAATTCCATCGTATTTGACAACATCAACCACTTGAGATATATCTTTTGCACTTTCTCTACACATGCTAGTGGCATCATAAGTCACCCTGCAATTTTGAGTTTCTCTCTCGATATCTTCTGTATGAAAGCATTGTCCATTTATGATATATCCTTTGCAGGACAAGGCGCTACTACTCGGACCATAGGCAATCCACTTTAACAATTTATCATGATCTTTTGATTCAATGGATATCTGATTTTTTTTAATGTATTTAGCATTGAGTTCAAAAATAATATTATGAAGTCAACGAAAAAGTTTTTAAAATTACCTTCTTTTCAATCCAATCAGCAAAAATTTTTGTATGACTATTCCAAAGCAATGTGGCATTCTTTTTCATGCGTTGGTTTGAATTTTCCAATTCCTCGAGATGTAGAATTTCTTTTAAGTTAAAAACTGTTTTACTAAATGCATCATAGATATCAACACCACTACTCCACAAGTGATGTAAGTCTTCCACCAATGGCGCCAAATATATATCAATATCGTTTCCCGGTTGTTTTGGACCAGGAATCACCAAACTCAACATAATGTTTTCTTTTTTCATGCATAACATGGGTGGAAGATTATACGTCACGAGCATTACCGGTCAACAACTATACTTAGAACTTTTTATGACAAATGAGTTGAAACCATCCGTAGCGAGACCAAGCCTGAGATTTCGCGGATCGGCTGAAAACGGTTTCCATTTCTCATCCACCATGTTCAAGGTTATCGATTCAACAGAATGACGCATTTTACCTTCGTTGCTTTTATTGCTATAATGCCACCGTAGATCCTCTACCATCTTCTGAGATCTAAACATTCTCCTAAATCTTGGAATGATAGGAAAATATCTCAACACTTTAATAGGAGTGCCATGCATAATCTCTTTTGTACTTCTGTTTATCTTCCATCTTGAGGAACCACATTTTGGACAACTATCCAAATCTTTGTACTCCTTTCTAAAAAGACAACAATCATATTTACAAGCACCAATCTTCTCAAAACCCATATCAAATATTTTGAGAATTTTTTTAACTTCATATAATGTCTTGGGAAGTACATTATCTTTTGGTAATAACGTCTGCAAAATATTCAATAGCTTATCAAAACCAGTATCCGATAACCCAATTTCGCATTTAAGATTATATAATGTAGTGATAGCAGATAATTTTGTTTGGCCCGCACAATCGGCGTACATTGGAGTTTCTGTGATAACCCGGAAATCTGAGCCAATTTAAAAATTTTATTTTGGCAATTTTAGTGAATTTTGAATATTTAAAATGATCATTTTAAATAATAGCGACGAGAAATTTATTTTGAATAGAAACAGAATGTACATATTTGTTTGAATCGTCGTTAGAATATAAATATTTTATTTTATTTATAAAAGGAATTGAAAATAGCGCGGTAGTTCGAAAATTCGATTTCAAAGTTCAAATGAATGTACAGGATTCAAAATAAACTAGATTTTAAGGAAATCAAAAATATAAGAATCTATATGAGAATATCTTTCCAACAAATCCGAAAAATCAAAATTTCATAGCGAGAATAAAAAGTTATGTCCAATTGAAAATTCTGAATAGTCGCTATGGAAAATATAGCCCTTAAAAATGGAAATTTTGCAAACGACCTCTGTTTTCGACGAAACCACTTTTGTTGGATCCGGGATGTCAAACCATTGATAGATTCCAAAATTCATAATTTTTCGAATCAATATGTGAGCGTGGCAAAGGAAAACGCGTTTGACCAGATTCAGTTGAATTTAATCGACTGGAAAATGAACATTTTTCAAACGGTCTCAGAATTTGACGAAATTAGTTTTGTTAGAATCATAACATCAATACGAAGCTAGAAAATATTTTTCGGGAATTTTTAGAGTCCGTATGTGGCCCCGGTAAATTGAAATGTACGTTTAAAATTCAATATATAGATTTATATTTTAATTTCAACGGAAACTGATCGAAACTATGGAATTGGCCTATGTGACATATCCCATTGTGTTTGAAATGGGGGTAATTAGCTAGGGACGCTAGTCGTTGGGTGTCGTTTAGTGTTCGGATGAAAAGTCAACTTAAATGAAAAATAATAAATTATATATAAAAAAAAAAACCTTCACTCCTTTATTCTCTCTCCCTTCCCTCTCTCTCACTTCAGAACGATTCAAAATTAAAAAAAGGAAAAACAAAAAGGGGATCGCGCTCAACCCTCACCGCCTCGACCGGACCCCACCACCGTCGGTGACCGTACGCTGCCTCCCCCGCCTGGTCGTGCCCCTCCAGCCTCCTCCTCACTGTAAACCCTCCACCATTCGAAGAACCCAACTCCCGAACAGCCAACCCACACTGCCCATGCCCCCTGACGCCTAGCCGCCGACCACCCTGGTTCCCCGCGCCACCTCCGACCCCCTCGAGCACCCCTCTGACAGTGAACACCCCCCTTTCCCTATTTCAATATAAGTTTCTTTATTTATTTACTTGATTATATTTAATGTAAGTAAGTTTTTAAAATATTAGAAAAAAACCCTGATTTTCCTTATCATAGAAAGTTAGGATCTTGATTATAGAAAGTTGAGATTTTCTTTATACGTAAAGTTATAATTTTTAATTTGAAAAGATAAGATTTTTAACTCTAAAAAGATGTAATTTTTATGCTAATCAAAATGTGATCTTTTTATGAATTAGCAACGCAAAGATTATATTTTTATAAAGATAAAGATTATATTTTTAATAATGTAAAGATCATATTTTTGATAATGAAAAGCTCATCTTTTTATACGGGAAAAGACATGATTTTTATTATGTGAATAACACTATAAAGACAGGATTTTTATTATGTGAATAACATTATAAAGATAGGATTTTTATTATGTGAATAGCATTATAAAGATATGATTTTTATTGTTTGAATGGCAATATAAAAATATGATTTTTATATTATAGAAAGAATAAAAATATGATTTTTATATTATAGAAAGAATAAAAATATGATTTTTATATTGGTAGAGTATTAAAAATATGATTTTTAATGTACAGAACATCATATTAAAAATGTGATTTTAATATGAACAGCGTGGGGGAAGACTGCGTTGGAAGTACGGGCAAATCCAAACGGTTCAGAAGTAGAATGAAGGAGTGGAACCCTCAGTGAGAGCTCCTCACTTTTATTTCTATTTCTAGTTTTAAATATATACTAGGATGCAGACAGTGCTCAGCAGCACCTGACACCCGTCATCCACAGACCATGGATGACTTGTTTGTTTGATTTCTGTGTAGTGAAATTTGATAGTGTGATGTGGAATGAAATAAAATATATATTCATGTGTTGAAATAAAATATATATATTCATGTGTTGGAATAAAATATATATTCATGTGTTAAAGTAAAATAAATATTCATTTACAAATCGAACGATTTGTTTATGTACACTGATTTGACTGGTATTGATTGGGACGGTAAATTTTACACATCGCCCAACTGCACAAATAAAAATCTGTGTTTGTTGATTTGAAACCCCACACGAGTATTGGGATGATATTTGACGTACACTAATCCCGATTGTTTAGTTGTATGTCAATCGATGGGTTGACAGACTGTGTAAGCGTTAATTATTGATATTTAATGCTTATGCACTTGTGTGGTGCACTCTGGATGATGTTTGATTATTTATCGTTGCTATTATATACATGTGTTGTATGGAATCCATATAATTAACATTATATGGTAATTGATTGGGCCTCATTCCAATTTGGAAGATAAGGAATATTTTAAAATAATATTCATGTGTTGAATAGAATAAATATTCATGTGTTGAATAGAAAGAATATTCATGTGTTGAATAGAATAACGAAGTTATTGAAATACATAAAGCCGTGTTGATTAGATATGCGCCATTTTGACGCGAATGATATTTATACCAATTTTATTCGTTTTTATAATGAATATAGGAAAGGAAGTGATTTCAAAATATAACGTTTTGAAAATATTATCATTTGTATATCGATGATATGGAATATTCAATTTCGAATAGAAATTGAATATGAAGTTGAAATCGTTTTGAAAATGAATTTAAAACGATTTATAAAATACATTTTAAAAGAAAATCGATGAAGTATATTATATATATATATATATAATATAACGGCCTGAATAGAACGCGCCGCGCTGCGGTAGTTCGCGAATTTCGACCATTGACTTCGAACAGATATTACGGGAGATCCGACCGTCGGATTCTCCTAAAACTAGAACCGTAAGGTTCATATCGAAAAGAGCTTTCTAAAGAATATTAGAGATTTGAAATCTAACGGCTGGATTTGGAATTATGTCCAAATCAAATTTGGAAAAGGTCGTTGTAAGTGCAGTTCGATGGCCGTTAATGGAAATCGACTGTACGGGCCTTGATAAAATTATTAAAAATAGTAATAATTTGTGTAAAATCATAAGAAATGATTTGTGAAGAATTGAGATGAAAAAATCCAAATTTGAAAGGATAAAAATAGATTTTTATCGAAATGAACTAGTTTTGAACTAGAATAATAATTTATTTATTTTTAAATAAATAAATTGGATTTGAAAGGGTTTTAAAAATAACCAGAATTTCCAATACTTGAATTGGAATGGATTTGGAACGAAATTGTCTTTGGAGTATTTCGATGTTGGATTTCGTGATTATACAGATATTGTTATGGAAATTTGAAAGATATATTTATATCGTTATTTCCAATACGATATTTGTTGGTCGTAGAATTTGATATTGAATATAAACCGATATATTTTCTATTCAGAGCTTTATATTTAATATCAAATGGGAATTGGGTTTATCGTGAACTGTGTTTTAACGACATTTGTTCTTTAACTCGATTTACAGTGAAATGTGATTTGGAATTTATAAATCTTTTGTTGAGATTTAAAGGAGGTTTTCCAAAGTAAAGTTTTCCAATTTAATAAAATAAATTGGAATGGAAAGTGATTTTGGGTTTATCGTGAACCGTGTTTTAAGTGACACTAGTTCTTTAACCCAGTTAAAGACAGGATATGATTTCACAAGTTAAATAATCATTAATATTGATTTCTGGGAAGATTAAAACCAAGTGGGGTTTTAATGAATCTTTAATTAGATTGAAGTGATCGAAAATGGAGTATCACCAGTTTTTGCTCTAGGCGATAGTTAAATCTTTAATTAGATTTGAACGTGAAATAGTAATTGAATTTACCGATAACACTGTGGTGTTAGATATGAAGTATTACCAGTTTTACTTCATGGGATGAATAGGTTG
The DNA here is from genome assembly GCA_030737875.1 of Allium sativum. NCBI lineage: Eukaryota > Viridiplantae > Streptophyta > Magnoliopsida > Asparagales > Amaryllidaceae > Allium > Allium sativum. Next base: position 375,146,833 of record CM060913.1, read on the forward strand.
GGATTGGGAAATAAAATAAATGATTACTTCGGTGTGGTTCGCTAATCCCGACTAATTTGAATTGATATTCAAAGGAAGATTAAAGAATAAATTTAAAGAATTTATCTTTGATAAAATTAATGGGAACCTTTCCCAAAGTATGAGAATATTTGAATAAAGGAATATTCTGAATTGGAATGAGGCGTATGTTGTGTTTGTGTAACACTTGTTTATTATATACGCGAGTTATTCAGAAAGACCGGGTCTACCCCATTCTGAATAACTGATTCGACGTGGTGTCGAGGATGAAGACGGTGGTTGAAGACTTGAGGTCTTCACATCGTTTGGGTGATTACTGATGATCTTGATTGGGTTGTACACCCAAGAGGAGGGAATCAGTTGGTGATCGTCCAGACGTACTTGGAGATCGATGGATATGCGAGGTACAAGGTGCCTCCGGTTTCGTTCAGACCCAGAACGAACTTGTAAATGGACTGTGTGTCTGACATTGGATTTTATTATGTGTGATTGATTTTTATTAAATATATATCTGTTTGGCGGCGGAGAATTTATTCTCTTGCTTAACGCCCTTCTTTGAGACGTACGAGCTCAGAGGTTATATATTGATGGATATCAATCGCATGGAGTGAATTGCATGTATGGCATGCCTAAGTGGCAATTGATCAAGGCTTCTGTTGAAAAACAAAGCCTTGTGGTTGATGATCAAAGCACGGCCTGTGTGTCATAGCTTTGTGTAGCGTTGATTTGCGAGCCTCACACCCCGGTTGTGAACCAGAAACGGGAGAGGACCTCAGGGAGGGCATGCGTTTCCTTCTAGCTAGGGTGGTGTCAGTGACCTACCAGCCCTGACATTTATATTATTTTCACCTGTGTGGTTGTTGCTGTTGCGAGGCACCTCGGATATATCGGTGACTATGTGGAGCCGATGGAGTCATTTGGCTCATTTACGCCCCAAAGGGCGGGGAAACGCAGTGTTCAGGCATTTTAATCCACATCAGTGGACCGGCCCTGACGATCCAAGGGTCGATGCGCTCTGACCCTAAGGCTCGGGCTAGAGAGTCTCGAAGCCGGTGAGGACGATCCATTGCCTCGGTTCATAGATGGAAATCCAATTTCCAAATACGTGACTTTGCGATTTTGATTGTAGAGCCTAGTATGGCGACATGATACATGGTACCCATGCCGTCTAGGATTGATACATTTGTATTTGAAGTTGTTTTTATACACTATGCACTTATAGTAGTATCAAATGATTTGCTTTTAACATACCAAGCATGTTTGGCTATTATAAGGGAAAACCCTATCCTCCGGCTTGTGTTGCATTGTGTGATGGGACCTGGGTCTTATGATAACTTCATTTTTCAAAAAAAAAAAAAACATTGCGCTGTTTTGTTATATGCACTGGTATTCTTTGGAGGAAACCCGTTCCGTGTTATACGGCGTGGTCCCTTGATGTATCTGATTTAAAGTAAAGTTTCAAATAACTGTTTTAGTTCTCACATTAGTCACATGACTAACCTGGAGTTTATTGTTTTAACCTAAACTCTGGGTGCCTCTATTTTCCGCACGGGCAGCTAGTAGTTTTGGTTTTGTATATTTATATTCACAGGATCCTGATTTACAGCTGGAAAGGTATCCGGAATGCTCTGTATCCGTATATCTCCTTCAGTTGTGTATTGTATTATTTTTCCGCTGCAGTAATGTAATTAAATCTCTGATGTATAATATTTATTCATACTCTGTATATTCTTGTATTCTGATGGAATTGTTGTAATTAACAATGAAATGTTCTTCTGTTTGCGTTCCGATGTGGCTTGTCCTCAACTCAATCTGTGATTTCCCGTAAGGGGGATTTCAGGTCGTTATAGCTTCTACATCTTCTAAGTTCTTAAGTAAATCACATTCTTGGCTTTGTACAACATCGTTATCTTTGTCATTGACAAAAAAGTATGGTTGATAAAATCTTCATCTTCATACTGAATGACTTGGAATAAGTCGTATGTGTCACTCGGCTTGGTTTCTTCAACAACATTTATTTGCTCACCGTAATGATACCATCTAGTGTACTTGTACTTATGATCCATTCCTTTTATAATCAAATGCTCAAAGACAATCTTGTCATCTTGATGACTAAGATTTCGACACTCGGCACAAGGACATAAAATCTTTCCTGCAGTTGCTAAATTTTTCTTTGCGACTTGCATAAAATTCCATGCTCCTTGCTGATATTCTATACTAGTTCTATGATGAAAAATAAACATAAATATTGACTTTAGTATCATATTTTTTTAAAAAAAAAACAAATTAACACTTGAGTTAAGTATTATCATGTTACCTGTGCAAATCCACCCAATCTTTTTCCATCATCATATATAATACGAAGATGGGCAAATATCTAAAAAACCAAAGTAACAATTAGTTATTAATTCCAAACAAAAAGTGGTTATTCATGCACAATGGTAATAACACACGTGCAACTATAAGCGCACAAACATTTCACACACTGGTACTCAACACTATTTTATTCACAACCACATTTTCAATGGACATAAACAATGTTTGCTAATTTGAAAACAAATTATTAAAAGGTTTTCATACCCAAAACTAAGCAGTAATGTGTTAGATGTACTAGTTACTTGTTTATTCAAAATAAATTTATTTTTCTTGCAAGTATACGATACAAATCAAGAGGCAATTCCTTCAATACATTTTCTTTATGTAGTTTGCACCGTGTTAGGGATTGTTACAAAGGAGGTAACATTTCAAATGTGAAGATTTATATGTCTTGAGTTCAAATCCTGGACTTGGAGGAAAAAAAAAAGTTTTGCACTTCTGTTTAATTCACAAGTGCGAACCCGTGCTTCGCACACGGGTTGGCGCAAATAGTTTAATCTACATTTACAATTGAAAGGGAGTGCTACTTGAAAAACAACTATCGAAAAGATTATAGACTGCATAGATGTATTTGATTTTATAGAATAAAACAAAATAAAATATAAAGAGAGACAAAGGTATTTTTTTAAATAAAAAAACAGATAGGGTAAGATATCATATCATTCATTATAAAGATGTTTATATATGTTATAGCACTGAAAAGGAAATGAGTTATAAAGAGCATGTTAAATTATAATGTTCATAGCATGGAAGGGATCACGTGGTTATAATAATCAAATAGAATAAATGATGGTCATTTAAACATATATTTAAGTAATATTTGCGCAGTCAAAGTGAAAGTAAGAGATAGAATAACTAAAAGTGTTTTGAGCAATTACAACTTCAAACGTATATAATTGATAAATATAAATGTTAGACCAACAGAAGAAGCGTGTTAATGTAAGAAGATTTTATGAAGTTCTGTATAATGTAACGGTTTCATATGTAACTATAATAGCCAAGACAAATAATTAAAAACAACAAATATAATAGTAGTGCTGGTTATGTTTAAAGATTTCAAGCACTACTTCTAGTGATAGTAAATAAAGTTAATCAAATAAAGTAGTAGTGTATGTTAGCGTTTGTGTCTGAAAATTAGCAAACTTGCGCAAAGAACACGAAAAAAAGTAGATACGTAAAATCTAAAATTATAATATGATGCATATGGGTATTTATTAAGATTAACATTATAAAACTGATACAGTGGTTTTGTAATTTAAGCAAAGGATGAATGTTTAAAGTATTAACATTTTCCATATTTATTGGAAAACAAAATTATGGGCATGTAGCAAGAGGGTATGCAATAGTAACAGGTAAACATGGTACAAATGTTGAAAGAGAAGAAAATATCAAGGAAAAAAAATTAAAATCCATATAAAGCTAAAAATTTCTATAGTTTATTTAGAAAAAAACTACTACAGTTTATTTGGCAAAAAGTGAATGCCACGTCAAGTTCGTAGAAGCTAAACAAAAAGTCATCAACCTCTATGTTGCAACATTACATATTAACATGCAAATGAAGAAGAGCAACAAATATCACGTAAGCATTTTCCTACTACAACATAAACAATAATTTTTTTGAAGTAGACGTGCATTGTAAAATGCAGAGTAAAAGTTGAATATTATATAAAACTATATCCTTTAGATTGTAAATTTTTTAGTATACTTATTATAGAAGCATTATTATATATAGTATTTTGCTAAAAACACTCGTAAAAGTGCTACATGCTACCACCGTGAAATTTTTTTCATCTTTTTTAACGTGCACGACGGTTTTCCACCGATCAAATAGCGTTTGGTTGGCAGTTAATGGTAATCAATAGCAATTTTTTTGGTGCTTTAAGCACTACACTATATACATTATGCTAAAACCCACAGTTGCCTGTACAATGCAAACAAATACGGGCACATTCTTTCTACTATACATTTTGCGTAGTCTAGTATGTTCAAAATATATTAAACATGACGCAGATAACTGTGTAAACCTTTATTTGCAAGGGTTATTTTACTATTAGTTTGCAACAGTAACACCGCTATTCCATGCAAATGGGTTTTCTAAAACACATGCACACAAAAGAAGCACGCGTCAATTATGATTTAGTTGTAAGATCAATCCGTGGATTGCAAAAGTAAATTCATTAACCACGCCATGATATTAATACGATCAAATTCTAGACAGCAAAATCCCACATCTAAACATCTTAATACCATTGGATGAAGTTTTGACTTTTGAGCCCAGGAAATGAAAGTAAATTTAACATTTATGCAATCACATGACCTATTAATTGTTGGAATAACGTAAAAGGAAAAAAGCATGGACAACATGAAAGGTAATGGATGTTAAAGGAAAACAGGACAACGACAATTACATTTTTTTTTAATGTTTAAAGCACTCTTTACACTTGCCAAATCCACCTAAACTAATGCTAGAAATTTGTGTTTTGTATTAACAACTCTTGGTTATGTAAAACGTTGACACTAATGTTATTGTTACTGCTTCCATTTCCAGTGCTTATGATCTCTTTTAATGGTTGGGTTGCTTGTCTCTCTTCGCACATGTCATAAACATTGCATTAAAAAAGGCTTCTTTTGTAAATAAGCCTGTACAAAAATCAAAATATGTGTGAAGTTTCATGATTTCTGAATACAAAAGGAAATGCATGACGAAGAACAATAATATTGTCCCCAACCCTGAATTTGTAGCATAAAGCAAACATATGGAGAATGTTGGAACACATAAATAAACCCAATCTAAAAAATTAGGAGAAAAATAATGAATTTTACCCAGAAACAACATATAAAGACTAAAGAGCATAGATATGTACCATTTACTTAATGCTGATAAATTTATCCACTAAGGCAGTAACTTCCCATTCAAAATATTCATCTCTTCTATCTATTTGAGCCTTAAGATGACTGACACTTTAAGTGGAAGTAGCAGTGATAAAAAAACAATAATGGACTTGTTATCATTTTTGGTGAAATGTTATTTATAAATATAATGGATTCTTTTCATACTAATGTTCTTTGATGCGAGTATAATGCATCATATTCCTAAATCATTTGTGAACATCAACACAGAAAGAATGTGGAGGTTTGCTCACTTAAAGTGATGGAATTATGTCAAAGGCTATTTTTGAAAGCAAAAGCTTACGTCCGTACAAATTTCACCCATGCTGGTCATGTCTCAACAGGGTATAACCCTAAAGAGTTTTAACACCTAAAAGAATTGCATCAGTGGCTGCAGCCAATTTAAATAACTTAAGTTGTGTATGGACTCTTAATAACATACGACATTAGAAAATGATTTGTCCAACTTATGCAACCATCTGTACAAAGTTTATTAAATGATAAAATATCATTAAATGACATATAGATTTACTAAAAACATCCTACTTTGCGCAATGTTTCAAGTCCACGGTATTTTTGATTGTTGGGTCTACTAAAAAGGGCAATTTATCTGTGCTAAGGGATATCCTAAAAAACACAAAATGGTCGTATTATTGAACCGTATTCGAAATTTCCAGTCTAGTGCAAATCAAAGGCAATGTTCACAACATACCCAAGAGACTATAGCTTGGCATTGATTGGTGACAATTTTTCTATTGGCTTTATTTCTGTTAGAAGCTATAGCAGAACCGCACCAAATGCATACATGTCACTTTTTAAGTTCATTTACCTGCTAAACGTGTAAGGTTCACTACCATACTATGTATTATACTATTATAATTCATGTGGCTTGATGTCTACAAATAATTAGGTTGGAATATAAGACTTGCGACTACAAATGAGATTTGCATCAACTCGTTTAGTTGACTATTTCATAATATCCAAATAATTACAAATGATTACCCATCAATATTTATAAAACTATCAAAGATACAGAGCAGTTTAGAACATGGTACGATCTCCGGAAAAAATGTTCAAGGTTCGAAAACTAATAATCAAAAAGAAAAAAGTTGCATATAGAATATATTTGCTAAATGTAAATTTTAGTAATTATTTTTGGTGACATTCTCAAAAAAGAGTTTAATCCTTTATGATATGAAAGTAAGTTTACGTTATTTTATTGTCATCGTTGTTTTTATCTAATGTCAAGTGACTTAACATTGTACCCTCGACGGTAGATGTACTATATATGGCGGTATGAAAATATATTATTACCAAATTGAATAGCATAAATTATAAATATAAAGAATAAAATGTAAGCAATTGGTATCCATCCTTCGCCGAGGACAACTTTTATGCATTTGGATATCAGTTGACTTTTATTTGATAAAAATTCACATGAACGTTCTAAATTCTATTTTATCATATCCAAAGAAACTCTATCGTTGTAGTCCACTTACTACATAACATTTAAGTAATTATTGGCATCGAGTTATGTATTTAGCAAAAGCCCAAAATACATGGTTAACATACTACAACCAAAGAATCCTAAGCCAAAAATGATTATAAAGCTAATTTATCCATTCTTCATTGCCTAAATTTTCCGAATAAAAGTATCATATATTTCTTAGATGGAAACAACAAAAAATGATGATATTATTATAATTAGTCCATCCAATAAGGTGCATGTACATACAATAAAACTCATGATGGCCTGGGAAGCCATGAGAAGAGCGTTCATTCATATAATTCTACCCAATGCGATCATTGTTCTTAGATCATAACTCATAAGTATCATATATTCGTAAGAATATTCACGCTTCTACAAATAGAGTAGAATATTCAAAAAAAATATCCCTCATTTTAAATGATTAAAGGAAAATAATAAAATAGTAAGAAAAGCTTATACGTTCACATAAATTATCCTTTCTATGGTGTCCATGTTAATTTTCAAACTAAAAAAAAATGGTATGATTTGTAGGTAAAATACAAATATCCAATAGAAAAAATCTATTACATAGTCCGTTACCTTTTTGCGATGACTCAAGGCAAAACAACAATTGAAAATGTTTAAAAGACAGAAAAAGGTTATATGGTGTATGAAGTATCCCATATTTCAACTTATGCTATCATCTCTCTTCTCTTTGCTTATTAGTTGTTGCAAAGTAACCTTTTTTTTAACTCATTGGAGCATGTCGCTAATTAAGTAGGTGTTGGAGCCGAAAAGTGAGAATCTACATATTTGACTGTTTGCCCATTTTATAAAATGGCACATGTAGAATTATTTTCGGATAGTGACCCCATATAACCATTACTATGTAAATAACTAAGATGACTTGGTCATTATATTACTCAGCGAGCACTTCTACGTTGATATATATCAACCTTGTGTGCTAATTTGTTTTATAGTGCTAATTTGTGAATTGTTTGAGATTAAGAGTGCATATAATTGGCTAAAACCTCTTAGTGAAAATGGTATAAAAAGTAGTTTCCATGGTTGCTTTCTATCAACATGGAAAGTCGCATGTTATGGGACAAAACGTTGATTTCATTCAAACTAAATATGGAAGCAAATAAGGTAAACAGCAAATCATAACAAATAAAAAAACATATCCTTCACAAAATAAAACCAGTTTAAGCAAGTTTTGAACTTCTTTTAAATGACTTGCTTCATATCTAATACATGATTTACCAACAACTTTGACTATGAGAATGTAGCTTATAGTCAAATTTGATTTCAAAAAATTACAGTATCTGCAGATGGGCATAAAAAGAAAAATCCATTTGTTTATTAAATGTGAATACATGATGGTATAACCATTCACATCCAAACCAATTTAGGAATTTGCATTAATCAATTGTGAATAATTCCATGTGGATGTTAGGCTCATTTGGGATGTAAATATGATCAATGTTTAGAGTTTGACACCTTGGTTTCATGATGCATATCATCGGTAATACCATATTTAATGGCAGAGAATGTGAATGCAGCAATCTTGAAGTGTATAATATAGTACAGTGTTCTAAGCTGTTTGTGAACATGTTCTCTAAGTATAGATGCACATGTGCCAAAACAATTTCTTTAATGTTATCACATTTGTGCTCACATTATTTATTCACGGTGTATAAATAACATGCATAGAATTACCCAACTTTATATTTCCATAAGGTGTGAGCTTACTGATTTTTGTCAACTAAATAATGCAAGGATAATGCATGCATTACCAGACATGGAAAATTCATGAAGTGACAAATTTGCTATAAATTGTTTTCCATTGTTAATATTTAGGAAATAAAAGCACTGCCTGTGTAATAACCCGCAAAATCTGAGCCAGTTTAAAAATTTTATTTTGGCGATTTTAGCGAATTTTGATTATTTAAAATAGATTATTTTAAATAACATCGAAGAGAAATTTATTTTGAATAGAATTCGACGTATATATTATATACGTCGTCGTTAGAATATAAATAATTATATATAATTATATAAGGAATTGAAAATGGCGCGGTAGTTCGATAATTCGATTTCAAACTTCAATTAAATGTACCGGGTGCAAAACAATCCGGATTTTAGTGAAACCAAGAATATTAGAATCTATTCGTGAATATCTTTCCAACGAATCCGAAAAATCGAAATTTCATAGCGGGAATCAAAAGTTATGCCCAGTTGAAAATTCAGAGTAGTCGCTATGTAAATTATACATGGCCCAAAAAGTCAAATTTTGCATACGGATGAATTTGGACTCGAAACCACTTCCATTGAGTTCAAAATGTCGTTTAGAACTCTGAAAAGTATAAGCTTCGATATATTCTGATATCCGGAATAGTGGCTATGGGCAGGAGTTGTTCGGTTAACAAATCATAGCCCTTAAAAAGTGAAATTTTGCATACGAGCTCAGAATTCGGCGAGATAAATTTTTATGGATTCATAATGACAAATTATTGTTGAGTTCCAAATGGCGCGCCGAACGGAGTCAGTATGTGGTCGTGCGAGCTAAAACAGTTCGGGGTAAAACGAGCAGTCATTTTACAAAGGAACATTATTGATACGACCTCGGAATTCAATTCTACTTTTTTTTCTAGATTCGTATCATCTAATAATGGTTAAATCCAAGAGGGCTTGATTTTTTGAGTTAGCATGTGAGCGTGCGAGAAGAAAAGGTGCGCCAAAATCGCATTTTTAGAGCTTATCTGAGCATTTTTGTGATTTTTGTTGAATGGTCAAACGAACTCGGAATTCGACGAAACTTGTTTCGTTGGACTCGTCTTCACGTCTACTATCTCGTGTCCGAAATCCGCGGCCATTGGAGATCGCTAGCGTTCAGGCGATACGCGAGAAACTAGCATATAATCACTTTTCCTCCTTTTCTATTTCATAAATTCACTTTTCCTCCTTCCTCCACAAAAACTCAAAAATGGCCTCCTTCTCCACCACCACCGCTGCCCCACCTCCACCGCCCACCACCAGCCTCCCTCCGGCCACCGCACCTCCTCTTCCTCCTCCCCTCCTCCTCCTCTTCTCCTCTCTCTCCTCTCTCCATTTGCAAATCCCTAAACCTCAAGCCACCACCGCCACCACCACGGGCCCCACCACCGCCGCCGCCGGCCCCTAGCCACCTCCCCACGCCACCTCAGGCCCCACGCCCCCCTCCAGCCCCCTCAATTCCGACCGTGGGCCCCGCTACACCCAAAAACCCATTTTCACCAAAATCGCCCGTTTTGCAAATAAGTCCCTGACCGTATTTCGCGAATAACTCCCAAAACGTGCGTTTCTAGCCAAAGTTTCTCAAGACCAAAGTTGTAGGGCACGAAATTCTCTTCGATTTGGTATATGATAAGTCCTATTTTGCATTGCGGAGTTGTCGGGAAAACGCGTCCGAAGTCTGCTGATCAAACACTGTCAAAATGCTGTCTTTTCGCGATTTCCGGCGTAATGGCACATTTTCGGCAAGAAGACCACTAGGCAAAAGTTGTTCAGAATGGCGTGCTTGTGCTAGAAAAAAAAAAGATGGTGTGAAGATTGAAGCTCGTTTGCAAATTCTAGGACCCAAACAGCGAATCCGGGCGTTAGAAAAAAAGTGAGTTTTCTCTGTTTTAAAGCTTCTACAGTTTTTGACATATGAAATTAATAAAAATATGATCTTTATATTATAGAGAGGATAAAAATCCGATTTTTAACTTATAGAAGGTATAAAGATAAGATTTTTATATAATGTAGATAATAAAAATGTGGTTTTTATACATGTAGCGGCTACGGGCAACGAAAGTGACAAAAGGCGAGAACGACAAGATTTTCTACATAAGAAGAGTCGAGATGATTGGATTAGCTAGTTGGTGAGAACTTCTCACTCTAAATTCTCTTTTTCTAGTTATATATATATATATATATATATATTATATATATATATATATATATATACTAGGATGTAGACGGTGCTTAGTAGCACCCGACACCCGTCATCCACAGACCATGGATGGCTTGCTTGTTAAATTGTTTGATTGAGTAGTTGGTTAGTTTATTTGGTTGGAATTGAATTGTTTGGTGAAATGGAATGGATTTGATTGATGTGTGAATGGCGTGGGCCTTCACTAGACCGGGGATAAGGCTAGGCCTCGTCCCGTTTCTAGTATCGTGCCGTTATGCCGCCGAAATTTTCTAAAATAAGTTAGAAAAATAAAAATATCATTTTTATTGTGTAAATGAACTGAATAGAAATTCAAGTGTTGAAATAAATATTTTTGACGTTAAAAATATAATTTTTAACGTGAATGTGAATAAATAAAATATTCATTTACAAACCGGACGGTTTGTTTATGTACACCTATTTGAAGGACATTGATTGGGACGATAAATTTTACACATCGCCCAACTGCACAAAAAAAATCTGTGTTTGATTGTTTGAAACCCCACACGGGTGTTGGGATGAAATTTGGAAGTTCACTCATCCTGATTGATTAAATATGTCGATCGATTGATTGACAGGCTGTTATAAGCGTTAGATATCTATATTTGATGCTTATACAGTGTAGTGCACTTTGGTTGATGGTTGATTATTTTTCAATGCTATTATATACATGTGTTGTATGGAAATCCATATAATTAACGTTATATGGTGATTGATTGGGCCTCATTCCAATCGGGAAAATAAGGAATATTATAAAAGAAAATTCATGTGTTGAATATAAAAATAGTCATGTGTTGACGATGTTCATGTGTTGAGTGAAATATTTTATACAATGAAATTTACATCTTTATCATATTTAAAATTAGAACTACTTCCCAGTAGAAGTCTAATTGAAAATCAAACGATAGATACCATAGTTTTATAAAATATTTTACATAACAAAAACAGTGATGTGTTGACAGTACTCATGTGTTGAGATTAGTCAGGTGTTGGAAGAAATATAGATTCATGTATTGAATAGAATAAATATTCATTTGTTGAATAGGATAACGAATTTATTGAGATATATAAAGCCGTGTTGATTAGAGTTGCGCCATTTTGACGTGAACGATATTTTTATCGATTATATTCGTTTTTATAATGAATATAGAAAAGAAGTGATTTCAAAATATAACATTTTGAAAATATTATCATTTATATAGTAATGATGTGAAATATCCAATTTTGATTTGAAATTGAATATAGAGTTGAAGTGGTTTTGAAAACGAAGTTAAAACGATTTATAAAATACGTTTTAAAAGGAAATCGACGAAATATATATAATATATATATATTATATATATAATGGCTTGAATAGAAAGCGCCGCGCCGCGGCAGTTCGTGAATTTCGACCATTGACTTCAAATTGACGTTGCGGGAGATCCGACCGTCGGATTCTCCTAAAACCGGAACCGTTGGGTTCGTATCGAAAAGAGCTTTCCAATGAATATTAGAAATTTAAAATCTAATGGTTGGATTTGGAATTATGTCCAAGTCAAATTCGAAAAAGGTCGTTGTAAGTGCAGTTCGATGGCCGTTGATGGAAATCGACTGTACGGACCTTGATAAAATTATTAAAAATAATCAATATTCCCAATATGTGAATTGGACTGGAGTTGAATCGAAATTATCTTCGGAATATTTCAATGTTGGATTTCGTGACTGTACAGATATTGTTATGGGAATTTGAAAGATATATTTTATATCGTTATTTCCAATACAATATTTGTTGGTTTCAGAATTTGATATTGAATATAAGCCGGTATATTTTCTATTCAGAGCCTTGTATTTAATATCAAAGGTGATTTGGGTTTGTCGTGAATGGTGCCTTCATTAACACTGTTCTTAAGCCCAATAGGGAAAAAGATTAAATCTTTCTATTTAGATTTAATGAAGTGTATCAATTAAATAATATTTAATTGAAATTGAATTTGAATTGGTTTTTAGGTTTATCGTGAGCGGTGTTTTGAACAACACCTGTTCTTTAACCCAATTAACAATAGAATGTGATTTGGGTTTATCGTGAATCGTGTTTTAGATGACATTGGTTCTTTAACCCAGTTAAAGGCAAGATGTTGATTTTTGAAAAGATTAAAACTAAGTGGAGTTTTAATGAATCTTTAATTAGATTAAAAATGTGAATTGATAATTTAAATTATCAAATCTGAAAGGTGATCGAGAATGGAGTACCACCAGTTTTGCTCCAAAGCGATAGTTAAATCTTTAATTAGATTTGAACGTGAAATGGTAATTAATTTTACCGATAACACCGTGGTGTTAGATGTGGAGTGTTGCCAGTTTTCTCCATGGGATATATAGGTTGGGATTGGGAAATAAAATAAATAATTACTTCGGTGTGGTTCGTTAATCCCGACTAGTTTGAAATGATATCCAAAGGAAGATTAAAGAATAAATTTAGAAGAATTTATCTTTGATAAAATTAATGGGAACCTTTCCCTAAGAATGTGATTTTGTGAATGAAAGAATATTCTGAATTGGAATGAGGCGTTCATTGTGTTTGTGTAACATTCGTTTATTATATACGTGGGTTGTTTAGAAAGGCTGGGTTATACCCATTCTGAATAACCGATTCGACGAGATGTCGAAGATGAAGACGGTGGTTGAAGACCGGAAGTCTTCACATCGTTTGGGTGATTACTGATGATCTTGATTGGGCTGTACACCCAGGATGAGGGAAACAGTTGGTGATCGTCCAGACGTACTTGGAGATGGATGGATATGCGAGGAAAGTGCCTCCGGTTTCGTTCAGACCCAGAACGAACTTGTAAACGGATTGTGTGTCTGACAATGGATTTTATTCTGTGTTGATTGATCTCTATTAAATATACATCTGTTTGGCGGCGGAGAATTTATTCTCTTGCTTAACGCCCTTCTCTGAGACATACGAGCTCAGAGGTTGTATATCGATGGACATCAGTCGCATGGAGTGAATTGCCAGTGTGGCATGCGTACGTGGCAATTGATCAAGGCTTCTGTTGAAAAGCAAAGTCTTGTGGTTGATGATCAAAGCACGGCCTGTGTGGCGTAGCTTTGTGTATAACGTGAATTCGCGAGCCTCACACCTCGGTATGAGTCAAAAACGGGATAGTGACTGCAGGGAGAGCACGACGTTTCTTTCTAGCTAAGGTGGTGTCAGTGACCTACCAGCCCTGACATTTATATACTTTTCACCTGTGTGGTTGTTGGAATGCGAGGCGCCTCGGATATAGGTCTGTAAGGACCGGGAAACGTGTGTTCAGGAATTGCCAATCCTCAAAAGTAAGAGAGGACCGGCCCTGAAGATCCAAGGATCATAGTGGGGTCCTGAGGCATTTGCTAGAGTGTCTCGAATCGGAGAGGAGCTTGCCCCTTGCCTCGGCTCATGACGGAATCCAATTTCCAATACGTGATATTGCGGTTTTAATTGTAGAACTAGTATGGCGACATGATATATGGTACCCATGCCGTCTATGATTGATATTTATGATTGAAATTGTTTTGACACTGCACGCCTATTATAGTATCAAGTGATTTGTTTTAAACGTATCAAGCATTATTTGGCTATTATAAGGGAAAACCCTATCCTCCGGCTTGTGTTGCATTGTGTGATGGGACCTGGGTCTTATAATAGCTTCCTTTTTCGAAAAGGCATTGCGTTGTTTATTCTATGCACTGGTATTCTTGGGAGGAAACCCGTTCCGTGTTATACGGCGTGGTCCCTTGAATTACTCTCTTTTAAAATTGAATTAAATAACTGTTTTTGTTCTCACACCAGTCACATGACTGACCTGGAGTTTATTGTTTTAACCTAAACTCTGGGTGCCCCTATTTTCCGCACGGGCAGCTAGTAGTTTTGGTTTTGCAGATTTATATTCACAGGGTCCTGATATACAGCTGGAAAGATGCTCGGAAAGCTCTGTATCCGTGTATCACTTCTAGTTGTGCTTTTGTATTATTTTCCGTTGCTATGTAATTTATTGTAATCTCTGATATTTATCGAATGTAATTTATTCATTTATACTCTGTATATTCTTGTATCTGATGGAATTGTTGTAATAACAATGAAATGTTCTTCCGTCTGCGTCCTTTTGTGTGTTGTTCTCAAAGTATTCGTGCTTTCCTTCACGGGGAAGTTACGGGTCCTTACAGCCTGATTGCATTATATTGGTTCAAATTGACATAATAAAGTACTGAACTTAATAAAATGTAAAAGCCAGGGAAATATACAGCTGTAGACACATGAACAAACACTTTATCCGAATCCATAAAGAATGATATTAGTATGCATATTAGGCTTAGCTACCCTCCTTATGGATCGTGGTTAAGAACCACTGGCAGATTAAAAATGTAAGCATGATATTTTGTAAGATTATGAGTATGTAAAAGCGAGTCCTGTATTTTGAAAATAAAAAAACACAGGCTTTTTTTTTACAAAAGAACATGCCATCCTAATAAGGTAATCTTTGAAAATGAGCCCATTTGTATAATTGTATTTGACCTACTGCTCTTGTACAAACGAAAACAACATGGAATCAACAAAGAACCAATTTAAGTGTTGCATAACAAATTGAATCATATGAACGAACATAACTTCAGATTCATACCTTAAAAAGAATAGATTATTGGGCTAAATAAATATACGATGCCAGAATAGAACCTCGACATAAATGAAATTTGCAATAAATAGTTGCTGATTATTGCGGACGGGCGAAGGGGAAGATGGGTAGTTGATTTCAAAAATGAAATGAAATATAAATGCTAAATTAAAATAAGTACCCAAAGTACCAAGACGGGAGACTGACCTGGGAAGTCTTCTCGCGCTTGAGTACGGGAGCCTTTGGCACTGGGTATCCACCACTTTCTGGAAAAGTTACTAATAGTTAAAGTTAAATGCGCTAAATGAAGAAACATAATAATATGACCTAATTTTTTTAGATCCAAGCTGTTTTCATGACAAATCATGATATGTGTGTGTGTGTGTATTGTATGGTTAAAAGAAAAATTACATAAATCTCACAAACATGAGATAATATATTATTATCCAAAACTGAGTAGTGGCATTTAAGTGATCAGGATACATCTCTGAGCAGTGAATGTTCAAGCTTAAAGTTAAAATTTTCAAATGGAAGATGTCTCATCATCCTAAGTTCCATTAGGATACATATCTGATTAGTCGAAGAAAACATGATCTTCTGAATTATAAAAATGAAACAAAAAATTTGCAAACTATTATCTTTACTTCTTACCATTTGTCTAAACCTTTCCCAATTAGTCAACTTTTAAAATTTATGAAGCACCTATAGCTAACCTTGGCACCTGACAACATGTATACGTTAAAGGAAAATTACAAAGAGAAAATATTTGGATGCTAAGTGTAAAAGATTCACTTTGATAGACTCCATCACATGCAATCCAATTTTAGTAATGTTTTGTTCATAGGCAATAAAGGAGATAGCATTCAGTCATTCCCGAACTAAAAAAATAATGTAATAAGGCAAAGATAACTCATGATATATTAAGGAATAGCTGAATTCATATGTTATTAAAATCAAATATTACTCTTGCATGTTATCCGCCTTCGGTTATGAACTATATATTAATGGTATAAGGAGCTAAACATCAAAACATACTAATTTACAAAATATAGTTTTGTTAGTTCCCCCCATAATGAAACTTATTGCATTCAAAGCAAAAGATATATGCAATTTGTAAATAAGTATAATCCTATGATTTGTAAAACAAATATGGACAGGAATTAAACACTTATTTATTTGTTGGTTATATTATAAGTTGTGGGCAAAAAGTTAGGAAATCCGATAAAACATCATAATGATGCATATTTGTATAATTTTCCTTTTAACATCTTGACTGCCATAAAGAAACTGATTTTTTTTTTTCACTCTCATCTTCCTTAAGCTTATTTCTATGCATTGATTGCTATTAGTAGGTAATTCATGTACTTATTTAAGCATATTATATATAATAAAGAAGAGATGTAAGCAGCGTATAACTAACTATAATTATGTCCAGAGTTTCATTAGTTAATTAGAGATTTCGTGTTACTGGCGTTCATGCGAACTATATACGTAAAGAAAACATATGTGAGGGCACTTGAGAACAAATAATATGAAGAGTTATAATGGAAATTAATAAAATCATAATTAATTAGAATTATAAAACTAAAAAAAGGTCATCGTCGATCACTTATTCTTACAAAAAAGAAAAAAAATATGGTATTAAAAAACTTGTGTATCTGAAAATTATTTCCTTGGTGTCATCATGGTTGATAAGTGAATTAGAATATTATGTTTCATCAAATCTTTTAAATCATCTGTTGTTAACAATAACATCTTCTAATCTCATAATTCATAATCACCAACTAAATTTTTACCACTAAATGATGAATAATTTAGTACATCAATGCTTGAGGTGTCCCAGAAAACAACACATGTGGACAGGATTAGCGAGAATCTCAGTTAATCAATTTACATCCCAAAATAAATGATGCATATTATAAGAAATCATTGATAAATTAAAATTTTATTAAAAATGTACATCTTAAAAGGTGTTCATGCAATTCTCAGTTTGCATTTACATGCCTTAAAAATGGAATATAAGAAAAGCAATTACATGCCTTAAAAGGTGTTCCCAAGCAAGTATTTCATTTGATAAAGTTCCAAAGCAAGTATCCTAAAAGTAATCTGTAGTATTTGAATAATAAAAAAAAACACTATTAGAATGAGTGAAAATCATACCTGAAAACTGTCTGAAGGTAGCGAAGGAATTGGTGAGGTAGGATATAAATCATAGGCAACTGCAGCAAATGGGGGAAAAAAATCAAACAAATCGCATAAATTAAATGAAACTAATGACACCATTCATGATTTGTTATTGATAATTCAGAAATCATGCTAAGTACATTACAATAATAACATTGAAGAGGCAACTATCATCGGAACAAATTATTCAGTACCCGTAAGAGATATTACAGACGTTACCCGCAAAAATATTATTTCTAGATGATTGAGCCATGGGATTTTAAAACAATAAATTACCCGTGCTTCTGGCTTCATTTATAAGCTACATGGATTATGAGTTAAAAGTTGGATAAAATAAAGGCAGCAACACTTGCAGCCATGTTCCAGATTTTTGAGAAAAACAGAGATAAAGAGAGTTTTCCTAGTTGAAAACCTACTTTAAACACATCATTCTATTCACATTCAAGAAGACCTTAATAAACTAATGGACTGTACACAATACCCATAATATGATAGCACTATCAAGCAAAAGGTAGATATAACAGTCTACAAAACTGCCTAATTTACAATTACAAAGGTTAGTAATGAATGCGCTGTACAATACACCACTGGTATGAATGACGGATACATGGATTTGTTTCTAATATAAGAATTCAATTTGGATTGCTGATATCTGAATGCAACAACCCTAATTAAAGAGAATTGCTAAGAAGAGGAACCTAACTAATTAACAATCGGTGGCTAAGAAAAAAGAACATATGTTTACCTTAGGGGAAGAGCTGGCAATCTTGAAGATGCATTTATGATAAATCAATTCCGACCACCCGGAATTTGCTAGACAACGTTGGAGGAAGCAAAGATGACGGGCGGCAAAGCAGATATTTGACAGCGTAGGCGAAAAGGAGAAATGGAGATGTAACCTTTGAGTTTAATATAGAGAAAAACATCGTAGATTGCTTGTGCGCTCCTGAAATCCAACTCAATAATAATACTATAGCATAGATTTGTTGCAATTCTAGTTTATACGATACCTTTGGATCTGGGTATCAAATTATCAAGAAATCAAAGATATATTCAATAGAAACTAAATTGGTAAGTCCAACTTTGTAAGGGGACTGGAGAATGGCGACGAAGGGACTTTTTTGTTTGACATGGAAAGAATTGGAGATTAGGTTTGAGGTATGTAACAACCCGAATTTTATAACATGTTAAAACAAGAAATCAGGGCAGAATTAAATTATAAAATAAGAATCAAGAGAAACGGGTTGCGCCGTTGCATTCGTCTCGGAATTCTGGTTGGAAACGAGTCCGAAATTTCGTAAATCGGAGTCTGTATGACCGAGATATGGCCTCTAGAAGTTTCACGAAAAATCAGAAAACGAAAACAGCTCAAATTCGAATTCAAATTTCGAATTCAGCCCCAAGCAGACTGGGCGGGAAAATTTCCCGCCCAGGACCCAGGTCGACTGGGGAGTCAACTGGGTAGTCGACCTCCCCAGGACCAGGTCGACTGCCCAGTCGACCTGGGTGTCGACCTGGGGGTCGACCTCCCTGGTCGGGCCAGGTTAGCCTGGTGCACCTGCTTGCTTGTGTGGTCTGGTTGGTTGGCCTGTGACGATTTTCAGTGGCTCAGATCTATTCTAGGGTTGATCCTATGGCCTAAACTAGCTCCTACTTCTATAAAAACACCCTAAGACCTAACCTAAATCACTAAAAACCATCCTAACAACAAAGTGTTGCCCAAATATCTCTTGATCATGGCCTCCATCTTCATCTTCAAAGGCCTAAGCATGCAAACTTGATTCAAGTCAAAGGAGCAAGCTTTCTACATCAAATCAAAGGAGCTACTTATATTCTCAAGGCTTCTAGTGTTGCTACATCATTCCTAGAGCTTCTACAATGATTCTATGACGATTCTTGCTCCTAATTCACTAGCCACGCTTTGTAAGTTCTAGCTACTTTTAGATCTAAACGGTAGTTCTAATGTTGACATGGAATAAAATGAGATGAAACCTAAGTATGTTGGTCTATGTGAATCTAGTCTTGCCTCTCTCTTGAACCTATGACTTTGGGCTATTTCTTAGTGATTAAATCATGCCACTCATGTTGTGTTTGACTTAGTTTATCATGCAAGATTGAATTTTTACTTATGGAATGTTGGCATGAACCCTTAGAACCATTTGGCTTGTGGAACATTCATATGAACTTGACTTGGGGCTTATGCATGTAAAAGAACCTAAACCTCTCATGACCATTTACATGCCTATGATGATAAACCTATTGTTATGCTATCATACATGTTAGAGGCCAATCCCTTTATGCTATTATACATGTTTGAGGCCAATCCCTTTATGCTATTATACATATTTGAGGCCAATCCCTTTATGCTATCATATATATTTGAGGCTAATATGTTGTCATATTATTCCAACAATGTTGACTCGCTTTCACTTGCGCTGGGAATACGCCTTGGGTAGTTTAGGAAAACGTGAGATGGGCTATGAAATTTAACATGAATTAAGTAATGGGACAATGGGCACAAGTGTAAAACGTGGACTTTGTCATAGCCTAAATTAGACATGAACATGATAAGTAGGAAAACATGAAAGTGTCCAACTCGAGGTTGGGTTGAGTTTGTAGCATAAATCTGCCCGGAACCGCCCGGCAAATCCAATAGCTACAGACAATAAGACCCAATGTGAGAAGTTGGTCATATCGCGCTCAAAACCCGAGGTTAGACTAGGTTGTGGTGTAAAGTTGCCCGGACCCGCCCGACGTAACCAGTAACCACAACAAAGTCTAATGTGAGAGGTTGGGGTGCATTAATTTACTTAACGCCACATGATAAGGTTAAGTTAGTTTGACTAATGGTACTTAACCGATATGACATGAATGGGTAGGTTAAGTAAGACCGGACTTGATTATTTAAGACACTTAACCATATAACATGATTAGCGGATGGGTTAGTTTAACCTAAATGGGTTGATAACACCCGACCGGGATAACGCGATGCGTGGTAGAGTTAAGTAGACCCACAAGAATGATACTTAACCATTATAAATACGACTAGTGGATGGGGTTAAGTTAACCTACACTTAACCAATCCGACTCGGTAATTTGATGGGGTTAAGTTAACTTATACTTAACCAATCCAACTCGATAATTTAATGGGGTTAAGTTAACCTACACTTTACCAATTTTACACGGTAAATTTGATAGGGTTAAGTTAACCTATACTTAACCAATCTGACACGGTAAATTTGATAGGGTTAAGTTAATCCATACTTAACCAATCTGACACGATAATCTAGGGTTAAGTCATGAATGTCTTGATATACTTAACCAACTTGATACATGGTTTGTAGGGCTAAGCCTTGAACTTGAATACTTAGCCAATTTTGACATGATTCGTAGGCGGGGTAAGTCATGAAATCGAATGACAACACTTAACCCATTAGACAAAACCCTAGTTCAGGGGACTAAGTGGAAAATCGTAGTTAATAAGGATAACGGGAAGGGAAACTAAGTGATAAACCTTAGTTAAGGATAACTAAGTAATAATTCTTAGTCAAAACAATTGGGCCGGTTCACAGATAGATGAGTAACCTGATATGGTAGGTCATCGTTTAAAACGAACACACGAGGAGGAGCGAATGTTTAACTGACTTAGATAAAGGCTCCAGCGAACTGGGTGACGAAGCGGTAGCTTCAGGGGACATGAGGGTACTCTTGGTATCCCACAGTGAGGTTGCAGATGATCCTCCTGGGCTCACAGAGGTTAAGGTCTGCGGTAGAAGAACCAAGGGTATGCCTTGGTTGCTGTGCGAGCAACCTAAAGACTGGGGTGGATTAGCGTGGAGTCGGCGATATCTAGTTTAGCCCTGTGATAGCACGTCGTCGACTACCTACCATCTTTAGTCAATCGTGTACGTATGCGGAAAGGCAGAGAACTCCCAACAGACCATATACTTGCTATCTAGTTATGGGTGAGGTTGGCCAATAGGAAAGTGGGGCATGGATGGCCGGAGTATAGTTCTCGTGCATGATTTTCTTGGATTGCCTTTCAGTAGTTGAGGGAGGGGTCACATGGGACCATAACCACCGGTAGAAAAACATACCTTGATATCTGCATCGGCAGATAACCTAAATCTCCCGACCGAGTCCTGTATTTCTTGATTAGCCCTGGCACGGGACTCGGATGGCACATTGAGATACATGTGCATCTAGACATGGAAAAACGATTCACGATACATACGTGGGAAAAAGGGGCGTGGTTGATGGGTAGCGTAATCCCTAGCGTTCCTAGATGGCTAAAACCCAAAACCAAGTTACGAAAACATTTAGTAAGTAGCGTAATCCCTAGTGGTCCTAGGTGGCTTAAAACCCAAAACCAAGTTACGAAAACGTTTAGTAGGTAGCGTAATCCCTAGTGGTCCTAGATGGCATAAATCCTAGCCGAACATTCGAGAATTCATGGTAAGAAAACACAGCTAGATCCAGGGTGACAGTCCAGACGATTTCAAGGATAATGGAACTACGTTGAAGTAGTATAGAACTACGTGAGGAAGCCCGTAGGATTTACGGCAAAGGACTAAACATATACATGGAAAGAAACATACGAGCTGGGAAAACCTACATTAGGTTGGCATGGACCATTTCATGACATTGGGTGAGGGACATTTTGTAGCTAACACATGACACGGGTTGGGATACTAGTACGGAAGGTGCAGGGCAAATATACTTGATAGAACCTTGGGTGTATTACTCGATAGAACCTTGGGATGTTATACTCGATAGAACCTTGGGATGTTATACTCGATAGAACCTTGGGATGTTATACTTAATGCATAGTGACCGTAGTTTATCTCTATACAGTAGTTCATCCTGTTACCTTAGTTTAGCTTGTCTATCTTGTCATCATCCTTATGTTTACTTTCAGTTTATGGATGTCACGTTACCTTTACCTGTTTTTATGCTGGAAGTAGATAAGACTTACCAGTCTTTATGACTGACCCCGTTTCTTTCGCCTCTTTGTCTTCCGCCCCCCCCCCTCAGGTTTTCAGGGAGGAAATACTGTTATTTAGCTCGGACTTCTTCTGCTTCAAGGTCATCATGTATGGCTTGGGTTTTTCCTTGGCTATGGCTGCTTTACCGTTTTACTTGGGGAATATTTTATGAATGTGGTTTTATGCTTCTTTAACTATTGCAAGACAGGTTTCCAATGTAATGGCTTTTAAAGGCATTTTGATATAAAAGGTTTTAGACCTTATAATTTTATGAGGTAATGAAATTTGTGTTTTCTTCCGCTGTTTTATATGTTCTGTCTTGTAATATTTCTGTGCATGTTTACCCAGATAATACTCCACCAAAGCTAGTGCATTCCCTTTGTGAGTGACCCTAGCGGAGGTGGGGTGTTACATTTGGTATCAGAGCAGAAGGTTACCAGACTGGGCAAAAGTTTTTAAAACCTTCTGAAAACTATTTGAAAACCGTTTACAAAGAAGCATTTTTCAAGGAAAGATTTATTTTTAAAAAGGGCTATTCCCCAAAGGCCATTAGCATTATCCTTTGTTTCCTTGATTGAATCTCTTTTCCTTTCTTTCTTCCACCTTTAGTCACAGTGGTTTGAACTGCGACTAATCCTTTTCTAACTACGTCAGTGTTTTCGGTACGATGGAGCCAGTTCTCGAGAGACCTATTAGCATGTTGCAAGAAAGGATAGTAAGAACAAGGATAAAGGATACAAGCTTAAGGACAAGCAACTTATTGGTATGGCTTAATCCACAAAGGAGGAAAAGGGTGAATGATAAAATCCATGACGAGAGAGAGTATCTCTAGTAAGGTAAAAAGAGAAAGATAGTCAAGTATTATGAGACGAGGACAAGATCATCGAGAGGGCAATTGTATGCTCTCACTGTTAGCGTACCTAAGAAGGATGGTAACGTTTCGGTGAAAGGTTTAGCTTTTCTTCTCTATCAACCCGTCAGGACTTTGTTTTGATCACCGCATCATTTAAGTCTGCTTCGATAGTTGAGTCTCTACACCTTCGTACTAGCATAGTAGAGGATCCCATTTTTTTTTTCTTTTCTCAAATCTTGTTGAGGAATCGGTCCATTTATTCATGACTTGTTTGGATTTGAGGACGCCTATGACTTTTGGGAATAATGCTTATGCTTTTAAGCTATGGGTTGAATTCTAGGAATGGAGTGGTTATCCAGTAAGGGTGTCATTCTCTGTTCTGAAAGGAGGGTAGTTAGGCTCTTGACCTGCCTCGGTAATACCCTCGAAGTCTCGTGTAACCTTTAGGGTTCTGTCATGATTGGTTACCTAGAATCTCTTGATGCATTTGTTGGTAATCCGTTCAAGTAGAGTTCGCCACTAAGGCGGATGGTTCATTTCGCTTGTGCATGAGTTATGGGAATCACTCTAGTAAGTACACTTGGTAACATGGTTGGCATCTGCTTGTTTTCAAGAGATAAGTTCTTCTGCTTGGAATGCCGTAGAGCGAGTAAACGAGATCCATGATTCACTAGTGAATTTTGGAGAGCTTACATGAAACCATGAGTGCACGGATATGGTTGAGCCAAGTATACTAGGGGGAGAATAAGTAAAAGTGGAACGAGGGGCGACAATGAAGTAAGTTCCAGCTCATATTTGGAAATAGGAGTTAAGAGGCCACGAAATCATGAAGTTAAAGATGGTCAAAGCACATTAGAATTAAGCTCAAGGAAATGCGACTTAGAAGATTGAAGACAAGATACGCGCATCATATCTCTTTTTAAGAGTATATTCTTGATCTGTTTTCCTGTAGAGCTTACCCGCATGCTATCTTTTATGCATATCCTCTCGGTCCTATTCTCGATCTTATTTCTGTTGCAAACTCCATATGGGGTATGACTCATCAGTTAATAATACATGTCAGGGTTTGAAGGTGTTCGTTAGGTTGACTAAACCTTTTGGGCTTTATAGGACATGGGTTGGGTTTAGAAAGGGATTTCTTGTAATCCAAAAGGAGTTTATCTTGCTTATCTTCTCGGTCCTATCTTGAGGACCTTAAGTAGAACCCTATGGATGTAAACATGTATTTGAAAACATGTTATGATTTATATGGTTGCAAGTGGTTGCTCGTGGATGCGCGAATACACACTAGGCACTAGATCGGCTCGGTCACATTTCATATTTCATATGTATACGTGTTTATACTTGTTTATGGATGAATTTGAATGTGTTATCATGTGAATATTGCATATGGATGAATGGTTGTGCACACATATAGTGTTTATGTGACTAGGACTATTTTCATACATGTGGATTCATGGCACTAAACATATTTTGCATTTAGTAGATCAATCAGGCCTGATCATTTGCATTAGATAAGGAACATATACACACACTTTCTGCATATTTTTATACAGCATTAGAAATTTCTTAAAGACAATGTTTGCTTGTGGATGATGTTTTGAGTAGATGGATGATGGATGGTAGGATACGTTCTTCCTAACTTAGAGATTTCGGGGACGAAATCCTTTAAGGTGGGGAGAATGTAACAACCCGAATTTTATAACATGTTAAAACAAGAAATCAGGGCAGAATTAAATTATAAAATAAGAATCAAGAGAAACGGGTTGCGCCGTTGCGTTCGTCTCGGAATTCTGGTTGGAAACGAGTCCGAAATTTCGTAAATCGGAGTCCGTATGACCAAGATATGGCCTCTAGAAGTTTCACGAAAAATCAGAAAATGAAAACAGTTCAAATTCGAATTCGAATTTCGAATTTAGCCCCAAGCAGACTGGACGGGAAAACTTCCCGCCTAGGACCCAGGTCGACTGGGGAGTCGACTGGGTAGTCGACCTCCGCAGGACCAGGTCGACTGCCCAGTCGACCTGGGTGTCGACCTGGGGGTCGACCTCCCTGGTCGGGCCAGGTTAGCCTGGTCCACCTGCTTGCTTGTGTGGTCTGGTTGGTTGGCCTGTGATGATTTTCAGTGGCTCAGATCTATTCTAGGGTTGATCCTATGGCCTAAACTAGCTCCTACTTCTATAAAAGCACGCTAAGACCTAACCTAAATCACTAAAAACCATCCTAACAACAAAGTGCTGCCCAAATGTCTCTTGATCATTGCCTCCATCTTCATCTTCAAAGGCCTAAGCATGCAAACTTGATTCAAGTCAAAGGAGCAAGCTTTCTACATCAAATCAAAGGAGCTACTTATATTCTCAAGGCTTCTAGTGTTGCTACATCATTCCTAGAGCTTCTACAACGATTCTATGACGATTCTTGCTCCTAATTCACTAGCCAAGCTTTGTAAGTTCTAGCTAGTTTTAGATCTAAACGGTAGTTCTAATGTTGACATGGAATAAAATGAGATGAAACCTAAGTATGTTGGTCTATGTGAATCTAGTCTTGCCTCTCTCTTGAACCTATGACTTTGGGCTATTTCTTAGTGATTAAATCATGCCACTCGTGTTGTGTTTGACTTAGTTTATCATGCAAGATTGAATTTTTACTTATGGAATGTTGGAATGAACCCTTAGAACCATTTGGCTTGTGGAACATTCATATGAACTTGACTTGGGGCTTATGCATGTAAAAGAACCTAAACCTCTCATGACCATTTACATGCCTATGATGATAAACCTATTGTTATGCTATCATACATGTTAGAGGCCAATCCCTTTATGCTATTATACATGTTTGAGGCCAATCCCTTTATGCTATTATACATATTTGAGGCCAATCCCTTTATGCTATCATACATATTTGAGGCCAATATGTTGTCATAATATTCCTACTATGTTGAATCGCTTTCACTTGCGTTGAGAATACGTCTTGGGTAGTTTAGGCAAACGTGAGATGGGCTATGAAATTTAACTTGAATTAAGTAATGGGACAATGGGCACAAGTGTAAAACGTGGACTTTGTCGTAGCCTAAATTTGACATGAACATGATAAGTAGGAAAACATGAAAGTGGCCAACTCGAGGTTGGGTTGAGTTTGTAGCATAAATCTGCCTGGAACCGCCCGGCAAATCCAGTAGCTACAGACAATAAGACCCAATGTGAGAAGTTGGTCATATCGCGCTCAAAACCCGAGGTTAGACTAGGTTGTGGTGTAAAGCTGCCCGGACCCGCCCGGCGTAACCAGTAACCGCAACAAAGTCTAATGTGAGAGGTTGGGGTGCATTAATTTACTTAATGCCACATGATAAGGTTAAGTTAGTTTGACTAATGGCACTTAACCGATATGACATGAATGGGTAGGTTAAGTAAGACCGGACTTGATTATTTAAGACACTTAACCATATAACATGGTTAGCGGATGGGTTAGTTTAACCTAAATGGGTTGATAACACCCGACTGGGATAACGCGATGCGTGGTAGAGTTAAGTAGACCCACAAGAATGATACTTAACCATTATAAATACGACTAGTGGATGGGGTTAAGTTAACCTACACTTAACCAATCCGACTCGGTAATTTGATGGGGTTAAGTTAACTTATACTTAACCAATCCGACTCGATAATTTAATGGGGTTAAGTTAACCTACACTTAACCAATTTTACATGGTAAATTTGATAGGGTTAAGTTAACCTATACTTAACCAATCTGACATGGTAAATTTGATAGGGTTAAGTTAATCCATACTTAACCAATCTGACACGATAATCTAGGGTTAAGTCATGAATGTCTTGATATACTTAACCAACTTGATACATGGTTTTAGGGCTAAGCCTTGAACTTGAATACTTAGCCAATTTTGACATGATTCGTAGGCGGGGTAAGTCATGAACTCGAATGACAACACTTAACCCATTAGACAAAACCCTAGTTCAGGGGACTAAGTGGAAAATCGTAGTTAATAAGGATAACGGGAAGGGAAACTAAGTGATAAACCTTAGTTAAGGATAACTAAGTAATAATTCTTAGTCAAGACAATTGGACCAGTTCACAGATAGATGAGTAACCTGATACGGTAGGTCATCGTTTAAAACGAACACACGAGGAGGAGCGAATGCTTATCTGACTTAGATAAAGGCTCCAGCGAACTGGGTGACGAAGCGGTAGCTTCAGGGGACGTGAGGGTACTCTTGGTATCCCTTTGTGAGGTTGCAGATGATCCTCCTGGGCTCACAGAGGTTAAGGTCTGCGGTAGAAGAACCAAGGGTATGCCTTGGTTGCTGTGCGAGCAACCTAAAGACTGGGGTGGATTAGCGTGGAGTCGGCGATATCTAGTTTAGCCCTGTGATAGCACGTCGTCGACTACCTACCATCTTTAGTCAATCGTGTACGTATGCGGAAAGGCAGAGAACTCCCAACAGACCATATACCTGCTATCTAGTTATAGGTGAGGTTGGCCAATAGGAAAGTGGGGCATGGATGGCCGGAGTATAGTTCTTGTGCATGATTTTCTTGGATTGCCTTTCAGTAGTTGAGGGAGGGGTCACGTGGGACCATAACCACCGGTAGAAAAACAGACCTTGATATCTGCATCGACAGATAACCTAAATATCCCGACCGAGTCCTGTATTTCTTGATTAGCCCTGGCACGGGACTCGGATAGCACATTGAGATACATGTGCATCTAGACATGGAAAAACGATTCACGATACATACGTCGGAAAAAGGGGTGTGGTTGACGGGTAGCGTAATCCCTAGCGGTCCTAGGTGGTTAAAACCCAAAACCAAGTTACGAAAACGTTTAGTAAGTAGCGTAATCCCTAGTGGTCCTAGGTGGCTTAAAACCCAAAACCAAGTTACGAAAACGTTTAGTAGGTAGCGTAGTCCCTAGTGGTCCTAGGTGGCATAAATCCTAGCCGAACATTTGAGAATTCATGGTAAGAAAACACAGCTAGATCCAGGGTGACAGTCCAGATGATTTCAAGGATAATGGAACTACGTTGAAGTAGTATAGAACTACGTGAGGAAGCCCGTAGGATTTACGGCAAAGGACTAAACATATACATGGAAAGAAACATACGAGCTGGGAAAACCTACATTATGTTGGCATCGACCATTTCATGACACTGGGTGAGGGACATTTTGTAGCTAACACATGACACGGGTTGGGATACTAGTACGGAAGGTGCAGGGCAAATATACTCGATAGAACCTTGGGATGTTATACTCGATAGAACCTTGGGATGTTATACTCGATAGAACCTTGGGATGTTATACTTGATGCATAGTGACCGTAGTTTATCTCTATACAGTAGTTCATCCTGTTACCTTAGTTTAGCTTGTCTATCTTGTCATCATCCTTATGTTTACTTTCAGTTTATGCATGTCACGTTACCTTTACCTGTTTTTATGCTGGAAGTAGATAGGACTTACCAGTCTTTATGACTGACCCCGTTTCTTTCGCCTCTTTGTCTTCCGTTCCCCCCCCCCCCCCAGGTTTTCAGGGAGGAAATACTGTTATTTAGCTCGGACTTCTTCTGCTTCAAGGTCATCATGTATGGCTTGGATTTTTCCTTGGCTATGGCTGCTTTACCGTTTTACTTGGGGAATATTTTATGACTGTGGTTTTATGCTTCTTTAACTATTGCAAGACAGGTTTCCAATGTAATGGTTTTTAAAGGCATTTTGATGTAAAAGGTTTTAGACCTTATAATTTTATGAGGTAATGAAATTTGGGTTTTCTTCCGCTGTTTTATATGTTCTGTCTTGTAATATTTCTGTGCATGTTTACCTAGATAATACTCCACCAAAGCTAGTGCATTCCCTTTGTGAGTGACCGTAGCGGAGGTGGGGTGTTACAAGGTAATAAAGCGGACATGGAACTCTCTGATTTGGGACAGAAGAAGAAGAGGAAAAAACTGTAATTTGGGGCATTGGGAAGAAGGATGAAGAGGGGATGTCTGATATCGAGGGAAAAAAAAAGTTGCGACCCTTTGAGTTCCAAAGTGAAATGCTGAGCTGGATAGCCTCAGCGTCCCTGAAATGAAACTCAGTAATTATAATATAGTATAGATATGGAGCTCTACAATTATTTTGTAAAAATACACTATAATTAGAACCAGAAGTTTGGATCATATACACACACACTCTTGCCTTGCGGTAATTAGTAAGCATGAATATCTTCCTAAGATGATAGATCATTTTAGACACATAAATGTACATACATGTGAACCTACATCTAATAAACATATATTACTTCTAAAACCAGAAGGTTCGCTTTTAACAGTACTTAATGGATATTAAGCAATAAAACAATTCATGCATCTGTATATACATATTACATACAGTCTTGTACTTGAACTCTGCATGTCCGTATTCATGCAACTTTATTCCTTATGCCTTGTTATCTGCACTCTACATTGATATATACCCAAAACTTGTATGTCTGTATTCATATTTCTTGCAAAAATAGTTAGTATTGGTGTCAAACTAGCTTTTCCCTATAACTTTTTCCCCTAATTTTATACTTTTCTCAAATAAAGGACTCCTGTATATATGAGCCATGAGATCACATAGGTCATATTCAAATAAAGAATATCTATTTTATTTTTGTTGTCTATTCCGACCAGAATGAAGTATTATCTTAGTTGAATTAACATAAAGGTTATTACTTGAAATGTAATAAACTGTAAGCTATTTATAAGATGAAATTGATAACTATATTTCTGTATATCATGGTTTTCTAAAGGACAAAAGATATCTATTATGGTAATATGATATATTGGCTGTATCAATTATGTAATGTTGTTTTATGGGTGGTTTATATACTATTTTAGATATTATATAACATACAATGTGGCAAATCAGTTAAATCCCACATAGCAGGGTTCGAAAGTATGACATTTTGCATAATGTCGAAGTGTTTAAGTACTTGGGCAATGATGTTTATCTATTATGTAATGGTTTAATTTGTTAATATCGCATATATTTCATAATTTCAGACAGTTATATGTGCTGTATAAAATATTTCTATAACGTTTACATGTCTACCCCGTATCATATTTGTATTTACTCGTAAAAACTGGGCTGCATAACTGGAATATTATCCACTAAACTAAGCTCCATGACAAATCAATATGATATTAAAATTCTGTAAATGGATAAAATCACATTAATGGCAGTTCATCGCATACACATTTTATAATTTTTTAAAGCCATCTTATTCCACAAATTCAAAAGAAAGACCGAAAAGAAATTTTAGATGAAATCAGTAATGCATTATTCAATTTTGGATTAGGTACTTGTTTCGAGTCCAAAAAGCAATTTCAATTGGGTTTAATGGTCAGGTTGAATGCACTCTGGTAACAAGTTTAGATCTTCGGGGTACAGTCAGAGTGTGAAACAAAGAATTCTCTAAAAATTTCTTTTGCAACCCATAGTGGCATATCCGCATCTTCTGCTACTTATATTTACTTTAATTTTCTCTTTATTGAAACCTCTAATTGAAGTAACTATCCTTTTTGCATGATTTTCATAGTTGCAAATTATAATCTGAAGTTTTTTTTTCTGAACATAAAATGGGTACTTAATTACGTGAACAAAGAGTTACAAGAAGGTTTGAGCGAGTTACAAAATGACCTTACAACTGAACAAATACTATACAAACAAAGCAAAACCCGCTCAAACCAACAGACCCAAATAAAACACCACAAACTACATATCAAAAAAGACACTTAAAAAACAAGCTCACTCCAAAACAGAACACGAGCCACCGCATATTCCTAAACCACAAGCAAGATTCCCAAAGCTCTCAGTGACAGCGCACCAGAACAGATCGAAGAAAAAACACCAGCACCATAAAATACTTAGCAAATAAACCAGTCACATTGGAAATAACCCAGGCAAAATACCAATGCTTGCCAACTTGAGTCAACCCCAAATCTGAAGTTAAATATACTGAACATGTTTAATTAAAGAGCATGCTCTTTAATTAAATTTTCTCATTTGACTGAACTATATTCTACCAATTCAATATTTCAGCTAATGAGGCATCTAGAAAGTAGTTTTGTTGAATAGTGATACAAATTATTTGCTAGAATATTTCATCTAAATTATTCCTTCTAACATTATCATTCTACATTATTCTATTAGCTTATCTCTTGCAAAAACAAAACGTGTAAATATTGGCTCTTATGCATATTGTAACACAAATACTGGAAAGTAATTAAAGATCTACGTTTCTTTAAAAAAATAAATCTAACAATCATTTTTTCATCAAATCTCTCAAACTATTTCACAACTGAAACTATTATACTATCAGTGATACCAAAGCAATATTCAGTCATGCTTGCTATATTGAAAATAAATTATTAGTTGGCTCCATCTGTATGCAAGATAACTCTTTTTCTCACACCATTACTGCTTAGTTAAAGTTGACCATATTCTTATCCATGCGTATATTTTTTTTGCTTGTATAAATAAAATCAAAATCAAAAGCTGATGGTTTATCAATCATTCATATTGTTGGCTATGTTGGAGCCACTAACACCTGCAGTTGTATTGCATTTTGGAGGAACAATTTTAAGCTAACCACATAAAAGCTTATACTTTCACATATGTCCTTTTAGAGATGTGTTTCCTTGAATCATTACCAAAAAATATTTATAGTGTTCTTCGTAAATGTTCGATCTAAATACGAACCCCCCCCCCCCTCATGGTTTTCCTGGCGCCGTCCCTGACCCAAACTAAACTATTAATACATAAATTAACAACTGTTTAGAATAATTCTTTAAAAAGACATCAAGTGGTTGTGAATGCTCAACATCAACAAAGAAACAACATTTCACGTTGCTCAGATGGCACAAAAAAAATGGAATACATTGTTCAGATGGCGTTCAGATGGCATAACAGAATTACAACCGAAATCACTGTTAAGTCGATAGAGAAACATACAGTAGCTAATAATTTGTTCAAGTGACAGCGAGATAAATTGTCCAGCCACAATCTAGGACGGAACTGCGGTGAAGATTCCTCGGTGGCGAATTAATTTGGGAAATTTGATTTGGATTGTCGAATTATTTGGGGAATTTGATTTTGGACGAAATTGACGTGTTTTGGGAATTGTTTCTAAGCGATGGGATTTAATGATATGGAGGGAAATGAAATAATTTCGCGCCCTGATAGCGTGTGAGAGGCGGAATTTTTTTATTTTTCACTCAAACTAAACATATTACAACACGTGAATAAAAAATGCCGTAAGGTAATGCTAAGAAATTAACCTTTTCTTGTAGTGTCATGTAACAACCCGCATTCTACGCATCAGAGGATTGTAGAATATTTCTTTCTTTCTTATATTAAGTCGTATGGTCATGTGGCTTTAGGAAACGACCATTGGGGTCATTTCCCATGTTCATGATTTTTGCCGATTTTTAAATGACCGTTTTGCCCCTAGTTGATCTTGTTTCGGCCATAACTTTTGATTGGAAAGGATTTTTGACCTGAAACCACTTTCATTGGCTTCAGATGATGGTTTACCTTTCCATAGAGCGGTCGGATGAGGAAAACGGACTTACCGTTTGGGAGAAATGGCTAAAATAAGGTTTGGAAGGTGAAAAATTGCTTAACCGGGCCAAATAGGGTGATTAGTGAATGGGCCCATAACCCATTTCAGGATTAGGGTTATGAGGAGACTGAAAAGAGTTAGGGTTTCATTCCGTTTCAGTTTTCTAGCCTCCACTTACCTCTTAGAAACCCTAAAAATGGCCTCCAACCTCTAAATCACATCTAAACCACTTTCTAATTAAGGATTAAGCTTAGCAACATCAAATCAAGGGAGATCTTCACCAAATCAAGATTAGAGCTGCTGTTTAGCATTAGTATTCGCGCCATATCAGAGATTTATTTCAGATCTAAGGTTTATTTGTGGCTAAGGTGAGTGATTAGCTTGCTTTTACACTAATTATGGCTAATTAGTGTTGATTAGTGTTAATTAGCGTTTTTAAACGTAAATAAAATCTGGAAAAATATTTATAAATTTTTAAATGATGTTTTAGACCTTTGTTAGAAATTTGGGTTAATTTGATTAAGTTTTACTAATCATATCAATAGTTTTGCTTAAACATGCTTAAGGGAAAATATGGGGTTTTGGCTATGTTTGATCCGTTTTAACCTATCATATTGATGCTTTGGTGTTAGAGGTCACTTCTACTTGTTGCTATGACTGTATGGTATGCTTTGTGATTGATTAGAATAGTCAGAATGGTCGAAAACGCCGTCGAATGGTGTAACAACTCGCTGGACAAAATGCAGGAAATGGACAGGGACCAGATCGGATCAGAAGGGGAGGTCCGAACCGAACCGTTCGTGTGGCCCATCCATGATCCTCCCTCTTGCATCCGAACCGAGCCTTCATGCTATGAGTTGACTTGAAACCTGAAGGAGATCACGACCGACCCGATCCACCAGAAGTACCCCGACCCGATTCGCCATAGTACCCCGACCCAAACCGATGTACTACGATTGGACTTGGAGACTGCGATCCAACCCGGTGTGCTTTGGAAGAGGCCGATCCGAACCACCACCAAATGAAGACCACAATCCGATCCGGAGAAGCTTGGCATGAATCGATGCAGTGGGGGATACTGAAGGCCGATCCGAACCGCTATGACATGAAGGCGACGATCTGAACCGATCTGATGAAGACCAATAACCCGAGATGCAAAGGTAGTCCAAATTGAAGTTAGAGCTCAGGATCCAGTTGGGAACCAATGAGTTTACTTCACAATTGGGCTTTGCTGCCGGACGTGTGCTAAGGAGTTGTCGACATTCATAACTTCGATTCACCACTGAAAAGGAATGATGGGCTACGTATCAGTGTAGTAGAGCATCATGACTCGAGGGGCAAAGTGATCGTAGCAAGACTATGAGCCAGTGTAGTGGAGCCGTTATG
The DNA here is from genome assembly GCA_030737875.1 of Allium sativum. Classification (NCBI taxonomy): domain Eukaryota; kingdom Viridiplantae; phylum Streptophyta; class Magnoliopsida; order Asparagales; family Amaryllidaceae; genus Allium; species Allium sativum. The sequence continues at coordinate 375,181,203 of CM060913.1, forward strand.
ACTCCATGGGGCAGAGTGGACATAGTAAAGGATTAGTAAGGCTATGAGCCAGTGCAGTGGGGTGTGTACGACTCCATGGGGAAAAGTGTACATAGCGAAGGATTAGTGGCTATGGATCAGTGCAGTGAAGCCGTTGTGACTTCATTGGGCAGAGTGATCATAACAAAGTATTGGGTGATTGAAGTGGTGGATATTATATGCTTTACGCACTGAGTGAGAGATGTGAGGATGGTTGTTATGCTTGATTGTTTGCCATCACTATGACATGCACACCCCCCACCCCCGTATGCTTGTACACCATATGTTAGTGGCACCTTAGAGTGTTGTACAGTATGTAGTGCTAACTCTTTGGTTGCAGGTTCAGGTACGGTTTAGTATACCTGTTATTGTTCTGTTTAGCTGCTTATTGCTCACACCAGACTTTTGTCTGACCCAGAGCTTTATGTCTCTTCTTTTTACTGTGGGTGCTCCTAAACGAGCAGACTAGAGACAGGTTAGCTGGTGATGCACGAGTAGCTGATCTGGAGGCGAGCAAGAGGCTTCCACGTATGATATATATATATATATATATATATAGATATTCTCCCTGTGTCGTTGGTGGTCACTACTTGGGCATTAGTAGTGTACCTCCCTTATCTTGCTTTTACCTTTAGAGACAGTTTGAAAAGTTGTAATAATGATGATGTGGAACATAAGCTGTATTTGGATTTTCCGCTGCTATGATAGTTTGTTTTCAGCTTATGCACTGTCTCGCCTGTTTTATGTCAAGTATGTTGTTATTATATTTTGTTCTATGCGCTATGAGAAATTCTACAGGTTCTGAGACATTCTACAGGTTCCTTGTTGATTCTTTGTCTTCTTCTTTTCCTTCTGACGACCGTCCCGTGCTAACTGGACATGTGTACAGCTCACCTTTGGAGTAAATGTCGGTTGGTGCGGGGCGGGCCGTCACATTTGGTATTAGAGCTCTAGGTTGCGTAGTTAACCTAGGAAAAGACACTAGGGAGAGATAGTACGTATATGAGAGTGCGTATTTGTGATTACTTTGGTTTTCAAAAGCTATATATACACTATTAGTATAGCTAAGGATGAAGTCGCACTGCACTAGCACCACTATGGAGATGGTTAATCGTTTTCTCTTTACAGATTGAACGATGAGCCGATACGCAAGAGGTGCTGGTAGAGGAGCCAATAATGGGAATGTTGCTGACATGAGGACGATGTTTACTGACCTCATGAGAGAAATGCTTAGGGATGTGCAAGGGGCAGCTTCCAATGCCGGTAATGGTGGTGGTCCAGTAGTGCAGGCACCTAGGGCCGATTTCGCCAAGCTGTGCAAGGATTACACTAACCTTGGTGGGAAGCCGTTCCATGGAACGGAGTCGGCCATGGATGTTCAGGATTGGTTGGATAGCTGTGATCGTATCTTCGATGACTTGGGTATCGAGGATGCGATGAAGAGAAGGCTAGCGTCTCGTCAACTGCAAGGGCGAGTGATGAATTGGTGGAATGCTATTAAGACAACCACTCCAGAGGATCAAGTTACTTGGGATCAGTTTAAGGCTCGCTTTAGCGACAAGTTTATCCCAACTGCTCAGAAGTCAGAATTGTTTAGGAAGTTCTTGGAGCTTAAGCAGAATGGTAGGGCAGTCTTGGACTATATTGCCGAGTTTGACACTTTGTCGAAGTATGGATTATCCCTTATTGATACCCCTGAGAAGAAGAATGAGAAGTTCATTACTGGTTTGGATGGATACTTGGGGTAAAGGCTTATCAACCACATCGATGAGACTTTTGAATCAATTGTGGGGAAGGCTTTGAGATCAGAGAGTCTTTACCCTAAGTCAAAGACTGAGGTTGCATCTGCAGAAGGGCTGAAGCCGCAAGCAGGCGGTGGAGGCAAGAATAACACTCAGAACAAGAGGAAGCAGAACCAAACTAAGGATGGCCAGAAAAAGAGCAAGAAAGATGTTGAGTGCTTCAGCTGTGGTAAGAAGGGCCATTATGCCAAAGAATGTCGGACCAAGCCAACGGATAGGAAGAGCCACAACTGTGGCCAAGTGGGACATCATAAGGATAAATGTCCACAACCTCTTAAAGAGAAGCAGATTGTGAAAGCATATGCTATTAATGTTGTTCCTTCTTCGTCGAATGCCCCAACTACGGCGGAGAAAGGAAAGAATGTTGTCATTCAAGGTATGCTTTATATTCATGATGTACCTGTTCGAGTTTTGTTTGATACTGGGGCTTTCCGTTCCTTCAGTGACCTGGTAGATAGGTTGGGACTGGAACCCGAGATAGTCGATAGACCATTGGTTGTGACGAACCCGATTGGTGGTTCGACTAACCTTAGCATGATTTGCCGAAATTTGGTCTTATCGAGTCATGGATGTATGTTTGTTTGTGATTGCTTTGTTTTGGGCTTTACTGGGTATGGCGTTATATTGGGGGTCGATTGGCTCCAAAGATATGGGGTGGTGGTAGACTGTGAGGGCTTTTTGGTGACGGTTAGGGCGGATGATGAGCGGAGTGTAACACCCCACCTCCGCCAGGGTGGCTCTTGCAAGCACTCTGACTTTGGAGGGGCGTTTGAATCAGGTAAACATGCATAATGATATATCAAGGCAGAACAAGAACATATGTATATATGTAAACAGAGTAAATAAGATAAGTAAAACAGCGGAAGATTTCAATCTATTTCAAAACAAGTCTGATACAACATAATGTCAACTTTCCAAATACACAAGTCTAGATAAAAACAACATTACTGAAAAACTGAAATACATAAGTACTATCCCCAAAATAAGTGATAACCATAGCTAGCTTCATGTCAAGACCATACATGAGCTAAAATCCCACAAGCAAGCGATCAGAAATCCAAGCTAAGCTCCAATATTCCCACCCTGAGAACCTGGGGGGGGGGGGGACGGAAGAAAAGAGGCGAAAGGAAAACAGGTCAGTCAAAAAGACTAAGTAAGCCCTACTACAATCAATGTAAACTGATAAAGTTAACTGGCATGAGAAGCAGGGATGAACATAAGGATAACAACATACTAGCATGATGATTAACTAACAAGGTAGATAAAGGTGTCATCGCATAATCAGGTTTAAGGTTTTGCACCACAGGTGTACTAGCAAACTAACATGACTTGAATATACAAGTATTGATCCCTTGGCCCAAGCTTTGGCCCAATAACATGAAGTGACCCTAATACAAGGTCTAACCAAACGGTCTAGTCGATCGGCTCCCTATAAGCCTAACTCGTCACGTGTTGGTGTCCATACGGCCCAAACATAATTGTAGTCAGACTGTGCCGGGTCTCCCGTCGGGTGTATCAAGCCCTAAGGTGGCAACCCCTGGACACCATAAACATGCGTGCACAGTCTCGATCTACTGGTACCCGTGCATGTTTTCCCCGGCTTCGGACTATGTGCACGACCATAAGTCCGCCCGGAACTACACCGGCGTACCACTTTGCCGTCGTTTTTGGTCACTTACCTCCAGTTTAGTAATTGTGCCCCCACCCTAGCCTAGACCCTAGGGCCATAATGATACGAACTTGGGATTACTGCTGGAGTGGACCCCCATTGCTAGGATTTTCTAGTGGGTTAAGTACGGTTTACCCCTCTTGCTAATCATGGATTAACTTGGTTAAGTGTAACGATGAGTTCACGACTTAACCCTGATTAATCTACCAAGCCCAAATTGGTTAAGTATTAAGTGGACCATGACTTAACCCTAATCATGAGGCATTAATTAATTTAATGCGCCTTAACCTCTCACATTAGACCTTGTTGTGGTTACTAGTTAAGCCGGGCGGGTCCGGGTAGCTTTACACCACAACTTGGTCTAACCTCGGGTTCAAGGTACAACATGGCCAACTTCTCACATTGGGTCCTATTGTTTGTAGCAACTAGTTAAGCCGGTCGGTTCCGGGTAGGTTTACGCTACGAACTCAACCCAACCTCGAGTTGGTCACACTTATCTTTTCTAAGTGTCATGTCCATCATGTTTCCAAAACATGTTACAAGTTTTCAAGCATTTGGGTAGACCTAACTTAATAGGTAAATTCCCAAAGGGTAGACCTAACTTAATAGGTAAATTCCCAATCTTATGTTTTTATGTCTTTTAAGTTTACCCAACCCCAAACGCAATCCCATCGCTTACATATCGCAATAGCGCATAAAGGATAGAAAGAGGGAACTTGGCATAATCATGACATAAAGGTGTTGAAGCCACAAGTTTAACATGGTGGCATATGAAATGTACATGTGTTCATATACTTGCATATTACATTTTTAGGCCTCAAAAGCATGCATAAAACCAAACTTAGTATATTGGTGATACATGGTGATAAATGACATGTAGAAATGGCCATAAGTTCGCATTTAGCCTCACATGCAAGTTATCATAAGAGATATGATAACTTACATGTTGCCAAAATGCAACCTTTAGCATAAAGCTTGAAGCTTTAAGCTCATAAACCCAAGATAAGCTTGCATAACATGATAACATGAACAAAAGGATCAACCCAAACTTGCATAACATAACTTGCATATCATATGACAAACTTGCATATCAAACTTGCATAACATAACTTGATGAACTTGCATAACACATCATAGTAAACTTGCATAACACATCATAGTAAACTTTGCATAACACATCATAGTAAACTTGCATATCATAATGATCAAACACAACTTGCATCATTCATTAACTTTAGAGTTTAAGTACGAAAGTAGAAAAGGGCTTACAATGCTTATGAAGACACAAAATATGACAAAGCCCTTATGCAACCAATTAAACCCAAAATGCAAGCTTCAATAGAAAAACCCTTAAGCCAAAATGATCAAAACCCTTGCTTTATGATGCAAATATAGAAAACTTGACTTGAATGCAAGCTAATGATGCTCATACAAGCTTGAAAACACTTGTATGCATGGAAAATCTCATAGAAATTTATTTAGGAATTTTATGAAGAGAGTGGAGGCCATGAGAGGATTGATTTTGCCATAGTTTAGTTACTTGAATGAATAATGATGATTTAGGGCTAGGTTAGGGGCTTATTTATAGAGATTAGGATTAGTTTCAACCTTAGGATTAAACCCTAGTTCTAATCTCAGCCCTCAAAACCGAATCTGGCCCCCAAACTCAACACAAACCCAAAATGGTGCACAGGCAAAACTGCCCGGCTGGACCAAGTCGACAGCCAAGTCGACAGGGCTGTCGACTTGGGTCCAACCAAGTCGACTCCCAAGTCGACAGGGCTGTCGACTTGGGTGCTCTGGCGGGAATTTTCCCGCCTGGCCCAATCTGCCCTAATTTTCCAAATTCAAACTTGAATTTGAAATCTGTTTTTACTTTGAAATTTTCTGAAAACTTCGTTGGGCCTTAATCGGGTCATACGGACTCCGATTTTCGAAAACTCGGACTCTATTTCGCGTATTTTTCCGAGACGAATGCAATGGCATAGCCCGTTTCCCTTGATTCAGATTTATAAATTAAATTCTGCCTCGATTTATGTTATAATAGGTTATTGAAAATACGGGTTGTTACATTCTCCCCTCCTTAAAGGATTTCGTCCCCGAAATCTTCAAGTTAGGAAGAACGTATCCTACCATCCAACATCCATCTACTCAAAACATCATCCACGAGCAATCATTGTCCTTACAAGATTCTAAATGTTGTATGAACATATGCAAAGGTGTGTGTATATGTACTTATCTAATGCAAATATCTTCAATGCATATTATGTTAGTGAGATGAATCCATATGTATGCAATTCCTAACATAATGTATAACATCTATATGCGTGCACATAACATACATCCATGTGCAACATCCATGTGATAACACAAAAATTTTCATCTATGAATAAGCATAAACACTCATGCATATGCAATATGAGGAGTGTGTGAGCCGATCTAGTGCCTAACGTGTATAATGCATCCACGAGTAACCACTTGCAAACACTTGCAACCACTTGCAAACATCAAGCATAACATGTTTCAAACACATGTTTCATCCAAAGGGTTTCTACCTAAGGTTCTCATGACAAGATTAACACGATATAGACAGCGAAAGAAAGATATGCTACAAAGAGATCGTGAAGATATACTCCTTTTGGATTACAAGAAATCCCTTCCTAACCCTGACATGTATTACTAGCCAATAAGTCGTACCTCCCGACAAAATAGGACCGAGAATGGGACCGAGAGGATATACGTAAAAAGATAACATGCGAGTAAGTTCCACCGGAAAACAAGGATCAAGGATATACTCTTAGAAAGAGATATGATGCGCGTATCTAGCCTTCAGTCTTCTAAGTCACGTTTCCTTGAGCTTAACTCCACTGTGCTTTAACCGTCTTTTACTTCATGATTCCTTGGCTTCTTAACTCTTATTTCCCAAATATGAGTTGGAACCCATTTCACTGTCGCCTCTCGTCTTCCTCTTTCACTTACTTTTCTATCATTATTGGCTTAAACATAACTATGACCTCATGGTTTCATGCAAGCTCTCCAAAATTCACTAGTGAATCCTGGATCTCGTTTACTTACTATAAAGTATTCCACGCAGCAGAACTTTTCTTGGAAATACCAATCCACGTTGCCAATTGCTCTTACCAACGTGATTTTCTATAACTCATGCTTGAACGAAATGAACCATCCGCCTGCGAATGATAGGCCGTACTTAGATTCAGCCGTTTGCCCATGACTTCCCGTAGACTATCTCAAAACTGGCTAGTGAAGATTGAGTCATGGTTACTAACTATACTTTAGGGAACCTTGTGCAACCGCTTTATTTCTTAAAGGTAAACTGTCGCTAGCTATGATGCAATCCTTTCGCTCTTTACTGGAGTGAAATGAGCACTCTTCGTGAGTCTACCTACTATAACCCACATGTTCTTATTCCCTTTCTTGATCTAGGCAGTACATCCATGAAATCCTTCGTGACGTTTTTTCCCTCTTCCATTACGGGGACCTCCAATGGATATAATAGCCCACCGGGCTTCTATGACTCGGTCTTTAACCTGTTGGCACAACATGCACCTTGGGACAAACTCGGCCACCTCCTCGGGTGATGTGCATCTTCAAGAACCTTCTTTCTCTCATCACGTCTTAGCCATCCCTTGTCATCTATAGCGAGGTGACTTACCATCTCGCCTCGAATCATCTTGTCCATGATCTCGACTAACTATGGGTCTTCTTTCTGTGAAGTCCCTACTTGATCCAGAAGGGTAGGTCTAAGCTCAAGGGACGCTAACTAACTAATCAAACTGAGAGAACTTCTCACTTCAGTTGCATTCCTTGGAGTCTTCCAATCCTGAACTGCAACTACCTTAGCGGGATCCACCGCTAAGCCTTGCTTAGAAACTATGTGCCCAAGAAATCTAACTCCTTTTTCTCCAAAATGACACTTGGAGAACTTGGCCTTCAACCGATGCGCTCTAAGCATATCCATCACCTCCACGAGATGCCTTGCGTGCTCTTCCTCATCCTTAGAGAAGATCAGAATATTATCTACGAAGACCACGACAAACTTGTTCAAGAACTCCTTGAACACCCTACTCATCAAGTCCACGAAGTAGGCGGGTGCATTAGTCAAACCGAATGGCATGACCAGCCATTCTAAGAATCCATCCGGAGTTCTGAACGCAGTCTTGTCTATACTATCTTCAGCTACCCTGAGCTGATGGAACAGATGTTCCTACAAGCTGATCAAACAAATCATCGATCCTTGGCAATGGTTGTCTATTCTCTTTAACTCACGATAATCAACACAAAGTCGAAGAGAACCATCTGCCTTGGTAGTAAATACTACAGGCGCTCCCCATTCAGATATACTTCGTCTAATGAAGTTCTTCTCAAGCAACTCCTTGACTTGCTTTCTTAACTCTCATCTTGCGGGGCCATGTGCCTAACCGGCCACGAAACTATCTTGGCATTATCAACCAGATAAATGCGGAAATCTATCTCTCGTTTAGGGGTAACCCCCCTTCACTTCACCCAAGATATCAGGATATTCTCGGACCACCCTCACCGATTGCAAACTATCGATAGACGAGTCGAGGGATTCAAGATAACACAACTTGACGGGACTCATAGGGTTACTAGAAATTTTTAGGGTATTACCGAGGTGAGTCATGAGCCTCACAACCCTATGCTCAAAAATCAAGAATGGCTCCAAAACTGGACAACCAATCCATGCCCAAAATCAACCCATACCCCATGAAACCGAGAATATAAACATCACGCGAGAACTCTATACTCAAGATAGAGATTTTCAAATCCACGTAGATAATAGACAAATGGGCGGAACCCCCAATTGGATTTGAAACACACACGGGATCATTAACTAGACTAGTACTTAGGTGCAAACTTCCAACTAAACCAGATGAAATAAATTATGCGATGCACCAGAATCAAACAAAGTACGAACAGGAAAATCAGAAATGTAAACAAGACTTCCAACAGAAACACTACCTCGATCATGAGCTGAAAGAACGATGTTGAGGGGATGAACTCGCCCTCCAGATGGTCTTGCACACTGAGTCTGACCTTGCCCTTGCTTCTTCGGGCAATCTTTACTGAAATGTCCAGTCTCACCGCAGAAAAAGCATTCACCATTATTCCTTTTCCTCTTCTTACAATCCTTAATAAGATGCCCAACTGAACCGCAATAATGGCACTTCCCCTTGTTGTTGTTCCCCTTGTTGCCTTGACTCTTGTTCTTGTTCTTGTTCTTGTTTTGATTGCCTTGACTGCTCTGACCACTTGGATTACCCTGATTTCCTTTCCCCTGAGAATCAGTCTTCTTGGCTTGAGTATCATTCATCTTGATCTCTTTCTTGACTTCTCCCTGAAGTAACGCCATATCAACCAAGCTCTCAAACGTGGCCCCATGGGGAATATGTGACATAGCCAATCCCTGTAACGGCTCATTCAATCCTCTAGCAAAACGAAGAGCCTTCTTCTGAGGAGTATTAACCATATCCAAGCCAAAACGAGCTAACTGATTGAACTTGTTCACATATTCTTTGACAGACATATCTCCTTGTTTCAAAGTTATGAACCTCTCCATTTGCAGATTCTCCTCAGCAGAAGATAGAAACTTAAGCACGAACCTTGCCCTGAAATCGGCCCAAGTCTCAACAGGCCTAGTACCATTGGTGACTTCCCACCAATAAGCGGCTTCATCCTTCATAAGCCAAACCGCCAACAAGATCTTCCTCTGATCGTCTAACCCAAAGATAGCAAACAAATCCTCGGTCTCTTTCAACCAATTTCTGGCCTCTACAAAAGTCTCAGTGCCTTGAAAGTTCTTGCCACCCATTAATTTGAAATCTTTGCAAGTCTTTGCGAAGTCAGCTTGAGGATGCTGAGGGGGAGGAGGAAGAGGAACCTCAGCGACAGGAGGAGGAGGAACATTAACTACCAGAGGAGGAGGAGGAGGGATATCTGCGGGGCCGACTTCGGTCGCCCTATCCTCCAAAAGTCTCCTATACCAAACAGGTACGTGTACTCCCTCCGGAATAGCAAAGTTATCGGCCATACTGAAAATGAAGAAAAAGATAGATTCAGAATGGAGAAAAACGAAGGAATTTTGCTAATGGCTTTTTGGGGAATAGCCTTTAAAATAAACTAGACTTTTCTTTGGAAAATACTTTATACTTGGTTTTGAAAATAGTTTTCCAAAAGTTTTCTAAAAACCTTTTTGTTCCCTTCTCGTAAACCATATGCTCTGATACCAAATGTAACACCCCACCTCCGCCACGGTGGCTCTTGCAAGCACTCTGACTTTGGAGGGGCGTTTGAATCAGGTAAACATGCATAATGATATATCAAGGCAGAACAAGAACATATGTATATATGTAAACAGAGTAAATAAGATAAGTAAAACAGCGGAAGATTTCAATCTATTTCAAAACAAGTCTGATACAACATAATGTCAACTTTCCAAATACACAAGTCTAGATAAAAACAACATTACTGAAAAACTGAAATACATAAGTACTATCCCCAAAATAAGTGATAACCATAGCTAGCTTCATGTCAAGACCGTACATGAGCTAAAATCCCACAAGCAAGCAATCAGAAATCCAAGCTAAGCTCCAATATTCCCACCCTGAGAACCTGGGGAACGGAAGAAAAGAGGCGAAAGGAAAACAGGTCAGTCAAAAAGACTGAGTAAGCCCTACTACAATCAATGTAAACTGATAAAGTTAACTGGCATGAGAAGCAGGGATGAACATAAGGATAACAACATACTAGCATGATGATTAACTAACAAGGAAGATAAAGGTGTCAACGCATAATCAGGTTTAAGGTTTTGCACCACAGGTGTACTAGCAAACTAACATGACTTGAATATACAAGTATTGATCCCTTGGCCCAAGCTTTGGCCCAATAACATGAAGTGACCCTAATACAAGGTCTAACCAAACGGTCTAGTCGATCGGCTCCCTATAAGCCTAACTCGTCACGTGTTGGTGTCCATACGGCCCAAACATAATTGTAGTCAGACTGTGCCGGGTCTCCCGTCGGGTGTATCAAGCCCTAGGGTGGCAACCCCTGGACACCATAAACATGCGTGCACAGTCTCGATCTACTGGTACCCGTGCATGTTTTCCCCGGCTTTGGACTATGTGCACGACCATAAGTCCGCCCGGAACTACACCGGCGTACCACTTTGCCGTCGTTTTTGGTCACTTACCTCCAGTTTAGTAATTGTGCCCCCACCCTAGCCTAGACCCTAGGGCCATAATGATACGAACTTGGGATTACTGCTGGAGTGGACCCCCATTGCTAGGATTTTCTAGTGGGTTAAGTACGGTTTAACCCTCTTGCTAATCATGGATTAACTTGGTTAAGTGTAACGATGAGTTCACGACTTAACCCTGATTAATCTACCAAGCCCAAATTGGTTAAGTATTAAGTGGACCATGACTTAACCCTAATCATGAGGCATTAATTAATTTAATGCGCCTTAACCTCTCACATTAGACCTTGTTGTGGTTACTAGTTAAGCCGGGCGGGTCCGGGTAGCTTTACACCACAACTTGGTCTAACCTCGGGTTCAAGGTACAACATGGCCAACTTCTCACATTGGGTCCTATTGTTTGTAGCAACTAGTTAAGCCGGTCGGTTCCGGGTAGGTTTACGCTACAAACTCAACCCAACCTCGAGTTGGTCACACTTATCTTTTCTAAGTGTCATGTCCATCATGTTTCCAAAACATGTTACAAGTTTTCAAGCATTTGGGTAGACCTAACTTAATAGGTAAATTCCCAAAGGGTAGACCTAACTTAATAGGTAAATTCCCAATCTTATGTTTTTATGTCTTTTAAGTTTACCCAACCCCAAATGCAATCCCATCGCTTACATATCGCAATAGCGCATAAAGGATAGAAAGAGGGAACTTGGCATAATCATGACATAAAGGTGTTGAAGCCACAAGTTTAACATGGTGGCATATGAAATGTACATGTGTTCATATACTTGCATATTACATTTTTAGGCCTCAAAAGCATGCATAAAATCAAACTTAGCATATTGGTGATACATGGTGATAAATGACATGTAGAAATGGCCATAAGTTCGCATTTAGCCTCACATGCAAGTTATCATAAGAGATATGATAACTTACATGTTGCCAAAATGCAACCTTTAGCATAAAGCTTGAAGCTTTAAGCTCATAAACCCAAGATAAGCTTGCATAACATGATAACATGAACAAAAGGATCAACCCAAACTTGCATAACATAACTTGCATATCATATGACAAACTTGCATATCAAACTTGCATAACATAACTTGATGAACTTGCATAACACATCATAGTAAACTTGCATAACACATCATAGTAAACTTTGCATAACGCATCATAGTAAACTTGCATATCATAATGATCAAACACAACTTGAATCATTCATTAACTTTAGAGTTTAAGTATGAAAGTAGAAAAGGGCTTACAATGCTTATGAAGACACAAAAATATGACAAAGCCCTTATGCAACCAATTAAACCCAAAATGCAAGCTTCAATAGAAAAACCCTTAAGCCAAAATGATCAAAACCCTTGCTTTATGATGCAAATATAGAAAACTTGACTTGAATGCAAGCTAATGATGCTCATACAAGCTTGAAAACACTTGTATGCATGGAAAATCCCATAGAAATTTATTTAGGAATTTTATGAAGAGAGTGGAGGCCATGAGAGGATTGATTTTGCCATAGTTTAGTTACTTGAATGAATAATGATGATTTAGGGCTAGGTTAGGGGCTTATTTATAGAGATTAGGATTAGTTTCAACCTTAGGATTAAACTCTAGTTCTAATCTCAGCCCTCAAAACCGAATCTGGCCCCCAAACTCAACACAAACCCAAAATGGTGCACAGGCAAAACTGCCCGGCTGGACCAAGTCGACAGGGCTGTCGACTTGGGTCCAACCAACTCGACTCCCAAGTCGACAGGGCTGTCGACTTGGGTGCTCTGGCGGGAATTTTCCCGCCTGGCCCAATCTGCCCTAATTTTCCAAATTCAAACTTGAATTTGAAATCTGTTTTTACTTTGAAATTTTCTGAAAACTTCGTTGGGCCTTAATCGGGTTATACGGACTCCGATTTTCGAAAACTCGGACTCTATTTCGCGTATTTTTCCGAGACGAACGCAATGTCATAGCCTGTTTCCCTTGATTCAGATTTATAAATTAAATTCTGCCTCGATTTATGTTATAACATGTTATTGAAAATACGGGTTGTTACATGGAGGGTAGTGTTGGTAGTCTACCTAGTGATGGGGTAATGGCTAGTTTTATAAATTCCCTCGACATCCTGCATGATGAGTTGTCAGATGTGCCCGTGGTTGGCCAGTATCCAGACGTCTTCGAGGAAGTGACCGGACTTCCACCACACCGAGAGATTGAGTTCCGTATTGATTTAGTGAAAGATGCCAGACCTATAGTGATGCCACTTCGTCGTATGGCACCAAGGGAGAAGCGAGAGCTCGGGGTGCAAGTAAGCAATCTTTTGAAGAAGGGGTTTATTAGAAGAAGTGTCTCCGAGTGGGGAGCACCAGTTGTGTTTGCCACTAAGGCAGATGGTTCCCTTCGTTTGTGTGTGGACTATCGCGAGTTGAATAAGGTGACAAGGAAGAATAAGTATCCTCTACCGCGGATAGATGATTTGTTTGATCAACTGGAAGGAGCAAAAGTGTTCTCTCAGTTGGACCCCGCGACAGGATTTCATCAGCTCCGAGTAGCGGCTGAGAGTGTTCCGAAAATGGCATTTAGGACGCCGTCTGGATTCTATGAGTGGTTGGTCATGCCATTTGGGTTGACCAATGCACCAGCATACTTTGTGGATCTTATGAATCGGGTATTCAGAGATCAGTTGAATAAGTTCGTTCTTGTGTTCGTAGACAACATCCTTGTTTACTCGAGGACAGAGGTAGAACACAAGGGTCATTTGAGGATAGTAATGGAGGTGTTGAGAAAACACCAATTGAAAGCGAAATTTTCTAAGTGTCACTTCTAGAGGAGGGAAGTGAGATTCTTGGGCCATGTTGTTTCAGAGAATGGTATTGCCGTGGATCCTGCGAAGGTGGCTATGGTACATGATTGCTCTACGCCCAAGAATGCAACAGACGTAAGAAGCTTCTTGGGGTAAGCTGAATATTATCGTAAGTTTATCCATGACTTCTCCAAGATAGCAGCACCGTTGACTCAATTGACTAAGAAGAATCAAGCCTTCGTCTGGGACGAAGTGTGTGAGAATGCATTCAAGAGTCTAAAAGAAAAGTTGACGCGTGCGCCAGTATTAGTCATTCCTAAAGGGAATGAAGAGATGACGGTATACACGGATGCTTGTGGTAACAGACTAGGTGCTGTATTGATGCAAGGAGGTAGGGTTGTAGCTTATGCTAGTCGGCAACTAAAGCCGCATGAGAAAAGGTATCCTACCCATGATTTGGAACTGGCGGCGATCGTGTTCGCGTTGAAGATGTAGAGACATTATCTCTTGGGAGAGAGATTTGAGTTGTATACTGATCATAAATCGTTAAAGTATCTCTTCTCTCAAAAGGATCTAAATCTCCGACAGCAAAGATGGTTAGAGTTCTTGGCTTCGTATGATTTTGATATCGCATATACACCTGTGAAAGGCAATGCAGTAGCCGATGCCTTGAGTAGGAGACATGCCAGTTTAGGGGCTATGTTTCTTGAATGGAAGCAACTGGAGTATATCGCAGGGTATGATTTCAGACCAAAGTGCAAATTGAATCCAGATATATTAGCTAGTTTGACGATCAGACCCACCTTGATTGAGCGGATTGGTTCCAGTCAGAGGGACGATCCTAATCTATTGGAAATCATCTCCAAGTTAGAGATGAATATCGACGGTGAGGAGATGAGTTTGTATGGGCTTGATCGAGAAGGATGGCTTCGAAAGAATGGAAGACTAGTTGTACCCAACGTGAATGGTTTGAGAGATGAAGTGCTTAGGGAATATCATCACTCGAAACTGACTATACACCCCGGTGGTGATAAGATGTATCGAGACATGAAGCAGACTTACTACTGGGAAGGGATGAAAAGAGACGTTGGGAAGTTTATATCCAAGTGCATGAATTGCCAGCTAGTTAAAGCCGAGCAAAAGAAGCCTAGTGATTTGTTGCAACCATTAGAGATTCCCGAATGGAAATGGGAGCAAGTCTCGATGGATTTCATTGATGGTTTACCAAGGACTAAATCGGGACATGATAGCATTTGGGTAATTGTGGATCGATTGACCAAGAGTGCAAGATTTATACCAGTCAAATCAACCAGAACGACAGCTAAGTTAGCAGAATTGTATATGAAGTAGGTAGTGAGATTTCATGGAGTACCTAAAAGCATTGTGAGTGACCGAGACCCGTCGTTCACTAGTGGGTTTTGGAAGAGTTTACAAGAGGCTCTAAGGTCGGAATTATATCTCAGTACTGCGTATCATCCTCAAATCGACGGTCAGACAGAGAGGATGAATCGTATATTGCAAGATCTCTTGATAGTTTGTATATTGGATTTTGGTGGATCATGGGATGACCATTTGCATCTAGTAGAGTTTGCATATAATAATAGCCACCAATCCAGTATCGGTATGGCTCCATATGAAGCTTTGTACGGAAGACCGTGCAACTCACCATCATGTTGGATAGAGACCGGTGAGAAGTTTGTGCTTGGACCAGATGTGGTAAGGGAAACTTCAGATAAGATTAAGATCATTCAACAACGGATGAAGGCTGCCCAGGATAGGCAGAAGTGTTATGCTGACAAGAGGGGAAGAGACTTAAAATTCTCCGTTGGTGACTTGGTGTTTGTCAAGATTTCTCCGTTGAAGAGCGTGAAACGATTTGGTAGGAGAGGCAAGTTGGCACCAAGATTTGTTGGCCCATTCCCAGCTCTCGAACAAGTTGGGAATTTGGCGTATAGAGTTGACTTACCTGAGAAGATGGCGGGAGTTCACAACGTATTTCATGTTTCCCAGCTAAGGAAGTTCGTGTGCGACCCAGATTTGACTATTTAACCTAATCAGTTAGAGGACTTCGAAGTGGAACCCGAGGAGGTTGGGAACCGCAAGCTGATTCGTATTGTCGAGCACGATACAAAGCAACTTCGAAGGAAGGCGGTGAAGCTAGTCAAGGTTTTGTGGGGCGAGAACGAGAATGACTGTACTTGGGAGAAAGAGGAGAGCATTAGGAAGACGTATCCAGAACTCTTTGCCTAGTAAGATTTACTTTACAATTTAGTTATTCAGCATGCTAGGATAGACTTGTTTTGCATGTTTGATTGTTGTTTTATGACTGATAGGCATGCGGGACCCTTTGTGTGTTTTGGTTAGGGAATTCCGGGGGCGAAATTTCTTAAGGGGGGGAGAATGTAACAACTCGTATTCTACGCATCGGAGGATCGTAGAATATTTATTTCTTTCTTGTATGAAGTCTTATGGTCATGTGGCTTTGGGAAACGACCATTGGGGTCATTTCCCATGTTCATGATTTTTGCCGATTTTTAAATGACCGTTTTGCCCCTAGTTGATCTTGTTTCGGCCATAACTTTTGATTGGAAAGGAGTTTTGACCTGAAACCACTTCCATTGGCTTCGGATGATGGTTTACCTTTCCGTAGAACGGTCACATTGGAAAACGGACTTACTGTTTTGGAGAAATGGCTAAAATAAGGTTTGGAAGGTGAAAAACTACTTAACCGGGCCAAATAGGGTGATTAGTGAATGTGCCCATAACCCATTTCGGGATTAGGGTTATGAGGAGGCTGAAAAGAGTTAGGGTTTCATTCCATTTCAGTTTTCTAGCCTCCACTTACCTCTTAGAAACCCTAAAAATGGCCTCCAACCTCTAAATCACCTCCAAACCACTTTCTAATTAAGGATTAAGCTTAGCAACATCAAATCAAGGGAGATCTTCACCAAATCAAGATTAGAGCTGCTGTTTAACATTAGTATTCGCGCCATATCATAGATTTATTTCAGATCTATGGTTTATGTGTGGCTAAGGTGAGTGATTAGCTTGCTTTTACACTAATTATGGCTAATTAGTGTTAATTAGCGTTTTTAAACGTAAATAAAATCTGGAAAAATATTTATAAATTCTTAAATGATGTTTTAGACCTCTTTTAGAAATTTGGGTTAATTTGATTAAGTTTTACTAATCATATCACTAGTTTTGCTTAAACATGCTTAAGGGAAAATATGGGGTTTTGGCTATGTTTGATCCGTTTTAACCTATCATATTGATGTTTTGGTGTTTGAGGTCACTTCTACTTGTGGCTATGACTGTATGGTATGCTTTGTGATTGATTAGAATAGTTAGAATGGTCGAAAGCGCCGTCGAATGGAAAACAACTCGCTGGACAAAATGCAGGAAATGGACAGGGACCAGATCGGATCGGATGGGGAGGTCCGAACCGAACCGTTCGTGTGGCCCATCCACGATCCGCCCCTTGCATCCAAACCGAGCTTGCATGCTACGAGTTGAATTGAAACATAGAGGAGATCACGACCGACCCGATCCACCAGAAGTACCCCGACCCGATTCGTCATAGTACCCCGACCCGAACCGATGTACTACAATTGGACTTGGAGACTGCGATCCGACCCGGTGTGCTTTGGAAGAGGCCGATCCGAACCGCCACCAGATGAAGACCACGATCCGATCCGGAGAAGCTTGGCACGAATCGATCCAGCGGGGGATACTGAAGGCCGATCCGAACCGCTATGACATGAAGGTGACGATCTGAACCGATCTGATGAAGACTAATAACCCGAGATGCAAAGGTAGTCCAAATGGAGGTTAGAGCTCAGGATCCAATTGGGAACCAATGAGTTCACTTCATGATTGGGCTTTGCTGCGGGACGTGTGCTAAGGAGTTGTCGACATTCATAACTTCGATTCACCACTGAAAAGGAATGATGGGCTACGTATCAGTGCAGTAGAGTCATCATGACTCGAGGGGCAAAGTGATCGTAGCAAGACTATGAGCCAGTGCAGTGGAGCCGTTGTGACTCCATGTGGCAGAGTGGACATAGTAAAGGATTAGTAAGGCTATGAGCCAGTGCAGTGGGGTGTGTACGACTCCATGGGGCAAAGTGGACATAGCGAAGGATTAGTGGCTATGGATCAGTGCAGTGAAGCCGTTGTGACTTCATGGGGCAGAGTGATCATAGCAAAGTATTGGGTGATTGAAGTGGTGGATATCGTATGCTTTACGCACTGAGTGAGAGATGTGAGGATGGTTGCTATGCTTGATTGTTTGCCATCACTATGACATGCACACCCCCCACCCCCGTATGCTTGTACACCATATGTTAGTGGCACCTTAGAGTGTTGTACAGTATGTAGTGCTAACTCTTTGGTTGCAGGTTCAGGTATGGTTTAGTATACCTGTTATTGTTCTGTTTAGTTGCTTATCGCTTACACCAGACTTTTTTCTGACCTGAGTTTTATGTCTCTTCTTATTAGTCTGGGTGCTCCTAAACGAGCAGACTAGAGACATGTTAGCTGGTGTTGCACCAGTAGTTGATCCGGAGGCGAGCATGAGACTTCCACGTATGATATATATATATATATATATATATATATATATATTCTTTTTGTGTCGTTGGTGGTCACTACTTGGGCATTAGTAGTGTACCTCCCTTATCCTGCTTTTACCTTTAGAGATAGTTTGAAAAGTTGTAATAATGATGATGTGGAACATAAGATGTATTTGGATTTTCCGCTGCTATGATAGTTTGTTTTCAGCTTATGCACTGTCTCACCTGTTTTATGTCAAGTATGTTGTTATTATATTTTGTTCTATGCGCTGTGAGACATTCTACAGGTTCCTTGTTGATTCTTCGTCTTCTTCTTTTCCTTCTGACGACCGTCCCGTGCTAACTGGACATGCGTACAACGCACCTTTGGAGTAAATGTCGGTTGGTGCGGGGCGGGCCGTCACATGTCACTAGTTATATTTGCTTGGTTTGTGAGAAAACGCACAAGGTTGTCGAAGAATACCCAAAAAAGGTTTGATATTCACAATTTGTCGAAAAGTGGAAACATTTAAAATTCAAAAATCGGATATGGAGACTGATATGATTGTATCCAAATTTGAAAATGGTTGATTTAACTTTTATTATTAAGAGAGTAGTTAAAAGTATGCATATTTTAGTGCACTAAATGATAAATGTTTACTACCTCAGGATTTTAGCAAGCTAATAAATCATATATGCATGTACAAATATATACTTCTTATTTTCTAAAATTGATTATTTTTTCAATTGTGCATTCTAATTCTTTATGTGTATTAGTATTATTACAATATAAGTGTTATGTTGGATCAAAATTTTCAGTTTTTTTAAGTTTATTAAATACTAGCAAAGAAGACAAAATCTAATACTCATTTGTATTCATGGATACAAATATCCAAAATCTAAAAATGATTTTGGATCATTGCAAAATTTGATATCCTACTTGTTTAGATTTATAGTCAAAGCATTATAGATAAAGGTAATCCAAAATAATAATTGATACATGCTACTTAAATATTACGGCGATATGCATTGTTTTATAAAAACTTGAATGATAAATTATCGGTCATCTTCAATAAAACGTAAGAATAATATATAAATGTATGGTTTAGTAAATGAAAAATTAGAACACAAATGTGCCATTTTTGACATTTATGTTGATCTATCATTTCAGATATTAATAAAATACTCTTAATTAACAAAATACCTGAATTAATTTAAGAAAATTACCACAAACATCCGGAAAATTACTTTTGGCTCTCATGACTAGTGACTATTATACAAATTCTACTTATATGCTTACTAATATCATATATTATTTTGTTGCATCAAAGGGGAACTCAAATGCTATTGGATTATTTATCATCGTATGATAGCAAATAATAGTCGAAAATCAAAGACACATGCTTGTTCGTCACTATACCACCATGAATATTACATCAAAGATGCAAGGTTGTTCATGACCGAATGTAAAAAATGAACTTGGTGTTAAATAACATATAAAATTGTTTGTATTTATTAAAGATTTGATTGGAGACATAAACAATTTTTTAGATGTCAATGGCAACATACTTGATACAAAAGACTTGTTATAAAATTAATAGAACATAGTAAATGTCATTTTACCATCATGCTTTGTTTGTTAGTTTACTCTTAAAGGAATTGTTGATAAGGTGTAACAACAAGAATAAAACAAAGCAGGAAGAATAAAACATGACATACGAATTATACCATTGCCCAATAAGAATCAAGAATTGTATAATGTTCTAAACATTGGATCATGGAAAAGA
Organism: Allium sativum; assembly: GCA_030737875.1. Lineage (NCBI taxonomy): Eukaryota > Viridiplantae > Streptophyta > Magnoliopsida > Asparagales > Amaryllidaceae > Allium > Allium sativum. The sequence continues at coordinate 375,201,060 of CM060913.1, forward strand.
AACTTGTAGATCGAGTAAATCTCATATATTTCTTTTGGGGAGATGCTACATAGTCAGAAAGTGACAAATACAAAGATGTGAAATTCATGGGGTGGTTGGATGATCGAATTATTAAAGTAAAAGAGGATGGTCAGATGTTTCGAGTGCAACTTATTTCGGGTAAATTAGAATTTTCGTTTTTTATGTTTGCAAAAAAAAAAAAAAAAGAACTAACTAAATGCGGCCTTTGTTCTCGTATCCGCACCTAAATGCTAGTACGACCGATGTAAATGAAAATGGAAGTGGATTGGGAGATTAACAACGAACTAGGCTGTCAACAGATGTTTTTGGTTGTACATAGTGTCATATCCGCATTCGAAAGCATTTTCGAATATTGGATATTGGAGACATATACAGATATCGTATAATTATCTGATCCGTCAATGATCGATAAATCAAAAAAGTTATAAATTGAAAATTTTAATTTAACGCAAAGTTTTCTCAATCCAATTAATTATTATTAAAGTGCCAAAGATAAACAAGCATGATGATAACATATGATTTTGGGTAATTAATATATATTTAATGCATGTAATGAAAACAACAAATTAGTACATGTCATATACACTTGGAGCATTTCATATAGACATGCAACTTAATAAGAACAATAAATTAGTACCTTTCATTAGTAAAATCAGCGTACTGGTTCTAGCCTGAAAACAACAAAGCTAACGAGCCTCGTCTCGTACCAAATTCTTTCAAGCATCCTAACCTAGATTATTCTCAAGTTTTCGGTCTCAAATCCTCCTCCTCCTCCTCCTCACTTCACTCCTTTTCAGATCTGAAGTGACAAAGAAGGTATGTCTTTTTGGACTAGGATAGTTAACTGTTAAATTTCAAAAGAAAAAAAATTGTATTTGATGAGATGTCAAAGCTGATTTTAATTCTTGAGAGAATTTTTTTATAGTTGTTGGGAATATTGGTGCACTAGTTTGTAACTGAAAAAACTATAGATTAATCTGTTACTTATTTGAGAATCTATTAATGATGCAGTGGAAGCCGTTTCTTATCAATATAAAATAAGAAAAGAGATGAAAAACCACATAATTGCTTTTATTTTATTTAAGTTCATTTTGATACTGTTATATTTGCTGTTCTTTTTCTTTAACTGTCCCTCCGAGCTTCCCTCAGTTTCAATTTTCATACAGAATTACCAGATTGTTTGTGTTTATGTAGAATTTATGGAGGTTCATGAGTAGCATTCTATGTAGTTCAAGGAATTGGTAATTCCTGAACTCTAGTATTATTTGTTTACAATTCCAACAGTTAGCCGTGTAGAGAATTTATGCCTAACAACGAATTCAAACCCAGTGGTAACTCATTGTAATTTATACATCACGTCATTATTTAACATTTTCTATTAAATTTTTGTCCTCATCATTAACATATTTTGTTGATGTAATTAAAAATTTATTTGATATTGTCTTTTTTAATATCCAGTTCTACACATTCAATTCTAATTGACACATCATTTTCTTTTCTTTTCAGGATTTCAAGATATTAATCTTCTTAATTATGAGAAAATTACATTTATGTAATTTTTTGTGTATCTACACTTTTGCATTGACCTAACTCGTGAATGTCAAGAGTTTTCATGTTCTCTTGACAATATATATTAACCTTCGACATGTAGATTTTAGATAACAATACGATCGATGTATGAGTTAAAATGCTCTGACTATTATCCTCGTATGTATTGTAGCCTGACTTTGTTACGACTCAGTACCTTACCATGCAGACTTTAATTTTCCCATCTTATCATCTTCCGTTGAATGCAGAAATGATACATGAGTCATGAATGTACCATCTTGTAGGTGCAGGAGCGAAGCATTTACTTTAATATGTCAATTCTCCGTATTAACAAAAAGTTTCCAATTCTGCGTTTATTACTAATGCCCTTGCCTAGGCACATCCCTTTTTTCTTGCTTTCGAATGTTTTGAATTTAGTTTCAATTTCCATTCTAATTGCTATATAGCGTTAGTTGATTTTCATAATGTACCTAAATCGAACAAAATTAAATATAAAACATCAAATTTAAAGTAAATGTTATTAGTTAATCCATATTAAGGGTGTGTTTGAGGGTAACGAAAGCGAGGTATTGTAGCGGAGTATTTTAGCGGGGTATTTAAACGGAGTATTCTAGTTAGTGGAGAATGCGTTTGCGGGTTTAAGCGGATCATTTTGTTTTTGTTTTGTAATTTAATTAATTTATGTTTAAAACAGAACAGTATTATTAAAGCAGAATAATATAGTAAACCAAACAGAACAGACCATCAGATAATAACAATACAGAAAGTGAAAAAATGCTGAAATACAACAAAGTACAAATCTATCAGTGCAATCCTGCTGCAACAAGTTCGTCTCTTATTCTATCTCGAAGTATTATCATATCAGCGCTGCTTTGACAACGTTGAGCCGGTGCAAGTTCTCTATTTTCTATGTTTCTCAAGTCAGCATACTCATTTGGAATAAGATCTGCATCATCATCATACACCATAAAATCTGGATCAACCATTTGTATTTGTGTGTATAATTATACATAGCCATTGTAGCAACAACAACTTTTAGTTGAGTTTCGAATGCGTACGTTGACATATTTTTAAGTATGACAATTTTTCTTTTCTATATTCCAAAAGTTCTCTTAATTGTAATATGTAAACTCAAATAATATAAATTAAATTTTTTATTATTCGACCTTGGTTGATTTGTGGTTACACGAAACTGTGGAATATGATATCTAACATTAAGGTATGGTGGTATATACCCAGTAGTTAGTGGGAAACCAGAATCCACTATATAATATCGTCCATCGGAAGGATGAGGAAAATCGCAAGTTCTGTCATTCACTACAAAATTAAAAATTCGACTGTCATGTGCAATACCTTCCCACCCAACTACAACATATGCAAACGGTAAATCGAACGAACATACAGCTAAAATATTCTGTATAGGGAATCCATTCCTTCTTATATACGGAACAACGCGATCTTGAGGTAAGCGTGTCATTACATGTGTGTCTTCGATGATACCAACACAATTTTTAAAATAAGGGTAGTAACGGTTATCGTTTCTAATTTCAGCTGAAATAGTGCTAAACTGAGAATCAGCAGGCTTTATAATATCTACAGCTAATAATTGAACGCCATTCAAAATAACATGAAAATAAAGAGAGATTGTGCTACCTAACCGTTGAAATCTTTCAGCCACTTGTCTATTCGAAATAGTTTCAACTATAGTATACAAAATATGCCAATGGTTTCTCGAACGCCAACGTTTTTCGCTGTAACCAAAGCATAACTTTCCAGCCTATCGCATAAAAAAAGAAAACAAAGAATTTCATACGAAAATTCCTTTGACAACGTTGTTGATAACCGTTTAATATGTCGTTTACCAACATTAAACCGGTATATTCCGAAGTGTGCATCCGATGGCCTATTTCATTGCGTGTTTCACGTAAATACGCTCCAATTAGTGCGACATATTCCATATCTTCAGAATCTAAATCGTCTGCGTTTGAGAATGAACTGGTTATTGAAGATAATGTTTTGTTTGAAATGAAGAAGAGAGGAGAGTAGAAGAAATTTTTATACAAGATTAAATAGAGAAGAGATTTTATAGGGGGATGGGAGGTCCGTTGGGCCAACAATCCAGAATGGACCGTTGGCAAACGTACGTGTCCGTTTACCCGTTTTGGACCGTTGAACACTACCTAAATTGAACTTTATAAATCAAAGTTACGTATACAAAGCAGACCCAATTAATTAGAAATAGAATCTTGCAGCAATTTAAGTGAGCAGGTCCCATTAATAATTTAAGTTAGCAGATCCCATTAGGGGGTGAGCAAACCTCGGTTCGGTTTGGTATTGGGGTAAAATCGAAACCAGAACTGAAAGGCCTCGGTTTTAAAAATCGATAACCGAAACCGGAACCGAAGCCGGAACTGAAGCATCGGTTTCGGTTTCGATTTCAAAACCTCGGTTTCGTTTTTTATCGGTTCGGTTTCGGTTTTAAAACCGATTTAAACAAAAAATATTGTAAATTTAAACAACCATAAAAGAAATTAAAATAAATTGTTTCAACCGAGTGTATTGAGACACATAATACATAGTACAGACTAATGGACTATAAGTCATCCAAAATAGTACAAAGCAAAGCTAGCTAGCTCTAAGCCGAAGACAAGAAACAAAAAAAGGAAATGAGTAGGAGCACTCCAGTGAACCACACTACAGCAGACCAGCAACATCTTGGAATTCTAGAAAATAGACTGTTGGTACCTCAACTTTCATTTTCAATCCAAAACATCCAAGAATCTACAAAAACAAGAAATTGACATTTTATATTAGTCTACTTCTAATCCTGTATTCAGCTAAATCAAATGAGTGAAGTAGTGGTCAGTGTGTATATACTATATAATACGAAAAAACATATAGCAAGAGACAATGTGCAACATTTTATAATTCGGTTCGGTTTTTTTCGGTTCGATTTGGACCTAAAACCGAAACCAAAATATTAGTACGATTCGGTTTCGGTTTTTTTTCGATTCGATTTTTTTCGGTTTCGGTTTTATTTCGATTTTTTATTGCAGAACCTAGGTCCTATTAATAATTTAACTTAGCAGGCTTGTTACGTTGTATTTAAATTAGGGGAAATATTTTTTAAGGACAAAAGCCCACTAAAATTTATCCATAAGGACAGCCGCCTAATATTTTATTCTAAAGGACAATACACTGGAAAAAAAATCGGCGGCTTCTTTCTTCTTCTCTCCTCTCTCACGTCATTCCTGTTTTCATCTGAAATCACGAAATCATGAAATCGCAAAAGCACAAAACGCGAAACCACGAATTTCAGAAAATACTAAAATCGAAATTCGAAATATAAGGAAAACATCACGAAATCAAAATCGAGAAGAAAATCATTTGAAACCCTAAAAATTAAAAAAAATGTCGATCAACAAAATTCAAATGGAAATCACAATTGAATGGAATAAACATATTTTACAAACGATGAAAAGCACAATTGAAGAAATCGAAATCGTTGAAACAATTTTTTTAGGTTGGAAATGTTTTTTTTTCATTTTACCAGTTCAGCAGTTCGTAGGTATCATTTTTGTATTTTTGTAGTTATCATTTTTCCTGTTTTTAACTTTATAACGTAGCAGCAGTTTTTAGTTATCATTTTTCTATTTTTTTAGTTATCATTTTTCCTGTTTTAACTTTAAAAACATAGCAGCAGTTTTTAGTTATCATTTTGCTATTTTTGTAGTTATCATTTTTACCGTTTTAACTGTGTTTCATGTTTTTTCAGGAGATTTTGTTGCTGTGTTAATTTTGAAGTTATATTGTTGTATCAGCTTTGAAACTAAGTCGAACTTTTTTCATTTTAATCAATAAAACTGTGATATAAATTTTTTCCCCATTATTTTATCTTCAAAACATTGCATCAGTATTTAGGTATCATTTTTCTAATTTTTAAGGTATCATTTTTTCTGTTTTAACTGTGTTATGTGTTATTTTGATGTGATTTTATTGCTGTGTTAATTTTGAAACTGTTTTTTTGCATCAACTTCGTCACTCAGTCGAACGTATTTCGTTTTATTCAATCAAACTGTGATGTAAACAATTTTTGCATTAATTTTTCTTAAAAACATTGATGCAGTTTGTAAGTATCATTTTCCTAATTTTTTAGGTATCATTTTATATGTTTTAACTGTGTTAAGTGTTTTTTCATTTGATTTTTTGTTGTGCTACAGTAAAAATGATACCTTAAAAAATATAAAAATGATACCTTAAAACTGCAGTACTATTTACCATAACATAGAAATTACACTAAAAATGATACCTTAAAAATTATAAAAATGATACCTAAAAACTGTTGTGATGTTTAACATAACAAATAAATTAAAGTAAAAATGATACCTACAAAAATAGAAAAATGATACCTAAAAACTGCTGCTACGTTTTAAAGCTAAATACATGAAAAATGATACCTAAAAAACTATCAAAATAATACCTACGAACTGAAATATTATTAACGAACAAAAAAAAAACATTTCCAATCACGAAAAAAATGTTTCAACCAATTCGTGTTCTCCAAATGTGATTTATGTCGTCTGTAAAACATTATTATTGCATTCAATTAGGATCTACAAATCGATTTTTGCTGTTCGTCCTTTTTTTTTTCTCGACTTTTTCCTGTTTCGAGCGATTTAGGGTTTCGAATTTTTGGGTTCGGACGTTAATTTCGATTATGATGTTTTTCTGTTTTTCGGGATTTATGATTTACGATTTGAGATAAGAGCGACAGAGGAAGAAGATGGAGCGGACAAGAATCGATTGCGAACGGAGAAAATAGAGCGCACGTGAGGGAGAAGAGAAATAGTGTATTGTCCTTCTGAGTATTTAGTGGGCTGTAATTAACATCCTACCCAAATCTAACCGTAAAACCGCAAGCCTTTTCTAAATCCCTCCAGTCTTCACTCTTCACTTCGTCTTTTCTCAAGCTAAAGTCTGTCTCTTTGCTGCCGAGCAAGTCAATGTCGACTAGAAAAAAATAGAATTTAAAGGTACTACCGCTCAATCAACTTCACCATAATTAAGGTTTCGATTTTAGTGCAACCAAACACGAATTGCTCAAACTTCCAGCTCGATTTTGGTTGGAGGTAACTGATTTTCCTGATTCTCTTCATACGATTGCTTTTTCTATTTGCTTTGTGCGTGTAAGCATCTTCCTGCCCCATAGATTAATTTATTTTTCATTGGGTTTACATGGGACGAATTTTTGCCCTAATTTCGTCACTTCTCCGGTGACTTGAATCCCGGTGTCCCGGCCGGAGCTCCGTACCTTGAAATAAATAAATTAATCTATCAAACCTAATTTTATGAGCTATCAAGCCTTAATGTTTCTCCTTAAACATCGTATTACCATTTTGTCAAGTGGTTTAAAATTCACTGGAATTTTTTTTTAACACTGCAAACCATAATTTCTAATTTTCAGTTGAGAAACTGCGTCTGTGTACTCTTACTTAAAGTCACGTAAAAGGATCAAACCTTTCATACGTTCTTGGAAGTAGAGTTAACAAGAATGAGTGGCATGTCGACTTTGAACATCGAGCATTCTCCCATCTCTTTCACCAAATCACGATTCAATGGTTGCTCTGCCGTCAGATTCAACAAATCGGTCAACATGAATTCTAAGAGTTCCTGGAATCGCCTCCAGTGTTCTCTTGCGGCAACAGATGTAAAAACAGTAGACAATCATGTGGACAGGATCGGATCTTTGAGTCAAGTGTCGGGAGTTTTGGGATCTCAGTGGGGAGATGAGGGAAAAGGCAAGCTTGTCGATATCTTGGCAGAGCATTTCGATGTTGTTGCCAGATGTCAGGTAATTGGTCTTATTTTGATTTTGTTGATTTATGGTTTTCTATTAAACTTTGGTTGATTGAAGTTTTGTAGTTGAAAGTGCTGTATTAGTCGATGCCAAGTATATGGGGTATTTTTTTTCTCCTATATACATGTGTATATATACATATACATATACATACATACATATATATATATATACACACACACACACACACACACACACACACACACACATATATATATATATATATATATATATAATATGTGTGTGTGTGTGTTTGTGTGTGTGTGTGAAATAGGAGTGTTCTGTTGCACCTCATAAAGTGCAACATCCCTAAATGCCCATTGATTTCCACCACACAGCTCACTTTCTCTCTCCATCGCCTCACCCTCTCTTCCGCTCACTCATTATTTAAATACAAATGAGTGGTTGTGTTTCGGATGCAAAAAGGATGCTCCCAAATTGATGTGTGTGTGTGTGTGTGGTATTAACTGGGTAAAGTGTAATCATGTTAGGGTAAAATTGGTAAGGGAACGCAGTAGCAATGGATGATAATTCAAAGCTTTAATGCAACGATCATTGTTTAGCAATTTTGTTGTCAAATGGCGAATATATTATTTGTCCAGTGATCATAGTTTAGTGCTGTGTGCGCGTGCGCTATTTAGTTATGGCACTTGTATTTTGAAAGAATAGATGTCATTTGATTTTTATTTTCATCAAAATAGTAGACTGTACTTTTAAGCTATAACAAATGAGTAAGCATATGTGGTTTTGTTTGATGATAAACATTACATTAATAATCTTAGGTACTTAATGATTCTAGTATCGTGTTAAAGAGTGCTCCCAGTATGAAGATTTGCATTGTATGATATCATTGTAGCTGCAGTTTTTACTATGATTCTGTTTGTCTCCCCCTTGCTGTGCCCAAAACCTTGTCACGTTCGTTTTAAGTGAATACTAGTTCCAAGATGACTTCTGAAAGACTTTGCATTGAGGGAACTTTTGTGATCTAGGTTCCATCCTCCTAAATGCTATCACTGCAAATGAGAAAACAGTAAACAAATGTTGACTTGTGAGCATTTATTTACATCCCTTGAAATGTATCACATCTCTATTCATGATGAAAACATGCTAATTTATATTATATGATATGTATGTTATATGAATAAACAGAGCGGTGGAAACTCAAAAACTTATCCATAATGACTATTTTTTGATTCTGAACTATCTGACCAACTCCTTGTTAACTCTAGTCGTGTACTATGTCGTCATCATTTTGTTTTTATCGTGGATTTAAGTAGCGTATGTTTGAATTGCTAACTAATCAGTTCATTATTATTTATCATGTCCTACATTTCATCTTGATAACATGTTGATTATTATATTTATTGTTCTATTTATTTAAGGGTGGCGCTAATGCTGGTCATACCATTTACAATTCAGAGGGCAAAAAGTTCGCTCTTCATCTTGTGCCATCTGGGATCCTTAACAATGATACATTATGCGTAATCGGAAATGGAGTTGTAGTTCATGTTCCTGGTTTATTTCAAGAAATAGATGGCTTAGAATCTAATGGTGTCACATGCAAAGGTAGAATATTAGTATCTGATCGTGCACATCTGTTATTTGATCTCCATCAAGCAATCGATGGGCTGCGAGAGGCCGAACTTTCGAACTCACTCATTGGTACCACCAAAAGAGGAATCGGGCCTTGTTATTCAAGCAAGGCCATCCGGAATGGTATTAGGGTATGTGACTTGAAGCATATGGACACTTTCCCTGATAAACTTGATATATTATTCAAAGATGCTGCTTCGCGATTCCAAGGCTTCACATATAGCAAGGATATGCTGAAGGAAGAGGTTGAGAAGTACAAAAGATACTCTGAAAGATTAGAGCCATATATAGCAGACACAGTTCATGTTATGAATGAATCCATTCTCCAGAAGAAGAAAATTCTGGTAGAAGGTGGTCAGGCTACAATGTTAGATATCGACTTTGGTACATATCCTTTTGTGACCTCTTCGAGTCCTTCGGCTGGTGGGATTTGCACTGGGTTGGGAATTGCTCCAAGGTGCATTGGTGATCTCATAGGAGTTGTAAGTAAATTTATTTATTATAATAGTGGCAATCCTTATGTGTAGTTGAAAAATTAATTTTTTAGCATATGACACCAAATCAACTTGATATAGCATTCTCAACATGCACCATTATTTATCTATTGCTTCTGAAGTTAGCTTAGCCTGTTTCTTCACTCTCTTAACTTAATTTTATGTGCATATACAATATTTTGTTATACTCCGTACTGTTTTGGTGCTAAAGTGGGACTTAATCCAACCAAATAATTGTAAGGTAGTATAAAAATCACACTAATATGAAAACATTTACAAGTACGCGAGAATCTTGAATCCATCATAATATATCTATCAGTTGTTGGCATTATTACCGAAATGTCTTTTTTATTTTAGAATTTGTTCAGTCATCACTTTCCTTATTCTATACGAGCATTACAGCACATACATCGCGCATGATGATGTTATATGCTTTGCGCACAAATTGCTTTTCTACAAATTGTTTATGTTTAACACAAGAAATTGCATACGTATTCCATCTTATTTTTGCAATAAAATCATGTGTAGTTAGTTTGAACTTTTATTTACATGTTGTATTTGTTAGATCTTTTTTTAAGTGATATCAAGATTTGATAATGCTTGTAGATACGGATTTTGAATTTGTAAAGGAAAATTATTTATTAGATCCTATTTTCAAGTGATGGTAGGATTTGGTTATATGTATATTGAATTTATAAAGAAAGTTTATCAAGTTGAATTTTATTTTTTAAGTGATAATAAAATTTGATAATATCTTTAGGGGATGTTTTTGGTGGTTAAGCTTACGCAAAAAAATTGTGACCCAAAGATATTACAGCTATTATTAATGATACATATAATTTTATTTTAGTTTATTCTAGTGGGAAAATAACCAACATATCATCTTTAAAATAAAGTGAACGAAATAGAAGTGTGGATGTAAATAATAAAGAAAGTGATGATGGGTTCGATGCAAGATGTTAGGAGGTTAAATCCTAGGCAAATTCTATTCAGACCCATACATGTGCTGAGTAGCCCCCTAATTTTTAAAAAACTTTTGCATGACCAAAATACCCTTTACCTCGTAGAGTCACTACTAGGTTATGTTGTCTACCTCGTAGGGACTCTACGAGGTAATGTTGCTAACCTCGTAGGGCAACTACGAGGTAATGATATCAACCTCGTAGGGCTACTACGTGGATGAATCACAATCCCCACACCCGCACTGCGTGGTTAATGAAAACGTGTAAAAAAAAAAATCAGCGAAGGGTATTTTTGTCCAGTGAAATTTTAAAATAAAAAAGGGGGGCTACTCAGCAAATGTCTGGGTCTGAATAGAATTTGCCTAAATCCTAATCTATTATATTATATGAAAGCACGATGTTTCGCAGAGTCCTTTCAGTTCCACTTTCAGCAAAAAAAAAAAAAAAAAAAAAAAAACCACACACACGATCGTGCCATCTGTCCACCGCCAGCATTGGCTTCGGTTTCCCGTGGATTCTCACATGTTTCCTCCTTTCATTTCCACCCTAAATCAATCCCCTCCTCTCCCACAGTAACAATCATCAATCATTTCACGCAAAATCGCTCCCCTCCCCTTCCCACCATAGCACTGAAAAATCGACTACAAAATCGTCCTCTACCTCAACCTGATTCCTTAGCCACAGTCTGTGCTGCCAGGTTTCATTCGTCCCCTTTCCCCTCTGCACCACCTTCGGCAAGTCCCAGTCTTCCGCTGTTACTTTGTTGATTTGTTCGGGCTACGGCCGCTCTTTCTCTTTGTCCGATTCCTTCTACTAAGTGTGCGCCGTCTGTCAACTTCCTCTTTGCCTTCCGTAACCTCCTTCTCTACCCTGACATAGGTTAAAAAAGAAATGTTCCTTCTCGGTTTGCACGCTGTTATTTGTGCTGTATCACAGGGCTTTGTGCTTGCTAGGTTTTGTATATTGGTTTCATTTCATAGATAGCTATTCATCCACGTCCGTGCTGATATAGGTCTCATATTTGCCCAAACGTTTATTCCTGTTCTGAAATCGATCAGAAATTTTTTAGTGCTAGGAATTCTATCTGAAGACTGTTTAAATACGTGTCATTTTAAATCCTACTGCTGACCTGGGTTTATGTGTTGATCGATCAATTACATAGCAGCTGCGAAAATTTTAAAATCCTAACTCTGTCCTAATCATGTGCATAAAACCCCTGTCTGCTACAGTAGTTTTAACAAAGAAGCTGTGAAAAAATTACATTGTAATGCACTATATATTGAATTATTAAGTCAGACAGTATATTTATTTGTTGCTTCCTATAGATGAATATTACGTGGTAATACGCAGAGTTTACAATTTAAGTTGTGGAAGCTGTGAAAAATTTACATTGCAGCTGTGAAAAAATTATTCAAGTTATGCTTAAACTGTCTCTCTTTTTTCCTTCCTGGTTGCTTCTGTAATTATATGATCTGGTTCACACACATATCTGCTCATGTTATGGTCAAACAACCAAGAGCCTGCACAAGAAGCAACCGTGTTATACATCTACTGTCTATTCAAGTTTTGTAGCTGAAGGAAGATGGTTGCTACAACAAAAAATTTGTTCATGCAGTAAATTTAGAATATTTAGAACATATTTACCAACCTTAATATACGATCCTCCTTGTGTATCTGGTAGCATATATTAGTAAATGCATATGCCATGATATTTGTTTCATTTGGAAGCAAAAATTTCTTCGATTTACAACTTACTTTATGATTCAATGTTCAAAGACTATCATCTATCCTCTCTGTTCCCTTCTGTAATCCATTCAGCCTTTTTATCGTAGTTTTTTTTTAGGTATTTATAACATCTAAAATATATCTTCTAAGTTAAGTTTATTTTGCTGATTCAGTTATTAGTCCCGCTTTTTCCAAGATAAGTTTATTTTTTTCTACACTACAACTACTTTATTAAGTAATTAATAAATAACCTTCCATATAATTTGTATACATGATTAAAAAAAACATGATTAAGCAGCACCCATTTGTGTATGCGTACACCTGTATGAAACATGGAAGAAAAATGAAATTATAAACTTCTTTGATATAAAGACGTTGATATATGTTGGCAGTGATCGAAGAAGCTTCTATGATTCCTGTTTTCTCTCTTTGGTTGTCACTTAAGTTTCTCCCTCAAAAGAGGAAGATACCACTGTATATAAAACACCAATTCCTTTTGGTCATGCTTTGTTCCATGCACTTACCCCAAGTATGATTTCACATTCAGTTCTAACACCCAATTTCGTGGCATGTTATTTTGTAAACTTCGTGGGCATATTGTTGGTTTCTTTCTTTGATCATAATCATATTATAAAAACAAATTTGATTATTTGATTTTATATTTATTTATTACTTTGTCATGACTGTAGTTGTTGACTGTAAATATATCTAACGTACAGGCTTCAAATGGTATTTTGGTTGTAAGATCCCTTACAGTATCAATTGACTAATTTTAATTTTGATTTATTATTTTGTTATGGTCACTGATCTGAATTTGAAATACATTTAATAAATAATTTGAATCCACTGCCACCAAATATTGATTTGTTTTGGATGCATGTGGGATCTAATTTGTCTTACATGCTTTTTAACTTATTAATGTAATCGAAATTTTCCTTTGAGAAAAACTTAACCATTAATTTCCGGTGAGGATTAGCTTTACATATGTTCCTCATGTGGTTTTATTTTTGTATGGTATTTGAAATATAATTCTTAGATGCAGATTTGTTATCTGATATTTACTCTTGCAGAGGTCTCTATTGCTTCTTACTTTAGCAGAATTGCCAAGTTCGTTTGTTTACAATCAATTATTACTATGTTCTCAATATTTCTTTTCCTTTGGTTAATGACTTGGTCCAGTTTCGCTTTTATATGGTAACAGACTAATGTAAACTTGAATTTTACTTGGTAACTCTGCAAGTGCTGATCTTTCTAATCATGAAAAGAAAATCCATGGTCGTTAACCACTAGCTACAAACTTGTGATGTACCTGATAGCAGATTTTTTTTTAGGAATATAATTTCAACAACATTATTCCATAATTGAGTGTGAACCACATTTTTGTGCATGGTTACTTTTGAGTTTTTTAATTGTATTAAGGAAATCATTTTTTAACTCATTTTAATACCAGCATTCACTCAACTACAATATAGAGTTAAGTTTCAGTTTGATCAAAGAGATTATACATTCTAAAGCAAATAAATAAAAACCCAGATGGGTGTTCAAAAAGTGGTAGCAAGTAAGCTTGTGAAATGCTTTTTTTTTTTTTTTTTTTTTTTTTAATATTGTACTATTTTTTATTTTGCTGTTAGTTTACAAAATTTTGATCATTTTTTTTTTTACGTATTTTCCTAAAATTAGTTTATTATCATGAAACAAAAACAAATAATTATTTTTTTGGTCCTAAGCACATGCTTTTCGATTTTACCAAAAAAACTTTGGTTATGATCTATCTTACTTTTATACTTTTGTCCATATTTCTTTTTCTATTTTTCCTTTTAATTTACCATGGCGTTTTTTTTTCTTTTAATATTTTTCTAAACATCGACTAACAAAATTGAATCATTCTGACTATTAATTGTTTGAGTGGATATTTTCAGTCTTATAGATTTCTTTGTTTATTATATAATATTTTATGACAAATTGATTTTTTTTCTTCTAACTCAGCGTTCAGTGTGGTTGCTATCACATTTGAGATAATACTCATTTGTTTCACTATCTATTTTCTGTTAGAGTTTAATCTTACATAACAGGACTAAATTTTCTAACTCAATGCTGCGAACAGAAAAATTATCATTGATTTAATTATTATTTGACTGTTGTTTGTATTAATTGTAATGTACCCTGTTACATCATGCTCCAATATTTTTTCTGTAATTATAGTTCATAAAACCAGGTCCTACCTTGAATGCAAAGCCTGAATTTGTGAGTACTAAAACAGTGAAGAACACTTCAACATAACTAGCATCAACAATAGCTTAAACACATTCAGAGAAATATTAAATGCAGTGCTCCACTTTTGGCTTTCCTTCAAAGATGTATTCTTTTTATTTCGTTGTCTTGCTTTGTGGAGTGGGTAAATTCCACAAAGTTTTCTTTTAACTACAATCAAATTGCATAGCATGATGTCTCGGTTATACTTGAGCCTGTTTTTTTTTTTTTTCGGTGTTTCATTCTTTTGCATTCACCCTCTCAACTGTTTAACCTCAGCTCATAGAATCTGGTGCAGTGGTCGTATTAATATTTCATTAATATACTATTTTCTGCATTTGGTTAAATTGCACCCTCAATTAATAATGATTTGGCCTTGCCAAAAAAAATTATGCTTACTAGCTTACATTGTCCGCTTATTTTGGAGCTGTATTCAGGGTTAGCCTGTTCATAAACAGCTCTGCTCATTCATGCTATATTAACTGAAGTATATAAGCATGATATCAAAGGTATTCATGGGAAGTTCAGTTGTTTTTTCAGGTTGTTACCGTATTAGGAAAACATTACCTGTATGGAATAAAGCTAATGGATAGACTTCAAATGATTTTATGGAGCTACATCCCAGTGATATATATTATTAAGTACTTCTGGTATTTCAAAAATAAGAAAAACCAATGTAACAATATTCTGAATACATATTGTGCTGTTGTTGCTTGTAATAACTGTGGACATAACATCCGTAAGTACCCAAAGAACGTATGCTAGGTCCGATGCACACTTTTTAAGAGTTTACAAGTTATCTCTTTGCGTCTTAAAAGCAATAACAAAATATCCATCAAAATCTTGGAAAATCTTGATCAACATGACAATTAACAATATTTTTTCTCAAACAATTGGCCTAAATTTTATGATATATCTTTGGGCACTATGCGCCAGCGTTATGTTTTATAACCGGGAAACAGCTTTGAAATATACTGTAATCAGTTTTCATGTTGACATGAGAAACATTTGGTCGTTGACAGCATTTTATGTATTTGCAATGCTATTCCTTGCAATTTAGCAAGTAAGAGTAGCATTTTTGTTTACAATATTTTATCATACTGTTGACTTTCGCGCCGTCGATTTTCTTCTGAAGGTAAAAGCGTATACCAGTCGTGTTGGTTCAGGCCCATTTCCTACAGAACTATTTGGGGAAAATGGTGATGCTCTTAGGAAAGCTGGCATGGAATTCGGAACTACTACTGGTCGCCCTAGGCGTTGTGGATGGCTTGACATTGTATCGTTGAAATATTGCTGTCAGATTAATGGGTTTTCTTCTCTCAATCTGACAAAGCTTGATGTCCTTTCAGATCTTTCGGAAATTAAATTTGGAGTTACCTACAGATTACCTGATGGCACAAGGGTTGATTCAGTTCCTGCAGATCTTTCAGTTTTGGAACAAATACAGGTACAAAATTATCATATATTTGGTAGTATTTTTTTGTATTTCTGGTAATTGCATTTTTGGTGATAAATCTACTAACAGGTCCGCCTACGGCTTATCTATCCTTGGTATAATAAGTTACAGTGCATTTCATGTTAGAAGAAGTATACTGTAACTATAAGTTGTACTCATATGATAACCGGTATATTTTGTAGTGTTTTCCCTTTTTTTTTTGGCAATGATGTAGTTTGTAGCGAAATCTACTAACGTGCACTATTTTAAATCTCCTTTATCTCGTCTGAGATCTCGCTCAAGGTCTCATTTTCGAACCTGAGCAGGATGAGATGTAGTAGAACGGGACCTTAAATGTTGTTTGTATATTAGTTGGTACTCATGTCATTCAACATATTGAGATCTAAGCAAAATTTTGGGTTAGAATATATGATCACATATGAAGTAATGTTTTCTCATTACTTGTATCTTTTACTTCGTATGCTGATCTACATTCTATTGACATTTTACTAAACTCTAGTTTTGTGTTTCATTATTTTAGAAGTAAATAAAAATAAAACAATTTTATATTCTTTATCCTAATCTTTAGATCAGTGGAATTCATTCAATCAATATAAGTCTATCATGATACCACTATACTTTAACAAGAAATTTTAATATTATCATTTCATATAAATTATGTATGTTAAAAGTTTATATTTTTATAACAGTTGCTATAAAATTCTTTGAACCATCCACATTAGATGGTTAAGTTACTCCGAGATAGTCCTGAGATGGACTTAATGATCCATGATGTCAATCCGAGATGTACACCCGAGGTACGCTCATCTCACTCGAGATATCATCCGATACGAAGTATTGTATATAAAATTCTTGAGATGAAACATGATTGAAATCCGAGATTTAAAACCTTACTAACATGATCCACCTATACGTGCTTTTTATAAGATTTATAATGCATTTTATATTGGAAAATATATCTTAGAGATAGGGTATCCATTCGTCGTAAAGTTGGTTGCATTCCCCCCCCCCCCCCCCCCCCAAAAAAAAATAAAAAGTGCTGGAGGTTGTTAATGACTTCAGGAAATGGATTTAATTTTCAAACAGTTATATATAACTGAAAGTTGCATTCCCAAAGGAAAAAAAGAATTTTAAATTGAAAGTTGTTAAATAGGTTTGAGCTTTTAATATCTATTTAAAGGATATGATATGATATAAAGTTATAAACTACAAGTTTAATAAAACAATAAGTACATTTTTTTCTTTGTACTATAGTACGCATAATATTAACTATAATTCTGACAAAAACCAAATGGATATTTCTCGGATGTGAATGTCTTCCTATCTGCATCTATATCTTTTTTTGTTAATATCGGATATTTATCCATTTTTTCGAATACGGATATTGGTTTTTATATATATATATATATATATATATATATATATATATATATATATATATATACATGGTCAAACTTACGTGTGTTGGTCAGTGACTGTATATGTGTGTGTGCGTATGTATGTATGTATGTATGTATGTATATATATATATATATATATATATATATATATATATATATATACATATACATCTCTATACACACACGTGAGTGTTTAGGCACGTGCTTCGCGTGTGATGTTGGCAAGCTCTTTACATATGGATTGTTTTTTATTTACTTACAAATTACATATGCTCCACATTTAATAGAAATTGGTTTGTATAACCATTTAACCATACTTTTGTGTTGAAATCATATGTAGTTAGTTCGAACTTTTAATTCAATGTCACAACTTTTGAATTTTATTAATTCAGTTCTTTTATTTATATTACTAACTAGTAAAAAAAATGTTAAGACCTTATCTTTAAGTGATATGATTTGATAATAATATATTTGGATTAGCGTTTCGAATTTGTAAAGAAAGTTCAATTGTTACATCCTATTTTTAAGTTATTAATACCTATGGATGTTTTGAATTTGTAAAGAAAATTTAATTCTTAGATACTATCAAGGAATATTAATAGTTGTACGTTTACGTCAAAAAAGTGTGGCCTTATAGGTATTACAATTATTAATAAAGGTTCAATATGTATAAACATTTTAAATTTGTAAAGAAAAAATAACTTTTTGATCTTATTTTTAAGGGATAATAATAGCTGTAACATATAGAAGGCGTTTTTGGTACTTTACGTTTACACTAATAAAACGTGACATCGTAAATATTATAGCTATTGATAAATAATGATATAGGAGGATCAACTACACCTCAATTTCGCTACATCTCTAATCTCATGAATATCAATCACCGATTTTTATTTAAATAACATTATTTTCTCGCTTTTCACTACATTTTGTTATTTAATTCAGCGGAAGAGAAGAAAAGCTATTATCAAACCAAAATTTGTGGCTGATATTCAGCAAGATTAGAGGTGTAGCCGATCATTAATACACCCTCCCTTCCTCCGCCCTCCCCTCAGTTTTGCCACGTCTTTCTCCGCTTGAATTATAGCCATAAGTTCCGATTTAAATATAACGATTTCTCTGTTTTCTTGAATTAAATAAATAAGGGTGTGGAAAGAGAGAGACGCTACTGTTATTTAAATTGGAATTTGTGGCTGGAATTCAAGTGGAGAAAAGGTACAGCGGAACCCCTCAATTTCTTTCCCTAATATATAGCTAAGCGAGCGGCTATTGGAACACGAAATCAAACACAAGATTAGAGATGCAAATTGTGAACCATTAGACTCATTTGTCTTTTTGTGGTGAGTAGAATTCAGGGAGAGATGTAACGGTTGAGATTGTTTGTGTCTAATTTTGTGTCACCCTTTTGTGTGTGTGTGTGTGTGTGTATGCGTGTGTGTGGGTGCGCGTGCGTGCAAGTGTAGATTTTGGATTTTTAGATGTGTACTAAATAAGCAGTTCCTGTTATAAATAGAAAATTTCACAACCTCACTTGACTAGATACAAGAGAGGACTCTGGAAAATATGCGTTTAGTCTGAATTCTTTGATAGTTATTTAGCATCAAGCAACTATTGGTGGGTCGTTGAATCAAAAAAAGGCTTTTATAATTTCATCATCATTCAGTTGTTCTTCAGTTGGCCCATGTGCATTCGTGGTTCAAAATATAACATCATGGCATTGAATCCTATAATTCTAATTATGGATTTGTTGGGTCTCGTAGTCGTAGGTATTATTATATCTAAAATAGTGAACTTTTATTCAACTTACTATTTAATAGCTCGTGATTAGATCTTTGTAAACAAATATTGAATGCTTCAGAATTTGGAAAGTGAAATCAAGAAGTAAATAATGTGGCCTTGTTCCTATCTTGAACTTTAAAGTTTTGCAAACTTAAGTTTGTTTCTTAAAGGAAGCTAATTGACATTTTCATGCTCCATACAAAATTATATTTTGTTAGCTTGTTCATGACTGATTTGTGAATTAATGTGTAGGTTGATTATGAAGTAATGCCAGGATGGAATAGTGACATCAGTTCGATTCGAAGCTACAAAGACCTTCCGGAAGCTGCTAGAAGATACGTCGAGAGGATAGAAGAGCTCGTTGGCGTACCCATTCATTACATCGGTGTCGGCCCAGGCCGTGATGCCCTAATTTATAAGTAGGCTTTAAGTTCAATCGCAATAATTGTTTTTCAGAACTTCGAAAATTTTCAGTTGCGAAAATTCAGAAAATATCCAATTTGAGTTTACTGTTATACTAGATATATGAACAGAATTGTCTCGGAGGTGTCCTTTGAATTTCTCATTGTATTTCACATTAAATGTAATCCCTTGATAAGCAGATGAGATGCCAAATGATTGCTTGCATGTGTCATTGTATACAATGGTTACCAATTCCATGCTGTTGGAGATGCTTTAAGCCCTTTCTGCCAATTGCTAATGGCGCTAGGAGCCTAAGTTGGTTATTTTGAATTGAAAGATGTTAGTGGAATACTTGTATTTTCGTATGATCCATTCAACATAAGCTGTAAACTTTATGTTAGAATGGCGTGTTTCTTTCAATTGTTATTGCGACGTGCACAAAACGACTGTACTGAGGTACTTTGTAATTAATCTCTGCACGTGTGCAAGAGTCTGGCTTGAATTTGCATCTTCATTTTCAGCATAATCGACTAACTTATATGAACGCAACTTAGCCAAATCTTGATAACGGATAAAGGTTCAGTCGTTGATATTAGCACGTTGGCCTTTTATCTTGGTTGAATGCTCCAATTGCGAACATTGGTGTAGTCCAATAAAACCACTATGGGGCTTTTACTTCAAAATCATAACACGTGGTCAGCACAGTACTTTGATAAGAAATGGAGACAAAATTGTCCGCCTACCATTTGAATCTTTTTTCGGGTGCATTTGATACTGCATTTTTGACAAATTTGGTCAAAATTTCTGCTTTGTTCAATACCAAAAAAAGAAAAAAGAAAATAAAGATAAAAAATGAAAACAAAATCATGGTTAATAATGAAGAATGTAGAGAGCAAACGTTTTGCAATATTGATATTTCACGTATAGCGGGATGGAGAAATCAAAATTTATGACCAAATTAGCAGTGCCGACCATTTCTAAGGTGTCGTAGTTTACTTCGCAGGTGCAATAAACAAAGGGGGTCTTTGGTATGCAAAAATATTCGCATATTGTATGGCATAACGCATAAGTTAACGCGGTAGTAAAAAAAAAAATGTTGTCAATTCAGTTAGCTGAAAATGAGAATGGGAAAAAAAATTCATATTTTCCCCTCATAATGTAATCTGGGCTCTATCAATAGATATCCAAAATATACAGTAAATTGGCACTTTCTATCATATGAATTTAATACATCTTAATTGCTGAAAACTATTTATTGTTTTTACATTTGTTTATTTTTCATACTTCCATTTTAATTATGGTTGAAAAAAAAAATTATGCTAAATCGAATTTTTTCATTGGTTGTTGGCTAATAGAATAATTATTTATATTCGTACCCAACATCTGAAAATGAAATGGATGCAATATGATAACATTCGTGTTTAAAAGCAACTGTTTACAGGTTAGTACTTGTTCATCGGACTTTACATAGAACTAACTGTAAAATAAAAAAAATGCTATTCTAATTAAAATTGTTTACGTCAAGGACATAAATTTAGGAAGCACTGCAAATAATATTCCTATATTATATTCTTGAATTCGTTTAATTGCCCTTAAATAAACTTTGACAAAAATTTAATATATGTCACAATATGAAAACTCTTGTAAAATAGGTCGGTAAGACTACGATGACGGAAACATGGGTACCGCACCAGGATGATGAAAGATAGAGAAGTACTCAGATTACGTAACTGAAAAGCTAACAATAACATAAAATATATTAATCTCGTCTTAATTTATTCCAACGTCGACCAGTTATAAAATTTGACAAAGACCAATTTAATAATTGACCACTTTAAATTAGTTGCACTCAATGAGGTTGTATCCACCGACGGATTGACCCAACCTTCTAATTTAATTTGTTTAGTGTACACAGGTGGATTTTGGTTATATTTAACTATGAAATTACACCCGACCTGATCGTTTGGGGGAATTAGACTCAACCTAATCAGCAGGGAGTCCAAACTACACATTTTGAAATCAAGACTCCGTCCGCCCTATGATATACCCATTAACCCAACCTATTTTACCCTAATTACAACCCTGTTGGGTCAATCCATTTATAATTTTTTATTAAATGAATCATAAAAAGATTGATCTATTTTTAATAGGGTTAGAATTGGGTAGCCTACTTACCCATTTAACTCTGCCTACATACGAAGTCGTTATTTAAAAAAAAAAAAAAAAAACTACAGTAATTTCTTCATACTGCCCCGGAATGAAATGAGACTTTGACCGATAGAATCTCCACATAAATTACGGACAGTGTGAAACGCTCGGACGTTTTGCTCTGTGACTGTACATTGTAGTTCTCCAAGGGAATTACTAGTTGTACTTAGAAAATAACAGGCTAAATTCCCATATTTGAACTCTGCCTACATACATAATCGATATTTTTTTTTTAAAAAAAACTACCGTAATTTCTTCATACTGCTCCGGAACCGGATGAGACTTCAAGCGATAGATTTCAACCTAAATTATGGATAGTGTGAAACACTCGGACGTTTTGCTCTATGACCGAACACTATAATTCTCCAAGGGGACTGTTAGTTGTACTTAGAAAATAACAGGCTAAATTCCCATATTTGAACACTGTCAACATAAAGAGTCGCTATTTTTTTTTTTTTTTTTGTAAAAACTACAGTAATTTCTTCATATTGTCCCGGAACTAGATGATGCTTTAAGCGATAGATTCCCACCTAAATTACGGACAGTGTGAAAAACTCGGACGTTTTGCCCTATGACCGAACACTATAATTCTCCAAGGGGACTGCCAGTTGTACTTAGAAAATAACATGCTATATTCTCATATTTAAACTCTGCCTGCATACAAAGTCGCTATTTTTTTTTGTAGAAACTGCAGCAATTTCTTCATACTTCCCCGGAACCAGATGTGACTTCGACCGATAAATTCAAACCTAAATTACGGACAGTGTGAAACACTCGGGCGTTTCACCTTATGACTGAATCCTTGTCATACGAACACACACACACACACACACACACACACACACACACACTCACGTTTCTCGTCATCGCTGGATTTCTTGGAACACAATTTGTCGTCCTAAAGGTGAGGGAGATCTTTGCCTCCGTAATCCTAAGGACATCTGTTTGGCCTTTGCTTGCAAGCTTTGGGCGAGCTTTGGAGCGAACAACTCCCTTTAGTCGACGTTTCTCCACGCAAAGACCATAGGCTAACAACCACGAATTACATAGGTATCCCATCTAACGCTAGTGAGGCGTGGAAACGTATGCAATCCGTGAAGGCTATAACGGATGACCATGGAATGGTACCATTTGGGACGGCACCCCTTTCTCTCTTAAGGCAGCGCGGGAAACAGTGCGGATGCCAAGTCCACGTCTTCTTGTTTTCAGCTTTATCTGGAATGTCTGAATCCCGCCAAATGTTTCTCTGTTTATGTGGAAAACATTGCATGATGGTTTACCAACAGATGAGAACATTCAGCGTATAGGCATCCCGCTCGTGTCCAAATGCAGGTGTTGCAACACTGGATGCACTGAGTCCTCTTTCCACTTGTTAATCTCTGGTGCTTGTGCCAGAGCTGTCTGGAATTACTTCGAGAACCTGATGGGTTGCCGAGGAAATGCCATCTTCTTGGAAGGTTTACTGAGTTTTCGATGGGCTGGGAACTCTAGAAAATCCTTTAGGTCTATTCTACTAGGTCTGATTCCTTGTCTTATCTGCTGGCACATCTGGTGCTCCAGGAATAAGGCAGTTTTCGACGAAGTGACAATAGATCCTCCTTCTATTATCCAAAAAGTTAGGAATGATGTGTTCCTAGCATTCCGGGGCCGTCCTTTTCAGAGGTGTCTTAGGGGGGACGCTCTAGGAGATTGGCTGTTTCGATCGATATATTATCGTCTATGGCTAATCTGAGGGCTGGAATCGGTTGATTTTGGGTTCCCTTTTCTTTATTTCTTTGCATTTTTAGTTTTTGGTTTCTGGATTTTGTTTTGTCTTCTTTTTTCTTTTATTTTGATTGGTTCTTCTTTTGTCCTTCCTTTTTTCCTTGATTTTATTTGCTTTTGTTATTATCCTGACCCCCTTCCCTCCTTCTCACCCCAACCTCTCCCACCCCCCCTCCCGGACTTATGACGTTTGTTGGTTATGCAGGATTTTTAGGTCCCCGGTTTAGATTGCCTAGAGCTAGATGGGTGCTTCTGCTTTAGGATTCTGGAGCAGATACTGCTGGAATTTTGGAAGTCCAGACGACTTTTGGATTCTAGGATCCACTTTATGTGGAAGTTGGGGAAGCTTACGGATCTACAGTTATCAGAGTTGCTAGGAAGACTACGGAGTTTTCTCAACCATGGATTCTTGGCTTTCTTGGAGGCATGTTCACTGCTCAAGAACTCTTCTTCCGTTGGAGAGTTGGTCTCATCGTCGTTCCTTCGTTTGCTGACGATTCTCCTGCTTCATTAGAGGATTTGATCGGACCTGCTTTTCCTTTGTTTATTGCTTTTTTCCTATTGTTGTATTTCGTATTTGTCTCTAGTATGTGTGTGCACGGTTTCTGTTTCTCAGAAATCGTTTTTGTGAGCCGTTAGAGAATGGCCAGATTCTCCTTTTTGGTATGATATTTTCTTTCCTTAAAAAAAAAGGTCTTGAAGCCGAAGTTTGAAATGCGCATCATAGAAATAGTACCTATTTTTCTGTATATAATTGATTTGTTCTTTCTACACCACTAGTTACCGACACAGTTAAATGTTTTGGATAGCACTATTCATGTTTATTTTCATAAAGTTTTGAAACATGTTGTACCAATATTTAAGGATCTTATTAGGTCAATAAACACTCAGTTTAATAGTTTCTAAATAAATTAGGAAATACACAAATATTATATATTCTTTAAAATTGTATTGGGCCTATTGATGATATGCATGTACCTGCACATTTGGCCGCAACAAATATGCAACAACTCATTAAACGTAAAGAAACTTTGATAGGTAAGATATTATGATTATATGCGCATTTGGTTTAACATTTACATTTGTAAGAACAAGACGAAAAGCAGCTACACATGATGTTAATTTTTTTTGCTTACATTCGAATAACATACTTTCTCTATAGTCATAAAGACAATATTTGCAACGACTCGCAGATTCGAGCACTTAAATTAATATAGTCATTTGGAAATCAACTTAGAGTTTAAAATTTAAATTAAATAACAAAACTTAAATTAATATAGTCGGTTTGGTCAGATCTTTGTTTGGTAGGCTATGAAGGGCGCGACAACGATTTAGGGAACATCGACAGTAAATGTTGAGAGTGATTTGTAGCTAGGGTTGGATTTTGGAGACTAAATGGTCATCGGTTTGCAAATCAAGGCTTGGATCAACGTTTGTGGCGATTGTTAACACTTAAAATTGATCTTTGGAAGGATTTCATGACAAAAAATGTCGTACGTGACACTGAAGTCACGATTAGGGATCGACGACACGTGTGGATGGAGCATACAGTTCAATGTGGTGGGGTTTGGAAGGAGGAGGCCTCGATAAAGGGATTATCGATTGGAATCAAATCGAGATTTCATGAAGAAACGAGCGCATATGGGGATGACAAGGTACAACTATGGTGGGTGTTGCATCTGTACCATTCTTGAGATAGGAGGGAAGAAGGCAAATAGTGAATAGATAATTAAAGTATAAATTGATAATTAATGTTCTTAAATGTAGTTTAATTGAGTAAATACATTTAAAACTTAATATCTCGCTCATATTAGATCCAAATCATACGCCGCTTATCGTGTTGAACTTGTAGCAGTATTTACTACATTTTTGAATTGGTTGGTGAAACTCTGAATTCGTTGAAATTTAAGCTACAATCAAATGCTTGTTTAGTTTTAGTTTAAATCCAATCTCTTCGACAATAACTCAAACTAAGGTGAGTTTACTCAATTTCTACTAATTTTTTTATTAAATGAATTAATACTTTTGAAATGACATAAGAAATGTTATGATTGCATTATAAAATTCACGATTATTTGATATATAACTTGTGCACGTATGACAAGCACACATATGACATAAATGACACAATATAAATTGCTATGTGATTAATATTATGTTTCGATTGCCATGTGATATATGTGATGTTATATTTATATTTATTTTGTAACATTGCAACTTCCTTGAAGATTTAGGAAAAACACTATAGGCTGAAAATGATACATACCCGGGCTATTGTATAAATTTAGGAAATAAATTCGAACTGGTTTGGGATGTGGGTTGAAACGATACATACCCGAGGTTTGAATTTTTAAAACGGATTGAAACGATATATATCGTATCACTTGACCACAGGATAGAAAAGACACCATTGGTCAATAAAAACTATTTTCTAAAATTGTATAAGTAGTACCTATTTTGAATATTTTGTTTAAATAAATATTCAAAATTTTGTTGTTGGCAGGGCAGATTTGAAATATTTTAACTTGAGTTTATGAATTTAAGTAAAATTAATTTAATGAAAGGATTTAATATGATTTTTCTAAATTGGATTTCTTGTTTGAAGATAATATTATTTTCAAAAATTTTATAAGTATGTTTTAATTTATCAATTTGATTTTTATATTTCATTTATATTTTTAGTTAAATTAATGTTTTAAATATTTAAACTTGACTTTTTAAGTTAATACTTAATTAATTTTTTTGGTAAAGCCGACCGGTTTTTAAAGTGACTGCAAACACTTATTATTATAACAAATAATAATTACAATTATTACAGGAAGTTGACAGATTACCAACCTACTACAATTTCGGTTTTTAAGGTGGACCGTCTACTACAGACGTTTCTAAAGTGGATCTACCACTGCTTCTTACCTAGCTTATAGGACATGAGCTAATTACTAAGACTAGACTACTATGACATACCCATGCAGGGGCTTGTTGTATATAACAATTATATGATTTTTGTTTTATGATAACGAATATACATATTATTATAAATATGTTTTTAATTGTTCTATTCTACTACATCACAGACCTAATTGAATATTTATATTTAAATAGAACTGTAACGTTCCAGAAATTTCGACAACTGGAATATGGAATTAATTAAAGATTTAACTATAAAAAATCATTTTTAATATCGAAAATGGGGTTATTAAAAATCAAATATACGGTTTTGACTTTGAACTAACTAAATATTTAATCCAGAATGGCTGGTTCGGAATCAAGTATTTATAGTTGAATATTTGAATTGAATTTGGTTGTATATTTGAATTGGATTTGAAATTCGACTCAGAAATATAAATGGCTGAATTTTAAAAATAAATGTTATTAACGTTAAATAAATAGGAGATTTTATTTGTTGAAATATATGGAAAATTGGCTTGGATATGTGTATATAAAGAAATTGAAACTTAATATTTCAAATTTGGAATCAAACAAAGTTGTTTTATGAACTAACAGTGTACCGATAAATAATTCGTAAATAATAAAAAATATCATTATTATACAAATAGAGTCGAATTACAACCAAACAAATTTTATAGGATTTAGAACACAAAGATGAAGAGGTACATCTATTTTATCGCACTTGGAGATTGTGTTGGCGGTATGAATTTAGAGCGTTCCGTGGTAATTCCCGGTAGAATTTAATATTAATTAAACCAAATATTACCTACCTCAAATAAAAATTGCACAGGCCTATCACCTGAAACGCCCCGCTACCCTAAAGGTATTGATTTTACTTCGTTCCTATCCCCTTTTTCATTTCTATAAATCACGCTCCTCGTTTTAATTCCTTCAACAAAAACCGTTTCTCCCTTTCCAATTTTAATGGCTTCTGCCCAAATCTCCATCGCTCCTCCTTTCGCTGCCACCTATCAAAGCCCTCATCCTCCTAAAATCAAATCGCCTCCTTCACAAACCATCGAGTCACCGTATTTCGCCTTCCTCCTATTACTCTCTGAAGCCACCATCTTTTCATCCCTTGTCACCGCTCCTTGCTATCACCAGGACGCAACCGCAGCCGATTGCAGCACCTGAGCTCGCCCAGAGCTGCTGCATCATAACTGAGCATCTCCTCCTACGTTCCTTTCGCCATAGTGTTGTCACCTGTGATTCAAGGTAAGTTTACCTTACGATTAGCTTCATTTCAATTGTCTTTTTTGCGTAACACTAAGTATATTTAGTTGTGTACTACGGTATTTCGTCGTTGTTGTCTGCCTTGAGTTTATTACAGTCATCGTTTGTGGGATTCGAACTTGATTGTAGGAAATATGCGTAGGCCGATTCATACGTGTGTATATATATACCCTGATATATATTTATACGTATTTACTGCATACGTCTCCGTTGCCTCATTGATTGACTGTTTTGGTTTAATCTCAGCTGTTGTTACTTGAAGAAATATGTGATGGCCTTTTTTTTGTGAAAATTTTGGAATTGGTTTGGGTATAAATGTGGTGGCCATTACATATGTGTATATTTGAACTCTGTATCGGTATATACGTATTAACGACATATATTTATACTTAAATTCGCACCGACTTGACTTGCATCCTTGTATAAATAACATATGCTACCTATCGCCTGCTGTTTTGAATCGCTTCACTACCCTATTAGCCGTGGCCATTAACTTGTGCACATTTGTGCTATGTTGATGTTGTTGCTGTGTCCTAATGCCTCGATTCTCCGTCCAAATTTTGCACTAAATAACTTTATTTCATTATACCTGAAATATGAAGTATTCTTTGAGTTACATCTAAAATATTTTTATATATATTTTATTGTAAAGAAAGGAAATAAAAGATGTACTTCTAGAAAACAATTAAAAAAATAACACACTCGGAGAATATATGCCAAAGTTTTTAGTAAGTAGTTGGTTTGGTTGATTCCACTATAGTGATGAAGGTGATAGTTAAAATGTTTTTCTGCATAGTGTTAAGCCCTATAAAATAAATCAGTGCTCGTTTATCTGAACATGTTCATACTATTATTGTTATGTGCTAACTACTGTTGATAAACACATCTTGCTGCATATGTTCGCCCACATTCATATGCATATACAAGTGAAGATGGGCATTCATGTACCTTGTCTTCTCTATGTTTATTCACACTTACTTTCTTGGTACCAATATATATATATATATATACACACACACACACAAAGACAACATACACACACTTTGACTTACTACATGGTTTGAGTTTTTCCATCAGGCCACCCGAATGTAGCAACATTGTATCCTTAGCTTATTGACCTGTCTTGTTAATGCTGAGCATGAGTTTATGCAGTAGTGCATGCCCCACACACGCTATCTCTATTGGTCTGCGTTTTACCTATGAAACGTTTTTTTCCAGTATGCATGCACCATTTTAATAATGCCTTGTTCATTTAAATCTAGAACAATACATTTGTATGTCGTTTAACCTATGCTGGAATATATGTATCACCTAAAAATGTAGGATTTGTTGGCTTTTTCGGTTTTTTGTTGCCCAAACCGGTCATACCATTCGAATTCAGGTTGCCTTATGACGGGTCCCACTTGTTGTTGTTAGGCATAAGCTATGCACAGCCTTTGAGTGCTTAGATCTCCAGTATGCATGGCAGGTTTACTACTTGGCCATGCATTTTTGTTATTGATTTTGTACCCCCTCCTGCCTTAACGTTGATATACACACACACCCACACACTCACTCTACCGAGTTATCATGCCTATGTAGCCCTGTTTTTCCTTTTGTTAACCACTACTTGTTATGGCCATGAGCCTTCCCTATTTTGCATGAATTTGGCACCTACGTGTTGTATGTATGCTTTTATTTTGGGCTTACTCTCACCCGCCATGACAGTCGTGACCACCTTATGCATTTGATTTTGGATAAGTAAATTTATGCATGTGGAATGCTACATGAGGGGATTTCTGTGCTACATATACACGTGCACATGATGCGTATGTCACTTTATTCCTATCACTCTGATTTTGGATGGTTCCTCATGGGTTTGTTAAATCAAAATTTAATATTTATTTGGATCTACTAATTATATGTTAGTTTTTATTCGAACTTGACTTACTTGAAATAAATTTAATCCTGACTCGAGTGTTTTGTGTTTTTGCATGAAACGCTCGGGTCAGACCCGAGCGTTACAAATTAGAGATTGCAGCTTAGAATTAGAAGATTGGTGAAGCTGGGGATTCGGAAGATGTGCGCGCACTGAAAATTTAAAACAGAAATTTATTTTTTTGTATTCAAATTGTATTTTAAATTCCGCTGTATAGAATAATCTTGTAACAAAATTCTAGTTAATAGAAGTTTAACTTTGCTTTTCAATATTGTGTTATCTATTTATTCTGTGTTTTTTGTGTTGATTCGGTTTTAAACTCTACAAGCTAAATAATGATCCGTTGGTTTGAGCATTTAAGTTGGTTTAATTACCAATTTGAAGCAGTCAGAAAGGCGGTACGTTACAAGTGGAATCAGAGCTTTGGTATATTCAAAGCTTAGCTTATTCGGTTTAAAAACTCATTAGTGATGGGGTAGCAATATCCTAGAATGAGTGGGATTGACACTTGAAATCGCTCTAGAGAAAACAGATCTTGAAAATAAAAGATTTCGGAATATAAATTTAGAATGTAAAATAATTTTTAGTATAAATTTTGAAAGATCAATTATTTTGGAAATATTATTTATTTGGAAACTAATACAACAGAAACAGAAAAATTGTTTTGAGATTTAGAATTCTTTTCCGAAATCCCCAACCTTCGGATCTTGATTTACGAGAGCTTTTCTTCGTCGAGTCCCCTTAGGTTTGAATCCCGAATCCATCATCGAATGGTATCAAAGGAAGATCAGCATAAGAGAACTAACAAATCAATTTCTCTAATTGTGTATTTTAGCAATTAAAGACAACTAAAATTTATTGGAAACAAGAATTCAGATGATGAATTTAAAACTTGTGAAGAACCGATTTAAGTAATAAGCTTAATATTTGGAAAGTTGGAAGTTGATGTAAAATCGGTATTATGGAGTAAATAATTCAAACTTCAGATTCAGTCAAAGTTGAGTTTAACTTGGAATTTTACAAAATTGAGTTTAACTTCGACATTAACATGTAAGTTGAATTTTGAATTTTGGACTTTGTTTTGGATTATATGTCTGACATTTTGATTTATGATATAGCAATTGATCTCTATTAATATATATCTGTTTGGTGGCGGAGAATTTATTCTCTTATCTTAAAGCCTTGTCTGAGACGTACGAGCTTAGAGGTTATACGTTGATAGACATCAGTTATTTGTTATGAATTGGCAATGCGACATGTAGCCCAAATCGAGTGTGATATAGGAGAATTGACTTACAAATATGAGTTCGAATTGGAAATAACATCGGATATTTGAATCGAGGTAGAAATAAGGTTTGATATGAAGAGTTGGTTAAGTGAAGTAAGTTAATGAGTGTCAACAGTTAAGTGAGAATAATGATGTTTTATTTAACATCTGTTTTAATCCAAATAATGAATTTAGAAATGTTTCCCATGAGAATAAAGTATATTTTCTACAGAAAATAAAGATTTTTGAATATATGGAAATGTTTTCCAATGGTAATAAGAGATTTTCTAGAATTATTGAAAATAAATATAATAATTGGAAATATTTTTCAAAAGACCACGAGTGGCTAACGGGTTTTGATAAATCAGAATGGCAAGAACTGAAAAACAAAAAGTCGCACGTCATAGAACGAAGGGCAGCAGAATGTAAAAGAAGGAGGAATTGATTTTGGAATATGAGAAGAGGATTAAGGACATTGGACACTAACTGGAGATTGGTCAAGTTGGATGACTTTTCAAGTGTTGATCTAATGTCGGTTCCGGCCTTCAGGGTTGATACTCAGGGAGTTGCTCACTAGCTAATTTACGGTCGAAGGATGTGAATATGGAGGAGTAATAATGCATGAATGAGAAATTTGTTATAAGAATTCATAAATTTTGAGAGCACAAAGATTTGAATAAAGAGATGAACTTAATAATTGAAAATTTGGTTTATAACTAATAGATTCATAAATCTGAGTTAGAAAAGATATCAAATATTTGAATTGATAAGAGAACAAAACTAAAATTTTGAAATTTGAATGGAAATTTGAGGATATTCGATTTTAGATATAAAATATAGAAGTTTTCGAAACTTATAGGAGGAAAAAAATATAAGAATATAGTGAATTTGGAAACTATTGATTGGAAGGTAAGGGATTGAGATAAAATCTTATATAACATAATTTATGTAAGAACGATGGGCTGGAAAACATGATTTGGAAAAATATGATGAGGGAAATTTATGTCAATCTACCTAAGTATGAGATATGCAAAAAGACACATAAAGTACTATATGTTCATAGTATCATATGTTTTCAAATCAAAATAAGGAAAGTACCTTCCTTCTCCTTTAAATTTCGAGATTAGTTGAGATGTGATGCTGGTGGTAGTAGGCTGTCCAAACATAAAACTCATGAGTTGTCACAGTTCCTAGAAGAACACGACCATATAGCAAAATTCGCAAGGGTGCAGATGGTTTACGACGGACAGATGTTTCTTGGGGAGAACAAAGCGTAACCATTATGTCTGCTGCGATCTACAATCATTTTATAAGGGCGTAATTCGCAGAGCTGTGAAAGCTTATGGGTATGGATGTTTCCTGGTTGAACCAGGCATAACCATTGTGTACCTGCGGTCCACAGGGCATATCTACGAGTGAAAGAGATGTAACCTGTAACAACCCGAAAATGCGGGCCAGTTTAAAATTTTTATTTTGGAAATTTTAATGAATTTTGAATATTTAAAATAGATTATTTTAAATAATATCGATGAAAATTTATTTTGAATAGAGTTCGAACGTATATATTTATACGCGTCGTCGTTAGATTATAAATAATTATATATAATTATAAATAGAATTGGAAATGACGCGGTAGTTCGATAATTCGATTTCAAACTTCAATTGAATATACCGGGTGCAAAACAATCCGGATTTTAGTGAAACCAAAAACATTAGGATCTATTTGTGAATATCTTTCCAAGGAATCCGACAAAATCGAGATTTCACAGCGGGAATCAAAAGATATGTCCAGTTGAAAATTCTGAATAGTCGCTATGGAATTCAGGCCCTTAAAAATGGGAATTTTGCAAACGACCTCGGATTTCGACGAAACCACTTTTGTTGGATCCGTGATGTCAAGTGATTGCGAGATTCCCAATTTCATAATTTTTCGAATCAATATGTGAGCGTGGCGAAGGAAAACGCGTTTGACCAGTTTTAGTTGATTTTAATCGACTGGAAAATGGCCATTTTTCCAACGGTCTCAGAATTCGATGAAACTAGTTTTGTTAGGACCGTATCGTCAACACGAAGCTAGAAAATATTTTTCTGGAATTTTTAGAGTTCGTATGTGACCCATGTGAATTGAAATACGCGTTCAAATTCAATATATAGAGTTATATGTTGATTTTAACGGGAACTGATCGAAACAGCTTACGAT
Organism: Allium sativum; assembly: GCA_030737875.1. Classification (NCBI taxonomy): domain Eukaryota; kingdom Viridiplantae; phylum Streptophyta; class Magnoliopsida; order Asparagales; family Amaryllidaceae; genus Allium; species Allium sativum. The sequence goes on from CM060913.1 coordinate 375,234,086, forward strand.
ACATATCTCATTGTGTTCGGAATAAGGGTAATTAGCTATGGACGACAGGCGGTGGGCCTCGTTTCGAGGTCGAAATAAAAAGTACCTTTTTAGAAATTAAATAATTTAAAATAAAACCTTTCCTCTTTCCTCTCCCTATTACCTCGTTGGCCCCCCCGTTGAAATCATTTTCAAACGAAAAAAAACCTAAACTATCGATCCCTCCCCCCCCCCCCCCCGTCGATCTCGATGCGGCCACCGCCGACCTTCTTTCTCCCCCCTCTCGCGCTCCGCCTTCCCCTTCCTCTTTCCTCCTCCCTTGTCTCTCACCGCCTCGAAGACCACGCCCCACAGCCCAAACCCCTCACCTCCCCTAAACCCTACCGCAGCCCACCGCAGCCCCCCTAACCTCGAGCGCGCCACCGTAGAGACCTCCCAGCCCCTCCACGCCCCTGAAGCCCCGATGCGCCACCACCCTCGACAGCAGCTCGCGTCCAACCCCCCCCCAAATTGAACAGATTCGCCGCCGTCGCCACCGGTCATCCACCGTCGCCCCACCACTTGTGCACCGCCCTCCAGCATCGTAGGACACACACCCTCCTTCTCAGAGCAAATACAGTGAGTTTTAGATTTTTTTTATTTACATGGAAATTTTGATTTTTATTTATAGAAAATTCTGATTTCTATGTATATGAAATTCTGATTTAATTTATATAATAAAAATAGGGTTTTATATACATATGTTGATAAAAATATGATTTTATGAATGGTTTAAATAATAATTAGATTTTCTATCATGAAAGGTAGATTTTTCTATCAGGATGGGTATAGATTTTTAATCAAGAAAAAAAAAATTACATTTTCATATAAAAAGATTGGATTTTTAATGGTATAAGAATTTGATTTTTATGTATATAGCGGGGTGAAGGAAATTTGATTTTTGTATTTGTTATAGCATCGTCAGAATGTGATTTTTGACATATGAACGCGATATAAAAATATAATCTTTATATTGAAAATGGCGATATAAAAATGAAATCTTTATATTTGAAAAGGCGAAATCGTTATATTTGAAAAGGCGAAATCTTTATATTTGAAAAGGTGAAATCTTTATATTTGAAAAGGTGAAATGTTTATATTTGAAAAAGCGAAATCTCTATATAGTAGCGAAGTAAAAATTCGATTTCTATATATTGAATAACAAAGTAAAAATTCGATTTTTATATATTGAATAATGAAGTAAAAATTCGATTTTTATATATTGAATAGCGAAGTAAAAATGTGATTTTTATATATGTAGTGAATACGGGCAACGAAGATGACAAAAAGGCGATCACGACGAAGATTTCTATAAATGAAGTGTCGTGGAGTTGGGATAGCTATCGGTGAGAACTTCTCACTCTTCAATTTCTTTTTCTAGTTATATATATATATATATATATATATATATATACTAGGATGCAGACGGTATTTAGTAGCACCTGACACCACCGTCCACAGACCATGGACTTGTTTGTTTGGTTGTGTAGTTGGTTAGATTATTTGGTTTGAATTGAATTGTTTGGTGAAATGGAATGGATTTGATTGATGTGTGAATGGCGTGGGCCTTCACTAGATCGGGGATAAGGCTAGGCCTTGTCCCGTTTCTAGTATCGTGCCGTTATGCCGCCGAAATTTTCTAAAATAAATTAGAAAAATAAAAATATCATTTTATTTAATAAATGAACCGAATAGAATATTCATAGGTTGAATAAAATAATTTGGTCGTTAAAAATATAATTTTTAACGGGAATATGAATCAATAAATATTTATAAACAAATCGGCCAATTTGTCTATATACACTGATTTGACTGATATTGATTGGGTCGATAAATTTTACACATCGCCCAACTGCACGAATAAAATCTGTGTTTGATTGTTTGAAACCCCACACGGGTATTGGGATAATATATGACATACACTAATTCAATAATTAGTTGTATGTCGATCTATTGATCGACAGGCTGTTATAAGCGTTAGATATCTATATTTGATGCTTATACAGTGTAGTGCACTTTGGATGATGGTTGATTATTTATCGTTGCTATTATATACATGTGTTGTATGGAATCCATATAATTAACTTTATATGGTAATTGATTGGGCCTCATTCCAATTTAGAAAATAAAGAATATAATAAAATAAAGGTTCATGTGTTGACCGTACTCATCCGTTGAGATTAGTCATTGTGTTGAACGAAATATTTTAATAATAAAATTTACATCTTTATCATTATAAAATAAAGGTTCATGTGTTGACAGTACTCATCCGTTGAGATTAGTCATGTGTTGAACGAAGTATTTTAACAATAAGATTTACATCCTTATTATTTATAAAATATATTAAATAATAAAAATAGTCACACGTGGACAGTACTCATTCGTTGAGATTAGTCATGTGTCGACAAAAATATAGATTCATTTGTTGAATAGAATAATGGAATTATTGAAATATATAAAGCCGTGTTGATTAGAGATGCGCTATTTTGACGCGAACGATATTTATATCGATTATATTCATTTTTATAATGAATATTGAAAAGGGATAAAAATCGAATATATATAAAGCAAAAACGAATTTGAATTCGAATCGAATAGAAAACGAATTTGATTTCAATCGAACATATAACGTATTTGATTTGAACTGAATAGGAAACGAATTTGATTTCAATTGAATATATATCGAATTGAATAGAAAACGAATTGAATTCGAATTGAATAGAAAACGAAATGAATTCGAATTGAATAGAAAACGAATTCGCATTGAATTGAAAAGAAAATGAATTCGAATCGAATTAAAAATCGATTTGAATTGAAATCAAATAGAAATGAAAATAAAAGGATTTATAATAGAAAATTCAATTTTGATTTGAATTTGAAATAAAGGTTGAAATTGTTTTTGAAACAAATTTGAAACTATTTATAAAATTCGTTTTAAATAGTAATCGACGAAATATATATTATATATATTATATATATAATATAGTGGCCTGAATAGAACGCGCCGCGCCGCGGCAGTTCGTGAATTTCGACCATTTATTTCAAACGGACATTACGGGAGATCCGACCGTCGGATTCTCCTAAAACTGGAACCGTTGGGTTCGTATCGAAAAGAGCTTTCTAACGAATATTAGAAATTTGAAATCTAACGGTTGGATTTGGAGATACGTCCAAATCAAATTTGGAAAAGGTCGCTGTAAGTGCAGTTCGATGGTCGTTGAAGGAAATCGACTGTACGGGCCTTGATAAAATTATTAAAAATAGTAATAATTTGTGTAAAATCATAAGAAATGATTTGGGAAAAATTGGGATGAAAAACTCCACATTTGAAAAGATAAAAATAGATTTTATCAAAATGAACTAGTTTTGAACTAAAATTAAAACCCATTTATTTTTAAATAAATAAATTGGATTTGAAATGGGTTTTAAATAGAGATGATTTGGGTCTATCGTGAACAGTGTTTTAAATAACACTTGTTCTTTAATCCGATAATAAATAGAATTTGATTTGGGTTTATCGTAAACTGTGTTTTAAATGACACTAGTTCTTTAACCCAGTAAAAGGAGTTGTAATGAATCTGCAATTAAATTGAAATGTGAATTGATAATTTAAATTATCAAATTTAGAAAGTGAGCGAGAATGGAGTATCACCAGTTTTGCTCCAAAGCGATAGTTAAATCTTTAATCAGATTTGAACGTGAAATGGTAATTAATTTTACCGATAACACTGTGGTGTTAGATGTGGAGTATTACCAGTTTTGCTTCATGGGATGAATAGGTTGGGATTGAGAAATAAAATAAATAATTACTTCGGTGTGGTTCGCTAATCTCGACTAGTTTAGAAAACCATAATTTGGTTTGAAACGACATCCAAAGGAAGATTAAAGGATAAATTTTAAAGAATTTATCTTGGATAAAATTAATGGGAACCTTTCCCTAAGAATGTGGAATTTAGAAACTAGCTGTAGGTTAGTTAAGAAGAATGGTTTCCTGGATATTGATCTGATGTTGGTTTCGGCCTTCGGGGTTAATATTTGGGAAATTGTCCTCTTGCTAATTTGCGGTTAGTGACCAATGAATTGGAATGAGGCGTATGTTGTGTTTGTGTAACATTTGTTTTTAATTTACGCGGGTTGTTCGGAAAGGCCGGGTTTATACCCATTCTGAATAACCGATTCGACGATAAGTCGAAGATGAAGACGGTGGTCGAAGACCGGATGTCTTCACATCGTTTGGATAATTACTAACGATCCTGATTGGGCTGTACACCCAAGAGGATGGAAATAGTTGGTGGTCGTCCAGACGTACTTGGAGATCGATGGATATGCGAGGAAAGTGCCTCCGGTTTCGTTCAGACCCAGAACGAACTTGTAAATGGATTGTGTGTCTGACATTGGACTTTATTCTGTGTTGATTGATCTCTATTAAATATACATCTGTTTGGCGGTGGAGAATTTATTCTCTTGCTTAACGCCCTTCTCTGAGACGTACGAGCTCAGAGGTTGTGTATCGATGGACATCAGTCGCATGGCATGAATTGCCTGTGTGGCACGCTGAGTTGCATGGATCAATGCTTCTGTTGAAAAGCCAAGTCTTGTGGTTGATGATCAAAGCACGGCCTCTGTGGCGTAGCTTTGTGTATAACGTGAATTCGCGAGCCTCACACCTCGGTATGAGTTAAAAACGGGATACGGACCGTTGGGAGAACACGACGTTTCTTTCTAGCTTTGGTGGTGTCAGTGACTTACCAGCCCTGACATTTATATACTTTTCACCTATGTGGTTGTTGGAATGAGGTGCCTCGATTATAGGTCTGTAAGGACCGGAAAACGTGTATTCAGGAATAACTAATCCTCAAACTTAAGAGAGGACCGACCCAACCGATCCAAGTGGCTGTCCAGAGTGTGTAGTCCTGAGCATTTGCTAGAGTGTCTCGAACGCGGAGAGGAGCTTGCCCCTTGCCTCGACTCATGACGGAAATCCAATTTCCAATACGTGATATTGCGGTTTTAATTGTAGAACTAGTATGGCGACATAGTAGATGGTAGCTATGCCGCCTATGATTGATATTTATGATTGAAATTGTTTTGACACTATACACCTATAATAGTATCAAATAATGTGTTTTAAACGTATCAAGCATGCTTTGGCTGTTATAAGGGAAAACCCTATCCTCCGGCTTGCGTTGCATTGTGTGATGGGACCTGGGTCTTATAACAGCTTCATTTTTCTTTATTTAGCATTGCGCTGTTTGTTCTATGCACTGGTATTCTTGGGAGGAAACCCGTTCCGTGTTATACGGCGTGGTCCCTTGATTTACCAAACTTTAAAACCAATATTAATAACTGTTTTAGTTATCACACCAGTCCCATGACTGACCTGGAGTTTATTGTTTTAACCTAAACTCTGGTTGCCCCTATTTTCCGCACGGGCAGCTAGTAGTTTTGGTTTTGCAGATTTATATTCACAGGATCCTGGTTTACAGCTGGAATGATATCCGGAAAGCTCTGTATCCGTATATCACCTTCAGTTGTGCTTTGTATATTTTCCGCTGCTATGTAATTCATTGTAAATCTATGATATTTATCGAATGTAATTTATTCATTTATACTCTGTATATTCTTGTATCTGATGGAATTGTTGTAATAACAATGAAATGTTCTTTCGTCTGCGTTCTATTTTGTCTTGTCTTCAACGCCATCCGTGCTTTCCTTCACGGGGAAGTTCAGGTCGTGTCAGTTGGTATCAGAGCTTTGGTTTACCGAGCTCGAGAACAAGACACGTTAGAACCATACGAAAGAATTCATCAGATATTGGATTAGTAATATCCAATTAGAATGACTCGTTAGAGATGGGATCAGTAGTATCCTAGAACGAGTGTGAAGAGTATATTTTTCAAATGAAAACAATTTCGTTTTGAAAATTTAATTCGTTTTAAACGTATTTGGATATTTATTTATTTTGAATTTGGACAACCGAGTATATAAAGATTTCGCGTATACGCGTCATGAACGTATAGTCGAAGTTTTAATATACTGGGTAGATATAGAATCACATTCTAGACATCCGAGCATGATTCTGATGATGGTGCATCATCATCAGTATTCATATTCGAGTTTCGAAGGTGTGATATCTATATATTTCCATTAGACTGGTGTGAGAGCCAAAACTAATATAGATAGGTTTATTGTTGTGAATTGGCATCAAAAACATGATTTTCTGTATATATATCAAAATTATGAATTTGAAACGTTAAATTCAATAATTGATTGATGTTTGTGTTGTTTGTTTATTTGTTTGACAATTTTGAACCATTTAGCCTAATTGAACCAAATACTGAATTATATTGAAAATTGGTCACATTTGCTTGCATATACAAGTACTTACATTGAACAGGTCATAGCAAGGAGGCTAGAGCAGAGAATAAAATTTGTTTGCCCGACAAATAGGTACATGTTTACTATAATTTACTGTTTTGTTTGGGTGATGATGATTTTATGAGCCTATTGGCTTTTTCTTTTTCTTTTTGAGATCAGAAGGCCTGTATGCCAATTTCGGGATTTTCCCGTGGCTCCCGGTGCAGGGGAGGTTATGGCGAAATTTTTCGAAAATTTAGGGTGTTAGCCAAATTTTTGAAAATTTGAAAATTCTCAGAAACTGAAAAGTTGGAGAATGGAAGCCAGATCGAGCGTAGAGTTGATTAATCAAACCACTTTCGACTTTGTTCCTTTTCGGGGACGAAAAGTTTTAAGTGGGGAAGATTGTAACAACCCGAAAATGCGGGCCAGTTTAAAATTTTTATTTTGGCAATTTTAATGAATTTTGAATATTTAAAATAGATTATTTTAAATAATATCGACGAAAATTTATTTTGAATAGAGTTCGAACGTATATATTTATACGCGTCGTCGTTAGATTATAAATAATTATATATAATTATAAATAGAATTGGAAATGACGCGGTAGTTCGATAATTCGATTTCAAACTTCAATTGAATATACCGGGTGCAAAACAATCTGGATTTTGTTGAACCAAAAACATTAGGATCTATTTGTGAATATCTTTCCAACGAATCCGACAAAATCGAGATTTCATAGTGGGAATCAAAAGATATGTCCAGTTGAAAATTCTGAATAGTCGCTATGGAATTCAGGCCCTTAAAAATGGGAATTTTGCAAACGACCTCGGATTTCGACGAAACCACTTTTGTTGGATCCGTGATGTCAAGTGATTGCGAGATTCCAAATTTCATAATTTTTCGAATCAATATGTGAGCGTGGCGAAGGAAAACGCGTTTGACCAGTTTTAGTTGATTTTAATCGACTGGAAAATGGCCATTTTTCCAACGGTCTCAGAATTCGATGAAACTAGTTTTGTTAGGACCGTATCGTCAACACGAAGCTAGAAAATATTTTTCTGGAATTTTTAGAGTTCGTATGTGACCCATGTGAATTGAAATACGCGTTCAAATTCAATATATAGAGTTATATGTTGATTTTAACGGGAACTGATCGAAACAGCTTACGATACATATCCCATTGTGTTCGGAATAAGGGTAATTAGCTATGGACGACAGGCGGTGGGCCTCGTTTCGAGGTCGAAATAAAAAGTACCTTTTTAGAAATTAAATAATTTAAAATAAAACCTTTCCTCTTTCCTCTCCCTATTACCTCGTTGCCCCCCCCGTTGAAATCATTTTCAAACGAAAAAAAAACCTAAACTATCGATCCCCCCCTCCCCCCCCCCCCCCCCCCCGTCGATCTCGATGCGGCCACCGCCGACCTTCTTTCTCCCCCCTCTCGCGCTCCGCCTTCCCCTTCCTCTTTCCTCCTCCCTTGTCTCTCACCGCCTCAAAGACCACGCCCCACAGCCCAAACCCCTCACCTCCCCTAAACCCTACCGCAGCCCACCGCAGCCCCCCTAACCTCGAGCGCGCCACCGTAGAGACCCCCCAGCCCCTCCACGCCCCTGAAGCCCCGATGCGCCACCACCCTCGACAGCAGCTCGCGTCCAACCCCCCCCCAAATTGAATAGATTCGCCGCCGTCGCCCAATGGCCGTCGCCACCGGTCATCCACCGTCGCCCCACCACTTGTGCACCGCCCTCCAGCATCGTAGGACACACACCCTCCTTCTCAGAGCAAATACAGTGAGTTTTAGATTTTTTTTATTTACATGGAAATTTTGATTTTTATTTATAGAAAATTCTGATTTCTATGTATATGAAATTCTGATTTAATTTATATAATAAAAATAGGGTTTTATATACATATGTTGATAAAAATATGATTTTATGAATGGTTTAAATAATAATTAGATTTTCTATCATGAAAGGTAGATTTTTCTATCAGGATGGGTATAGATTTTTAATCAAGAAAAAAAATTACATTTTCATATAAAAAGATTGGATTTTTAATGGTATAAGAATTTGATTTTTATGTATATAGCGGGGTGAAGGAAATTTGATTTTTGTATTTGTTATAGCATCGTCAGAATGTGATTTTTGACATATGAACGCGATATAAAAATATAATCTTTATATTGAAAATGGCGATATAAAAATGAAATCTTTATATTTGAAAAGGCGAAATCGTTATATTTGAAAAGGCGAAATCTTTATATTTGAAAAGGTGAAATCTTTATATTTGAAAAGGTGAAATGTTTATATTTGAAAAAGCGAAATCTCTATATAGTAGCGAAGTAAAAATTCGATTTCTATATATTGAATAACAAAGTAAAAATTCGATTTTTATATATTGAATAATGAAGTAAAAATTCGATTTTTATATATTGAATAGCGAAGTAAAAATGTGATTTTTATATATGTAGTGAATACGGGCAACGAAGATGACAAAAAGGCGATCACGACGAAGATTTCTATAAATGAAGTGTCGTGGAGTTGGGATAGCTATCGGTGAGAACTTCTCACTCTTCAATTTCTTTTTCTAGTTATATATATATATATATATATACTAGGATGCAGACGGTATTTAGTAGCACCTGACACCACCGTCCACAGACCATGGACTTGTTTGTTTGGTTGTGTAGTTGGTTAGATTATTTGGTTTGAATTGAATTGTTTGGTGAAATGGAATGGATTTGATTGATGTGTGAATGGCGTGGGCCTTCACTAGACCGGGGATAAGGCTAGGCCTTGTCCCGTTTCTAGTATCGTGCCGTTATGCCGCCGAAATTTTCTAAAATAAATTAGAAAAATAAAAATATCATTTTATTTAATAAATGAACCGAATAGAATATTCAAAGGTTGAATAAAATAATTTGGTCGTTAAGAATATAATTTTTAACGGGAATATGAATCAATAAATATTTATAAACAAATTGGCCGATTTGTTTATATACACTGATTTGACTGATATTGATTGGGTCGATAAATTTTACACATCGCCCAACTGCACGAATAAAATCTGTGTTTGATTGTTTGAAACCCTACACGGGTATTGGGATAATATATGACATACACTAATCCCAATAATTAGTTGTATGTCGATCGATTGATCGACATGCTGTTATAAGCGTTAGATATCTATATTTGATGCTTATACAGTGTAGTGCACTTTGGATGATGGTTGATTATTTATCGTTGCTATTATATACATGTGTTGTATGGAATCCACATAATTAACTTTATATGGTAATTGATTGGGCCTCATTCCAATTTAGAAAATAAAGAATATTATAAAATAAAGGTTCATGTGTTGACCGTACTCATCCGTTGAGATTAGTCATGTGTTGAACGAAATATTTCAATAATAAAATTTACATCTTTATCATTATAAAATAAAGGTTCATGTGTTGACAGTACTCATCCGTTGAGATTAGTCATGTGTTGAACGAAGTATTTTAACAATAAGATTTACATCCATATCATTTATAAAATATATTAAATAATAAAAATAGTCACACGTGGACAGTACTCATTCGTTGAGATTAGTCATGTGTTGACAAAAATATAGATTCATTTGTTGAATAGAATAATGGAATTATTGAAATATATAAAGCCGTGTTGATTAGAGATGCGCTATTTTGACGCGAACGATATTTATATCGATTATATTCGTTTTTATAATGAATATTGAAAAGGGATAAAAATCGAATATATATAAAGCGAAAACGAATTTGAATTCGAATCGAATAGAAAACGAATTTGATTTCAATCGAACATATAACGAATTTGATTTGAATTGAATAGGAAACGAATTTGATTTCAATTGAATATATATCGAATTGAATTCGAATTGAATAGAAAACGAATTGAATTCGAATTGAATAGAAAACGAAATGAATTCCAATTGAATAGAAATCGAAATGAATTCGAATTGAATAGAAAACGAATTCGCATTGAATTGAATTGAAAAGAAAATGAATTCGAATCGAATTAAAAATCGATTTGAATTGAAATCAAATAGAAATGAAAATAAAAAGGATTTATAATAGAAAATTCAATTTTGATTTGAATTTGAAATAAAGGTTGAAATTGTTTTTGAAACAAATTTGAAACTATTTATAAAATTCGTTTTAAATAGTAATCGACGAAATATATATTATATATATTATATATATAATATAATGGCCTGAATAGAACGCGTCGCGCCGCGGCAGTTCGTGAATTTCGACCATTTATTTCAAACGGACATTACGGGAGATCCGACCGTCGGATTCTCCTAAAACTGGAACCGTTGGGTTCGTATCGAAAAGAGCTTTCTAAAGAATATTAGAAATTTGAAATCTAACGGTTGGATTTGGAGATACGTCCAAATCAAATTTGGAAAAGGTCGTTGTAATTGCAGTTCGATGGCCGTTGAAGGAAATCGACTGAACGGGTCTTGATAAAATTATTAAAAATAGTAATAATTTGTGTAAAATCATAAGAAATGATTTGGGAAAAATTGGGATGAAAAACTTCACATTTGAATAGATAAAAATAGATTTTATCAAAATGAACTAGTTTTGAACTAAAATCAAAACCCATTTATTTTTAAATAAATAAATTGGATTTGAAATGGGTTTTAAATAGAGATGATTTGGGTTTATCGTGAACAGTGTTTTAAATAACACTTGTTCTTTAATCCGATAACAAATAGAATGTGATTTGGGTTTATCGTGAACTGTGTTTTAAATGACACTTGTTATTTAACCCAGTAAAAGGAGTTGTAATGAATCTGCAATTAAATTGAAATGTGAATTGATAATTTAAATTATCAAATTTAGAAAGTGAGCGAGAATGGAGTATCACCAGTTTTGCTCCAAAGCGATAGTTAAATCTTTAATCAGATTTGAACGTGAAATGGTAATTAATTTTACCGATAACACTGTGGTGTTAGATGTGGAGTATTACCAGTTTTGCTTCATGGGATGAATAGGTTGGGATTGGGAAATAAAATAAATAATTACTTCGGTGTGGTTCGCTAATCTCGACTAGTTTAGAAAACCATAATTTGGTTTGAAACGACATCCAAAGGAAGATTAAAGGATAAATTTTAAAGAATTTATCTTGGATAAAATTAATGGGAACCTTTCCCTAAGAATGTGGAATTTAGAAACTAGCTGTAGGTTAGTTAAGAAGAATGGTTTCCTGGATATTGATCTGATGTTGGTTTCGGCCTTCGGGGTTAATATTTGGGAAATTGTCCTCTTGCTAATTTGCGGTTAGTGACTAATGAATTAGAATGAGGCGTATGTTGTGTTTGTGTAACATTTGTTTTTAATATACGCGGGTTGTTCGGAAAGGCCGGGTTTATACCCATTCTGAATAACTGATTCGATAATAAGTCGAAGATGAAGACGGTGGTTGAAGACCGGAAGTCTTCACATCGTTTGGATAATTACTGACGATCCTGATTGGGCTGTACACCCAAGAGGATGGAAATAGTTGGTGGTCGTCCAGACGTACTTGGAGATCGATGGATATGCGAGGAAAGTGCCTCCGGTTTCGTTCAGACCCAGAACGAACTTGTAAATGAATTGTGTGTCTGACAATGGACTTTATTCTGTGTTGATTGATCTCTATTAAATATACATTTGTTTGGCGGCGAAGAATTTATTCTCTTGCTTAATGCCCTTCTCTGAGACGTACGAGCTCAGAGGTTGTATATCGATGGACATCAGTCGCATGGCATGAATTGCCTATGTGGCACGCTGAGTTGCATGGATCAAGGCTTCTGTTGAAAAGCAAAGTCTTGTGGTTGATGATCGAAGCACGGCCTCTGTGCCGTAGCTTTGTGTATAACGTGAATTCGCGAGCCTCACACCTCGGTATGAGTTAAAAACGGGATACAGACCGTTGGGAGAACACGACGTTTCTTTCTAGCTTTGGTGGTGTCAGTGACTTACCAGCCCTGACATTTATATACTTTTCACCTATGTGGTTGTTGGAATGAGGCGCCTCGATTATAGGTCTGTAAGGACCGGGAAATGTGTGTTCAGGAATAACTAATCCTCAAACGTAAGAGAGGACCGACCCAACCGATCCAAGTGGCTGCCCAGAGTGTGTAGTCCTGAGCATTTGCTAGAGTGTCTCGAACGCGGAGAGGAGCTTGCCCCTTGCCTCGACTCATGACGGAAATCCAATTTCCAATACGTGATATTGCGGTTTTAATTGTAGAACTAGTATGGCGACATAGTAGATGGTAGCTATGCCGCCTATGATTGATATTTATGATTGAAATTGTTTTGACACTATACACCTATAATAGTATCAAATAATGTGTTTTAAACGTATCAAGCATGCTTTGGCTGTTATAAGGGAAAACCCTATCCTCCGGCTTGTGTTGCATTATGTGATGGGACCTGGGTCTTATAACAGCTTCATTTTTCTTTATTTAGCATTGCGCTGTTTGTTCTATGCACTGGTATTCTTGGGAGGAAACCCGTTCCGTGTTATACGGCGTGGTCCCTTGATTTACCAAACTTTAAAACCAATATTAATAACTGTTTTAGTTCTCACACCAGTCCCATGACTGACCTGGAGTTTATTGTTTTAACCTAAACTCTGGTTGCCCCTATTTTCCGCACGGGCAGCTAGTAGTTTTGGTTTTGCAGATTTATATTCACAGGATCCTGGTTTACAGCTGGAATGATATCCGGAAAGCTCTGTATCCGTATATCACCTTCAGTTGTGCTTTGTATATTTTCCGCTGCTATGTAATTCATTGTAAATCTCTGATATTTATCGAATGTAATTTATTCATTTATACATTGTATATTCTTGTATCTGATGGAATTGTTGTAATAACAATGAAATGTTCTTTCGTCTGCGTTCTATTTTGTCTTGTCCTCAACGCCATCCGTGCTTTCCTTCACGGGGAAGTTCAGGTCGTGAAAGCTTATGGGTATGGATGTTTCCTGGGTGAACCAGGCATAACCATTGTGTACCTGCAGTCCACAGGGCATTTCTACGAGTGAAAGAGATGTAACCACTAGAGTTACTAAAGGTAGGATGGAGCCATGCGATGTTTGGGATATCTTAGTGATATTGAGCCACTTGTTTGATACAGCACTTTGTCTTCGTGACTTGATTTGTCTTATTGACTTGATTGATCATCGTGAATTGATTTATTTTCATGATTTGTTTTCGTGACCCTGAGATAGAGCAGTTGTAACAACCCGGAAAATCCGAGCCATTTTTTTGTTGTTGGCAATTTTGATTAATTTTGAATATTTAAAATGATTTATTTTAAATAATAACGACGAGAAATTTATTTTTAATAGAATTAGAACATATATATTTATTTGAATCGACGTTAGAATATAAATATTTATTTTTAATTATAAAACGAATTGAAATGGCGTGGTAGTTTGAAAATTCGATTTCAAATGAATGTACAGGATTCAAAATAAACCGGATTTTAGCGAAACCAAAAATATTAGAATCTATTTGAAAATATCTTTCCAACGAATCTGAAAAATTGAAAATTTCATAGCGGGAATCAAAAGTTATGCCTAATTGAAAATTCAGAATAGTCGCTATGGAATTTTGGCCCTTAAAAATGGAAATTTTGCAAACGACCTTCGTTTTCGACGAAACCACTTTTGTTGGATCCAGGATGTCGAATTATTTCTAGATTTCAAAAATCGTAATTTTCTGAATCAATGTGTGAGTGTGGCGAAGGAAAACATGTTTTGACAGTTTTGGTCAATTTGGATCGACCAGAAAATGGCCATTTTTCAAACGGTCTTCAAATTTGACGAAATTAGTTTTGTTAGGACCGTATCGTCAATACGAAGCTAGAAATATTTTTTCTGGAATTTTTAGAGCCAGTATTGTTTGATCTAGATTAACCATAGAGGGGGGGGGGGGTGAATAGGGTTTATCGGAATCTATCACAGAGTTCAAATATTATGGGATATTAAAAACTATTCACAGATCATAGAATATAGTAGAAACAGAAATGCAGAAAGTAAATGACACAAGATATACCCAGCTTCGGCAAAATCCTGCCTACTGCTGCATTCCTAAGGTTTCTACTAGGTGATAGAACAAATCCCGCATACAAGACCATGTACACTCGCAATCCCTGCTCCTATTCTAACCCTACGCTCAAAACCCTAGACTGATCGATATCCCCTCGATCAGATTTCCCTTAGTTACGACCCCGTAACCAGTAACCCAGATTTTACAGACTCTGTCAACTGTCAGTCAACACCCTGACTGATTCCCTAGATTTTATAGATCTCTAGAAACTGTTTGAATCGGTTTACAAAAAAATCAGAAAAAAAATACAATTAAAATAAAACAAAATTGAAAACAACTAAGAAAACCCTAAAAGAAAATAAAGGAGTTTAGTAATAAAGGTTTATCCCCTTTTCTAATTTAAAGTTGGCTTAGTTTAACTCCATAGGTCGACCCCTCTTGTAATTCAATAAGCCCAAATCTCGTTTGTCCTCTGGAGAGAAAAATATGGCGGCGACTTCAAAGAAAAAACTAGGGTTTTTGTGATCCCCAGTCGGATTGATGCTTGATGAATTGATGATGTCGTTTATCTGATTGCTCGAACTTGCTGATGCTCTATTTTTTGATTGCTGATGCTCCGATTTGTGCTTGCACTCACTCTCTCGATCGAAACTGTGTGAGTAATTTTGACTTTGAATTTCTGCTTGAAATTATTTGCTTGAGGTTTCGATTTCGATGTTCTCTTACAGCCTATGATGAATCTATGTGTAGAAAATATATAGGGTAATTGAACCCAAAAACTCTGATTTCGTGATAAGTGGCTTGATTTGATTTTGCTCGAAAGTTTCCTCTTTTGACTTTTGCTGATAAATTCGGTTTAAAAAGGACTCCTTGATTAACAAACATGCTGTGTATTCTGATTGAATGGTTGCCAAGAATTTATCACCGATTTGTTGCTGTGAAACATTTCCCCTTTTAAAATGTAGCCAAAATAATGCACGCTTAATTTCTGATATACTGATTAACAATGGTTTATTCCTTGCGTGAAAAAAAAACTTTGTTTCCTGTATTGACTTGAATTGAATTTCTCAGTATTGATTTTAAAACCTTGCCACGAGTTGATAATTGTTTCCTTGATTTGAAAATGCCTTGAATGTCAAGAGTGAATTCTGGGAATATTTGAAATTTCTTGCCACATAAATGATGATTGTATTTTCCCAAAATACTTTTCCAAATCTGGAAATAACTTTAAAGTTTGAATGATGATTTCCAGAGAAAAACTTTTTGTCGTGTATTCATCCATCCATTCAAACTGGAAACTAGTAACACCCTTTTGCATGCTGACAAACATTTGGTAAACTAAGAAACAAGAAATTTGATTTTCTGCCCCATAAACGTTTGCTGAAACTTCCCATATACATTGTTGCATCTTTGATTGCTTTGCTACTGGCCTTGTATATTGCACCTCGCCATCTGCATGATTTTCTTCAACATTGAGTATCTAAAATGAGGACAGATATTGTTAAATTTCTAGTGCACTCTTGAACTTTGATTCTTGCTTGCACACACATTGACTGAAACATCCTGTTTGGCTTGTAAATACTGTTTCCCAAATTGAGTCGATGTACACTTTAGCTCAATTGTTTTGTTACTGCTGCACACAGTTTTGTTGCACCATGCTTGTGTCTGAACTGGACTGTGTTATAGAGCTGCTTCCATGATCATTCTTGGTCCACTTGCCATGTTGCTTTATTGCATTTTGAAAACTGTTTATGCACATACACTTGAACCTTTGAAACTGAAGTCGACTTCACTAGAACATGTTTGCATGGTATAACTTGTACTCTGTTTATCTACTGCATCATCACTTTGCTCATGCTCCATTGTATATGCCATTGTATTCATTCACCAAAGTGTTGATGCTGTTCATTAGCACTGATCACTTGTTTGGAAACACTATGTACACTTGGCCTTGATCATGTATGTACTGACTATTTCTGCTTGGATTTGTAATGTCCCATGAAACATGTTGTCTTGCTCAACTATTCTTGTATGCTTCTCCAATCCTGTGAGCTTGCACACTAGTCTTGGTTCATGCACCATTTTCCTTGCTGTCTTGTTGTGTTGCACTTGTGGGAAACTGAATTTAGCTCTAACATGAATCTTGTTGTTGTCCATGCATATTGTATTGCTTTGTGTTGACCTATGAACTTTTTGTTGACTTTACATTGAGTTATTTTCATGTGTGCACTGAGTCGAGATGGTCCACGTGGCTACTCCTCAGTTGCAAACAGGATTGGCGAGGCAGTGCACACATGTATATCATACACGTGTGTATTTGCAGTCGATCAGAAAATTTTCTGTCCCTGTACATATACAAACTGTCTGTCTAGACACAGATGAATCAGATCAAGTCATGAAAAATGATGAGAAACACACCAGAAATCTGAGGCAAATAAAATTTTAAAATTAAAATTTATATTTGCATATATTCTGTGTGTTTCTGTTTCATGTGACAGGTAAGAGGATGAGACTGGACTGAAGTGACTGGACTGAAAGCTGTGAAGACAAGAAGACAGAAGGCAGAAAACAAGAACAGTGCGTGTAACAGTGAAAGTGTCTGTATTTGAGTCTGTGAATGTATAACTGAAAATGTATAATTGAATGAGTGTTGTAGGAGCTGTGAATGAAAAAGAATATTGTACTGATATTTGTAATAAACAAATTTGTTTGAAATAAAATATTATTTTATTGTGTTTAAACTTATGTTCAAACAAAATTGTTTATTATATTCAGTTTATATACAAGTACAGTTTTAAGTGAAGTGCTTAAATAGTAGAGTTACAAATAGTTGTACTGTTTGAATATTGAAATAAAATATTCTATTTAAATAAAATACCGTGTTAATATTTGTATACAACACAGTCGTATTCTATTTAAATAAAAATATTATATTCCAGTCTGTGATGTTATATAACAGTACAATAACAAACACATTTAAAAGAATATATATATTTGGTTGTTATCATCAAACAAAAATCATATAATTGTGTATACAACACCGTTATATACAACAATCTCCCCCTTTTGATGATGACAAACAAATAAAAGATTTTGAGCATAGTAAATGTGTTTGACAGTGAATGTTGAACTCCCCCTATTTATTAGCTCCCCCTACAACAAAAAACTCCCCCTATAACAGTGCATGAGTGAAATAAATGAATTTAATGAATTTTCAAAATTAAAAACATTTATACAATATTCACTCATAAAACAAAATCTCAATCCATTCTCACCCTTTTGTTATCATTAAAAGGATTCAGAATATAAAATATAGATGGAAAAATTACTAAAATATGATTTAAGCTTAAGAGAAAGAACAATCATCATAAATCTCAATCAGTCAAACAAAAATCATAATAAACTGAGAACTGGTGGCATATTTCACATTGTAGAGAATGACGGATTTACGATGAATTTTATATGTATAATGGAGTGAGTTTTAAAACAAATGTTTTTCAATTATTTTCAAAAGAATTTTTATAAAAAGAGGCTCAAAAACAGTGATGGATTTGGACTATAATTAATAATTCAATTTAAGTGACAAAATCGTATAATCTCAAATCCCAATACCTATCAATCAACAGATCATAATACGTCATAAAATATTAACACATTTCACAGATTAGAAAGATGGATTGATAGGTTAGTTTTTATACACAGAGGATAATTTCAGATTAATTTCAATTTATAGCACATTATTTCCTATTTCTTTTTAGTTTATTTAAGAGCACACTGACCACGCATAACCAGAGCTTGGATTTTTAAATGAGGTCAGTCGCAGCTTAAATTATAAGTTGTCTCATAACCATGCATGACCAGAGCTTGGATTTTTAAATGAGGTTAGAGACACACTTATATATTAATTATATATTTTATCATTTTCAGCTTTAAATAGAAAAACTCCTCGGTATAAACAACCAATATAAATGATAGAAATGTGGTAGGTACAGGACTGTGAAATAAATTTCTAAATTAATTATATTATGAAATATGCTCGACTGTACTGGGATCATTGAAAATTTTCAATTATCACTAATTCTGAATAATAACATAGCCACAATTCCATCATAAATATTTTCACTATTTATTCAAGATGATTTAAAAAAAATATCAAACTCTCCACATTAATATAGAATTATCATGGATGGCAGAAAGGTGATAGATAAAGGAGGTGGTCGTGAAATAATTCCCAATTCAAAGCTATTATAATAAATGTTCTAGCATCATGAAAATCTAAATAAAATTCTCCTCTTATTGTGAAATATATTGCAGTCACAATTCATCATAATTTTAAAATCAAATACTAATTTTGATGAATTATAAATACAGTTTAATTTGGATATTGATTTCAATTTCCGAATGAATGATCAATAAATAATTTTAAAATTGAAAATCAATTACAAGCGGGATATTAAGAGCTATACAGGACAAGAGGGATAAGACAAATATATCCATAAAAATTCAGCACCTCTGATACCAATTGGTGTCTCTATTAACAAATCTTAATCACAAAGCCCAAACAGACAGAATTAACAAATTTGCACATTTTTCAAAGCTACAGATAAGAACAAGCAGTTATTCGAAACAGTATCAGAGCCGCACAGAAAACAATATCACAGCCGACTTGTCAGAGAATGGTCACATAAGATCATTCACGATCCAAGATTAGAAATATCGCTTATTTGAAATCATTTGAGGAATATGAAAAACTCTATATTCAATGAATCGATCACACCAAATTATCAGTTTTACATTCAAGATATGTGTGTGATTCAGTAAACCAATAAGTTCAAATGATTTTAAGCAAACAAATATTTAAATCAAATCTTCATGAAATAACAGTGATTTTCAAAAAGCATTTTTCAAAAAAAAAATTCAAGATATTTCTGACACGTATAATAGAAATTTCAGATCATTTACATCTAGTTTGAGAGGTATTCATGATCCAGAAAATTTAGAAAATAATTTATTTGAAATCACTTGAATCAATGTCAGGTTTTAAGATATGATGAATTATTCACACAAGATTGATAATTTCAAATTTAAGTGGTGTGTGATATTCAAAATATCTAGAATTTCAGATGATTTCAAACAAACAAATTACAACCATAAAAATCATGAATAAAGGTGAAATTCAAGATGCATCACTGTGATTCAAGCCAATCCGAAAATCAATGAAATTATCACGAATGATAAGAAGCAGTGTACTGTAATGAGTATAATATTTTTATCGTTTCCATAATAAATTGGAAGAAACTCAAAACAGCATAAGTATGTGAAATTTCATTAATTATTCAGATCTTCAAAAAATTTAGAATTCAAAATAACAGTGTTCAAAATATGATATTAATGCTTCAGCACTATTAAGAATTCAAAAATAAAATAAAAAAAGATTAAACTTCAAAACAATTGCAAATAATTACAGATTTAAATTCAAGATCTGGAAATGGTTAAAACAAGAGAGTTTTATTCACATAAAGCAAATTTCCAAATAATTGCTGCAGCTGGAAGTTTAAGAAGCACAGAATAAGAAATAAAGATATAGCAGTGACAAATCAAAACAAACCAAAAAATAATAATAAAAAAAATAGAAGGGTTAGAAGAAGAAATAAAATAAAATAAATATTTACAAATGTGAGTTTAGAGATCATACCAGAATCCAATGTAAATCAGAATCTCTAACTCAACAAACTTGGCAAAGGAACCGTGGATGATCCAATGATATGAAGCAGTTTGAAACAGATTCTTTTCAGCAAAGTAGTTCCTCAGCCTCCTTCGGCACTTAACAGTTTAGAGGATCAAGTGGTCTAACAAAGTTTGTAAAACCACTCACAGTTGTATTCATTTGTTTTGGTACCCAAATCTGTTTGTATAACAACCCATTCGAATCTATCTTTGTGCCTTTAGGAACCCAAACTTGTTTAGTTTTTCCAAAAATCATTTTATTTCTTTTTGGGGTCCACAACTGTTCAACTGGATTATTATCAAACCAATTCTTGTCTCGTTTGTGATTTAAAAACCTTTTGGAATTTTCAAAATTCAAATTTTCAGAATGACCCATCTTGAAGCAGTTTGAAGGATTTTTAAAATCACATGAGCTCAAATGTTCAAAATCATTTCTTTTCCCAAAACCAGTACCATTTTTATTTCCTGAAAATAATTGATTTTTCAACAACATATTTAAAGATTTTTCTCCATTAGAAAATTTGATTAGAGTTAATTCAAGTTGTTGAATTTTAGATTTAAGGTCAGAATTCTCTTTCATTAGATTCGAACAACGATTAATGCTAATCTTTCTCTTTTCAATATCATTCTGTTTCAAAATCAAATTTTCATTTTCAAGAAACTTGATTTTGGTCTTAGATTCAAGAATCTCAGATTCAATTTTTTTTCTTTCAAATTCAACTTTCTTGAAATTTTCAATCTCTTTTTCAAGCTCATTCAAAATCACATCACTTTTCAACAAGCTTCCTTTTCTAGCAATTTCATGTTTGGAATTTTTGATGGCCTTAAAATTATTAAATTCTTTTTGCAAAGAATTGTTTGAATCTTTTAGCTCAATCTCGTTATCTTTCAAAATAAGAATTTCTTCTTCAAGCTTTTGAATGTTTTTATTGAGATGAACGAGATCAATTTTCAAATTCAAACAATTTTCACAATCGGAATTATCTAATTTTATGACATTTGTAAATTCTGATTCCAAACAGTTAATTTTGCTGTTCAATGCGTGATTTTTAGATTTTAAAGATTTGTTTTTACGATGGAGTTTATCAATGATTTTTGTTAAATCAGTGCACATATAAACCAAATCTTCATATGAGAAGTTTTCAGTCCCATTGTCTGTTGAGTCTCCATCGTCTGATCTACTTGAATTTTCATTTGTTTCTTCTTCCGCGCATAGATCTGAATCTGAGTTGATCATTTTGGATTTTGAGCCGCTGTTGTCAATTTGTCCATACTTCATATTGAGAGTATTCCAGATTTCCTGTGCAGTCAAGCAATGAGAGATAAGGTTATATTGGACATCATCAATATAAGAATACAAAATGTGAATGGCACGAGAATTAAATCCAATATCGTTCCTACTGACCATATCATAACCATTAATAATAGTATCCCAACATTTATTATCAACAGATTTTAAATATAATTCTATTTCTAATTTCCAATTTAAAAAATATGAACCATTAAAAATAGACGGAATACGACTGGACTGACTCTCAGAAGACTGACAACAAGGATCCATGATTCTAGGGTGAATGAAATTACCAGGCTCTAATACCACTTGTTGGATCTAGATTAACCCTAGAGGGGGGGGGGTGAATAGGGTTTATCGGAATCTATCGCAGAGTTCAAATATTACGGGATATTAAAAACTATTCACAGATCACAGAATATAGCAGAAACAGAAATGCAGAAAGTAAATGACACAAGATATACCCAGCTTCGGTAAAATCCTGCTTACTGCTGCATTCCTAAGGTTTCTACTAGGTGATAGAACAGATCCCGCATACAAGACCATGTACACTCGCAATCCCTGCTCCTATTCTAACCCTACGCTCAAAACCCTAGACTGATCGATATCCCCTCGATCGGATTTCCCTTAGTTACGACCCCGTAACCAGTAACCCAGATTTTACAGACTCTGTCAACTGTCAGTCAACACCCTGACCGATTCCCTAGATTTTACAGATCTCTAGAAACTGTTTGAATCGGTTTACAAAAAAATCAGAAACAAAATACAATTAAAACAAAATAAAATTGAAAACAACTAAGAAAACCCTAAAAGAAAATAAAGGAGTTTAGTAATAAAGGGTCATCCCCTTTTCTAATTTAAAGTTGGCTTAGTTTAACTCCATAGGTCGGCCCCTTTTGTAATTCAATAAGCCCAAATCTCGTTTGTGCTTTGGAGAAAAAATATGGCAGTGGCTTCAAAGAAAAAACTAGGGTTTTTATGATCCCTAGTCAGATTGATGCTTGATGAATTGATGATGTCGTTTATCTGATTGCTCGAACTTGCTGATGCTCTATTTGTCGATTGCTGATGCTTCGATTTGGGCTTGCACTCACTCTCTCGATCGAAACTGTGTGAGTAATTTTGACTTTGAATTTCTGCTTGAAATTATTTGCTTGAGGTTTCGATTTCGATGTTCTCTTACAGACTATGATGAATCTGTGTGTAGAAAATATATAGGGTAATCGAACCCTAAAACTCTGTTTTCGTGATAAGTGGCTTGATTTGATTTTGCTCGAAAGTTTCCTCCTTTGACTTTTGCTAATAAATTCGGTTTAAAAAGGACTCCTTGATTAACAAACATGCTGTGTATTCTGATTGAATGTTTGCCAAGAATTTATCACCGATTTTTTGCTGTGAAACGTTTCCCCTTTTAAAATGTAGCCAAAATAATGCACGCTTAATTTCTGATATACTGATTAACAATGGTTTATTCCTTGCGTGAAAAAAAAACTTTGTTTCCTGTATTGACTTGAATTGAATTTCTCAGTATTGATTTTAAAACCTTGCCACGAGTTGATAATTGTTTCCTTGATTTGAAAATGCCTTGAATGTCAAGAGTGAATTCTGGGAATATTTGAAATTTCTTGCCACATAAATGATGATTGTGTTTTCCCAAAATACTTTTCCAAATCTGGAAATAACTTTAAAGTTTGAATGATGATTTCCAGAGAAAAACTTTTTGTCGTGTATTCATCCATCCATTCAAACTGGAAACTAGTAACACCCTTTTGCATGCTGACAAACATTTGGTAAACTAGGAAACAAGAAATTTGCTTTTCTGCCTCATAAATGTTTGTTGAAACTTCCCATATACATTGCTGCATCTTTGATTGCTTTGCTACTGGCCTTGTATATTGCACCTCGCCATCTGCATGATTTTATTCAACATTGAGTATATAAGATGAGGACATATATTGTCAAATTTCTAGTGCACTCTTGAACTTTGATTCTTGCTTGCACACACATTGACTGAAACATCATGTTTGGCTTGTAAATACTGTTTCCCAAATTGAGTCGCTATACACTTTAGCTCCTTGTTTTGTTACTGCTACACACAGTTTTGTTGCACCATGCTTGTGTCTGAACAGGACTGTGTTATTGAGCTGCCTCCATGATCATTCTTGGTCCACTTGCCATGTTGCTTTATTGCATTTTGAAAACTGTTTGTGCACATACACTTGAACCTTTGAAACTGAAGTCGACTTCACTAGAACATGTTTGCATGGTATAACTTGTACTCTGTTTATCTACTGCATCATCACTTTGTTCATGCTCCATTGTATATGCCATTGTATTCATTCACCAAAGTGTTAATGCTGTTCATTAGCACTGATCACTTATTTGGAAACACTATGTACACTTGGCCTTGATCATGTATGTACTGACTATTTTACTTGGATTTGTAATGTCCCATGAAACATGTTGTCTTGTTCAACTATTCTTGTATGCTGCTCCAATCCTGTGAGCTTACACACAAGTCTTGGTTCATGCACCATTTTCCTTGCTGTCTTGTTGTGTTGCACTTGTGGGAAACTGAATTTAGCTCTAACATGAATCTTGTTGTTGTGCATGCATATTGTATTGCTTTGTGTTGACCCATGAACTTTTTGTTGACTTTACATTGAGTTATTTTCATGTGTGCACTGAGTCGAGATGGTCCACGTGGCTACTCCTCTGTTGCACACAGGATTGGCGAGGCAGTGCAAATGTGTATATCATACACGTGTGTATTTGTAGTCGATCAGAAAATTTTCTGGCCATGTACATATACAAATTGTCTATCTAGACATAGATGAATCAGATCAAGTCATGAAAAATGATGAGAAACACACCAGAAATCTGAGGCAAATAAAATTTTAAAATTTATATTTATATTTGCATATATTCAGTATTATTTCTATTGCAGTATACCGTGTGTTTCTGTTTCATGTGACAGGTAAGAGGATGAGACTGGACTGAAGTGACTGGACTGAAAGCTGTGGAGACAAGAAGACAGAAGGCAGAAAACAGGAACAGTGCGTGTAACAGTTAAAGTGTCTGTATTTGAGTCTGTGAATGTATAACTGAAAATGTATAATTGAATGAGTGTTGTAGGAGCTGTGAATGAAAAAGAATATTGTACTGATATTTGTAATAAACAAATTTGTTTGAAATAAAATATTATTTTATTGTATTTAAACTTGTGTTCAAACAAAATTGTTTATTGTATTTAGTTTATATACAAGTACAGTTTTAAGTGAAGCACTTAAATAGTAGAGTTACGAATAGTTGTACTGTTTGAATATTGAAATAAAATAGGATAAATTGATAGGAATAATCTGAAGTTTGACGTGTCTTCCCATATTAATCCGAAGTTTGGATTATTTTTAATTAATCCCAAGTTTTGGGGGTCCCTTCCCATATTGATCCCGATGACTTATTAACTTGTTGTAGCCAGTTATCAAACTTAAATTCTTCTTCCCTATACTAGTTTCCCACTCTAGAAAAATCGTCTGGGAAAGACGAATGTAAATTTGATAACCGGCTACAACAAGCTAATAAGTCATCGGGATCAATATGGGAAGGGACCCCCTAAACTTGGGATTATTTAAAAATAATCCAAACTTCGGATTAATATCGAAAGACACATCAAACTTCGGATTATTCCTGTCAGTTAATCCAATAAAATATTATATTTAAATAAAATACTGTGTTAATATTTGAATACAACACAGTCGTATTCTATTTAAATAAAAATATTATATTCTATCTGTGATGTTATATAACAGTACAATAACAAACACATTTAAAAGAATATATATATTTGGTTGTTATCATTAAACAAAAATCATATAATTATGTATACAACACCGTTATATACAACAAGTATGTGGCCCCGGTAAATTAAAATGTACGTTTAAAATAAAAAATATATAGATTTATATTTTAATTTAAACGAAAACTGATCGAAACAGTCAAATTGGCTTGCGAAACATATCCCATTGTGTTCGAAATGGGGGTAATTAGCTCGGGACGACAGTCGGTGGGCCTGATTTCGGGTTTGAAAAAAAAACTTTCCTTTTATGGAAATAAAAAAAATTATAAGTAAAAAAATAAAACCCTAAATCTAAACCATAACTCAGTCGTCCCCTTTTCTCTGAAAATCCCGATCCCACCCCCACGCTCAGGTCCAAACCGCCGCTCCCCCTCCGCCGCGACGCCACCACTGAGCACCACCTCCCCATGACCGCCCCGCCACGCCACGACCCCCCAGCCTCCCTCTTCTCCGATTAAACCCCTTCCCCAATCGACGAAACCGAGCGCTGCCAGGCCCCACCACGCAACCAGAGACTCACCGCCGCCTAGCTGCACCACCTCACCGCCGCTGCGGGTCCCAAGCTGCCATCCCCTCAACCCAATTCCTCCTGTAAGTTCTATTGGTATTTATTTTTATTTATTTATTGAATGTAATCAGTTTTATATATAATAACATTGTTTTAAATTTATAAATAGAATAGTTTTAAAAACCAAATTTTTCTATATATATTATAGTTTTAAAATTTTGATTTTTTATATATTATATAGCCGTATAAAAATGAGATTTGGAATTTATAAATCTTTTGTTAAGTTTTAAAGGATAGAAAAGAACGAGATAAAAATATGTTCTTTTTATATGTATGTAGCGAATTAAAGATTTGATCTTTATGAAGAGAAAGACATGATTTTGATATGAACAACACTATAGTAAGTTGAGATTTTTATATAATCAAAGACGAGATTTTTATATAATCAAAGATACGATTTTTATGATGTTAAAGGTATGATTTTTTATATTGAAAGTGAACAAATAAAAATGTGATTTTTCTTTTAAAGGTGGTGGTTTAAAAATATAATTTATATATATGAATTAGCGATAAAAATTCGATCTTTACATAAGAAGTAGAAATATAAAAATATAATTTTTATATAGAAAGAAGCGTGATAAAAATATATAAAGTAGAAATAAAAATATGATTTTTATTTATTGGAATGAAGCGATAAAAATATGATTTTTTATATGTGAACAGTGTGAAAAGAATGCGTTGGAATTTTGGGCAAATCCGAACAGTTCAGAAAGAAAGCACGGCGGAGTGGAACCCCAAGGTGAGAACTCCTCACTTTTATTTTATTTTGTAGTTAAATTATATACTAGGATGCAGACGGTGCTTAGCAGCGCCCGACACCCGTCGTCAACAAACCATGGACGGCTTGATTGTTTGTTTGATTATGTGGTGAAAATTGATTGTGTGATATGGAATGGATAAATAAAATATTCATAAATGGAAACAAAATATTTTATAGTTAAAAGTATAATTTTAACGTGTATAGGAATGAAATAAATATTTATAAACAAATCGAAGGATTTGTTTATGTACACACAATTGACTGATATTGATTGGGACGGTAAATTTTACATATCGCCCAACTACACAAATAAAATTCATTATTTGTTGATTGAAACCCCACACGGGTGTTGGGATGATATATGACATACACTAGTCCCAATAATTAGTTGTATGTCGATCGTTTGATTTACAGGCTGTATAAGCGTTGAATATTTATATTTAATGCTTGTACATTGTAGCATGAACTTTGGATGATGGTTGATTGTTTGTAACGGCCCGCAAATCCGTACTATCTGAGTTGACTAATAACACCACACGTCCAACTCAAATTGCACAGAAATACGAATCATTATTAGAAAGAAGTTAGAGGATGAGAAATAGAAAGAAAGAAATATTAGAATAGAAGAAAATGAAGATCACAAACTCACAATGGAACGAATAAAATATATTAAATAACATAACTTTTTGAAATACAAATCAATAACTTTATATACATACCATCATCAGAGCACAACAGTTATTCCTGAAACAGTTATAAACACCTGTTTCCAAATACAACACAATACACAGCGGAAATATGATAGTCTACAGCTAACTGGTGAAGCCTCCTGCTTCCAGCTCTTCCAAGTGAATCTGAAAAATCACGACTACTTGACTTCCCGAACAAATTTGGGCACCCAAAAGTTTAGGGAAATTAAACAAAATAAACTCTGGGTCAGTCATGGGACTGGTGTGAGTAAACTCCAATCATTTGTTTAACTTTAAAATCCTTTCGAAAGAAAAGATAATAGTAAGACCAGCCCACACATAAACATGGACGGTTTTTTACCTTACTATAACCCAAAACACTTTGATATGAAAATCCAGTGATATTATAATAGTGTCTAAGTCAAATAAATAACCAAATAGCAGGACGCTTGCATCTCACGCTCCATATATAATATAAAATCAAAAACCGCAGGGCGCTTATTGGGGATTGGATTTCCAACATGACAAGGTATGGAACCACCTTCCGATAGTGTGTCTTTAGAGAGGAATACACTGGGTTCAACAAGAACATCTTGCAACCCAGCCCACACATGACCGACCACTCATTTCGCTTGAGTGTATCGAATGTATATCACCAACGGTTGGGATCAGCAACCGTTTCCCGAATGGGACAACATCGAATATAATAAGGAATTAGATGAATCTCTAGATAGGTGATTATACACCCTAATGGGAGCGACCCACATAGCCATGCTGCCTGCCCGATTTTTGTCATTTACCGGTTGTTGAGGCCTGAGGCTACGATTAATTTCCATTCATTGATAGCACAATCACTTTGAATGCCACATTGTCAGATCCGCTAATCACTAATTGATTTGCACAAATATATTCTGGATATTATGCTAAGGGAATAAATCTGTTGCCACTATATATATATATGTACAGACCAACATATATGATCATTGGAAATACTCTGTCAGACATTCGTCCATTTACGTTCGTTTTGGGATTGAACGAAACCGAAGGCACAATTTCTATTAATAGAAAAAACCCTTTCACTTTGCTCTGTCTTTGATTATCTTCATATAATCTAATTCGCAACGCTACTGCCAATACAGAGTGGTTCTCGGATAATAATCCAACCGGTCTCTCCATATTGACAACGATATTGGCAAACACTTCGATAGTCGGTTATTTAACTATCGAAGAAAAACAAACATCCATTCAAAACATCAAACAATCACTGGGCCTTTTAATTTATATTTCATTCATTAATTAAATCACTACTGCATTTCCTTATCAATGTTTGTTAGCCAAATATTTTCAACAATCATCTTGGCCTCTTATGCTGTTTGGAAACATTACCAAATATCAACTTCTTTTATTTTCTATATTTAGAAAATATCTTCTATTTAAAATTGGAGAACATTCCACGTACTTATCTCTTTTACGCCAGTTCATTTTTAGACTTAGGAAATGTTTATTATTATATTTCCAAAATTCTAATTATTTTGGGTTAAAACAAATGTTATGTAAAACATCGTTACAACAACCCAAAATACTGCATTCGACTAAATCTCTTTAAACATTTCTCTTCGATACTGATCTTGCTATTTATCAGCTAATAATGAAATCAATCGAGTTGGGGTATTATTACCTCTCAGACCTTGACTGAAAATATTATTAACTTCAAAACGGACAAGACTGCTAATTCGAATAATCAACACTATATTAAACCAATTTTCCATTTCTACAACATAAATACTTTCCTCTTTCTATCCTTACTCGATTTAAATTCACAAATTTTCTTTTTGTTAATAATATACTATTTTTAGTTCGTTTCCTTATGGAATTCTATATATATCGATACATTGATTTCTAACTATCAAAATTTCTTAAAAATATTCTAACTCCCTAAATTTCCGGAAAATTTCACCATAACCTCCTTTATACCGGGAGTATCGAGAAAATCCCCAAACCGCCACACATGCCTCTCCAATTAAAAAGAAAAAGAAAAAGCCAAGCGGCTTGCCGATACGGCGCATAAAACCTCATATGGAATTTAAATGTGTATCTTTTTGTCGGCACACAAATTATAACCTTCATATACTTCATATACTTCATTCCATACCTGTCTAACACATGTTCACCTGTTTTCAAATCAATTCAACTCAATCCAATCGTTTGAATTCAGTTTCGCCCATTTATTCTTTAATTAGCTATTTTGCCAAATCCCTATATTTTGAACATATCATGTTCAAATATACTTTAATTCACTTATAAACAACTAGAAATTCATTTCTAACTTGAGTTTCAAATTCGATTTCTAATATGAATCCACAAAACCAATTTACTTATCCAACGCCAATTTCGATTCAAAACTCGATTAACTATTTATTCTTCAAATTTTTGTTAAATCTATTTAATAACTAAAAATATGATTTTTGTCTCAAAAATCTTTTCACTTACTTCAATGGAGTTCATATTTATTTTATATCTCCAGTGTGGATTTTTCTAATGGCAAATTCGGAATTTATTTCTTTAAAATCCTTTTATTTATTTAAATAAACCGTTTTGGTTTTATAATGGTTCTGGCGCTGTTTTTCTGAAAATTTGATTTTTACATAACCCAAAATATATATGACGAAATTTAGAATTTCCTCTTTCATTAGAAAACTATTATCAAATCGGTCCTAACGGTTCTTGTTTCAAAGAATTCTGACTTCAATCGAGTTGTATACTCCATTGAAGTTCGAATTGCCAATTTACGAACTGCAGCGCTGCGGCGAGTTCGTTTTAATTATATTTATATATATATAAACTTTTAAACTTTGTTTAAAAAAAATTCAACTCCATTCTGATATATTTTTAATATGTATCAAATCCAATTTTCCAGTTCAACATAATATTTCCGATCTTCTGAAATTGTCATTTTTCCCTAACTCGAAAATAAATTTATTTATACTTCGATCTTCTATATTCAAATTTCATTTCAATTCTATTTAAATTTCCTATATTCAATTTCCATTTCAACTCTGTTTGAATTCTCTATATTCAAATTCCCATTTCAACTCTATTTGAATTTTATATTCAAATTCCCATTTCAACTCTATTTGAATTCTATATTCCAATTCTGATTTCAACTCTATTTGAATTTCCTATGAATTTTCTATATTCAATTTAACTTCTGTCTAAATAAATCCGGATTAATCAAATTCAAAATCATAAATCCTTACGGATTTATTTTAGTTCAATTTATATTCTAACATTAGAATAAATTCCATCGTTTATTTCTTTAAACGATTTCCCCCATTTCTATTTTTAAATTCACATTTGAATTTTAATATTCAAATTATCCAAATGATAATTTTTTTCCACATTCTATTTACAAACCCCATTTTTAAACAAGTCTCGCTTTCAAATAAAATATTTCTTCTTTGGAAAAATATATTTCCCTTCCCAAAGTCACACTTGTATTTCTATTTCCTGAATTATCCAATGATAATTCATTTCACTTTATTTATAAACTTCGTTTATAAATGAACTACTTGTTTTTATTCTTTAAAACAAGTTAATATTTCAAATCTATTTAAAAATTCCAATTCTATATTAGAAAAATAGAATTTCTCTTTTAAATCTCAAATATCCTTTTCATGATATTTTTATAAATAAACACTTAGGCCCAGTGATATTTAAACACCAAACAACCAATTATTTATTTCAGGTTTTCTAACACATCATATATGACAGTATATATGTAAACAAATAAACAAGATGGTAATATATTTTTGAGGGATCCAGTTGGATCCCTCCAACCTGTTTTCCTGCATCCAAATATATTAGTCAACATAAATAATACCCATCCTGCTTCGAGGCAGGACATCGCGGTATGAAGGTCATCCACTAATATATATTTGTGGGGCGCATAGGGAAATATCCGCTAATGGTACCGTATGCATCCGCTAATGAGACTGCGGGAACAATCCACTCATCTACCCAGTATATATATAATAGTCAAGCCTAAATAACTAATATAAAATCAACATAAAAATATTTAAACGCATCCAAGCAACAATCAATTATTTTTAACAAGTAAAAATAATTCTAATTAATTGGTGAGTGAGATTTACTCCTAGTGTATTTTTGCTTTGTCGAAACTCCAATTAAATTCCATATCGTATTATCCATGAATCGTCTTGAATTTCTCGAATAAATTAATCACCTTAAACGGCTTGTAAAAGTAGACCAATTCTTGAAACAATTCCCAAGCAGCTCCAAAAAAAATGCAAACAGCCCAAAAACTGCGATTCTTCACTGTGGCGTTTCTTCATACAACTGACAAACACTTATCATCTCCCATTTTAACCCACTGCCATCAGCCCATTGTCTCCACAAACTCCTCACAGTTCGATCCTGTAGCTTATCACATCCTCTGTCGCATTTCAGTCCTACAGTCGAATTCCCAAAAACACTACAGACTTGCACCCTTTACATGACAGTCCAACATTGCCCCTTTCAGTATCTTCTCCATTTCGCATAAGCAAAACAACGCCACCCATTACCTTACTCTGGTCAGTTCATCGATCTACATCTCTCGTTGATTTCTCATCGCCCCTTCCTAGTTTAAAAAGCCAATTGGACTCCTGTAAAAAAATCATGAGACCTTACATTTGCTGCCTCAATAATTCGAGCGACATCAACTTGCTCGATCCTCCTCAAAACTAGCACTGTAGGTCCCGTCGATGCCAGTAGAAACGTTGTCCTCCCACTTGAACGCGGTCCTCAGGAAATCACGATTTCCTTTAGCATCAATTCGAGCTTCAGATTTCCGTTCAATTTCAAAAGAGGGGTTCGCGATTTTGATCTTAGGGGAGGGAATGACGTAATTTCTTTTTCCTTGAAGCCCTTTGTTTTGATTTAATTAACATGAGATCGAAATTGAAGAGAACCAAGGAGGAGTAGCCGCGATTTTATAGAGGTGTATTACTTAAGTCTAAGGAAATTTGTCTGTGTAAGGTACACATAAATTAAATGTGATTTGATTTGTATTTAATTCGATTAGATTTAAAGAGAATTTTATTTCTTTTTAAATAGATATCGATTTGATTTTGATCCTATCCACTAATCAAATAAATCGGGGTTCACAATTGAAATCGTGAGCCGCTATTTTAGCGTACCGACCGTTGTTCCAATATTATAACAATATTCTGAACTAAATTGAATATATTTTGATATTTAATTTGAACGTATATAGAATTGTCATTTTAAATCGATGTCAAATAATTTAAATTTAGAAATAAAACAATTCGTTGGTAATAAATTATTTCTATTGTCGTTTATATTCAAACAGAATTTATACCGGTCATCTAAATTATTTTTATTTTGTTTTAACTTCAAATTCATACTCGTTTTCGATTGACGATAATTCAGTATATTCAAATTAAAAATCGTATATCAATTATTAAATCGTTAATTCAATATTTAAAACCATATTAAATATTTAAAATTAATCGATAAAAATCCGGGTTGTTACATTCTCCCCCTCTTAAAAGAATTTCGTCCCCGAAATTACTAAGTTAGGAAAAATGTTTCAAACCTATTTACTTTTCAAAAAAACACTTATGTTGAAACTCAACTCTTCATATTTCTCAACTTAAGTTCTACCAAAAGATTTGGTTTCCATTCGTTTAATCTGAATGATTTACATCTAATATATTACCATCCAATTCATGTTCTTCAAATTGATTATAATCAATTTATTCACTTCAATCCACTTAACTTGCTTAAGTTAAATTTAAATTCCAGAATTCAATTCCACGGGTTTTGATTCCAAATCTTTTGAGAAATCACATAAATATATACATATATTTAAAATCTATCACCAATTCAAAACATTTGAATATTCAAATCAACTTGTTTTCTTTCAAACAAATTTCCACCAAAAACTTTTCTAGGGTAGCAATCCATCACTTAGAAACTCGAAAATGAACACTGATGAAGCTGCAGTCCTCATCAGAATTATTTTCCAGCCACTGAAGTGAGTTCAATGCTTTATCACCTTTAAAATCCATTCAAATGATTTATATTCAAAAATCCTTTCAAAACAAAGCTATATTATTCTAATATACTTCAGAAAATATTTTCAAACTTCCCAAGATTTAAATTCCAAATTCTGCTTTGAATTCGATTTTAATTCATCTCATTTGTATGTCTTATTTACATACAAATTTCATTTGTATATGTTATTCATATACAAATTCTATTCGGTTATATATAACCATTTCAATTTTGTAATCTTATTTGATTATAATATTAACATCCAACACATCCATATATTATAATAATTTCAATAAATTATTATTTTACTATCAAAATAGAATTTTTGGGTAAAATTATTTCATCTACCCACTTAAAAACAATATCGTGTTCAATCTTTTGTTCAAGTATTTACAAACTCTTATTGTCGTCATGGCGTCCCACGATTCGACCAGAATTCATAAACCACTTAACAGACTAGCCAACACAATATAAAATAATTTTTTTATACCAATTAACAAATACGCTCTCTCATATATATATATATATATATACATACTCAACTCATTCTAGGATACTACTGATCCTATCTCTAATGAGCACAATCCCACCAAAGCCTAGGTATTCGCTCAACCTAAGCTCTAATACCAACTGTAACGGCCCGTAAATCCGTACTATCTGAGTTGAGTAATAACACCACACGTCCAACCCAAATTGCATAAAAATACGAATCATTATTAGAAAGAAGTTAGAGGATGAGAAATAAAAAGAAATAAATATTAGAATAGAAGAAAATGAAGATCACAAACTCACAATGGAACGAATAAAATATATTAAATAACATAACTTTTTGAAATACAAATCAATAGCTTTATATACATACCATCACCAGAGCACAACATTTATTCCTGGAACAGTTATAAACACCGTATTCCAGATACAACACAATACACAGCGGAAATATGATAGTCTATAGCTAACTGGTGAAGCCTCCTGCTTCCAGCTCTTCCAAGTGAATCTGAAAAATCCCGACTACTTGACTACCCGTACAAATTTGAGCACCCAAAAGTTTAGGGAAAACAAACAAAATAAACTCTGGGTCAGCCATGGGACTGGTGTGAGTAAACTCCAATCATTTGTTTAACTTTAAAATCCTATCGAAAAAAAAGATAATAGTAAAACCAGCCCACACATAAACATGGACGGTTTTTACCTTACTATAACCCAAAACACTTTGATACGAAAATCCAGTGATATTATAATAGTGTCTAAATCAAATAAATAACCAAATAGCAGGACGCTTGCATCTCACGCTCCATATATAATATAAAATCAAAAACCGTAGGGCGCTTATTGGGGATTGGATTTTCAACATGACAAGGTATGGAACCACCTTCCGATAGTATATCTCTAGAGAGGAATACACTTGGTTCAACAAGAACATCTTGCAACCCGATTTTATTTTTGCAATTTTGATTAATGTTGAATATTTAAATTGATTTATATTAAATAATAACGACGTGAAATTTATTTTGAATAGAATTAGAACGTATATATTTATTTGAATCGATGGTTAGAATATAAATATTTATTTTTAATTATAAAAGGAATTGAAAATGGCGCGGTAGTTTGAAAATTCGATTTCAAATTTCAAATGAATGTACAGGATTCAAAATAAACCGGATTTTAGCGAAACCAAAAATATTAGAATCTATTTGAAAATATCTTTCCAACGAATCCGAAAAATTGAAATTTCATAGCGGGAATCAAAAGTTATGCCCAATTGAAAATTTAGAATACTCGCTATGGAATTTTGGCCCTTAAAAATGGAAATTTTGCAAACGACCTCCGTTTTCGATGAAACCACTTTTGTTGGATCCGGGATGTTGAATTATTCCTAGATTCCAAAATTCGTAATTTTCTGAATCAATATGTGAGCGTGGCGAAGGAAAACGTGTTTTGATAGTTTCGGTTAATTTGGATCGAATAGAAAATGGCCATTTTTCAAACGGTCTTCAAATTTGACGAAATTAGTTTTGTTAGGACCGTATCGTCAATACGAAGCTAGAAATATTTTTTTGGAATCTTTAGAGTTAGTATGTGGCCCCGGTAAATTAAAATGTACGTTTAAAATTAATATATATATTTATATTTTAATTTAAACGAAAATTGATCAAAACGGTGACATTGGCTTGCGAAACATACCCCATTGTGTTCGGAATGGGGGTAATTAGCTAAGAATGACAGTCGATGGGCCTGATTTTGGGTTCAAAAAAAAAAAACTTTCCTTTTATGGAAATTAAAAAAAATTATAAATAAAAAATAAAACCCTAAATCTAAACCATAACTCAGCCGCCCCCTTTTCTCTGAAAAACCCGATCCCACTCCCACGCTCAGGTCCAAACTGTCGCTCCCCCTCCGCCGTGATGCCACCACTGAGCGCCGCCTCCCAAGGACCGCCCCGCCGCGCTACGACCCCCCTCAGCCTCCCTCTTCTCCGATTAAACCCCTTCTCCAATCGACGAAACCGAGTGCCGCCAGGCCCCACCACGCAACCAGAGACTCACCGCCGCCTAGCTGCACTACCTCACCGCCGCTGCGGGTCCCACGCTGCCATCCCCTCAGCCTAATTCCGCCTGTAAGTTTTATTGGTATTTATTTTTATTTATTTATTGAATGTAATCAGTTTTATACATAACAACATTGTTTTAAATTTATAAATAAAATAGTTTTAAAAAATGAATTTTTCTATATATATTATAGTTTTAAAATTTTGATTTTTATATATTATATAGCCGTATAAAAATGGGATTTGGAATTTATAAATCTTTTGTTAAGATTTAAAGGATAGAAAAGGACGAGATAAAAATATGATCTTTTTATATGTATGTAGCGAATTAAAGATTTGATCTTTATGAAGAGAAAGACGTGATTTTGATATGAATAATACTATAGTAAGTTGAGATTTTTATATAATCAAAGATGAGATTTTTATATAATCAAAGGTATGATTTTTATGATGTTAAAGGCTTGATTTTTATATTGAAAGTGAACAAATATAAATGTGATTTTTATTTTAAAGGTGGCGGTTTAAAAATATAATATATATATATATATATGAAGTAGCGATAAAAATTCGATCTTTACATAAGAAGTAGAAATATAAAAATATAATTTTTATATATAAAAAAGCGTGGTAAAAATAGTTGAAGTAGAAATAAAAATATGATTTTTATTTATTGGAATGAAGCGATAAAAATATGATTTTTTATATATGAACAACGTGAAAAGGATGCGTTGGAATTTAACTTAAATCCGAATAATTTAGAAAGAAAGCACAGCGGAGTGGAACCCTAAGGTGAGAACTCCTTACTTTTATTTTATTTTCTAGTTAAATTATATACTAGGATGCAGACGGTGCTTAGCAGCACCCGACACCCGTCGTCCACAAACCATGGACGGCTTGATTGTTTGTTTGATTGTATGGTGAAAATTGATTGAGTGATATGGAATGGATAAATAAAATATTCATAAATGGAAATAAAATATTTTATTGTTAAAAATTTAATTTTAACGTGTATAGGAATGAAATAAATATTTATAAACAAATCGAACGATTTGTTTATGTACACGCATTTGATTGATATTGATTGGGACGATAAATTTTACACATCGCCCAACTGCACAAATAAAATTCATTATTTGTTGATTGAAACCCCACACGGGTGTTGGGATGATATATGACGTACACTAATCCCAATAATTAGCTGTATGTCGATTGATTGATTTACAGGCTGTATAAGCGTTGAATATTTATATTTAATGCTTGTATAGTGTAGAATGCACTTTGGATGATGGTTGATTGTTTATCGTTGTTGTTGTGTACATGTGTGTATGAAATCCATATAAATCAAATTATATGGTAATTGACTGTGTATGATTCCAGTTAAGAAAGAAAGAATATTTTGAAATAACGATTATTTTAAAATAACGAATATTTTAAAATAATTTTCAGTAAAAGATCAAAATCTGATTTTAATGTCTGATTTGGGACGGACACGAATATATATAAATATATAAAGCCGAGTTGATTAGATTGACGCCATTTTGATGTGAACGATATTTATATCGATTTTATTCATTTTTATAATGAATATCGAAAAGGAATTGATTTCAAAATCTAATGTTTTGAAATAATTATCATTTATATATTGATGATATGGAATATTCAATTTTGATTTGAAATTGAATATGAAGTTGAAATCGTTTTGAAAACGAATTTAAAATGATTTATAAAATACGTTTTAAAAGGAAATCGATGAAACATATATTATATATAATATAATGGCCTGAATAGAACGTGCCGCGCTGCGGCAGTTCGTGAATTTCGACCATTGACTTCGAACGGACATTACGGGAGATTCGACCGTCGAATTCTCCTAAAACCGGAACTGTTGGGTTCGTATCGAAAAGAGATTTCTAAGGAATATTAGAGATTTGAAATCTAACAGTTGGATTTGGAATTATGCCCAAATCAAATTTGGAAAAGGTCGTTGTAAGTGCAGTTCGATGGCCGCTTAGACAAATCGGCTGTACTGGCCTTGATAAAATTATTAAAAATATCAATAATTAGTGTAAAATCATAAGAAATGACTTGGAAAGAATTGGGATGAAAAATTCCATATTTGAAAAGATAAAAATAGATTTTTATCAAAATGAACTAGTTTTGAATTAGAATAATAAATCCAATATTTTTAAAATAAACAAATTGGATTTGAAATGGTTTTAAAAATAACCTGGATTTCCAATATATGAATTGGAATGGATTTGAATCGAAATTATGCTCCGAATATTTCGATATTGGATTTTGTGATTATACGGAGATTGTGGAGGAATTCGGAACATATATATATCGTTATTCCAATACGATATTTGTTGGTTTCAGAATTTGATATTGAATATAAGCCGATATATTTTCTATTCAGAGCCTTGTATTTAATATCAAATCGGATTTTGGGTTCGTCGTGAATGGTATCTTTAAGAATATTGTTCTTGAACCGAATGGAGTTAAGAAAATTAGAAACTAACTAGAGATTAGTTAAGTTGAATGGTTTCCTGGGTATTGATCTAATGTTGGTTTCGGTCTTCGGGGTTAATACTTAGGGGATTGTTCTCTTACTAATTTACAGTTAGAGGCTAATGTGAATTGGGTTTATTGTGAACTGTGTTTATAACGACATTCTTTCGTTAACCCGGTTTACAGTGAAATGTGATTTGGGATTTATAAATCTTTTTATTTAAATTTAACTGGAATTTTCCAAGGTAACGTTTTCCAATTTAATATATTAAATTGGAATTGAATGGAATTCATTTTGATAATAATCGAAGTGAAATTTTGTGGAGGAAGACTGTTAATACAAATGGAATTTAAGAGGCGTTGCCGTTATTCCGTTTATATTATTGGACGGATATGGAAATTGATATCGATTATATACATTAATTTGTTTTTCCGTGAAGATTCCATAATTAATGGAATGTGATTTGGATTGTCGTGAATGGTATCTTTAATAATACTATTCTTAGACCCAATGGAGTTAAGAAAATCAGAAACTAACTGGAGATTAGTTAAGTTGAATGGTTTCCTAGGTATTGATCTGATGTTGGTTTCGACCTTCGGGGTTAATACTTAGGGAATTGTTCACTTGCTAATTTACAGTTAAAGGCCGATGGAATGGAATATGATTTTGAATTTATCGTGAACCGTTGTTTTAAATGACATTGGTTCTTTAACCCAGTTAAAGATAGGATACGGTTTCCCAAGTTAAACAATCGTATTGATTTTTGGGAAGATTAAAACCAAGCGGAGTTTTAATTCATCTTTAATTAGATTTAAGTGATATCCAAAGGAAGATTAAATAATAAATTTAAAGAATTTATCTTTGATAAAATTAATGCGAATCTTTCCCAAAGTATAAGAATATTTGAATAAAGGAATATTTTGGATTGGAATAAGGCGTATGTTGTGTTTTTGTAGCACTTGTTTATTATATACGCGAGTTATTCGGAAAGACCAGGTTTATCCCATTCTGAATAACTGATTCGACGATTTGTCAAGGATGAAGACGGTGGTCGAAGACCGGAGGTCTTCACATCGTTTGGATGATTACTGAGCTCTTGATTGGGTTGTACACCCAAGACAAGGTAATAAGTGGTGATCGTCTAGACGTACTTGGAGATCGACGGATATGCGAGGGCCTCTCCCCTGTATTGGACATATAGGGGAGGAATAAGGTGCCTCCGGTTTCGTTCAGACCCAGAACGAACTTGTAAATGGATGTGTGTCTGACATTGGATTTCATTATGTGTGATTGATATACATCGGTTGCATAGCGTGAATTGCCTGTGTGGCATGCTGAGATGCAAATGATCAAGGGTTCTATTAAAAAGAAGAGTCTTGTGGTTGATGATCAAAGCACAGCCTTTGTGGCGTAGCTTTGTATAGCATTAATTCGCGAGCCTCACACCCCGGTGTGAACCAGAAACGGGAGAGGACTTCAGGGAGGACATGCGTTTCTTTCTATCTAGGAATGGTGTCAGCGTTTTGCACGCCCTGGCATTTTACTTATGTGGGCGATGGATAGGAGGCGCCTCAGTTATATCGGTCGATCCGGGGGTGGATGGAGTCATTTGGCTCATTTACGCGCCACAGGGCGGGGAAACGCAATGTTCAGGCATTATAATCCACATCAAGTGGACCGGCCCTGACGATCCAAGGTGCAGTTGCGGCTGTACCTGAGGCTTAGGCTAGACAGTCTCGAAGAGGTAAGGATGATCCCTTGCCTTGGTTCACATATGGAAATCCAACTTCCAATACGATATTTTGCAGTTTTAATTATAAACCTATATATGGCGACATAGTGGTATAGGGCACTTATGCCGTCTATGATTGATACTTATGATTGAAATTGTTTTGACACTACACACTTATAGTAATAGTAAAATTTGAAATTTTACATACAAAGCATTCTTGGCTATTATAAGGTAAAAACTCTTTCCTCCGGCTTGCGTTGCATTGTGTGATGGGACCTGAGTCTTATAATAGCTTCATTGTTCTTTATTTAGCATAGCGCTATTATTTTATGCACTAGTATTCTCGGGAGGAAACCCGTTCCGTGTTATACAGCGTGGTCCCTGGATTTACCTAACTTTAAAATAAAGATTAATAATTGTTTTTAGTTCTCACACCAGTCACATGACTGACCGGGAGTTTATTGTTTTAACCTAAACTCTGGGTGCCCCTATTTTCCACACGGGCTGCTAGTAGTTTTGGTTTTGCAGATTTATATTCACAAGATCCTAGTTTACAGCTGGAATGATATTTGGAAAGCTCTGTATCTGTATATTATTTTCAGTTGTGTTTTATATTATTTTTCCGCTGCTATGTATTTAAATGTAATTTAAATCTCTGATATTGTTGGAATGTGTAATATTTATTCATACTCTGTTATATTCTTGTATTCTGATGAAATTATTGTAATAAGCAATGAAATGTTCTTCTGTTTGTGTTCTGATTTGTCTTGTCCTCAAAGCAATTCGGGCTTTCCTTCACAAGGAAGTTCGGGTAGTTTCAGCAGGCAAGGATCAGTGACCTCAGATATTCTTTTGATTCTTAAATGTCTTCCGTTGATTTGTCCATGATGAAATTCGCAAGGAAGTGATTTTCTAGGATATAGATGTTTTCTGGGGGATATAGACGAAACCATCATGTATTTGCGATTCATGAACAATCAACATCACATTGATACTTTTCATATCTGTTTATTTTGAAATATTTTCATTGGGATGGAAGCAAGGATATTTAGTACTTGGAGATTTTAATCGTGCGCCTGGCCAGCGTATGCCTAACATCTGTTAGAACGACAATAAACTTGTTAAACTTCGAGTTATCAAGTATTTTCGAATCAATAATTTGAAATTAAAATGTATCTAACTTGATAAATTAAGAAGAGGATTTCAAAGTATTTTCAAGTCCATAGCTTTGGAGTAATAATATAAATATTTTCCGCATGGATTTTGTGTTATGTATAAAAGTTATCAAAGGTTTTAGATTTTGGAAAATTTCAAGCTTTCAATTTAAAAATTGTCGACTTAAAGAGGAGATGATGTATACACTCTTCGATGAGTGTTGGGAAAGATTAAATGGATTGAATATAAGGAGATTGGGTTGGTCTTGGATTGTAAGGAATAAGTTCCACAATGGATAAGTAAACACTAACAGATGAGGTTTATAAAGAAATTTGGAATAATTTGAGATGCATAAATTCAACTTATGTAGAAATTGAAATTCAAAAAAAGATTGGTTTTGAAAAGAAATTGTATGATTTGAATCTTTTAAAAGATTAGATCGAATGAGAAATTGGGAGATATCTTGAAATAATTTGAGACAGAAGTTGGTCTAAGAAAGTTGAATATAGTTTAAAAAGCATGAAAGTAAATAAAACTCGATTTGGAAGGTAAAGGAAATCATATTTGATCAAACTGATTTCCAACTGTAATAACCCGGATATCCGAGCCAATTTAAAATTTTCATTTTGGCAATTTTAGCGAATTTTGAATATTCAAAATGGATTATTTTAAATAATAACGACAAGAAATTTATTTTGAATAGAATTAAAATGGAAATATTTATTTGAATCATCGTTAGAATAAAAATATTTTATTTTAATTATAAAAGGAATTGAAAATGGCGCGGTAGTTTGAAAATTCGATTTCAAATTTCAATTCGATGTACAGGATTCAAAATAAACCGGATTTTGGTGAAACAAAAAATATTCGAATCTAATTGAAGATATCTTTCCAACGAATCCGAAAAATCAAAATTTCATTGCGGGAATCAAAAGTTATGTCCAGTTGAAAATTCAGAATAGTCGCTATAGAATTCTGGCCCTTAAAAATGGAAATCTTGCAAAAGACCTCGGTTTTTTACGAAACCACTTTTGTTGGATCCGGGATGTCAAGTTATTGCTAGGTTTCAAAATTCGTAATTTTTCGAATCAATATTTGAGCGTGGCGAAGTTAAACGTGTTTGACCAGTTTCATTTGATTTTAATCGATTGGAAAATGACCATTTTTCAGTCGATCTCAGAATTTGACGAAATTAGTTTTGTTAGGACCGTATCGTCAATACGAAGCTAGAAAATATTTTTTGGGAATTTTTAGCTCCGTATGTGGCCCTGGTAAATTGAAATGTGCGTTCAAATTCAATATATAGAGTTATATTTTGATTTTTACAAAAACTGATCGAAACGATCGAATCAGCTCACGATACATATCCCATTGTGTTCGGAATGGGGGTAATTAGCTATGGACGACAGTCATTGGGCCTCGTTTGGAGGTCGAAATAAAAAGTAACTTTTAGAGAATTTAAAAATAAAATAATAAAGAAAAAGTTGATCGACACTAGTCTATGAATTAGAAAAGCGCGACATTTAAATTAAATTCTGCAAGCATACAGGTGTGTAGCATACAGGTCGAACACAGGGAGGTGAATTAAATCAATTATTTATCTAATCTCTTGGGCGAGTTAGACAAAGCTTAGAGGTTGATTTTTTTCGCAAAGCAAAATAAAAACTGAAACTACGAATAGAAGATGCAATTAAATTCACTACAGATTCGAATCTAATCGGATCTGTAATAAATTCAACGATTAAAATAAAATAGAACACTGGAAATAAAATTGCAGAAAAGAAATCAACAACTGAAAATAAAAATTAGGATTACCGCTGAATCTAATCATACGGTCAATCACTAGTAAGAAAAATAGAAGCAATAGCAAATTGTGTTCTAGCAAATCTAATTGACTAGACAACACAATTTGCCACGAAAATAAAATGCAGGAACTAAAGAAAAGAAAGCTTTATTAAAACTAAAAGAGAGTACAGAAGAATGAATGATTTTTACAATGGTTACAACACATATTTATAGATGAGAATGGGAAAACCATAATTAGGTCTATGAATAAATGGGCCTCCTCATTCATGATTATCTCTTGCCTTCCTTGACTAACTTGATTGGAGAAAATCTGGGCATATCATGGTAAATATTTTCCATATCTTTCAATTCTCCCATGTGGCTAATTGATTGATAAAAGATTGCAATTAATTCTTCCAAACAAGGACGCTTATCAGACTCCAAAGGCAATATAAGATAAAATCTTCAAAATTGATTTTTCTTCTTGGCAACAATTCAATCAGAAATTCTTCTAATTGAAATTGAATGGTTTGAATTTAATTCCATGATAAGAATATGGCTATTGCTGAAATGTTAATTGGTGCACATCATACATACACATGAATATGTGTATGTATATATATAACATAACACTAATCCAAATATTTCTCAAAGCAAAGGGCTAGTGTGAACGCGCTCCGTTTCTTCCACAAAAAGTGAGCTTGATGGGGTTCGAACTCAGGTCTCTCAGCGCCAATTCCTATGCCTTTACCAGTGAGCTACTACTTCTTTTGCAATTGAAATGAATTTGATGTGAGGAAGTAGCTCTTTCTTGTAGTTGGCCTTTGATTTGAATTGAAGGAGGCAACGCTTGAAATCTGTAAAAACACAAAAAAAAATACCCAAAGTATCATTTATTTATTTACAAAAGATAAAGCATAAGAGTCATAAAATAAACATTTTTCAATGTCAATCAAATACCCCCACACTTATCTTTTACTCGTCCTCGATTAAAACAAAAAATGAAAAACTAAACTAGATAGGTCACACTTTCGTAGGAAACACGATTGCATTGAGCATATGCAACAAGCCGTTAAACCTCTAGGTGTCCCTAGTAGGACGAGTGGTGTCTCGTGAGGGTTTTCAGCGGATACTACTCACAAAATCCAAATGTAATATGCTATGATTCTAATGAAACTACATGAATGCAATGGACATATGCAAATAAAGACGAAAAATGAAAACACGACTTGTTTCATGAAAGTGGTACAACAAATTAAGTTAACAATTTCTAGTCAGTTGATTTTATTTTAGATACCTCGACTTGTCACAAATTTTCAATATAAATCAAGTTTTTAAATGTTAAATTCCAGTTTGGCCAGTTAGTTCGGTCGATAACA
The DNA here is from genome assembly GCA_030737875.1 of Allium sativum. NCBI lineage: Eukaryota > Viridiplantae > Streptophyta > Magnoliopsida > Asparagales > Amaryllidaceae > Allium > Allium sativum. Next base: position 375,278,613 of record CM060913.1, read on the forward strand.
TAGTGCAGCCATGAAATAAATTCTTAGTTTGCTTGGCACAGTTTGCAAAGTGGTATTCTAATTTTCTCATGTATGGCTAGTCAAATCAATAAGGTCAAGAAGTGTTTGGGTATCATCGCTTATTCTTTATTCTATAAAATTTTAAGATTTATGATTAAGTACATACACCTAACTAAAAAGACCAAGGTTTACCACCCATGCACTGCCTCGTGGACTAACGGAGAGTGGGTAAAGAGCTTGGCGGATTGTGCAGGCCGACTTTAACTTTGTCAACAACGTGTCGGTAATCCTTAGGTGTCCAATCTCATAAAATGAGACCAAGATATTCCAACTTTGACTTTGTCAACAACGTGTCGGATAGAGCTTGGCGGGTTTGCACACCAACGCTTGATATACAAGCAATGTTGGATACCCTTGGAATACTATTATTATTATTATCGAAAATATAAGCACAAAAGAGAGTTACGCGAATTCAACTTAACACAACTTAGTTTTGAAGATTTGAAAAGCCAATATAAGTAATTTTAAGTCCTCCACTTATTTAAACAAAGTCTACAATATAGAATAGATTTCATGGCCATCACCTAAGAATCTCCCTATGTACTGGTTACACTATTATCCCTCAAAATTAAACTTTTCATTATATTTCCTATTCAATCTAAGTTGAGAGAGAAAAATACTATCAATTGGATAAAAAATTTAAACTTATTTTGCTGTATCAATTGAAAATGAGTCGTATTTCAAAAAAAAAATTATGGTATGTTACTACGAGATAAAATGTCTGATGGTACTACTTAAATGTCTGAAAATAAAAAGAAATAAAACAAAGACAAGTGAAAATGGATGAAATGCAGACTCCCCCCCACACTTGATTGAGACAGTGTCCCAACTGTCTAAGGCAGAAAAACAAAAACAAAATAAAAAAATGAAAAAAGAAAAATAAAAGAAAAAGAACGTGTACCACCTGATTTCATGGTGGATGATCATGCAGATCGATAGAGTCATCTTCGTCGTATTGCTCGAATTCCAAAAATGGTTTCAGTCGTTGACCGTTTACTTTGAAGACTTTTCCATCCCTAGGATTTTCAATTTCAACCGCTCCATGAGGGTATACTGTTTTCACGACATAAGGTCCATTCCATCGAGATATGAGTTTCCCTGGAAACAAGTGAAGTCTAGAGTCGTATAAAAGAACTTTTTGACCTATGTTGAATTCCTTACGAAGTATGTTTTTGTTGTGTTGGGCTTTGGTTCTTTCTTTGTAGATTTTCGCATTTTCATACGCCTCATTTCTTAATTCCTCTAATTCGGAAATTTGTAACTTCCTGTGTGAGCCGGCTTTTTCTAAGTCAAAGTTCAAAAATTTTATGGCCCAAAGAGCGCGATGCTCTAATTCAAGAGGTAAGTGACAGGCCTTTCCAAAGACTAATCGATATGGTGACATCCCTAGATTGGTTTTATAAGCAGTGCGAAAAGCCCAAAGTGCATCATTCAGTTTTACGGACCAATCTTTTCTATTGGAATTCACGGTTTTTCAAGAATTTGTTTGATTTGTCTATTGGAAACTTCTACTTGCCCACTCGTTTGTGGATGGTAGGGGGTCGACAGCTTGTGTGTGATTGAGTATTTCTTGAGCAAGGACTCAAAAGCACGATTACAGAAGTGAGTGCCATTATCGCTAATGATAGCTCGAGGTGTGCCAAAGCGTGAAAAGATGTTTTCTTTGAGGAATTTGACAACAACCTTGTTGTCGTTGGTTTTGGTCGGAATGGCTTCAACCCATTTTGAGACATAATCTACTGCAAGCAAGATGTAAAGATTCCCAAATGAATTGGGGAATGGTCCCATGAAGTCGATGCCCCAAACATCGAATAACTCAATCACTAAAATGGGGTTGAGAGGCATCATGTTCCGCTTAGAGATTCGACCCGTTCTTTGACATCGCTCACATTTAGAGCAAAATTCGAAAGCGTCACGGAAGAGTGTGGGCCAATAAAAACCGCTTTGCAAAACTTTTGCAGCAGTTTTTCTTGCTCCAAAATGACCGCCACAAGCATGGTCATGTGAGAAGGAGAGAATACTTTGGTGTTCATGATCGGGCACACACCTTCGAATGATTTGGTCTGGACAGTATTTGAAAAGATATGGGTCGTCCCAATAGAAGTTTCGAACTTTCGAGAGAAATTTTTGTTTATCTTGTTTCGACCATTCAGCGGGTGTTTGTTGTGTGACAAGATAATTCACAATGTCAGCGTACCAAGGGGTGTTAGAGATCGAAAGGAGTTGTTCGTCAGGAAAATAGTCATCGATTGGGGTGTCATTATCATTTTCGTGCACAATGCAAGAGAGATGATCAGCTACGACATTTTCAGAACCCTTTTTATCTCGTATTTCTATATCGAATTCTTGAAGAAGAAGGATCCAACGAATGAAGCGGGCCTTGGCATCCTTTTTAGAAAGCAAATATCGTAGGGAAGCATGGTCAGTGTAAACTATGACTTTGGATCCTATGAGATATGGTCTGAATTTCTCAAGAGCGAAGACAACTGCCAAAAATTCCTTTTCAGTAGTTGAGTAATTCAATTGGGCCTCGTTTAAGGTTTTGCTAGCGTAGTAAATGACCCGAGGGAGTTTATCAGCTCGCTGACCCAAGATGGCTCCAATTGCAAAGTCAGAAGCGTCGCACATAAGTTCAAAGGGTTGAGTCCAATCAGGAGGTTGAATGATGGGAGTTGTGGTCAAGAGTGATTTAAGAGTTTCAAAAGATGTTTGGCAATCAGTGGAAAATTCAAACTTTACGTCTTTGGCAAGTAAATTCGAGAGAGGTTTTGAAATTTTTGAGAAATCCTTAATGAATCTTCTATAGAATCCCGCATGGCCAAGAAATGAACGAACATCTTTGATAGACTTGGGAGGAGGTAAATTAGCAATCAAATCGATTTTTGATTTATCGACTTCTAGGCCATCTTTGGAGACGACATGACCTAGAACTATCCCCCTTTTCACCATAAAGTGACATTTTTTCCAATTAAGCACGAGTGATTTCTCCTTACAACGCTTAAGGACGAGTTCTAAATGAGTGAGACATTGGGAAAAAGATGATCCATATATTGAAAAATCATCCATGAATATTTCCAAGAATTCTTCCACCATATTAGAGAAAATACTCATCATACATCTTTGGAAAGTCGCGGGGGCATTGCAAAGACCAAAAGGCATGCGACGATAAGCAAAGGTTCCAAAGGGACAAGTAAAGGTAGTCTTATGTTGATCTTCCAAAGCAACAGGAATTTGGTTATAGCCAGAGTATCCATCGAGAAAACAGTAGTACTCATGTCCCGTTAAGCGTTCGAGCATTTGGTCAATAAAAGGCAAGGGAAAATGGTCTTTTCGTGTGGCTGAGTTGAGCTTTCGATAGTCGATGCACACACGCCATTTGGTTTTGATTTTTGTTGGGACGAGTTCATTACTGTCGTTTTTGATCACTGTGACTCCCGACTTCTTTGGTACAACTTGTACCGGACTTACCCAAGTACTATCAGAGATGGGATAGATGATGTTATTGTCTAGACATTTGATTATCTCCTCCTTGACCACTTCTCTCATGTTTGGGTTTAATCGCCTTTGAACCTCGCGGGTGGGTTTAGCCTCATCAACTAAATGTATGCGATGTTCCACAATTGATGGGCTAATTCCTTTTATATCGCTAATTTCCCACCCCAAAGCGTCCTTATTTTCCCGCAAGATATCCAAAAGTTTTTCTTCTTTGTCCTCGATAAGGTCGGAAGCCAAGATTACGGGAAAAGATTTTGAAGAGTCTAGGTAGGCATACTTAAGGTCTGATGGTAAGGGTTTGAGGTCTAACTTAGGAAGTTCTTGTGTATCAACATTGGTCAACATTCCTTGGTTAGATTCAGGTGACGATGTGTCGGAGTCAAGAATTTTGTTTAGTTCGGAAATGTATTCGAGTTCATCGAAATCAGAGTCGAAATGGTCAAGACACATTTTCAGGGCTTCAGAAGTGTCACTAGAGGTTTCATCAACTGTGGTTTGAATCATGTCAATTTCATCGACCTCAAAATCCCTAGGTTGTTTGTTGAGATTAAAGATGTTTAGCTCAATGGTTAGGTGCCCAAAGGAAAGTCGAAGCTGACCATTCCTACAATTAATGACAGCATTAGAGGTTGCTAAGAAAGGGCGTCCTAAGATCAATGGTATTTGAACTTTGGGATTTGGGATAGGCTCTGTTTCTAGAACTATAAAATCGACAGGGAAGTAGAACTGTTCGATCTGTATCAAGACGTCTTCGATAATTCCCAATGGCTTTTTGACAGATCGATCGGCTAGTTGAAGTGTGATGTTTGTTGGTTTAATCTCCCCTAGTTCAAGTTGACGATAGACAATATAAGGGAGAAGGTTGACACTGGCACCAAGGTCGAGTAGGGCACGAGAGATGTGGGTGTTTCCTATTTTGCAATCAATCGTAGGGCAACCAGGGTCTTTATACTTGACTGGGGCAAGATTTGAAAGAATAGAGCTTGTATTGGCAGTTAGAAAGGCGGTTTTTGGGACATTGGTCGCACGTTTTTGTGTGCACAATTCCTTAAGACATTTAGCATATTGAGGAATTTGTTCAATGGTGTCTAAAAGGGGAATGTTCACACGGACTTGTTTGAAAATTTCCAGAATTTTATCGAAATTTGCCGCTTTCTTCTTATTATTGAGTCTATGAGGAAAAGGAGCTACTGGTTTTTCGACTCTACGATCAGTTTCATCATTCGAGGAAGAAGGTGGTAGGGGTGTAGAAGATGAAATGTTGGGATTGCCAACATTAATTTTCGAAGGTGGGTCGGCTTTGCCGACACTGGGAGAAGAGCTGTTGGGATTGCCAACATTTAAGGGAACTTGAGGTTTAGAAGAATTGGCATTCGAAGCCAATGGGTGATCATCACGATTAGGGGTTGGGGTCGAGTTAGAAGGTTCGTCAGGGTCACCCACGTTATTATCAATCCTCTTACCAGATCGAAGGGTTGTAATTGCGTTGACTGGATTATGATTTTCGTCCTCACAAGAATTTACAGCATGAGAGTTATATTTTGGATTTACCTCAGGTTGACTAGGCAACTTTCCCTTCTCATGAGTCTTCATAAATTCCTTCATCATATTAAACATTTGGTCCATTTTAGCGTCTTGCGAGTTTATTTTAGCTTCGTAAGAGTTCATCTGTTTTTCTAGACGCCCAATATCTTGTGATGGTTGAGAAGATTGAGATGATTGGTTTGATGATTGAAAATTGGGGTGCCTATAAGGTTGTTTGGATTGAGGTGTAGCTTGAGAGGTTTGAGAATTGGGGGGTGGACCTTGGTAATTCGGATTGGGAATAAAGGGTTGCACGTGAGATGGGTTAGCCGAATTATTGGGGTTTGACCAAGAAAAGTTTGGGTGGTTCCTCCAACCAGGGTTGTACGTGGATGAGTAAGGATTATTCTGAGCTATAGCATTGGCTTGGTCTTGAGAGTAATAGTGGGGTAACCCTTCTCTGGTTTGAGGAGTTTGATTTTCTAAGGGAATTTGACTTGGGTCCACGACATGCACTCCTCTAGTAGAAGTACGAATGGGAACACGAATCGATTCCCACTGCATGTCCTTTTCAGAATAATCTTCCAAGAATTGCCAAGCTTCATCGGCTGTCTTAGACATAAAATCTCCTCCACACATTGATTCTAGTTGAGTTCTAGTCTGATAGTTTAGCCCTTCATATGCAATTTGACATAAGTGATCTTTTAGAATTCCATGATGAGGGCAACTATATAATAGCTGGTTGAATCTCTCAAAGTATTTTGAAAAAGTTTCCCCGTCATTTTGACAAAATTGATTTATCTCGGTTCGGATTTTTAGAGTTTTATGGAAAGGGAAAAACTTTTTCAAGAATGTAGTGACAAATTCATCCCAAATTCTTATGGAATGTCGTGGAAGAGAATTTAGCCATCTTTTAGCGCTTTCAAGTAGTGCAAATGGAATTAGCCTTAGCTTGATCGATTCGTTAGATAGTTGTTGCATTTTTGTTGTGGAGGCATACAATTCAAATTCACTCAGAAATTCATAAGCATTTTCAGACCCAGTAAATTTTGGTACCCCTTGGATAAAAGAATGTTTTAGCTCAAAATTGTTCCCTTCAGCTGGTGGAAACACAATGACAGATGGTTGAACGGTCCTAGTCGGATAACATCGATCACGAAGAGACAAGGGTCTATCCATTTGGATATTGAGGTTTTGAAAATTTTGATTTATTTGGTTTTGATCCCCAAAGTTTGGAAAGTTTTGATTCACTCGATTTTGATCCAATTCGGGTGGAAAATTTTGGTTGATTCGAGAACCCCTAGGAGAATTTTGTTGGCTAACACTTTTTTCACTCATTGTTGTTAAATGCAAGCACAGAAATTAGCTACAATAAAGTTTTTCTGTCCTTATTGGCTCCTAACCCAAAATTATAAGGTGATGTGTTTGATTACTTAGATCAAAAGATTTCTCAGCCAGTTAACGGACAGGAGTTATTGGTGCACCAGGAATCACCCTAGCAATGCAGCCGAAGGTTTAAGTACCTTCAAAGTAACAACCGATATAATATTTACCAATCACCGTAATATTTATAAACGGTTATTTCTTTGCCGTAGTCTAGACACCAAGAAATAATTCGTTCCAAATGAATCAACTATCACAATATAATTAAGCCCTAGATGAGCCCGTGACTCCCTTAAGTCCAACGTCTAACCGTTATTCTTAGTCAGATTCTACGATGAAATGCAATTTGTGGGCTAAGGAAAGGGTGATGAAATCCCTCACCTTATGTGAATTGGGGTATTGCCCTTAACAGAATGAATAGAAATGCAGAAATAACAACAATCACACAAAATAATTGCAAAAATTAAAAATTGTACATTCAAAGCCGCTGCCCCTGCAGAATTTTTTTACAACAATTGTCTATATATATTTTTTCTTTGCAGTAGAGCACCTGTAGAGTTTTAAAAGTTTTCACCTTGATCGGCAGTCCTCCAGTGAATTTGGGAAGCGCTAGCGCGTTCACATCCCACTTGGTGTGCAACCGCTCCAACCCATTTGAATCGTCCGCTGCTTTCTGTTGTTGTCCCCTTCTATTAATTGCTTGACTGCGCTGCGGCACGGGTTCAGGCTCCTTTTTTTTTTAAATTTCAGCTGTACCTGTTTTTGAAAAATTCTCCTCTTTTTTAATATAATTTTTTTTAAAGACCTAAGCACTCAAACAGTTGAGAGAAAAAAAAATTAACGAAACAACACAAACCAAAACAACTGACTCGATCAAAGTGAAGAAACCCGACGAAAACAACAATACACTCAATTAATCAAAGAAAGAGAACCAAACCCACTTGATTGGACAAGGTAGAGAACGAGATTCAAGTGTTTGAAAATTAAAACACACGGGCTCTGTTTACTTAAAATCTCAAATATCACACCTCACTTGTATTGCATCACATTATATATTACAGGAAACAAACAAAAGATCACGCCTATTCTTTCTTGTTCCTCAAACACAGTCACAAACCAACAAAGCAAATTTAGTCTTTTTTTTATTACGGAAAAAGAAATGCAGAAGCAACTACTAATTTCTAAAATCCCCAAAACACGATAAACCGATTCAAAAGGAAACTCGCACCCCTTTTTTTTTCTTTTTTCTTTTGGGTGATCGAAACGATCTCGGATATGGGGATTCAGGGTAATCGGTTTTGGTTGTACGATTTGAGAGTAGGGTTTAGAACCTGGTTTTCTAGGGTTCGGGTATGTGTGAATCGGAAACCTGGGGAGTTGAATTTCAGGAGGTGGCAGAGGCTGTTCGAACGCTGATGGTGGTTTGCAGATGGGTTTCTGATCGAGGTGAGGTTCGAAGTTGGGTAGTGAGGAAGGGTGGCGATTGGATTTAGAAGTGTGGATGGCTTGTGGAATTAATCGTGCGTGAAGATTTATGCGATGGAGGGAGGTTGTGACAAAGAGGATGCAGCCGTATACACTACTTGGTCTTGTCTTTGGTTAGGAATCAGAGATGTTGGCCGAAATGGTGAATTTAGAGGAATGGTTGAAGCAGGGGGTTGATGCTGGTTGAGCAGTTTGATTTTTTTTTTTTTGGTGCGAACTGCGGTGAATTTGAACTGAGATTCGAATTAGATTTGATGAATGCTTGGGTTTCAGTCTTGGTTTTTGGGGTTATGAGATTCGATGAGGCGATGTGGTTTTGCTGGTTTGAAAGAGTTCGAGATGGCAGTAGATGATGCTCGGTTAATGATGTGGTTTGATGAAGAACTCGTGGATGTTCTGATGTGGTAGAACTAGAGTGATGCAGAGAAGAGGGGTTCGTTGAGAAAGAGATTGAAAAAAAGGAAGAAATCAGATTTTAAAGCAGAGAATTAATTCAAGACAGAAAAGGGGAGGATTTCACAACTTGTAAAAGAAGATGTAAGAAAAGTGTAAAGAAGTTGATAAAGGGAAAGAAATCAAGGGAAAAAAATGCAAGTTAAAATTTTTTTGTTTTGTTTTTGTGTTATTGTGAAAGTAGAAAGAAATGCAGAAGAAAATTGAAAAGGGGAAAGAAGTAAATTGAAAAAACAAAAAGGAAAGAATTTAGTGAAAACAACTGGAAAGAAACAAAAGGAACAGATGGAAACAAATTAAAGAAAAATTGACATTTTTTTTGGTTGTTTGAAAGTGGGAGAGGGAAAAAAAATGTAAAAAGAGAAAAAAAAAACTGAAAAAGGGGAAAGAAAAAAAAATCAAGAAAATTTGACAAGTTTTTTTTTATATGTATACACAAGAAAACAAAAAAAATAATAAGAAAAACTAACACGAATCAGAAATTAAATAAATAATAAAATTTAATCGTTACCTCCCCGGCAACGGCGCCAAAAACTTGATCGACGCTAGTCTATGAATTAGAAAAGCGCGACATTTAAATTAAATTCTGCAAGCATACAGGTGTGTAGCATACAGGTCGAACACAGGGAGGTGAATTAAATCAATTATTTATCTAATCTCTTGGGCGAGTTAGACAAAGCTTAGAGTTTGATTTTTTTCGCAAAGCAAAATAAAAACTGAAACTACGAATAAAAGATGCAATTAAATTCACTACAGATTCGAATCTAATCGGATCTGTAATAAATTCAACGATTAAAATAAAATAGAACACTGGAAATAAAATTGCAGAAAAGAAATCAACAACTGAAAATAAAAACTAGGATTACCGCTGAATCTAATCAGATGGTCAATCACTAGTAAGAAAAATAGAAGCAATAGCAAATTGTGTTCTAGCAAATCTAATTGACTAGACAACACAATTTGCCACGAAAATAAAATGCAGGAACTAAAGAAAAGAAAGCTTTATCAAAACTAAAAGAGAGTACAGAAGAATGAATGATTTTTACAATGGTTACAACACATATTTATAGATGAGAATGGGAAAACCATAATTAGGTCTATGAATAAATGGGCCTCCTCATTCATGATTATCTCTTGCCTTCCTTGACTAACTTGATTGGAGAAAATCTGGGCATATCATGGTAAATATTTTCCATATCTTTCAATTTTCCCATGTGGCTAATTGATTGATAAAAGATTGCAATTAATTCTTCCAAACAAGGACGCTTATCAGACTCCAAAGGCAATATAAGATAAAATCTTCAAAATTGATTTTTCTTCTTGGCAACAATTCAATCAGAAATTCTTCTAATTGAAATTGAATGATTTGAATTTAATTCCATGATAAGAATATGGCTATTGCTGAAATGTTAATTGGTGCACATCATACATACACATGAATATGTGTATGTATATATATAACATAACACTAATCCAAATATTTCTCAAAGCAAAGGGCCAGTGTGAACGCGCTCCGTTTCTTCCGTAAAAAGTGAGCTTGATGGGGTTCGAACTCAGGTCTCTCAGCGCCAATTCCTATGCCTTTACCAGTGAGCTACTACTTCTTTTGCAATTGAAATGAATTTGATGTGAGGAAGTAGCTCTTTCTTGTAGTTGGCCTTTGATTTGAATTGAAGGAGGCAACGCTTGAAATCTGTAAAAACACAAAAAAAAAAATTACCCAAAGTATCATTTATTTATTTACAAAAGATAAAGCATAAGAGTCATAAAATAAACATTTTTCAATGTCAATCAAAAGTCAACCCCCCTTTTACTTCTCTCCCTCCCCCACCCCGTTTCTTTCTCAGAACGAAATAGAAATAAAAAAACGCCCGCTCTCAGATCCAATCCGTCGCCCCCATGCAGCCACCGCCGGACCCGCCCTCGCCCGCACATCTCCGGCCTCGCCAACCTCCGCAGTCCCCCTCCGCCTCCTCTAGCCGCAGCCACGCTCTTCCCTTCGAAAACCCTCCACACCCCCCCCCACCTCGAGGAAAACCACCGTCAGACCCCCCTAGCTCCGCCTCCGACCATCAGCTCCACCCTCAATCTCCCCAGACGTCAGGCGCCGCCCTTCCGGCCACCAACAGTCGCGGTGGACCCTCCTCCCTTCAAGGTTCAACCTTTTTTTCAAGAAAAAGGTGACCTTTTCTGTGTGTAATAAATTTATAAACTTTGTAAAGTAACCATAAATGATTTTTAAATATAAAGCGGAGATAATAAAAATTTGATTTTTATATAGTGTAGAGATTAAAAATATGATTTTATATAATGTAGAGTAATAAAGATGTGATTTTTATAACGATGAACTTCTAATATAAAGATCGAATTTTTTATATAGAGAATAGCGTGATAAAAATATAATCTTTATTATATGAACACCGTTATAAAAATAGAATTTTTATCTATATAGTAGCGGTGTAAAAATAGGACTTTTATCTATATAGTAGCGGTGTAAAAATGTGATTTTTATATATGTAGTGAATACGGACAATGAAATTGACAAAAGGCGAGCACGGTGAAGATTTCCTACATATGAAGAGTCGTGGCGTTTGGTTTAGCTTTCGGTGAGAACTCCTCGCTTTTATTTTGATTTCTAGTTGAAATATATACTAGGATGCAGACGGTGCTTAGTAGCACCCGACACCCGTCGTCCACAGACCATGGATGACTTGTTTGTTTGGTTGCTATGTTATGAAATTTGATTGTGATGTGGAATGAAACAAAATATTTTGTTGTGGAAAATATTTCATAGTTAAAAGTATAATTTTTAAAGTGTATATAAAATAAATATTTATAAACAAATCGGACGATTTGTTTATATACACTGATTTGACTGATATTGATTGAGACGATAAATTTTACACATCGCGCAACTGCACAAATAAAATATGTGTTTGTTGATTTGAAACCTCGCACGGGTATTGGGATGATATTTGACGTACACTAATCTCGATTGTCTAGATGTATGTCAATCGATGGATTGACAGACTGTGTAAGCATTAATTATTTATATTTAATGCTTAGGCAGTTGTGTGGTGCACTCTGGATGATGGTTGATGATTTATCGTTGTTGTTATATACATGTGTTGTAGGGAATCCATATAATTAACGTTATATGGTAATTGATTGGGCCTCATTCCAATTTAGAAAATAAATTCATGTGTTGAACAGAAAATAAATTCATTTGTTGAATTGAAAACATTCATGTGTTGAATAAAAGCCATGTTGATTAGACTGATGCCATTTTGACGTGAACGATATTTATATCGATTTTATTCATTTTATAATGAATATCGAAAGTGATTTCAAAATCTAATATTTTGAATAGAATTGAAATTCGAATTAAATTGAATAGAATTGAAATTTGAATTAAATTGAATAGAATTGAAATTCGAATTAAATTGAAATTCGAATTAAATTGAAATGAATTGAAATTCGAATTAAATTAAAATGAAATGAAATTCGAATTAAAATGAATAGAATTGGAATCGAATTAAACTGAAATGAATTTAAATTTTAATTAAACTAGATAGAATTGGAATTTGAATTAAACTGAATAGAATTGAAATTCGAATTAAATTGAAATGATTTGAAATTCGAATTAAACTGAATAGAATTGAAATTCGAATTAAATTGAAATGAATTGAATTTCGAATTTAACTGAAATGAATTGAAATTCGAATTAAATTGAAAAAATTGAAATTCGAATTAGATTGAAATCGTTTTGAATTGAATTTAAAACGTATTGGAATTGAACTGAAATCGATTTGAATTGAAACGGATTTGAATTGAAATTGATTTGAATTGAAACCGATTTGAATTGAAATCGAGTTGAAATGAATTTAAAACGAATTTATATTGGAGAGATTCACTTTTGATTTGGATTTGAGATGGAAGTTAAAATCGTTTTGAAAACAAATTTAAAACGATTTATAAAATATGTTTTAAAAGGAAATCGACAAAATATATATATAATATATATATGTATGTATTATATATATAGAATGGCCTGAATAGAACGCGTCGCGCCGCGGCAGTTCGCGAATTTCGACCATTGACTTCGAATGGATATTGCAGGAGATCTGACCATCGGATTCTCCTAAAACTGGAACCGTTGGGTTCGTATCGAAAAGAGCTTTCCAATGAATATTAGAGATATGAAATCTAACGGTTGTCCAAATCAAATTTGGAAAAGGTTGCTGTAAGTGCAGTTCGATGGCCATTGATGGAAATTGACTGTACGGGCCTTGATAAAATTATTAAAATAGTAATAATTTGTGTAAAATCATAAGAAATGATTTGGAAAGAATTGGGATGAAAAATTTCATATTTGAAAAGATAAAAGTAGATTTTTATCGAAATGGACTAGTTTTGAACTAGAATAATAATTTATTTATTTTTTAAATAAATAAATTGGATTTGAAATAGTTTTGAAAATAACCAGAATTTCCAATAATTGAATTGGAATGGATTTGAATCGAAATTGTCTTTGGAATATTTCGATATTGGATTTCGTGATGAAATAGATATTGTTATGGGAATTTGAAAGATATATTTATATCGTTATTTCCAATATGATATTTGTTGGTCGTAGAATTTGATATTGAATATAAGCCGATATATTTTCTATTCAGAGCCTTGTATTTAATATCAAATGTGATTTTGGGCTGTCGTGAACGGTATCTTCGATAATACTGTTCTTAGACCCAACTGAGTTAAGAAAATCAGAAACTAACTGGAGATTAGTTAAGTTGAATGGTTTCTTAGGTATTGATCTGATGTTGGTTTCGGCCTTCGGGGTTAATACTTAGGGAATTGCTCACTTGCTATTTTACGGTTAAAGGCTGATACAATGAAATGTGATTTTGGGTTTATCGTGAACCGTGTTTTAAATGACGTTGATTCTTTAACCCAGCTAAAGACAGGAAGATTAAAACCAAGTGGAGTTTTAATGAATCTTTAATTAGATTGAAAAGATCGAGATTGGAGTATCACCAGTTTTGCTCCAGGCGATAGTTAAATCTTTAATTAGATTTGAACGTGAAATGGTAATTGAATTTACCGATAACACCGTGGTGTTAGATATGAAGTATTACCAGTTTTACTTCATGGGATGAATAGGTTGGGATTGGGAAATAAAATAAATAATTACTTCGGTGTGGTTCGCTAACCCCGACTAGTTTGAAGTGATATTCAAAGGAAGATTAAAGAATAAATTTAAAAGAATTTATCTTTGATAAAATTAATAGGAGCCTATCCCTAAGAATGTGAAATTTAGAAACTAACTGAAGATTAGTTAAGATGAATGGTTTCCTGGGTATTGATCTGATGTTGGTTTCGGCCTTCGGGGTTAATATTTGGGGGGTTGTTCTCGTACTAATTTACGGTTAGTGACTGATGAATTGGAATGAGGCGTATGTTGTGTTTGCGTAACACTTGTTTATTATATACGCGAGTTATTCAGAAAGACCGGGTTTATCCCATTCTGAATAACTGATTCGACGTGGTGTCGAAGAAGAAGACGGTGGTTGAATACCGGAGGTCTTCGCGTCGTTTGGGTGATTACTGATGATCTTGATTGGGCCGTACATCCAAGAGGAGGGAATCAGTTAGTGGTCGTCGAGACGTACTTGGGGATCGATGGATATGCGAGGTACTAGGTGCCTTCGGTTTCGTTCAGACCCAGAACGAACTCGTAAATGGACTGTGTGTCTGACATTGGATTTTATTCTGTGTGATTGATTTCTATTAAATATATATCTGTTTGGCGGCAGAGAATTTATTCTCTTGCTTAATGCCCTTCTGTGAGACGTACAAACTCAGGGGTTATATATTGATGGATATCAAACGCATGGAGTGAATTGCCTGTGTGGCATGCCTAAGTGGCAATTGATCTGGGCTTCTGTTGAAAAGCAAAGCCTTTTGGTTGATGATCAAAGCACGACCTTTGTGGCATAGCTTTGTGTAGCGTTGATTCGCGGTCCTCACACCCCGGTTGTGAACCAGAAACGGGAGAAGGACCTCAGGGAGGACATGAGTTTCTTTCTGGCTAGAAGTGGCGTCAGTGGTTTCACACGCCCTGATGAGTTTGACTTATGTGGTTGTTGTTGTTGCGAGGCGCCTTGGATATATCGGTGACTATGTGAAGCCGATGGAGTCATTTGTTGGCTCATTGACGCCCCAAAGGGCGGGGAAACGCAGTGTTTAGGCATTTTAATTCACATCGGCGGACCGGCCATGTCGCTCCAAGGGTCACTCGAGCTCTGATCCTGAGACACGGGCTAGAGCGTCTCGAATCGGTAGAGGACTATCTTTTGCCTCGGTTCACAGATGGAAATCCAACTTCCAATACGTGACTTTGCGGTTTTATTTTTAGAGCCTAGTATGGCGACATAGTGGGATGGGGCGCTTATGCGTCTATGATTGATACTTATGATTTGAAGTTGTTTTATATACTATGCACTTATAATAGTATCAAATGATTTGTTTTAAACGTATCAAGAATTCTTGGCTATTATAAGGTAAAAACCTATCCTCCGGCTTGCGTTGCATTATGTGATGGGACCTGGGTCTTATAATAGCTTCATTGTTCTTTATTTAGCATTGCGCTGTTGTTTTATGCACTGGTATTCTTGGGAGGAAACCCGTTCTGTGTTATACGACGTGGTCCCTTGATTTATCGAACTTTAAAATAAAGATTAATAACAGTTTTAGTTCTCACACCAGTCACATGACTGACCTGGAGTTTATTGTTTTAACCTAAACTCTGGGTGCCCTTATTTTGACACGAGCAGCTAGTAGTTTTGGTTTTGCAGATTTATATTCACAGGATCCTGATTTACAGCTGGAACGATACTTGGAAAGCTCTGTATCCGTGTATTACTTCTAGTTGTGTTTTGTATTATTTTCCGCTGCAATGTAATTTATTATAATCTCTGATATTTATTGAATGTATAATATTCATTTATACTCTGTATATTCTTGGATTCTGATGGAATTGTTGTAATAAACAATGAAATGTTCTTCTGTCTGCGTTCTATTGTGTGTTGTTCTCGAAGTATCCGGGCTTTCCTTACCGGGAAAGTTACGGGTCCTTACAGTTGGTATCAGAGCTTTGGTTTACAGAGCTCGGAGGACAAGGCACATTAGAACCAAACGAAGGAATTCATCAGAGATTGGATTAGTAATATCCAATAGGAATGACTCGTTAGAGATGGGATTAGTAGTATCCCAGAACGAGTGTGAAGAGTATATTTTTGAAATATAAAAAGAAAAACAAATTTTGTTTTGAAATTTAAATCATATTATACGTATGTTAATAATTTATTTTAAACTGATTTGGACAATCTAGTATATGAAACTTTTGCATATACGCCTAGCTAGCATTTATACGAAGTCCCAAATATACTGGATAGATATAGAATCACACTCTAGTCGCCCGGAGATGGTTCTGATAATCGCTATAGCGATCGCATCATCAGTATTCATGTTCGAGTTTCGAAAGTGGGATTTCTATATGTTTCCATTAGACTGGTGTGAGAACCAAACTAGATAGGGCTTATTGTTGTGATTTGGCATCAAATGTGATTTTTTGACTATATAATAAAGCTATGTGATTGAAACATTAATCAACTAATTGATTGATGGTTGTGTTGTTTGATTATTGTTTGGATTAATTAAAATGTTGAACCTTTAGCCAAACTGAACCAAATAGTGAGTGTATTGAAAATTAGACGCATTTGCTTGCATACACATGTACTTACATTGAACAGGTCATAGCAAGGAGGCTAGAGAAGAGGAATAAAATTGTTTGCTCGACAAATAGGTACATGTTTACTAATTTATTGGGTTTTTGATGATTTTATGAGCCGATTGGCTAGCCGCTTGGCTGTTTCTTTTTCTTTTGGATTGATGAGGGCCATGGGAGGCTATTTGAAATACCCCGAAGTCCCCGGTGCAGGGGAGGTTATGGCGAAATTTTTCGAAAATTTAGGGTGTTAGCCAAATTTTTGAAAATTTTGAAAAGTTCTAAGGAACTGAAAAGTTGAAGAACTTAAGCTGTAAGGAAAATAATGAAAGTTGAGTTGGTTTGGGAAACAACTTTCGGCTTCGTTCCTTTTCGAGGACGAAAAGTTTTAAGTGGGGGAGATTGTAGTAACCCGGAAATCCGAGCCAATTTAAAAATTTTATTTTGGCAATTTTAGCGAATTTTGAATATTTAAAATGGATTATTTTAAATAATAACGACGAGAAATTTATTTTGAATAGAATTAAAATGGAAATATTTATTTGAATCATCGTTAGAATATAAATATTTTATTCTAATTATAAAAGAAATTGAAAATGGCGCGGTAGTTTGAAAATTCGATTTCAAATTTCAATTCGATGAACATGATTCAAAATAAACCTAATTTTGGTGAAACCAAAAATATTCAAATCTAATTGAAGATATCTTTCCAACGAATCCGAAAAATCAAAATTTCATAGCGGGAATCAAAAGTTATGTCCAGTTGAAAATTCAGAATAGTCGCTATAAAATTCTGGCCCTTAAAAATGGAAATTTTGCAAACGACCTCGGTTTTTGACGAAACCACTTTTGTTGGATCCGGGATGTCAAGTTATTGCTAGGTTTCAAACTTCGTAAATTTTCAAATCAATATGTGAGCGTGGCGAAGTTAAACGCGTTTGACCAGTTTCAGTTTATTTTAATCGACTGGAAAATGGCCATTTTTCAAACGGTCTCAGAATTCGACGAAATTAGTTTTGTTAGGACTGTATCGTCAATACGAAGCTATAAAATATTTTTCGGGAATTTTTAGAGTCCGTATGTGGCCCCGATAAATTGAAATGTGCGTTCAAATTCAATATATAGAGTTATATTTTGATTTTGACAAAAACTGATTGAAACGATCGAATCAGCTCACAATACATATCTCATTATGTTCGGAATGGGGGTAATTAGCTATGGACGACAGTCGTTGGGCCTCGTTTGGAGGTTGAAATAAAAAGCAATTTTTAGAGAATTTAAAAATAAAATAATAAAGAAAAAGTCAACCCCCTTTTACTTCTCTCCCTCCCCCACCCCGTTTCTTTCTCGGAACGAAATAGAAAAAAAACGCCCGCTCTTAGATCCAATCCGTCGCCCCCTTGCAGCCACCGCTGGACCCGCCCTCACCCGCACATCTCCGGCCTCGCCAACCTCCGTAGTCCCCCTCCGCCTCCTCTAACCGCAGTGTAATAACCCGGAAATCTGGGCCAATTTAAAATTTTTATTTTGGCAATTTTAGCGAATTTTGATCATTTAAAATGAATTATTTTAAATAATATCGACGAGAAATTTATTTTGAATGGAATTCGAACGTATATATTATATAAATCGTCGTTAGAATATAAATAATTATGTATAATTATAAAAGGAATTGAAAATGGTGCGGTAGTTCGATAATTCGATTTCAAACTTCAATTGAATGTATCGGGTGCAAAATAAACCGGGTTTTAGCGAAACCAAAAATAATAGGATCTATTTGATAATATCTTTCCAACGAATCCGAAAAATCAAAATTTCATAGCGGGAATCAAAAGATATGTCCAGTTGAAAATCCTGAATAGTCGCTATGGAATTCAGGCCCTTAAAAATGGGAATTTTGCAAACGACCTCGGATTTCGACGAAACCACTTTTGTTGGATCCACGATGTCAAATTATTGTTAGGTTTCAAATTTCATAATTTTTTGAATCAATGTGTGAGCGTGGCAAAGGAAAACGTGTTTGACCAGTTTCAGTTGATTTTAATCGACTGGAAAATGGCCGTTTTTCCAACGGTCTCAGAATTCGACGAAACTTGTTTTGTTAGGACCGTATCGTCAATACAAAGTTAGAAAATATTTTTCTGTAATTTTTCGAGTTAGTATGTGACCCCAGTAAATTGAAATGCGCGTTCAAATTCAATATATAGAGTTATATGTTGATTTTTACGAAAACTGATCGAAATGATCGAATCAGCTTATGTTACATATCCCATTGTGATCGGAATAGGGGTAATTAGCTATAAACGACAGGCGGTGGGTTTGATTTCGAGTTGAAAAAAAAAGTTGCTTTTAGGGAATTTAAAATTCAAAATAAATTAAATAAATATATAATAAACCAACCCCCACCCTTCTTTCTCTCTCCCCGACTTTCTTTCTGAGAAAAAAAAAGAATCGAAGCTCTAGCTCAGTCGCCGCCTGCGTCGCCCCCACCCTTGCCGCGCCGCGGTTCGCCGAAGCCCCCCTCCCGTCGTCGCCCCCCTCCTCTCGCGCTCCCCTCTCTCCTCCTTCTTCTCCATTCTAAATCGTGAAGCACCACCCTAAAACTGATGCAATCCCCCACCTCTGACCAACTGCGGGCCCGCCGCCGACCTGGGAGGCACCCCTGCGCCTCAGACCCCCTGCTGCACCGCTCCTCCTTCTTCCCCTTCGCCTTCATCCTCCCTCCTCCCTCCTCACTCGAGTAAACCCTTCCCAAAACAGCACCACCGACCAAAGCAGCAAGCCCCGACCACCAGCATATCCGATGCCCCTCTGACCGCCACCCAATGCCCTCCTCCGACCACCAACAGCTGCAGTGAGTTTTCCTTTATTGATTGTTTAATTTTCTTTTTTTCAGTTTTATAGAAATTATATAAGAAATGATTTTTGTCGGGTGAAGAAGATAATAAAAACATGATTTTTAGCATATGTGAAGTATAAGAATATAATCTTTTATATAGGTAAGATAATAAAAATACAATCTTTATATTTGAAAAGTTGAAATCTTTATATTTGAAAAGTTGAAATCTTTATATTTGAAAAGGCGAAATCTTTATATTTGAAAAGGCGAAGTCTTTATATAGGGAATGACGAGATAAAAATATAATCTTTACCATATGAACAACGATGTAAAAATAGAATTTTTATCTATATAGTAGCGATATAAAAATATGATTTTTATATATTGAATAGCGAAGTAAAAATTAGATTTTTATATATTGAATAACGAAATAAAAATTCGATTTTTATATATTGAATAGCGAAGTAAAAATTCGATTTTTATATATTGAATAGCGAAGTAAAAATTCGATTTTTATACATTGAATAGCGAAGTAAAAATTCGATTTTTACATATGTAGAGAATACGGGCAAAGAAAGTGACAAGAGGCAAGAACGGCGAAGATTTCTACATAAGAAGAGTCGTGGCGTTGGATTAGCTAATCTGTGAGAACTTCTCACCTTTAACTTTCTTTTCTAGTTAATAATATATACTAGGATGCAGACGGTGTTTAGTAGCACCCGACACCCGTCTTCCACTGACCATGGACGGCTTGTATGCTTGATTGTTTGATTTTGATGTGTAGTTGATTGTGTGATGTGATGTGAAATGAAATAAAATATTTATATAGTTGAAAATATTTTATAGTTAAAAATAGAATTTTTAACGTGTATATGAAATGAAATAAAAATAAACAAATCGGACGATTTGTTTATATACACACATTTGACTGATATTGATTGGGTCGATAAATTTTACACATCGCCCAACTGCACAAATAAAATCTATGTTTGATGGTTTGAAAACCCCATACGGGTATTGGGATGATATTTGACGTACACTAGTCCCAATTGTTTAGTTGTATGTCGATCGATTGATTGACAGACTGTTATAAGCGTTGAATATTTATATTTGATGCTTATACAGTGTAGAATGCACTTTGGATGATGGTTGATTGTTCATCGTTGTTATGGTATACATGTGTTGTAGAAAATCCATATAATCAACATTATATGGTAATTGATTGGGCCTCATTCCATATTTGAAATAGACATATTTGAAATAGAAATATTTGAAATATAAATATTTGAAAATAGAAATATATGAAGCCGTGTTGATTAGATTGACGCCATTTTGACGTGAACGATATTTATATCGATTTTATTCATTTTAAAATGAATATCGAAAGTGATTTCAAAATCTGATATTTTGAAAGGAATTGAAATTCGAATTAAATTGAATTGAAATGAAATTCGAATTAAACTGAATAGAATTGAAATTCGAATTAGATTGAAATCGTTTTGAATTGAATTTAAAACGTATTGAAATTGACCAGAAATGAATTCGAATTGAAATGAATTGAACTGAAAACGAATGGAAGTTGAATTAGAAATCAATTTGAATTGAAATCAATTTGAAATGAATTTAAATCGAGTTTATAAGGAATATTGAAAAGTGATTTCAAAATCGAATATTTTAAATTGAAATTCGAACCGAATTGAAACGAATTCGAATTGAAATTGAATAGAATTGAATTTGAACAGAAAACGAATTCGAATTGAAATAAATAGAAATGTATTCGAATTGAAATTGAATTGAAAACGAATGGAAGTTGAATTAGAAATCAATTTGAATTGAAATCAATTTGAAATGAATTTAAATCGAATTTATAAGGAAAAATTCAATTTTGATTTGAATTTAAAAAGAAGTTGAAATCGTTTTGAAAACGAATTTAAAACGATTTATAAAATACGTTTTAAAAGGAAATCGATGAAGTATATATTATATATATAATATAATGGCCTGAATAGAACGCGCCGCGGCAGTTTGCGAATTTCGACCATTGACTTCAAATGGATATTGCGGGAGATCCGACCGTCGGATTCTCCTAAAACCGGAACCGTTGGGTTTGTATCGGAAATAGCTTTCTAATGAATATTAGAAATTTGAAGTCTAACGGTTGGATTTGGAATTATGTCCAAACCAAATTTGAAAAAGGTCGTTGTAAGTGCAGTTCGATGGCCGTTGATGGAAATCGACTGTACGGGCCTTGATAAAATTATTAAAAATAGTAATAATTTGTGTAAAATCATAAGAAATGATTTGGGAAGAATTGGGATGAAAAACTCCATATTTGAAAAGATAAAAATAGATTTTTATCGAAATGAACTAGGTTTGAACTAGTATAGTAATTTATTTATTTTTAAAAATAAATAAAGTGAGTTTGAAATGGTTTTGAAAATAACCAGAATTTCCAATAATTGCATTGGAATAGATTTGAATCGAAATTGTCTTCGGAATATTTCGATGTTGGATTTCGTGATTACACAGATGTTGTTATGGAAATTCGAAAGATATATATATACATATCGTTATTTCCAATACGATATTTGTTGGTCGTAGAATTTGATATTGAATATAAGCCGATATATTTTCTATTCAGAGCCTTGTATTTAATATCAAATGTGATTTGGGTTTGTCGTGAATGGTGTCTTTATTAACACTATTCTTGAACCCAGTTGAGAAAAGATTAAATCTTTTTATTTAGATTTAATGAAGTGTACCAATTAAATAATATTTAATTGGAATTGAATTGGTATTGATTTTTGGGTTTATCGTGAACAGTGTTTTAAATAACACTTGTTCTTCAACCCAAGAATACCAAGAATACCAAGAATAACAGTGCATAAAACACGCCGTATAACACGGAACGGGTTTCCTCCCAAGAATACCAGTGCATAAAACAAACAGCGCAATGCTAAATAAAGAAAAATGAAGCTGTTATAAGACCCAGGTCCTATCACACAATGCAACGCAAGCCGGGGGATAGGGTTTTCCCTTATAACAGCCAAAGAATGCTTGATACGTTTAAAACAAATCATTTGATACTATTGTAAGTGCACAGTGTATAAAACAACTTCAAATCATAAGTATCAATCATAGGCGACATGAGCGTCCCATGCCACTATGTCGCCATATATATATACAATCAAAACCGCACGATGTCGTATTTGGAAATTGGATTTCCGTCATGAACCAAGGCAAAAGATAGTCCTTACCGAATTCGAGACTGCCTAGCCCGAGTCTCAGGATCAGAACGCATCGACCCTTGGATCGTCATGGCCGGTCCACACGGAGTGGATTAAAATGCCTGAGTACTACGTTTCGCCGCCCTTTGGGGCGTAAGCGAGCCATAAAATGACTCCATCGAACTCGGATCGTCTGATCTAACCGAGGCGCCTCGCAACAGCAACAACCACATAAGTCAAACTCGTCAGGGCGTGTAAAACCACTGACGCCACTTTTAGCTAGGAGGAAACGTAGGCCCTCCCTGAGGTCCTTTCTCCCGTTTCTGGTTCATACCGGGGTGTGAGGCTCGCGATTTAACGTTACACAAAGCTATGCCACAAAGGCCGTGCTTTGATCATCAACCACAAGACTTTGCTTTTCAATAGAAGCCTTGATCATTTGCCACTTAGGCATGCCACATAGGCAATTCACTCCATGCGTTTGATATCCATCAATATATAACCCCTGAGCTCGTACGTCTCAGAGAAGGGCGTTAAGCAAGAGAATAAATTCTCCGCCGCCAAACAGATATATATTTAATAGAGATCAATCACACAGACTAAAATCCAATGTCAGACACACAGTCCATTCTCAAGTCCGTTCTAGGTCTGAACGAAACCGGAGGCACCTAGTACCCCGCATATCCATCAATCTCCAAGTACGTCTGGACGATCACTAACTGTTTCCATCTTCTTGGGTGTACATCCCAATCAAGATCATCAGTAATTATCCAAACGACGTGAAGACTTCCGGTCTTCGACCACCGTCTTCATCTTCGACTTATCGTCGTATCAGTTATTCAGAATGGGATAAACCCGGTCTTCCCGAATAACTCGTGTATATTTTAAATAAGTGTTACACAAACACAACATACGCCTCATTCCAATTCATCAGTCACTAACCGTAAATTAATCAAGAGAATAATTCCCCAAATATTAACCCCGAAGGCCGAAACCAACATCAGATCAATATCCAGGAAACCATTCTACTTAGCTAACCGACAGTTAGTTTCTAAATTTCACATTCATATGGAAAGGTTCCCATTAATTTTATCAAAGATAAATTCTTTATATTTATTCTTTAATCATCTTTTGAATTTCGATTCAACTAGTCGGAATTAACGGACCTTACCGAAGTAATCATTTGTTTTAATTCCCCAATCCCATCCTATTCATCCCATGAAGTAAAACTGGTTATACTTCATATCTAACACCACGGTGTTATCGGTAAATTCAATTACCATTTCACGTTCAAATCTAATTAAAGATTTAACTATCGCCTGGAATAAAACTGGTGATACTCCATTCTCGATCTTTTCAATCTAATTAAAGATTCATTAAAACTCCACTTAGTTTTAATCGTCGACTGGGTTAAAGAATCAGTGTCATTTAAAACACGGTTCACGATAAACCTCAAAATCACATCACATTAATTATCGGGTTAAAGAACAAGTGTTATTTAAAACACTGTTCACGATAAACCCAAAAATCAATATCAATTCAATTAAATATTATTTAATTGGTACTCTTCATTAAATCTAAATAAAAAGATTCAATCTTTTTCTCAACTGGATTCAAGAACAGTGTTAATGAAGACACCATTCACGACAAACCCAAATCACATTTGATATTAAATACAAGGCTCTGAATAGAAAATATATCGGCTTATATTCAATATCAAATTCTATGACCAACAGATATCGTATCGGAAATAACGATATATATATCTATATCTTTCACATTTCCATAACAACATCTGTATGATCACGAATTCCAACATCGAAATATTCCGAAGACAATTTCGATTCAAATCCACTCCAATGCAATCATTGGAAATTCTGGTTATTTTTAAAACCCTTTTTAAATTCAATTTATTTATTTAAAAATAAATAGAATTATAATTCTAGTTCAGAACTAGTTCATTTCGATAAAAATCTATTTTTATCTTTTCAAATATGGAGTTTTTCATCCCAACTTTTTTCCAAATCATTTCTCATGATTTTACTCAAATTATTACTATTTTTAGTAATTTTATCTAGGCCCGTACAGTCGATTTCCATCAACGGCCATCGAACTGCACTTACAACGACCTTTTTCAAATTTGATTTGGACATAATCCCAAATCCAACCGTTAGATTTCAAATTTCAAATATCCATTAGAAAGCTCTTTTCGATACGAACCCAACGGTTCCGGTTTTAGAAGAATCCGACGGTCGGATCTCCCGTAATGTCCGTTCGAAGTCAATGGTCGAAATTCGCGAATTGCCGCTGCGCGGCGCGTTCTATTCAGGCCATTATATTATATATATAATATATACTTCGTCAATTTCAATTCAAAACGTAGCTTACAAATCGTTTTCAAATTCGTTTTCAAAACGGTTTCAACTTCATATTCAATTTCAAATCAAAATTGAATATTCCAATATAAATTCGTTTTAAATTCATTTCAAATCGATTTTAATTCTATTTCAATTCTATTCGAATTCATTTCAAAATGATTTCAATTCTATTTCAATTCTATTCGAATTCATTTCAAAACGATTTCAATTCTATTCGAATTCGTTTTATATTCAATTTATTTCGAAATCGTTTTATATTCAATTTATTTCGAAATCGTTTTATATTCAATTTATTTCGAAATCGTTTTATATTCAATTCATTCCGAAATCGTTTTATATTCAATTCATTTCGAAATCGTTTTATATTCAATTCATTTCGATTCAAAATCGTTTTCAATTCATTTCAATTCAAAATAGTCGATTTCAAAATTACTTTTCAATATTCATTATAAAATGAATAAAATCGATATAAATATCATTCACGCCAAAATGGCGTCAATCTAATCAACACGGCTTCATATATTCCTTTATTCTATTCAACAAATGAATATTTATTTTTGTCAACACACGACTAATCTCAACGAATGAGTACTGTCCATGTGTGACTATTTTTGTTAAATTATTTCGTTCAACACATGACTAATCTCAACGGATGAGTACAGTCAACACATGAACCTTTATTTTATATTGATAAAGATGTAAAATTTATTATTAAAATATTTCGTTCAACACATGACTAATCTCAACGGAAGAGTACAGTCAACACATGAACCTTTATTTTATATTGTTCTTTATTTTTCTAAATTGGAATGAGGCCCAATCAATCACCATATAAAATTAATTATATGGATTTTCATACAACACATGTATATAATAGCATTGAAAAATAATCAACCATCACCCAAAGTGCACTACACTGTATAAGCATCAAATATAGATATCTAACGCTTATAACAGCCTGTCAATCAATCGATCGACATATTTCATCAATCAGGATGAGTGAACTTCATATTTCATCCCAACACCCGTGTGAGGTTTCAAACAATCAAACACAAATTTTATTCGTGTAGTTGGGCGATGTGTAAAATTTATCGTCCCAATCAATATCAGTCAAATCGGTGTACATAAACAAACCGTCCGGTTTGTAAATGAATATTTATTTATTCACATTCACTATATTCATATTCACGTTAAAAATTATATTTTTAACGATAAAACATTTTATTTTAACATATGAATTTCTATTTAGTTCATTCTTTAAATAAAATGATATTTTTATTTTCTAACTTATTTTAGAAAATTTCGGCGGCATAACGGCACGATACTAGAAACGGGACAATGCCTAGCCTTATCCCCGGTTTAGTGAAGGCCCACGCCATTCACACATCAATCAAATAATCCAACTAATCTATGCAACCAAACAAACAAGTCTATGGTCTGTGGACGATTGTGTCGGGTGCTACTAAACACCGTCTGCATCCTAGTATATATATATATATATAACTTAAAAAATGAAATTGAAAGGTGAGAAATTCTCACAGATAGCTATCCAATACCACGACTCTTCATTTATAGAAACCTTCATCGTTCTCGCCTTTTTATCACCTTCGTTGCCCGTAGCCACTACATATATAAAAATCACACATTTTTATATTTTGATGTCTTTACCATAAAAATCACATTTTTATTTGTTCACTTTCAATTTAAAAATCATATTTTTATAATCGCTTCATACATTTAAAAATCGAATTTTCACTTCGCTATTCAATATATAAAAATCGGATTTTTACTTTGTTATTCAATATATAAAAATCTCGCCTTTACTATTTTTAAAATCTAATCTTTTCTATTTTAAAAATATCGTCTTTTCACTTTTAAAAATATCATCTTTTCACTTTTAAAAATATCGTCTTTTCACTTTTAAAAATATCATCTTTTCACTTTTAAAAATATCGTTTTTTTCACTTTTAAAAATATCATCTTTTCACTTTTAAAAATATCGTTTTTTTTCACTTTTAAAAATATCATCTTTTCACTTTTAAAAATATTGTTTTTTTTTTCACTTTTAAAAATATCATCTTTTCACTTTTAAAAATATCGTTTTTTTTTCACTTTTAAAAATATCATCTTTTCACTTTTAAAAATATCGTTTTTTTTTTCACTTTTAAAAATATCATCTTTTCACTTTTAAAAATATCGATTTTTTTTTCACTTTTAAAAATATCATCTTTTCACTTTTAAAAATATCGATTTCATCACTATAAAAATCACATTTTTATTCTTCTACACATATAAAGATGATATTTTTAATATTCCTACTTATATAAAAATTATATTTTGCCTTATCTAAATATCATATCTTTTAATAAATAAAAATCAAAACCTTTTAAACAAATAAAAATCAGTTTTTATCCTACTAATCATATAGAAGAAAAATGAACAAATTAAATAAAAATAATAGAAACTTACTGTAAATGGCATTCGAAAAGGGAGGGGCTGCGCTCGCGGTCAGGTGGCGGGTCCGGTGGGCTGTGGGGGTCGAATCCAGTTCTAGGTAGAAAGGGGGGCGTCGGATTTGAGGAGCGATGGCGGTAGACTTCAGGTGGTGGCGTGGGAAGGCGAGGCCGGCCGTTGGTGGTAGCTAGTGCGAGAGGAGGAGTCGAGGTCGGAGGCGGTTAGGGCTAGGGTTTGGCCAGGGGCATCGTTCGGTTTTGGGGGAAGAAGAGGGAACGGAGGAGAGAGGGAGGAGGCTGGAGGGAAGGGGGTGCCGGGGTGCTGCGCCACGGCGGCGCGCCAGGCCGGGGGGACCCACGATGGAAGGCGACGGTCTGCTGGAAGGCTCCGTCCTTCGTTTTTTTTTCCAATTTCTGAAAATGAACGGGAAAGGAGGAGGGAAGGAAAGAATATATATTATTTATATATTTATTTTATTTTCAATTTCAAAAAGTAACTTTTTCGTTCGAACACCAAACGAGACCCAACGACTGTCGCCCCTAGCTAATTACCCCCATTCCGAACACAATGGGATATATATCGCAAGCCAATTCAGCTGTTTCGATCAGTTTCTGTCAAAATCAAAATATAAATCCTTTATATTTTGAATTTGAACGCACATTTCAATTTACCGAGGTCACATACTAACTAGAAAAATTCCCGAAAAATATTTTCTAGCTTCGTATTGACGATAGATCCTAACAAAACTAATTTCGTCGAATTCTGAGACCGTTGGAAAAATGGCCATTTTCCAGACGATTAAAATTAACTGAAACTGGTTAAATGCGTTTTTCTTTGCCACGCTCACATATTGATTCGAAAATTATGAAAATTGGAATCTAACATTAATTTGACACTGCGGATCCAACAAAAGTGTTTTCGTCGAAATCCGAGGTCGTTTGCAAAATTCCCATTTTTAGGGGCCTGAATTCCATAGCGACTATTCAGAATTTTCAACTGGACATATCTTTTTATCCCCGCTATGAAATTTTGATTTTTTTGATTCGTTGGAAAAATATCCTCAATTAGATTCCATTATTTTTGGTTTCACTGAAATCCGGATTGTTTTGCACCCGGTACATTCAATTGAAGTTAGAAATCGAATTATCGAACTACCGCGCCATTTTCAATTCTATTTATAATTATATATAAATATTTATATTCTAACGACGGTGCATATAAATATATACGTCGAATTCAATTCAAAACATTTTTCTCGTCGACATTATTTAAAATAATCTATTTTAAATGTTCAAAATTCGCTAAAATTGCCAAAATAAAAATTTTAAACTGGCTCGGATTTTCGGGTTGTTACATTCTCGCTTCGCGGTTTGGTGGAGAACGGGAGACTCTTACCCCTACATGTCCCTGTAGTGGGTAGGTTAGGCAGTGGCCGGGAGACTCGAGAGGGTCGCCGTAAAACAAGGGACTGGGGGGACCAGTGTGAGCCACGGTGGGTTTTACCTGCAGAAATGGAGGATGAAGGGATGGTTGCAAAGCCTACCGGATTTCGCGTTTTCGTCACACGTGGTATCAGAGCTTTGGTTTACAAAGCTCAGAGAACAGGACACACTAGAACCATACGAAAGAATTCATCAGATATTGGATTAGTAATATCCAATGAGAACGACTCATTAGAGATGGGATCAGTAATATCCTAGAACGAGTGTGAAGAGTAAATTTTTAAAATAAAAATGAAAACCCAATTTGTTTTGAAATTTAAATCCATTATTTGTATTTGATTATTTATTTTATATTGATTTGGACAGTCCAGTATATAAAGATTTTGCGTATGCGCCTAGCTAGCGTCTATTCGAAGTTTTAATATACTGGATAGATATAGAATCACACTCTAGTCGCCCGGAGATGATTCTGATGATTGTAGCTACATCATCAGAATTAGTGTTCGAGTGTCGAAGGAGTGATATTTATATATTTCCTATTGACTGGTGTGAGAACCAAAATTAGATAGGGCCTGTTGTTGTGATTTGGCATCAAAAATGTGATTTTTGACTATATAACAAAATTATGCGTTTGAAATGCTAATCAACTAATTGATTGATGGTTGTGTTGTTTGATTATTGTTGGATTAATTAAAATTTGAACCATTTAGTCAAATTGTACCAAAAAGTGAGTTGTGTTGAAAATTAGTCGCATTTGCTTGCATATACATGTACTTACATTGAACAGGTCATAGCAAGGAGGCTAGAGCAGAGAATAAAATTTGTTTGCCCGACAAATAGGTACATGTTTATCATAATTTATTGTTTTGTTTGGGTGATGATGATTTTATGAGCCGATTGGCTTTTTCTTTTTCTTTTTGAGATCAGAGGGCCTATATGGCAATTTCGGGATTTTCCCGTGCTCCCGGTGCAGGGGAGGTTATGGCGAAATTTTTCGAAAATTTAGGGTGTTAGCCAAATTTTTGAAAATTTTGAAAAGTTCTTAGAAACTGAAAAGTTGAAGAACTTAAGCTGTAATGGAAACACTGGAAGTTGAGTTGATATGTGAAACAACTTTCGGCTTCGTTCCTTTTCGGGGACGAAAAGTTTTAAGTGGGGGAGATTTTAATAACCCGGAAATCTGGGCCAATTTAAAATTTTTATTTTGGCAATTTTAGCGAATTTTGTTCATTTAAAATGGATTATTTTAAATAATATCGACGAGAAATTTATTTTGAATGGAATTCGAACGTATATATTATATAGATCGTCGTTAGAATATAAATAATTATATATAATTATAAAAGGAATTGAAAATGGTGCGATAGTTCGATAATTCGATTTCAAACTTCAATTGAATGTACCGGGTGCAAAATAAACCGGATTTTAGTGAAACCAAAAATAATAGGATCTATTTGATAATATCTTTCCAACGAATCCGAAAAATCAAAATTTCATAGCGGGAATCAAAAGATATGTCCAGTTGAAAATCCTGAATAGTCGCTATGGAATTTAGGCCCTTAAAAATGGGAATTTTGCAAACGACCTCGGATTTCGACGAAACCACTTTTGTTGGATCCGCGATGTCAAATTATTGTTAGGTTTTAAATTTCATAATTTTTCGAATCAATGTGTGAGCGTGGCAAAGGAAAACGTGTTTGACCAGTTTCAGTTGATTTTAATCGACTGGAAAATGGCCATTTTTCCAACGGTCTCAGAATTCGACGAAACTAGTTTTGTTAGGACCGTATCGTCAATACAAAGCTAGAAAATATTTTTCTGTAATTTTTCGAGTTAGTATTTGACCCCAGTAAATTGAAATGCGCGTTCAAATTCAATATATAGAGTTATATGTTGATTTTGACGAAAACTGATCGAAATGATCGAATCAGCTTACGTTACATATCCCATTGTGATCGGAATGGGGGTAATTAGCTATGGACGACAGGCGGTGGGTTTGATTTCGAGTTGAAAATAAAAAGTTGCTTTTAGGGAATTTAAAATTCAAAATAAATTAAATAAATATATAATAAACCAACCCCACCCTTCTTTCTCTCTCCCCGACTTTCTTTCTGAGAAAAAAATAAGAATCAAAGCCCTAGCTCAGCCGCCGCCTGCGTCGCCCCCACTCCTTGCCGCGCCGCCGTTCGCCGAAGCCCCCCTCCCGTCGTCGCCCCCCCTCTCGCGCTCCCCTCTCTCCTCCTTCTTCCCGCTTCTAAATCGCGAAGCACCACCCTAAAACTGACGCAATCCCCCACCTTTGACCAACTGCGGGTCCGCCGCCGACCTGAGAGGCACCCCCGCGCCTCAGACCCCCTGCTGCGCCCCTCCTCCTTCTTCCCCTTCGCCTCCATCCTCCCTCCTCCCTCCTCACTCGAGTAAACCCTTCCCAAAACAGCACCACCGGCCAAAGCAGCAAGCCCCGACCACCAGCAGGTCTGATGCCCCTCTGACCGCCACCCAGTGCCCTCCTCCGACCACCAACAGCTGCAGTGAGTTTTCCTTTATTGATTGTTTAATTTTCTTTTTTTCAGTTTTATAGAAATTATATAAGAAATGATTTTTGTCGGGTGAAGAAGATAATAAAAACATGATTTTTAGCATAGGTGAAGTATAAAAATATAATCTTTTATATAGGTAAGATAGTAAAAATACAATCTTTATATTTGAAAAGTTGAAATCTTTATATTTGAAAAGTTGAAATCTTTATATTTGAAAAGGCAAAGTCTTTATATAGGGAATAGCGAGATAAAAATATAATCTTTACTATATGAACAGTGATGTAAAAATAGAATTTTTATCTATATTGTAGCGATATAAAAATATGATTTTTATACATTGAATAGCGAAGTAAAATTTTGATTTTTATATATTGAATAACGAAAAAAAATTCGATTTTTATATATTGAACAGCGAAGTAAAAATTCGATTTTTATATATTGAATAGCGAAGTAAAAATTCGATTTTTATACATTGAATAGCGAAGTAAAAATTCGATTTTTACATATGTAGAGAATACGGGCAAAGAAAGTGACAAGAGGCAAGAACGGCGAAGATTTCTACATAAGAAGAGTCATGGCGTTGGATTAGCTAATCTGTGAGAACTTCTCACCTTTAACTTTCTTTTCTAGTTAATAATATATACTAGGATGCAGACGGTGTTTAGTAGCACCCGACACCCGTCGTCCACAGACCATGGACGACTTGTATGCTTGATTGTTTGATTTTGATGTGTAGTGATTGTGTGATGTGATGTGAAATGAAATAAAATATTTATATGGTTGAAAATATTTTATAGTTAAAAATAGAATTTTTAACGTGTATATGAAATGAAATAAAAATAAACAAATCGGACGATTTGTTTGTATACACACATTTGACTGATATTGATTGGGTCGACAAATTTTACACATCGCCCAACTGCACAAATAAAATCTGTGTTTGATGGTTTGAAAACCCCACACGGGTATTGGGATGATATTTGACGTACACTAATCCCGATTGTTTAGTTGTATGTCAATCGATTGATTGACAGACTGTTATAAGCGTTGAATATTTATATTTGATGCTTATACAGTGTAGAATGCACTTTGGATGATGGTTGATTGTTCATCGTTGTTATGGTATACATGTGTTGTAGAAAATCCATATAATCAACATTAAATGGTAATTGATTGGGCCTCATTCCATATTTGAAATAGACATATTTGAAATAGAAATATTTGAAATAGAAATATTTGAAAATAGAAATATATGAAGCTGTGTTGATTAAATTGACGCCATTTTGACGTGAACGATATTTATATCGATTTTATTCATTTTAAAATGAATATCGAAAGTGATTTCAAAATCTGATATTTTGAAAGGAATTGAAATTCGAATTAAATTGAATTGAAATGAAATTCGAATTAAACTGAATAGAATTGAAATTCGAATTAGATTGAAATCGTTTTGAATTGAATTTAAAACGTATTGAAATTGACCAGAAATGAATTCGAATTGAAATTGAATTGAACTGAAAACGAATGGAAGTTGAATTAGAAATCAATTTGAATTGAAATCAATTTGAAATGAATTTAAATCGAATTTATAAGGAATATTGAAAAGTGATTTCAAAATCGAATATTTTAAATTGAAATTCGAACCGAATTGAAACGAATTAGAATTCGAATTGAAATTGAATAAAATTGAATTTGAAAAGAAAACGAATTCGAATTGAAATAAATAGAAATGAATTCGAATTGAAATTGAATTGAAAATGAATGGAAGTTGAATTTAAATCAATTTGAAATGAATTTAAATGAATTTAAATTCGAATTGAAATAGAACGCGCCGCACCGCGGCAGTTCGCGAATTTCGACCATTGACTTCGAATGGATATTGCGGGAGATCCGACCGTCGGATTCTCCTATAACCGGAACCATTGGGTTCGTATCAGAAAGAGCTTTCTAATGAATATTAGAAATTTGAAGTCTAATGGTTGGATTTGGAATTATGTCCAAATCAAATTTGAAAAAGGTCGTTGTAAGTGCAGTTCGATGGCCGTTGATGGAAATCGACTGTACGGGCCTTGATAAAATTATTAAAAATAGTAATAATTTGTGTAAAATCATAAGAAATGATTTGGGAAGAATTGGGATGAAAAAATCCATATTTGAAAAGATAAAAATAGATTTTTATCGAAATGAACTAGTTTTGAACTAGAATAGTAATTTATTTATTTTTAAAAATAAATAAAGTGAGTTTGAAATGGTTTTGAAAATAACCAGAATTTCCAATAATTGCATTAGAATAGATTTGAATCGAAATTGTCTTCGGAATATTTCGATGTTGGATTTCGTGATTACACAGATGTTGTTATGGAAATTTGAAAGATATCTATATACATATCGTTATTTCCAATACGATATTTGTTGGTCGTAGAATTTGATATTGAATATAAGCCGATATATTTTCTATTCAGAGCCTTGTATTTAATATCAAATGTGATTTGGGTTTGTCGTGAATGGTGTCTTTATTAACACTATTCTTGAACCCAGTTGAGAAAATATTAAATCTTTTTATTTAGATTTAATGAAGTGTACCAATTAAATAATATTTAATTGGAATTGAATTGGTATTGATTTTTGGGTTTATCGTGAACAGTGTTTTAAATAACACTAGTTCTTTAACCCGATAATTAATGGAATGTGATTTTGGGTTTATCGTGAACCGTGTTTCAAATGACACTGATTCTTTAACCCAGTCAAAGATTAAAACTAAGTGGAGTTTTAATGAATCTTTAATTAGATTGAAAAGGTCGAGAATGGAGTATCACCAGTTTTGCTCCAGGCGATAGTTAAATCTTTAATTAGATTTGAGCGTGAAATGGTAATTGAATTTACCGATAACACCGTGGTGTTAGATATGAAGTATAACCAGTTTTACTTCATGGGATGAATAGGTTGGAATTGGGAAATTAAAACAAATTATTACTTTGGTAAGGTTCATTAATCCCGACCAGTTTGAATTGATATCCAAAGAAGATTAAAGAATAAATTTACAGAATTTATCTTTGACAAAATTAATGGGAACCTTTCCCAAAATATTATAATATTTGAATAAAAAGAATATTCTAAAGTGGAATGAGGCGTATGTTGTGTTTGTGTAAAACTTTTATAATATATACGCGAGTTATTCAGAAAGACCGGGTTTATCCCATTCTGAATAACTGATTCGACGTGGTGTCGAAGATGAAGACGGTGGTTGAAGATCGGAGGTCTTCACGTCGTTTGGGTGATTACTGATGATCTTGATTGGGTTGTACACCCAAGAGGAGGGAATCAGTTGGTGATCGTCCAGACGTATTTGGAGATCGATGGATATGCGGGGTACTAGGTGCCTCCGGTTTCGTTTAGACCCAGAACGAACTCGTAAATGGACTGTGTGTCTGACATTGGATTTTAGTCTGTGTGATTGATTTCTATTAAATATACATCTGTTTGGCGGCAGATAATTCATTCTCTTGCTTAACGCCCTTCTCTGAGACGTACGAGCTCAGGGGTTATATATTGATGGATATCAATCGCATGGAGTGAATTGCCTGTGTGGCATGCCTAAGTGGCAATTGATCAAGGCTTCTGTTGAAAAGCAAAGTCTTGTGGATGATGATCAAAGCAAGGCCTGTGTGGCATAGCTTTGTGTAAAGTTGATTCGCGAGCCTCACACCCCGGTTGTGAACTAAAAACGGGAGAAGGATCCAAGGAGGGCATGCGTTTCTTTCTAGCTAGGGTGGTGTCAGTGACCGACCAGCCCTGACATTTATATTATTTTCACCTGTGTGGTTGTTGCTGTTGCGAGGCGCCTCGGATATATCGGACGATCCGGGACCGATGGAGTCATTGGACTCATTGACACCCCAAAGGGTGGGGAAACGTAGTGTTCAGGAATTTTAATCCACATCGGTGGACCGGCCCTGTGGCTCCTAAGGGTCACTCGAGCTCTGATCCTGAGACACGGGATAGAGCGTCTCGAATCGGTTGAGGACTATCTTTTGCCTCGGTTCACAGACGAAAATCCAATTTTCAAATACGTGACATTTGCGGTTTTAATTGTAGAACTAGTATGGCGACATGATATATGGTACCCATGCCGTCTAGGATTGATACATTTATATTTGAAGTTGTTTTTGACACTATACACTTATTATAGTATCAAATGATTTGTTTTAAACGTATCAAGCACTTGGCTATTATAAGGGAAAACCCTATCCTCTGGTTTGTGTTGCATTGTGTGATGGGACCTGGGTCTTATAATAGCTTCATTTTTCTCTATTTAGCATTGCGCTGTTGTTTTATGCACTGGTATTCTTGGGAGGAAACCCGTTCCGTGTCATACGGCGTGGTCCCTTGAATTACCTAACTTTAAAATAAAGTTTTATAACTGTTTTAGTTCTCACACCAGTCCCATGACTAACCTGGAGTTTATTGTTTTAACCTAAACTCTGGGTACCCTTATTTGGACACGAGCAGCTAGTAGTTTTGGTTTTGCAGATTTTTATTCACAGGATCCTGGTTTACATTTGGAATGATATCCGGAAAGCTTTGTATCCGTATATCTCTTCTAGTTGTGTATTGTATTATTTTCCGTTGCGATGTATTTAAATATAATTTAAATCTCTGATATTTCTGTGTAATATTCATTTATACTCTGTATATTCTTGTATTCTGATGGAATTGTTGTAATATACAATGAAATGTCCTTCCGTCTGCGTTCTATTTTGTGGCTTGTTCTCGAACTATCTGCGCATTCCTTCATGGGGAAGTTACGGGTTTTGTCACGCAGCCACCCTCTTCCCTTCGAAAACCCTCCAGAAACCCCCCCCCCCAACTCGAGGAAAACCGCCGCCAGACCCCCTAGCTCCGCCTCCGACCAACAGCTCCACCCCCGATCTCCCCAGACGTCAGGCGCCGCCCTACCCGCCACCAACAGTCGCGGTGGACCCTCCTCCCTTCAAGATTCAACCTTTTTTTCAAGAAAAATGTGACCTTTTCTATGTGTAATAAATTTATAAACTTTGTAAAGTAACCGTAAATGATTTTTAAATATAAAGCGGAGATAATAAAAATTTGATTTTAATATAGTGTAGAGATTAAAAATATGATTTTATATAATGTAGAGTAATAAAGATGTGATTTTTATAGCGATGAACTTCTAGTATAAAGGTCGAATTTTTTATATAGAGAATAGCGTGATAAAAATATAATCTTTATTATATGAACACCGTCATAAAAATAGAATTTTTATCTATATAGTTGTGGTGTAAAAATAGAATTTTTATCTATATAGTGGCGATGTAAAAATAAGATTTTTATCTATATAGTAGCAGTGTAAAAATGTGATTTTTATATATGTAGTGAATACGGACAATGAAATTGACAAAAGGCGAGCACGGTGAAGATTTCCTACATATGAAGAGTCGTGGCGTTTGGTTTAGCTTTCGGTGAGAACTCCTCACTTTTATTTTAATTTCTAGTTGAAATATATACTAGGATGCAGACGGTGCTTAGTAGCACCCGACACCCGTCGTCCACAGACCATGGATGACTTGTTTGTTTGGTTGCTATGTTGTGAAATTTGATTGTGATGTGGAATGAAATAAAATATTTTGTAGTGGAAAATATTTTATAGTTAAAAATATAATTTTTAAAGTGTATATAAAATAAATATTTATAAACAAATCGGACGATTTGTTTATATACACTGATTTGACTGATATTGATTGGGACGATAAATTTTACACATCGCCCAACTGCACAAATAAAATATGTGTTTGTTGATTTGAAACCCCACACGAGTATTGGGATGATATTTGACGTACACTACTCCCGATTGTCTAGTTGTATGTCAATCGATGGATTGACAGACTGTGTAAGCGTTAATTATTTATATTTAATGCTTAGGCAGTTGTGTGGTGCACTCTGGATGATGGTTGATGATTTATCGTTGCTGTTATATACATGTGTTGTAGGGAATCCATATAATTAACGTTATATGGTAATTGATTGGGCCTCATTCCAATTTAGAAAATAAATTCATGTGTTGAATAGAAAATAAATTCATGTGTTGAATTGAAAACATTCATGTGTTGAATAAAAGCCGTGTTGATTAGATTGATGCCATTTTGACGTGAACGATATTTATATCGATTTTATTCATTTTATAATGAATATCGAAAGTGATTTCAAAATCTGATATTTTGAATAGAACTGAAATTCGAATTAAATTGAATAGAATTGAAATTCGAATTAAATTGAATAGAATTGAAATTCGAATTAAATTGAATAGAATTGAAATTCGAATTAAATTGAAATGAATTGTAATTCGAATTAAATTGAAATGAATTGAAATTCGAATTAAACTGAATAAAATTGGAATTCGAATTAAACTGAAATGAATTGAAATTCGAATTAAACCGAATAGAATTGGAATTCGAATTAAACTGAATAGAATTGAAATTCGAATTAAATTGAAATGAATTGAAATTTGAGTTAAACTGAATAGAATTGAAATTTGAATTAAATTGAAATGAATTGAAATTCGAATTAAACTGAAATGAATTGAAATTCGAATTAAATTGAAAAGAATTGAAATTCGAATTAGATTGAAATAGAATTGAAATCGTTTTGAATTGAATTTAAAATGTATTGGAATTGAACTGAAATCGATTTGAATTGAAACCAATTTGGATTGAAATTGATGTGAATTGAAACCGATTTGAATTGAAACCGATTTGAATTGAAACCGGTTTGAATTGAATCAAGTTGAAATGAATTTAAAATGAATTTATATTGGAAAGATTCAATTTTGATTTGGATTTGAGATGGAAGTTGAAATCGTTTTGAAAATGAATTTAAAACAATTTATAAAATATGTTTTAAAAGGAAATCGACGAAATATATATAATATATATTATATATAGAATGGCCTGAATAGAACGCGCCACGTCGCCGCAGTTCGCGAATTTCGACCATTGACTTCGAATGGATATTGCAGAAGATCCGACCATCGGATTCTCCTAAAACTGGAACCGTTGGGTTCGTTTCGAAAAGTGCTTTCCAATGAATATTAGAGATTTGAAATCTAATAGTTGGATTTGGAATTATGTCCAAATCAAATTTGGAAATGGTCGCTGTAAGTGCAGTTCGATGGCCGTTGATGGAAATCGACTGTACGAGCCTTGATAAAATTATTAAAAATAGTAATAATTTGTGTAAAATCATAAGAAATGATTTGGAAAGAATTGGGATGAAAAATTCCATATTTGAAAAGATAAAAGTAGATTTTTATCGAAATGAACTAGTTTTGAACAAGAATAATAATTTATTTATTTTTAAAATAAACAAAATGGATTTGAAATGGTTTTGAAAATAACCAAAATTTCCAATAATTGAATTGGAATGGATTTGAATCGAAATTGTCTTTGGAATATTTCGATATTGGATTTCGTGATGAAAAAGATATTGTTATGGGAATTTGAAAGATATATTTATATCGTTATTTCCAATATGATATTTGTTGGTCGTAGAATTTGATATTGAATATAAGCCGATATATTTTCTATTCAGAGCCTTGTATTTAATATCAAATGTGATTTTGGGCTGTCGTGAACGGCATCTTCCATAACACTGTTCTTAGACCCAACTGAGTCAAGAAAATCAGAAACTAACTGGAGATTAGTTAACTTGAATGGTTTCTTGGGTATTGATTTGATGTTGGTTTCAGCCTTCGGAGTTAATACTTAGGGAATTGCTCACTTGCTATTTTACGGTTAAAGGTTGATAGAATGAAATGTGATTTTGGATTTACCATGAACCGTGTTTTAAATGACATTGATTCTTTAACCCAGCTAAAGACAGGAAGACTAAAACCAAGTGGAGTTTTAATGAATCTTTAATTAGATTGAAAAGATCGAGATTGGAGTATCACCAGTTTTGCTCCAGGCGATAGTTAAATCTTTAATTAGATTTGAACGTGAAATGGAAATTGAATTTATCGATAACATCGTGGTGTTAGATATGAAGTATTACCAGTTTTACTTCATGGGATGAATAGGTTGGGATTGGGAAATAAAATAAATAATTACTTCGGTGTGGTTCGCAAATCCCGACTAGTTTGAAGTGATATTCAAAGGAAGATTAAAGAATAAATTTAAAAGAATTTATCTTTGATAAAATTAATGGGAACCTATCCCTAAGAATGTGAAATTTAGAAACTAACTGAAGATTAGTTAAGATGAATGGTTTCCTGGGTATTGATCTGATGTTGGTTTCGGCCTTCTGGGTTAATATTTGGGGGGTTGTTCTCTTACTAATTTACGGTTAGTGACTGATGAATTGGAATGAGGCGTATGTTGTGTTTGTGTAACACTTGTTTATTATATACGCGAGTTATTCAGAAAGACCGGGTTTATCCCATTCTGAATAACTGATTCGACGTGGTTTCGAAGAAGAAGATGGTGGTTGAAGACCGGAGGTCTTCACGTCGTTTGGGTGATTACTGATGATCTTGATTGGGCCGTACACCCAAGAAGAGGGAATCAGTTAGTGGTCGTCCAGACGTACTTGGAGATCGATGGATATGCGAGGTACTAGGTGCCTCCGGTTTCGTTCAGACCCAGAACGAACTTGTAAATGGACTGTGTGTCTGACATTGGATTTTATTCTGTGTGATTGATTTATATTAAATATATATCTGTTTGGCGGCGGAGAATTTATTCTCTTGCTTAACGCCCTTCTCTGAGACGTACGAGCTCCGGGGTTATATATTGATGAATATCAAACGCATGAAGTGAATTGCCTGTGTGGCATGCCTAAGTGGCAATTGATCAGGGCTTCTGTTGAAAAGCAAAGCCTTGTGGTTGATGATCAAAGCATGGCCTGTGTGGCATAGCTTTGTGTAGCGTTGAGTCGCGGTCCTCACACCCCGGTTGGGAACCAGAAACGGGAGAAGGACCTCATGGAGGACATGTGTTTCTTTCTAGCTAGAAGTGGCGTCAGTGGTTTTACACACCCTGACGAGTTTGACTTATGTGGTTGTTGTTGTTGCGAGGCGCCTCGGATATGTCGGTGACTATGTGAAGCCGATGGAGTCATTTGTTGGCTCATTGACGCCCCAAAGGGCGGGGAAACACAGTGTTCAAGCATTTTAATCTACATCGGTGGACCGGCCCTGTCGCTCCAAGGGTCACTCGAGCTCTGATTCTGAGACACGGGCTAGAGCGTCTCGAATCGGTAGAGGACTATCTTTTGCCTCGGTTCACAGATGGAAATCCAACTTCCAATACGTGACTTTGCGGTTTTATTTGTAGAGCCTAGTATGGCGACATAGCAGGATGGGGCGCTTATGCCGTCTATGATTGATACTTATGATTTGAAGTTGTTTATACACTATGCACTTATAATAGTATCAAATGATTTGTTTTAAACGTATCAAGCATTCTTGGCTATTATAAGGTAAAAACCATATCCTCCGGCTTGCGTTGCATTGTGTGATGGGACCTGGGTCTTATAATAGCTTCATTGTTCTTTATTTAGCATTGCGCTGTTGTTTTATGCACTGGTATTCTTAGGAGGAAACCCATTTCGTGTTATACGCCGTGATCCCTTGATTTACCGAACTTTAAAATAAAGATTAATAACTGTTTTAGTTCTCACACCAATCACATGACTGACCTGGAGTTTATTGTTTTAACCTAAACTCTAGGTGCCCATATTTTGACATGGGCAGCTAGTAGTTTTGGTTTTGCAGATTTATATTCACAGGATCCTGATTTACAGCTGGAACGATACTCGGAAAGCTCTGTATCCGTGTATTACTTCTAGTTGTGTTTTGTATTATTTTCCGCTGCAATGTAATTTATTATAATCTCTGATATTTATCGAATGTATAAAATTCATTTATACTCTGTATATTCTTGTATTCTGATGGAATTGTTGTAATAAACAATGAAATGTTCTTCTGTCTGCGTTCTATTGAGTGTTGTTCTCGAAGTATCCGGGCTTTCCTTACCGGGGAAGTTACGGGTCATTACACCAACTATAAGAAAGGAAATTGAATATAATGGATAAAAAAAGAGGGTCGATGGCTTAAATATCTATATTTAAATTAGTTGTATTGAAATTACACACAAATATGAAAATTTGAAGTATACATTGGTATAACTCTAACAATCTCTCCTTTTCGATGATGAATTTTTTTTAAGGGGGGAAGAATGTAACGTCCCAGAAATTTCAACAACTAGAATATGGAATTAAAGATTTAACTATGAACAATTAATTTTTATATTGATACTGGGGTTAGAAATTAAAAAACAAATATACGGTTTTGAGTATGAATTGAACTCAATATTTAATTCAAAATGGTTAGTTGGGAATCAAATATTTATTGTTGAATATTTGAATTGAATTTGGTTGGATATTTGAATTGGATTTGAATTTTAACTGAGAAATATAAATGGTTGAATTTAAAAATAAATGTTAAATAAATGGGAGATTTTATTTGTTGAAATATATGGAAAATTGGTTTGGATATGTGTATATGTTTTAACGTCATACATTTATACCTAAGTTCGCACCGACTTGACTTGCATCCATGTATGGATAGCACATGATGCCTATTGCCTGCTGTTTTGAATCGCTTCACTGGCCTATTTGTTGTGGCCATTAACTTGTGCACATTTGTGCTATGTTGATGATGTTGTTGTGTCCTAGTGCCTTGATTCTCGGGCCAAATTTTGCACAAAATAACTTTATTTAGTTATACCTGAAATCTGAAGTATTGTTTGAGTTACGTCTGAAATATTTATATATCTTATTATAAGGGAAGGAAATAAAATATTTACATCTAGAAAAAAACACAGAGAATATATGCTAGAGTTCTTAGTAAGTGGTTGGTTTTTTGATTCCATTATAATGATGACAGTGATAGTTAAAATGTTTTTCTGCAAAGTGTTAAGCCCTGTAATATAAATCGGTGCTCATTTATCTGAACATGTTCATACTATTACTGTTATGTACTAATTACTGTTGATAAACATATCTTGTTGCATATGTTCGCCCATATTCATATGTACACATATGTGAAGATGGGAATTCATGTACCTTGTCTTCTTTATGTTTTTTCACCCTTACTTTCCTGATACCAATAAATGTATACCCTGCCTTACTACACGGTTTGAGTTTTTCTACTAGGCCACTCGAATGTAGCCACATCGTATCCTTAGCTTATTGACCTATCTTGTTAATGTTGAGCATGAGTTTGTGCAGCAATGCATGCCCCATACAGACTATCTGTATTGGTCTGCATTTAGCCTATGAAACGTTTTTTTTTTCATTTTGCTTGCACCTTTTTGATATTTCCATGTTCATTTAAATTTGGAACTATACATCTATATCTGGAATATATGTATCACCTGAAAATATAGGATTTGTTGCCTTTTTCAAAATTTTGTTACCTAGGCCGGTCATACCGTTCGAATTCAGGTTGCCTTATGACGGGTCTCTCTTGTTGCCGTTAGGCATAAGCTCTACACAGCCTTTGAGTGCTCCGATCTCTAGTATGCATGGCAGATTGTACTACTTGGCTATGAATTTTACTTGTTGATTTCGTACCCCCTCCTTCCTTAACATTGATATATATATATATATATACACATACTTACATACATATATACACACACACTAGATAAAAAACATATTCTTCGACTTTCCATTTTAATGGCGGATCCCGCCCATATTTCAAATTCTTGATTTAATTTTCCACGATCCGAACCTTCTTCTTCATTTAATCCTCCTCTTCTTCAACATCTGGAAATCCATCATCAAATTCTACTTTTGCAAATAATCGAAATCAAAGCACTGTTTCATCAAATAGGTGGAGATTGAATTTTGTTAAACCTTCATCATATTATGTTACGATTCCGATTTTTTTTATAACGAATCTGAATCCACTTGGTCGAATACAATTGCATTGATTTCGATCTACTTTAGATTATCAACGGTCAAACTAAAAGAATATGTTAAGAGGGTGTGGAAACCCTCTAGTAATTTCAATTTTATATCACTTCTTCTTATAATTTTACTATTCTGTTTGAGAATCAGCTTGACTTCTCTCGAATTATCGAAAGTTCAACCTATTTTTATTTTGGCTGATTGCTGATGGTTGAAGCATGACATCCTGGATTTGATTATAACAATATTCAAAGCAATATTTTTCAGATTTGGATCACAATACACAATTTGCCTATGGAATTGTGGACTAAGGAAGCTATCCAAATGGTTTCAAGTTTTATTGCATAGCCTCTTAATAGATGAAAATACAAATGCTAAAAGGTTTACAAAATATGCAAGAGTTTTAATATCAATTGATACACTAACAAAGCTAAAAACATCAATTCCTACTCTATTAACGCAATGGACAGAGGATTGTTATCAGTGTAGAATATAAATTTATGCCTTCTAAATGCGACAAATGTCAGTTGTTTAGTCATGAAGAAGATATTCATGAAGTATTAAAGGAACCTAGATAGAATTATTTTGAGAATCCTTCTACTTCTTTAAATCAAAATGATGACATTAATGATCCAGTTCTGATAGTTCCAAATGTATTTGAGTAGAGTGCTTTTACTACTGTGGATAATCTCTCCTTTCTGAACATTAACCTTCCAGCTGATATCCTACCATACGATTTGCAACAGGTTGCTGATGTAATTAAAGAGAATGAAAAGCAAACTATCACTGAAAAGGGTAAACAAGTGATGCCTCTGTTTTTATTGACAAAAATCCAAGCTATTTGCAATGTAAAGATAATATGATATTTCATATTTCTTCTAATGCTCCTTCTAAAATATCTATTAGGAGCTTAAATTCGATTAAATGACGATTCTAGCTTGGAGTGTTAGGGGTATGAACACTCTTTCTCATATGAAAGAAGTGTTCACACTCCTAACACATACTAAATTGTTGGTTAAGCGGAAAATAAATTATCATCAGTAAACCTTGCTCTATTCATATCTATGTTTCCTAGCAGTTAGAATTACAAAACAAATAATTTTGTTTTCTTCAAATGGTCATATACTTTTGATTTGGGATAAAATGTATGGGATTTGGTGAGTGTGGCATCTTCTTTTCAGCACATAACATTTATAGCAACGAATAAAGGGGGGTTTTCTATGGTTCTTTCTATGATATATGCAAGCAATTCTTTCCATGATAGACAAATTTTATGGAAGAATGACTCTTCTATAGTTGATGGCTCT
Source organism: Allium sativum (assembly GCA_030737875.1). Classification (NCBI taxonomy): domain Eukaryota; kingdom Viridiplantae; phylum Streptophyta; class Magnoliopsida; order Asparagales; family Amaryllidaceae; genus Allium; species Allium sativum. The sequence continues at coordinate 375,322,977 of CM060913.1, forward strand.
TGGATTCTTATGGGTGATTTTAACAATGTTCTTTCTCCTAACGATAAATGTGGGGGTTTACCAGTACCATATCAACAGTCAAGAGTATTTCAGAATTTCATTTTACAAATTGATTTAGATTTAACTGAAATCAAACCATTGGGCTTCCAATTTACTTGGCGTCGAAAAAGGATTGTAACCCATATGAATAAAGTATTGGTAAACTATTGTTGTTTACAACATTTTTAAAGTATGAAAGCTTTATCTCTCTCCCAACATTCAAGTGATCACAATCCTATTTTATTAGACCTTATTCCAACTCAAAGTCTAAGGGGTTTCCATTTAGATATAAGAGTGAGTGGCCTAACATTTCTAGTTATAATGATGCCATTTCAAAGAGTTTGAACTATGTTACTTGGGGTTGTCAAAGTTACCGATTACGTCAAAATTTTCAAAGTGTTAAAGCTGAATTAAAATATTGGAATGAAGTGAGGGATAGAAACAATGCAAACCTGATTAATGATGAATAATTACTTTCCAATCTGGAACTTGTTGTTGATCAAAATACAGATGACTTTTTGATATATGATAATTTTCTGCAAGCCAAAAAGAGTATCAAAAGCTACAAAAAATTTATTTTGAAAGATTTAAACAACAAGCAAAAGTGAATTGGTTGCAGCAGGGGGAAACAAATTCAAAGTTTTTCTATGCTCGTATGTCCAACCGTAGATTCTTCAATCATATTAGATCTTTAATTAATCATAGTGGCAATCTTATTTTTGAACCAGAAGAAATTGAATCAGAGGCACTCAATTATTTCTCAGATTTATTTAATGGTAGTACATCTTCTCACTTTCCCAACTTTCAACCAGTCTCTACTATAAATGAACATGAACAAAATAATCTTCTGAAAGAAGTGTCTCTTAATGAAGTCCAGGATGCTTTATTCTCTATAAAGGATGACACCAATCCAGGTCTAGATGGATTAAATTCGAAATTTATGAAAGTTCATTGGGAAATTTTAAAGAGTGATCTACTTGCTGCCATTTCTTATATTTTTCATTCAGGTAAACTGCCAAAGTCAATTAATCACACATTTATAAGTTTGATTCCAAAAAATGATAGGCCTGCAGCAATTGCTCATTACAAACCCATTTCTTGCTGCAATGTTTATTATAAAAAATTTGCGTAATAGGCTGAAACATTTTCTGCCCTTTCTAATTTCTGAGAATCAAAGTGCCTTCATTAAAAATAGATATATTGGTGATATTATACTGTTGGCTCATGAGCTTTTAAGAGATTTCAAGAAAAAGGGTATGCCTAAAGTCTGTATTAAGGTGGACTTACAAAAGGACTATGATCGAGTTAGTAGAGAATTTATTTGTCATATTATGTTTCAAATGAAGTTCCTTTTGCATTTTATAAATTTAATATATGAATGTATGTCTATGGCTACATTTTCTATATTAATTCAAGGGATTCCAAAGGGTTTTATTTCTTCTACTAGAGGAATTCGTTAAGGGATCCTCTTTCTCCATATGTCTTTGCTATTGCAATGCAATACTTTTCTTTTTTAATGGATGAAGCCACTATTCCAAAGCCTTTCAACCCAATAGCTCTATTCAACCTATTATCTCTCACTTATTATATGCAGATGATTTGATGATCTTTGGAAAATCAACCATTCAAAACGCAAACACTTTAAAGTCTGTGTTGCATAATCTTAATGTACTTGCATGATTGAATGTTAATGCAACTAAAACTAAAGTATTTTTTAGTGCTTCAGTTTGCAATTCTAATGACATTATGATATTCTTGGTTTTGATCAAGGTCAATTACCTATAAAGTATTTCGGAGTTCCTCTCTCTTCCAATTACTTACATTATGTAGAATTCAATTCACTTATTCGAAGAGTTCAAATCAAGATTCAAGGATGGGAAACAAACTACTATCTTTAGCTGGTAGGGCAGAATTAATTAATGGCATTCTAACTCCTATCAATCTGTATTGGTTATTCATTTACTAATTACCTGAATTTATTTTGGACAAGCTATAATCATTATGTACTGATATTTTTTGGGGTGGTTTAGCTCACAAAGTAGCATGAAATTTTGTATGTAAATCCAAAAGTGAAGTGGAATTGGTCTGAAAAAAATTCTGATCTTAAAAAAGCTGCTTCCATTAAGCTGTTGTGGAAATTTCTAGCTGAAAATTCACTATGGAGCTAATCGACTTGTAAAAGATATTGTAAAGATAAGCACTTATGGTCATTAGCTATTGATAAGAATTCTTCATATACATGGAAACCTTTGCTCAGACTTAGCACAAATTCAAAGCAACTTTTTAATATAAGTATTGTTAAAGGAGATGAAACTTACTTTTGGTATGATCCATGGATAAACTGCCAATGCTTGGTCGATTTACTTGGCTATGACATAATGTATATGCAATGTCAAGTTGATCAGAAAGTAAATTCCATCTTTGTAAATGATACACTGGATCCAAATCTTCATCCTGCAATAGGAGAGCATATTAATGAAATACGTTCAGTAGAAATTTACCCAAATAGAAGTCATGATACTTATGAATGGGGGAATGGTGGTAGTTTCTCGTTTCACAAAGCTTGAGATTCAGTTCGAAGTCACGATTAAATGGATACAGCTTTTGAAGTGGTGTGGCGTAAAAAAGAATAGTAAGAAAATGGCTTTTATTTCTTACTTGGAAATTACGGGTAGATTAAATACTAAAGATAGAATTTTTCATTTTGGAAATGTGAAAAATATCTTATGTCCTCTATGTGAAGCTCAACCTGAATCTATTAATCATATATTATTTGAATGTGACTATTCATCATTTATTTGGATATCTCCAAGGCAGAAGTTATCCCTTCCTCTGACCATTCAATCCAACATCAAAGAAGAAGCGAGAACTATTCATTCTGTATTTAAATCTCATGGCCAAGTACGTAATGTAGCTTGCTGGGCATTCTCAACAACAATTTATCTTATATGGAAAGAAAGGAATCAGAGAATTTTCCAAAATAAGAGAACTCTTGCAACTACTAAACTTGCTCAGATCGAGAGATAAGTGATGTACCTTGTTAGAAATAATGGGAGCAGAACAGTGAGAAGCCTGATGAATTCTTCATTAGTTGACCATTGAGGGATCGATTTATTAGATACTGGTTAAAGGGAGAAGACGCAGCAGTTTTTTTGGGTGATTATTTGAATAAGTGCGCCTTGAATTGGGCCGAGCAGTGGGAAATGTTTCTTTTTATTTTCGTTTGGATTTATGTTGTATTGATTTCATGTTATATGGTTTGACTTTTATAATGATGTATACCAAATTTATATGTGCTATTTTTCCCTGTAAGGCACCCATTTAGGTTAGGGGGATTACATGGTTTTAGCGAGGCATATAAAGGAGGTTTTATATTGATATTAGCCATAAAGAGTACCGAATTTTTAAATATATATATATACACACACTACTGAGTTATCATGCCTATGTAGCCTAGTTTTGCCATTTGTTACCTTTATTTGCTATGGCCATAGCCATTCCTATTTTGAATGAATTTGGCACCTACGTGTTATATGTATGCTTTTATTTTGGGCTTACTCTCACTCGCCATGACAACCGTGACCACCTTATGCATTTGATTTTGGATAAGTAAATTTATGCATGTGAAATGCTATATGAGGGAATTTCCGTGCTATATATACACACATGCACATGCTGCGTAATCACTCTGTTCCTATCACCATTATTTTGGATAGTTCCTCATGGGTTTGTTTAATCAAAATTTAATAATTGTTTGGATTTACTAATTATATATTAGCAATCATTCGAAGTTGACTTGCTTGAAATAAGTTTAATCCTGACACGAGTGTTTTGTGTTTTTGCATGGAATGCTCGGGTCAGACCCGAGCGTTACAGACTAGAGATTACAACTTAGAATTAGAATATTGGCGAAGCAAGGGATTCTGAAGTCGTGCGCTCCCTGAAGATTTAAAAAATAAATATTTTTCTTGTATTCAAATTATATTTTAAATTCCGCTATATAGAAAAATCTTGTATCAAAATAATGATTAATATAAAGAAGTTTTAGTTCGCTGTTCAATATTGCGTTATCTATTTATTCTTTGTTTTCTGTGTTGATTCGGTTTTAAAACTCTGTAAGTTAAATAATGATCCGTTAGTTTGAGCGTTTTAAGTTGGTTTAATTACCGATTTGAAGCAGTCAAAAAGGCGGGACGTTACAAGAATACTGCTGCACAAGAATTTAAACATTCAAACAGTATTCTATTTAAATATAATATTTTATTTCTACATTTGAATAGTACAAATTTATAACTTCACTATTTGTACATCTCACTATAATACAATACATCAAATTTATAATTACATATGTTCCTTACTACAACTCTTAGTCACTCAGTTTACATATACAGACTCATATTCATTTACTGACTCCAGTTACATACTCTCTCATATACAGACTCACTGACTCACACTCTATCTCAGTCTTGTCTTCTGTCAGCTTCACAGTCAGTCCAATCACCAGCATACCTATCACAGTAACACACACAGTTAACAGGAACAAAAATAATTTTAAATTCCAGTAGATATAATTTTATTTTAAAATTTATTTGCCTTTGAATTTTGGTGTGTTTCTCATCATATTTCATGACTTAATCTGATATGCATATTCATCCATCTGTGTCTAGACTGCTTGTGATATTCATTGTGATTCACTATAAATACCATAAGGTAGACAGTGTCTCTAGTGCTCTCACACACAAATATATATGTAACAAACCAAAAAATTCGATGCTCGAATTTTCGACACAAATACATCCCGTGTCCAAACTCAAGTACCGACAATCCAGAACGTTAAGGAAAGAAGTTAGGGGGTGAGATAAGAAAGAAAGAAATATTAGATTATAAGAAATAAGATGAAGAAACACATCAGAATAAGAGTCTCACATCGCAGCGGAATAAATATAATATAGAAATAAATTTTATTGAAAGCTTGAAAAATACTTACAATCCTCAGAGTACATCAACACATCCGGACAGTTATAATAATCTGTCCTCTTATACAATACACGGCAGAATAAATACTAATACGTCTGAACTCTTCCAGAACGTCTTCTGAACTTCGTAGTGTCCAATAACCTGAACCTGTACAACACGGTCTTACCCGAGCATTACAAATACCGGGTCAGTCTGGTGAACCAGAGTGAGAAAAAACTCGCACAGTTTAAGGGGAATCATCCAACTTGATTTTAGAGTTCAAAATCTTTTCGAAAGAAAAGGATGATTGTAAGACCAAATCCACACATAAATACGGACGGTTTTTACCTTATGATAACCCAAAACATTTTTGAAAACAATATTCTTATGATATTATAATAATGTCTAAATACATATAACTATCCATCTAGCAGAATGCTTGCATCTCACGCTCCACATATATAGTATACAAACAAAACCGTAGGCTCTTATTGGAGATTGGATTCCGACGATGAAAAAGTATGGAACCACCTACCGATAATGTATCTCCAGAGGTGAATACACTGGGTTCAACAAGAACGTCTTACAACCTGGCCCACATGTGAAAACCCGTAACTTCCCCGGTGAGGAAAGCGCGGATAGTTCGAGAACAAGCCACAAAAGAACGCAGACGGGGGAACATTTCATTGTTAATTACAACAATTCCATCAGAATACAAGAATATACATAGTATGAATAAATAATATACATCACAAATTATCAGAGATTACAATAAATTACATAGAAGCGGAAAATAATACAATACACAACTAGAAGAGATATACGGATACAAAGCTTTCCGAATATCATTCCAGCTGTAAACCAGGATCCTGTGAATATAAATCTGCAAAACCAAAACTACTAGCTGCCCATGTCAAAATAAGGGCACCCAGAGTTTAGGTTAAAACAATAAACTCCAGGTCAGTCATGGGACTGGTGTGAGAACTAAAACAGTTGTAAATCTTTATTTTAAAGTTAGGTAAATCAAGGGACCACGCCGTATAACACGGAACGGGTTTCCTCCCAAGAATACCAGTGCATAAAACAACAGCGCAATGCTAAATAAAGAAAAATGAAGCTATTATAAGACCCAGGTCCCATCACACAATGCAACGCAAGCCGGAGGATAGGGTTTTTACCTTATAATAGCCAAGAATGCTTAATACGTTTAAAACAAATCATTTGATACTATTATAAGTGCATATTGTATAAAATATCTTCAAATCATAAGTATCAATCATAGACGGCATAAGCGCCCCATCCAACTATGTCGCCATACTAGGATCTACAAATAAAACCGAAATACACGTATTGGAAATTGGATTTCCATCATGGTGGCTCCTGATTCGAAAGATCGATCGCGTAATGCAATTCCCCACGGCTTACGTCCCAACAAGAGAAAACACTGTATGCACATCCGCACTTTTGGGACCAGAGTATCACCGTGGCTTACGTCCCAGCAAGAGAAAACACCGCTTACTCTATATATCCCTGAGCACTAAGCTCATCTCGGTCGACCGAATCCACGACACCACTAAGGTGCCCATCCACTAAAAAGCATACTGATCAAACCATAAGTTTACCACCATACCGAGGTGTGAGGCTCGCGAATCAACGCTATACACAAAGCCATGCTATTTCAAAGCTGCGCTTTGATCATCATCCACCAAATTTTGCTTTTCAACAAAAGTCTGGATTACTGCATCTCAGCATGCCACACTATCAATCCATATCGTACCACTGATTTCTGCCAATATATAACCTCTGAGCTCGTATGTCTCAGAGAAGGGCGTTAAGCAAGAGAATAAATTCCCCACCGCCAAACAGATATATATTTAGCAGAGATCAACGAATACAATATAAAGGAATACAATGTCAGACACACCATCCATTTACAAGTCCGTTCTAGGTCTGAACGAAACCGGAGGCACTTTCCTCGCATATCCGTCGATCTCCAAGTACGTCTGGACGACCACCAATTGATTCCCTCATCTTAGGTGTACAACCCAATCAAGATCATCAGTAATCACCCAAACGATGTGAAGACTTTCGGTCTTCGACCACCGTCATCATCTTCGACTTATCGTCGAATCGGTTATTCAGAATGGGTATAAACCCGACCTTTCCGAACAACCCGCGTATATAGTAAACAAATGTTACACAATCACAACATACGCCTCATTCCAATTCATCAGTCACTAACCGTAAATTAGCAAGAGAACAATTCCCCAAATATTAACCCCGAAGGCCGAAACCAACATCAGATTAATACCCAGGAAACCATCCTTCTTAGCTAACCTACAGTTAGTTTCTAAATTTCACGTTCTTAGGGAAAGGTTCCCATTAATGTTATCAAAGATAAATTCTTTAAAATTTATTCTTTAATCTTCCTTTGGATATCATTTCAAACCAAATTATGGTTTTCCAAACTAGTCGGGATTAGCAAACCACACCGAAGTAATTATTTATTTTATTTCCCAATCCCAACCTATTCATCCCATGAAGCAAAACTGGTAATACTCCATATCTAATACCACGGTGTTATCGGTAAAATTAATTACCATTCCACGTCCAAATCTAATTAAAGATTTAACTTTCGCTTTGGAGCAAAACTGGTGATACTCCATTCTCGATCTTTTCAATCTAATTAAAGATTCATTAAAACTCCACTTAGTTTTAATCTTTAACTGGGTTAAAGAATCAGTGTCATTTAAAACACAGTTCACTATAAACCCAAAATCACATTACATTTCAATCAGACCCTAACCATAAATTAGCAAGTGAGCAATTCCCTAAGTATTAACCCCGAAGCCCGAAACCAACATCAGATCAATACCCAGGAAACCATTCAACTTAACTAATCTCCAGTTAGTTTCTGATTTTCTTAACTCCTTTGGGTCTAAGAACAGTATTATTGAAGATACCGTTCACGACAACCCTAAATCACATTCCATTAATTATCGGGTTAAAGAACAAGTGTTATTTAAAACACTGTTCACGGTAAACCCAAAAATCAATATCAATTCAATTCCAATTAAATATTATTTAATTGGTACACTTTATTAAATCTAAATAAAAGATTTAATCTTTTCCTCAACTGGGCTTAAGAACAGTGTTAATGAAGACACCATTCAAGACAAACCCAAATCACATTTGATATTAAATACAAGGCTCTGAATAGAAAATATATCGACTTATATTCAATATCAAATTCTATGACCAACAAATATCGTATTGGAAATAACGATATAAATATATCTTTCAAATTTCCCATAACAATACCTGTATAATCACAAAATCCCACATCGAAATATTCCGAAGACAATTTCGATTCAAATCCATTTCCAATCTATATATTGGAAATCCTGGTTATTTTCAAAACCATTTCAAATCCACTTTATTTATTTTAAAAATAAATAGAATTATAATTCTAGTTCAAAACTAGTTCATTTCGATAAGAATCTATTTTTATTCTTTCAGATATGGAGTTTTTCATCCCAATTCTTCCCAAATCATTTCTAATGATTTTACGCAAATTATTACTATTTTTAATAATTTTATCAAGGCCCGTACAGTCGATTTCCATCAACGGCCATCGAACTGCACTTACAGCGACCTTTTCCAAATTTGATTTGGACATTATTCCAGATCCAACCGTTAGATTTCAAATTTCTAATATTTGTTAGAAAGCTCTTTTCAATACGAACCCAACGGTTCCGGTTTTAGGAGAATCCGACGGTCGGATCTCCCGCAATGTCCGTTCGAAGTCAATGGTCGAAATTCACGAACAGCCGCGGTGCGGCGCGTTCTTTTCAGACCATTATATATATAATATATATATATATATTATATATTTCGTCGATTTCCTTTTTAAAACGAATTTTATAAATCATTTAAAATTTGTTTCAAAAACAATTTCCACCTTTATTTCAAATTTAAATCAAAATTGAATTTTCCCTTATAAATTCTTTTTACATTCACTTCTATTTGATTTCAATTCAAATCGGTTTCAATTCTATTTCAGTTCGTTTTCAATTGAATTCAATTCAATTCAGATTTGTTTTCTATTCGATTCAATTCAAATTCGTTTTCAATTCAACTTGAATTCGTCTTCTATTCAATTCAAATTCGTTTTCTATTCAATTCAATTCAAATTCGTTTTCTATTCAATTCAATTCAAATTCGTTTTCTATTCAATTCAATTCAAATTCGTTTTCTATTCAATTCAAATTCGTTTTCTATTAAATTCAATTCAAATTCGTTTTCTATTCAATTCAAATTTGTTTTCTATTCAATTCAATTCAAATTTATTTTCTATTCAATTCAATTCAAATTCGTTTTTCTATTCAATTCAATTCGAATTCGTTTTCTATTCAATTCAATTCGAATTCGTTTTTTATTCAATTCAATTCGAATTCGTTTTCTATTCAATTCAATTCAAATTCGTTTTCTATTCAATTCAATTCAAATTCGTTTTCTATTCAATTCAATTCGAATTCGTTTTCTATTCAATTCAATTCGAATTCGTTTTCTATTCAATTCAATTCGAATTCGTTTTCTATTCAATTCAATTCGAATTCGTTTTCTATTCAATTCAATTCGAATTTGTTTTCTATTAAATTCAATTCAAATTCAGTTTGAATTTCAATTCTTTTCAAAATTTTAGATTTTGAAATCACTTTCGATATTCATTATAAAATGAATAAAATCGATATAAATATTGTTCACGTCAAAATGGCGTCAATCTAATCAACACGGCGTCATATATTTCTATTTTCAAATATTCTATTTCAAATATTTCTTTTTCAAATATTTCTATTCAAATATTTCTATTCAAATATTTCTATTTCAAATATTTCTATTTCAAATATTTCTATTTTCAAATATTTCTATTTTAGATATTGAAGGAAGCCCAATCAATTACCATATAATGTTAATTATATGGATTTTCTACAACACATGTATACAATAACAACGATGAATAATCAACCATCATCCAAAGTGCACTCTACACTGTATAAGCATCGAATATAAATATTTAACGCTTATAACAGTCTGTCAATCAATCGATCGACATACAACTAAACAATCGGGATTAGTGTACGTCAACTATCATCCCAATACCCGTGTGGGGTTTCAAACAATCAAACACAGATTTTATTTGTGCAGTTGGGCGATGTGTAAAATTTATCGTCCCAATCAATATCAGTCAAAGGTGTGTATATAAACAAATCGTTCGATTTGTTTATATTAATTTATTTCATTTCATATACACGTTAAAAATTCTATTTTTAACTATAAAATATTTTCCACTATAAAATATTTTATTTCGTTTCACATCACATCACACAATCAACTACACATCAAAATCAAACAAACAAGCATACAAGCCGTCCATGGTCTGTGGACGACGGGTGTCGGGTGCTACTAAACACCGTCTGCATCCTAGTATATATTTTTAACTAGAAAACAAAATTAAAAGGTGAGAAGTTCTCACCGAGGGTTCCACTCCGCCGTTCTTTATTTCTGAATGGTCTGGACTTTGTTTTGATTAACGTCGGTTCCATCGCCATTTATTTCACTCTGTTCATAATAAAAATCACATTTTTACTATTCATTTTTATATATTAAAATCATATTTTTACACAACGATCTTTATAAATAAAAATCATATTTTTATTTATGTTTACACTACAAAAAATCTTGTTTTAATTTCAAAACCATGTATATCTTTTCTTTCAAAATTTCATATTTTCATGTTGATGTTTACAAAGATCATCCGTTTTTGTTTTTCAAAAATCAAATCTTTTCTTACATTAAAATTCCAATATTTCTATCGCCATTCATATATATAAAAACAAGCCTTCCTATATATATATATATATATATATATATATATATATATATATATATATAAAATCAAACTTTTTCTTGAATAAAAATCTAAACTTTCTTAGCGTAGAAATCTAAACCTTATCTTAAAGAAAATTATATTTTCATATCAAAGAAAATTTATATTTTCATATCATAAAGATCTCATCTTTATGACAAATAAAAATATTATCTTTTTACAACGTTTTCCCTTATAAAAATTACATCTTTTTGATTTATAAAAATCATACTTTCTATTTTAAAACTTCAATCTTTCACATGAATAAAATTCCAATTCTTATTTAGTTATAATATATTAAAATCCAATCCTTTCTCTAATTTAAAAATAAGAATTTTATAAAATAAAACTTAAATAAAATCAGAAAAAGAAACTATGTTTGTTTGTGTTTTTTTCCTAACTAAAAGAGAGAAAGAAAAGAAAAAAAATGAAAAAGAATAAAACAAAATAATAAACTCACAGCGTTTCTTTTAGAGGGAGGGGGATGTTTGCGTCACTGGAGGGGGAGGGGCTGGTGGTGGTCGCGGGGCCGATGGTGGCGTCTTCAGGCGATGGGCGGTGGGCTATGGCGAACTGGGGGTTTTCAAATCGATTTGGGGGTATGGGGCGTTGGGGGTTCGGGGCGGTTTCGATGGGAGAGGAAGGGGAGAGAGAGGCGGAGCTCGGGGAGGTGGGGCGGCGCTCCGGTTGGGCGACGGTCAACGGAGGTGGAGGCGATGGGTAGAGGGGCGCCATTTTTTATTATTTTGGGATCGATGTTTCTGATAGGAGAATAGTAAAGAGAGGGGGGGCTTAAGTGAAAAGATATATATATATATATAATATAATAATTTTATTTAATTCTCCCTTATAGTTGACTTTTAATTCGAATCCCAAATCAAGCCCAACGACTGTCGCCCCTCGCTAATTACCCCCATTCCGAACACAATGGGATATGTATCATAGGCTGATTCGATCGTTTCGATCGGTTTCCGTCAAAATCAACATATAACTCTATATATTGAATTTGAACGCACATTTCAATTTACTGGGGTCACATACGGACTCTAAAAATTCCAGAAAAGTATTTTCTGGCTTCATATCGATGATACGGTCCTAACAAAACTAGTTTCGTCGAATTTTGAGACCGTTTGAAAAATGGTCATTTTCCAGTCGATTAAAATCAACTGAAACTGGTCAAACACGTTTTCTTTTGCCACGCTCACATATTGATTCGAAAAATTATGAAAATTGGAATCTAGCAATAACTTGACATCACGGATCCAACAAAAGTGGTTTCGTCGAAATCCGAGGTCGTTTGCAAAATGGCTATTTTTAAGGGCCAGAATTCCATAGCGACTATTCTGAAAATTCATTTGGCCATATCTTTTGATTCCCGCTATGAAATTTCAATTTTTCGGATTCGTTGGAAAGATATTCTCAAATAGATTCTAATATTTTTGGTTTCGCTAAATTCCGGTTTATTTTGCACCCGGTACATTCATTTGAAGTTTGAAATCGAATTATCGAACTACCGCGCCATTTTCAATTCCTTTTATAATTTAAAATAATTATTTATTTTCTAATGACGATCTATATAATATATACGTTCGAATTCTATTCAAAATAAATTTTTCGTCGATATTATTTAAAATAATCTATTTTAAATATTCAAAATTCATTAAAATCGCCAGTTTAAAAATTTTAAACCGGCCCAGATTTCCGGGTTATTACACCACACATGACCGACCACACATTTCTCTTGAGTGTATCGAATATATTTCCACCTCATGGCTGTGCAGCTACCGTTTCCCGAGAGATACAAAAATGAAAAGAAGTAACAAATATGAATACTCTCTAGATGGTGACAATACACCCTAATGGTGTGACCCACATAGCCATGCTATCTGCCCGATTTTTGTCATTTCCCGGTTGTGAGGCTTGAGGTTATAATCGTCTTTTGAACATTTGGCCACCATTCGCTTTGAAGTCCACACCATCAGATCCGTCCATACATGTTGTGCTGGGATTGGACAAACCGAAGGTACCCTCCTACCACATCCTAGGAATCACCCTATAGATTGGTAGCGAGTGGTCCTTGCAATTCGTAGACTCCGACCACGACAGAATCACAGTTTATCTCTGGTTGCAAGTCAGAGAATTTTAGTAATTCTTCCTCTTATGAAGATCCACGGTCTTCAGTGCTCCGATTCGATCATCATCTTGATATTTTCAATATTCACGTATTTATTGGTTGGAATGATTTTGGAATATAAATTCGATCCCGGTCTTTCCGTACCAATAACCGTATGGGTCATAATTTGATAGTCGGTTATTTGACTATCAAAATAAACAATCATTCAATCATAAAATAAAACGAGTTCCCTGTTTTAGTACTTAGCATCACTTGGCCCTTTTTCATATTTCCATTTGTTTGTCAAAACCTTTATATTTCCAATATTTGATACTAACCCCTTTTTATTTCTTATTTCAAAAATTCTATTATACTTAAGATCATCTTATTTGATTTATACCATTTTAGACTTTATTATAAAATATCATTCATTGACATTCTAATTTTACTTCTCTCGACCACACTCGTTTCTAAACTACTATTATTCTTGGATAAACAAGAAGTCGTTAAAGTTGGGGTATTTTATTTACCTCTCAGACCTTGAATAACAACATTCTTATCTTCAGAATAAATAGAAGTTTATCAACGAAATCTTATTTCACTGGTATTCCGCATATTCCATTTACCATTTGATTTAAAACATAGTTTTAATATCATACTTCCTTTTGGAAATCCCATTTCAATCTTAACGCGTTTACTTAATTTTATGTAAATAATTATTAACCTCCTTTATGAACTTGACAGTCTTTGAAACATTTTATACTCATCTTAATTCTATTATAATTAGAATTCCTTTATAAACTTCTGATAAGTTTATTTCAGACCCATTTGGCTATATTTCGATTAAACCTCATTTCCTATTAAATATCGCGAATTAAATTGTATCTTAATAAATTACTTGCCTCACCATTTAAATTTCAACTTGATTTCCATTTTGATTCCCATACCCTCATCAGTCCCTAATCGTAAATCAGTAAAAAAAAAATGATTCTCTAAATATCAACCCCGAAGGCCGAAACCAACACAGATCAATATTCTGAAAATCATTTATCTCAACTGATCTCTAGTTTGGTTTTGATTCTTTAATTTCATATCTTGGGTTTTTATTCCATTCATGAACCATTATAACAACTTGTTCCAATCATATCTTTAATACAAACTTGGGTTTTATATCAACTCCGTTCAACTTGGATTTATAAAATCCGATTAAAAAGAATTCCAATAAGAATTAAATTTAAACTTCAATTTAACCTAACTTGAATATATTTCGCTTAAAAATATCATTTAATTATAAATAAACCTTATATTTTCACAATCCTCCATTTACACATTTTAAATCCTAAAATTTCCACTTCAATTATTAGTAATCAACTTTCAACATTTTATAAACAATAGAATGGTTTACTTTATCATTAACTATGCCCATTAAATTAATAGCTAATTTAATTTCGGTTAACTCGGTTGACTGAATCAACTCTACCATGATTAATTTGTTAACCAATCCCAATTTGTCTTCCTTATTAAATTAATTAAAAATATAATTAATTTAAATGAATCCCATTTCCTCTGATTATTTTTAAATAAATAATAACCGCCTTCAATATAATTCCATTTATTTTAATTTAATAACATAAGAATTTCCATTATAAAAGCATTCAATAATTACCCCAAAAATTAAATAATAAATAATAACATTTATTTTCTTTTTTATAAACTTCCTTTCGTAATAATAGATTTTTCTCGGTCATAAATAAATTTTATAACTTCTTTTTTATCAATTCTCCTGGCGAAAATCAATTCTTATAAAAACAGTCTATATTTGGGGCCATCTGCTTTTAATTTCTCAACCAATATTACCCATTGGTTACTAACAGACAAATGCTGAATTTCGATTCAACAAATCAAATAATCCAATCATATTTGTCAATCAGTTCACATAGTGATGATATGGGAATAAACCATAAGTTTGACGATAGCATGAATAATCAATTCAACCGATCGACTAACAATTCAAGCATTCAGTTAAATAATAAACGTTTATATCATTATAAACATAACCAACAAGGTAAGTTACGTCCATTGGAAATAATCGTTAAAAATAACGATTTGTTTTGGTTAAATTAGACGAACGTTTACTTTAAATCGGTTATAAAACATATCAGCATATATCCAAAACGATCAACAATTCAATCAACAACTAGCAATTATAGCATACAAACAATAAACCCAACTTATAATAAATGTAAGTGGGATAACTGAGTGAGTTGAACTCACCTTGGGTTGATTCGTCGTCAGAACAGTTTGTTCTAGTTAAATTAAAATAGTGTTTAATTTAACTGGATATAGTTGCTTTCAACTCCATCCGATCCAGCTTCATAATGTTACGCCAGTCGATACTGTTCCAGCGTCGTTTGGCTTGCTTCATTCTGTTAACATATCAGAGTGTTACCCAATTTATATGTGTTGGTATAAATTAAAACTAATAAAACCTTAATTCGGTTTTAATTAATTAACTAATGTACATCTGTTATTACTTGATCACCTGAATTACCCACTTATTTAAATCGTTAATGTTTGATATGGGTTAGGCACATTAACCAAGGAATATATGGTTCGTTGTTAACCAACATCTGGTCGTACATACTACATAGTAGGTGTTAGACCAAAAAATGGTCCTAACACCCAATTGATAATGTTTTGTAGAGAATAATGAGGAATCGTGAACGAAAAGCAAGAAAAATCAATCAACACACGGAATTTATAGTGGTTCGGCGTTAACAAGCCTACATCCACTTCATAGCTTCTCAATTCATTCAGAAATTACAAATACAATGAGCATTGACGCTCAAGCACTCAATTACAATGAATAATACTCTCCGAATTCATTGATTTTATTAAAGAGGATGAAGGTTCTTCGTTGGTAGCCATGGCTGAAATAAATAGAGCTTCCTTCAGGCCCAAAAAGTCCCCTTCTATGATGTGTTGTATGTGTATTTATAGGTAGAAATTCGGTTAGGGTTGAGTGGCCACGTGGCAGCTTCAGAGTAAATCTCGGAAGTAGTGGAGAACATGGGGAAGTGGTTACCAGGTCGTGCTTTGCCAAGTGGAGTCTGATCCGCAATTGTAGGAGTCGGTTATGCCAAGAGAAGAGGTCAAACTCCGTGTGCAGAAACAGGTTCAGTCGGTTCGGATCGGATCCGAACCGAACCGGTTGTTCGAGCAGATTGCCAGCACGCACTTCTGTGCAGAATACTTCAGGAGGTTCGGGTAGAGGGTACTCCGATCCGATCCGGAGAGGGGGATCCGATCCGATCCGAAAGGAGGGATCCGATCCGATCTGGAGAGGGGGATCCGATCCGATCCGAAAGGAGGGATCCGATCCGATCCGAATGGGGGATCCGATCCGGTTACATTTGCATGTATAATTCAAATTTTCCATCTTTCTATCACTCCATCCAAGTGATCGCCAATCAATGTAAGTACATACTCAAGTCCCTGGCTTTGGGTAGCCTGGTCACAAAGCAGGCTAACAGTAGGTAATACACAAATAGCTGACAAAAATATTTTAATATTCTTTCTACCTGATGTTATATAAATTTGGAAACGTCCATATTATAAAAACAATGACCATTCATACCTATAATAAGTTTACGTTAAACATGTATTTGTATACAAATGGTGACGTGCATAATGGGATCTGGCATGTTATAATCACAATTAGTCTTTTTACATGGGTTTAGGCACATTTAAATCCTTAGTTGTTAGGTTATATAATTGGGCACGGATAACAACTTCCACATATACCTGCTGTTGCTCGAGAATGCTCCTTCCACTTTTGCTTTCTTCATTCTGTTGCATTTTCTTTCATTCGTTCCAGTCAACATTCGAGCCTTCCCACTTAATTTTCCTCCACCAAAATGGAAACATCGAAAACTTGTTGTTACTCCCTTTTTTTTATATAAATCATAAGGCCTGAAGCCCATTATTTTCTCAGCCCAAAATCATACCTTCATCCAATGCCTACCCTTCCCATTCGCATACCCCTTCTCCATGCATGCGCCCATGCCTCTCACCGCAACACAGTAACGAGAGCATCCCACTTCCGTGTTTTCCAATTCAAAAACAAAGAAAGCTACAGACTTTCATTCCCATTTGCCACTACTCCTTCCATTAACAGGCAGCCGCAAGAAATGTTTCCTATGCAAACATACATGAGCTTTTCATGCACATACCGTACCTCTTTCTCCCCAATCTCCTTCCTGTATCTTTTAAAACACTTCAGCCCACCTTCATCTTCATCACTACGCTGTCCCGCCTCCCACCGTCCATCTGAGAGCCTTCCGCCACCACCGTACCCATGTCAGACCTCGTCAGCCTCCAGGCGAGAGCATCAAACCACGTCAGACCTCGTCCGCCTTGCTGCATTTTCTTTTTTCACTTGCCTTCGAATGGCAGCAAAAGACGATTTTACGAAATGAAGCAAAACGACATTTGGTTTGGATTTTTATTTTTATTATTTTTGTTTATTTTTCTTTTTTTTTACTTGAAGAGAGGGTGCGTTTTTCTTCAGTGAGTGATGGGGAAGTGAGAATGGAGGTAGGTCTTTATAGGAAGAACATAACGTGGGAGTCAAGTTGTTATAGAGTAGGTTTCAGAAATCAATAGAATAGCCGTGCTTGAGTGGGGGAGATTTCAGGGAAGAACATGATTTGCACGGCTTTGAAATGGATTGGAACGCAAGGAGTTGCTAGTTTGGGACGTAAGTATCCTACAGTGAAAATTAAAATAGCTGGCGGGCAAGGCAAAGTGTTGTGGGACGCAAGAAAATTCTGGCGCAAGGAAAGAAAATAAAGAAAGGTTGGGACGCAAGAAATGTTTATATTTGAGACCCAAAAAGAACACGTTTGGATACATGGAAGTAACATTAGTCAATAGGAAGGTTTTTAATTAATTTAGATATAATAATTATTATATCCATTACCGCGCGGTCGACGTTCAATTTCATATGACCATCAACAAACTCCAAAAATAACGAAACTAAACATATTGTTATGACGAGTAATGCCCCACGATCCTAAAAATATAATAATATCAGTAGGTTAACTTATATTGTGAAACCCCAAAATGCTGATATAGGGTGCAAAATACTCCAAATAAAAAGTTGCATATTTTTCCCAATTAAAAATTACAGTAAAATTCTAAAAATTAAATTATAGCTACGTCTCAAAGGTCTCGTCCAAATTCGAAATCAATTTTTAATTATATTAAATTATCGTTATGGTTTATAATCGATTCCACAACGATTTTCTGAAAATTTAAATTGGACGTATCTAACAATATAATATGAAATCTCCATTTTTCTCTTTCATCAGAAAAATATAATCATATAGATTCGAGCATTTCTTGTTACACTGAAATCCGATTTATATCGGATCCTGTATGTTCAATTGAAGTTCAAGATTCAATATTACGAATTGCAGCGTTGTTTCGAGCTCGTTTTTAATTACATTATAAATTATGTATATTCGAACTTCATTTTAGACAAATAAATTTGACAAAAATATATTATATTTCCAATATAATATATATATAACACATTTAAATACTCCAATTTAAATGGTCGAAAATCTAGGACGTTACAATATATATATATATATATATATATATATATATATATATATATATATATATATATATAGGGGCAGGTTCAATGGCACCCCAAATAGTGAGCACCCCTTTAGCCTACCACTTTTCCACCACACATTTCCTCCCTCTCTCCATCCACTCATTCTCTCACCTCCCACTCACTTTCTTTAATATAAATGAGAGGAGGAAATTAGGGGGCATTTGGAGTGCTCCTTGATCCTATCCCATATATATATATATATATATATATATATATATATATTGCGCATACACAATACATGTATACACATACATGCGTATGTATATACACATATAATTTTGTGCTAGGAAAATATGATCAAATATCAGTTAGTAGGCATGAACCAAGAAATTCGGTGCAAATGCAGAAAAAACACATATATACATACACATTTGTGCATATATATATATATATATATATATATATATATATATATGTAAATACATAGACGCAATAATAGTTAAATCTACGAGATGGAAGAGTATAAATGGTGTATTACCTTTTAAAATTTTGAAGAAGTCTATTTATGTCCTATGGATGGAAAGGAACAATAGGGTGTTTAGTGAAGTTGCTACTCCTAAACTTGTACTGGTCCATTCTATTACAAGTAGTATAAGTTGATTTTATTATTGTATTTTGTACTGGTTATTGTTCATTAATAAGATATGGTAGGGGCCATTCAACCCTGCTTGCTATGCAAGCAAAAAAAACAATGGTTTAGCATTACAATGGTCAAAACTCAACACCAAAAACAATGCACAAGAACAACAAACCATCAAAACAGCACATGTGTAAGGGTCCACACATGCAACTTTTCGAATACAAGAGGTGCACGAGTTCATGTTCCACACAGAGTCAAAAAAACTCAAGGCAATTTCAAAGATACTCATCAAGCTTCAAATACGTGAAAGCTCGAGGCAGATGCAAAATGACACAAACCAGAACATTCAAGTGCAGTCACAAGTGCAAACATTTCAGGTTTGACCCTTGTACAAAGCCAAGCCAAGATAGTGGCATGATGTATGGATGAATCACTATCTGAAGCAATTCATATACAAAGTCAAAAAAGAATTATATAAATGGACCAGTGTTCAAGCTCATCTCAAAATGCACAAGACATGTGTCAATATACAAAAATAGTTAGCATGAAAATGCCATGCATGTCAAAGTAGGAGCAATCTCATGGAAAGCCAGGAAAGCACTAGCAATTCAACAAATGGCACATGTATACAAGCCCAAATCGAAATGAAACAGTAAATGATCAAAGCCATGACATGAATGACACAAGTCAAATGCAAACTAAAGCACAAACATGGAAGATATAAGAATATGGAAACAGGAATAACCTAGACTTGTGCATGCACAAAAATGGAGCATTGCAGCATGCATGCAAGGAAATGGCACAACCCCAAGCAAAGAAAATGACAAGTCAGCAAGCACAAGCAGCATTAAGGACAAAGAAGTGCACAAGGCAAATAAACATGTGCAGCGGTTCAAGCACATGTCGAGCCACATTGACACAAAGGCAAGAATGCACATGCTAAGAAATGAAGGCAACAGTGTTGATATGTATATACATACACAGTTGTGTGTGTATATATATACATACACACATACATACATATATATATGTATGTGTGTGTGTATGTGTGTAATGGACATGCTGAAATGATCATGACAACCTACAACATAGAACTCAAGTGCCAAATCTATGCTTGAACTGTTTTAGGAAATTTACTATGTGCTACAAATTGATGGGTACAAGAATTTACAAGTGGCACAAACAAGTGCAGAAATATATAAATTTGAAATACAAAACTTGTCCAAAAACAATAAGCAAACAATTTTTAGCAAGTTCCATTTTTTCCCCATAAATTGACTTGTTGATTATAGGGTAACTAAATTTCTAGAAAATCTTATTGAAATCAATTATCTGTTTCCAGAAATACACAAAACATCTTTAGGGAAATAATTCGTTCGAATATTTCCAAGAATGAACAGGGGATCCATGACATTTAAATCATTTGAATGATTTAATTCACATGTTCAAAATCAAGTGGGGACTCAGGACAACACATCGAGTATTCAATTAACAAATCACGCAAGAGTAAAAATCACTCACCAACCAAACCAAGACAACTCAAGGATATCAAAGAATGGATTAAGGGTTTCTATAACCCTATATTAACACCTATACATCATTGGCAGAGTGTGTATTGAAAACCAATCAACCAAAATCAAGAGAAAAAAGAAAAATCAATTTAGATTACTCACAGAAGTTTTCGATCACAAGCACCCCAAATCGAACGACAAGAAGCAACAATCACCAAAGTATCAGAGAACAAATTTCATCAAGATCAAGGCATCACGATTTGGAAGAGACAAAATCTTTAATTTTATTTGAGTGGGCCGACATTTTTCTTCAAGGGATAAAAGAAATAAGTGGTTGGCCATTTCGTTTAGAAAAAGAGAGTTTTTTATTGTATTGTTTTATTTATTTATTTTGTAATCATCCATTGTTTTTGTAGTTTTTTTGTAAAACTAGGGTTTAGTTATAGGATTTATAGCTAGGGTTTACGAGTTACTGGTTTCTAATTCGGGAAAATCTGATCTTGGCTACAAAAGATCAGTGCAGGGTTTGAGCACAGGATTAGAACAGTTGGGAGCGGGTATCGCGAGTTTACAGGGATTTTGTAAGCGTAAAGGTTGTTTTAATACCTAGTAGAAACCTTGGGAAATATAGCAGTAGGCAGAGTTTGCCGAAGCTGGGTAAAATCGGTGTCATTTACTTTCTGCATTTGTTTTCTCTATTGCAATTTGTGTTATGATATTTTTAATATCTGGAAAAACTCCAATAAACCCTATTCACCCCTCTAGGGTTAATCTATATCCAACAAGGCTTACAAATACCATGAATCAAATAACATTTCCTAGACACAATACAATTGCACTAGATCTAAACAACAATTACATTTCAAGCCAAAAAGGCAATAACATCTCAAAAATTCCATGTTGCAAATAATACACACCAGAACACAACAAGTTGTGTACAGACCCAAACCACACATCGATCCAAAACAATAGCATAATCCTTGAAACAGAAGCAAGCATCAGCATCAAGGAGCCAGATATTGGAAGCACATCAGGATAAAGGGGGAGAACACCAACTAAGAACTTGACATAGGGAAGTGACATGAAGAATAACTCACTTAGAAGCCTGAAAAAGATATGTACTACAAAGCACAAATGGCCAGGAGTCATGACATAGCAGTTAATTGCACAAAACCGACACATTTAAAATAACCGTATCTCTCGACAACCATGGTGAAAGTGGACAAAAGAACAAGTCGAGTTAACACAAACCAATAAAAACCCCAGACCATCGAAACTGATAGCTTTCGCAGTGACCGATGGGTTACAATGGTCGTGAAAAACAGTAAACGATAACCAAGCCCACAACACCACACCTCTAACAACAAACCCCAAGACACAAATCCACAACTAGCTAGTCAAACCCATGTACGCAGGTCGAAACACTTAAAGAAGAGTTACTACCTAACTACTAAAAAACTAACAACAAAAACAAACTAACAAGCCGCAAACCAAAATCTAAACCCCGAAGTTACCAAAAAACACAGACCAGGAGCCATCAGTTATTGAGCTAGGTCATACCATGCGACGGCTTGAGCCCAGAAGCGCTTAACGGAAATCAGGAGGAAAGGAACAACCTTTGCCGAAGTCACAATCGTACCACCGAGGAAGATGGATCAGTAGGCGGCGGAGTGAACTCAAGAGAACACCGTGTGTACGAACTCGAGAAGAAGTAAATCTGGAAGGGAATGAAGCAAAGGAGTGGTTGGTGGAAAAAAATAGCCAAATCATCGAATGGGAGAAAGCTAGGTCAGCCAGAGAAGGATCAGATGTCATCGTAGTGGGAAAGAGAAGTGGTTTGTTGAGAGATGAAGGCCGAAAAGAGAAATGAAGAAAAAGTGGATGGCGGCACAGGATGACCTAGTCCCCCATTAGAATGAAAAGAGATGTTATTTTTTTGTGACATCTGTATTAAATACTTAACTATTTAATGCATGGTTTTAATCATATTTAAAAATTAGATTTGTTGTTTTGAAAGTTAATATATAAATTTGATTTAAAGAAGATTGGTTTGGAATTTAAATTTGTTTAATTTAATTGAAGGAAAGATTTGATCAACTGATATAAGAACTTTTTGAGTTTTAATGGTTTAATTGTTTTATATGATAAATTTTGAACTTTTGAAGAATTGATTTATGTATATAACTGAATACTTGAAACTTTGAATGTTGATTTAAAACAAACGAAGTGAGATAAATTTGAAATTTAAATTTTAAACTAATTTGATATTAATGGTGTAAAATTGGAGTTCAAGTTGTAATATAACTCAAACAATTGGTTTAAATTTGAAATTTATACCATTTGCTTTTTTGGTTTTATTGAACTGAAATTCAAAACCTGAATTAATGTTAAGTCAGATTTTTAAAATACGAATTTGATTTGGATTAGATTATTTATTCATATTTAGTTATTTTACATTAAACTATTTTATTTAGACCAACTTCTTTTTTTCTATTTTCTTTTCTTTTTCTTTTTTTTTTTTTTTTAGCAAAGCCGGCCGGTTTTTAAAGTGACTGCAAATACTTATTATTATAAAAAATAATAATAACAACTATTACAAGAGGTTAACCCGACACTCCTAGCTCAGTTGGTCAGAGGTGGGCGAATTGGGATGAGACATAGGTCTCAGGTTCGAGGGTCACCTCTGCCAATTTCTAGGGGTGACTACCTAGGTAGTGTGAAGGCGTTGAAAAATCGGGGTATATCACTACCCGTGAGGTTTACTAAGACCGACAAGCAATGGCTTGAGTGAAGTCTTAGGTTCCACACGTAAATCAAAAAACTATTACAAGAGGTTAACAGCTTACCAACCTGTAATGGTCAAGTTTTAAGATGGATCGTCCACCACAGATGGTTTTTAAAGTGGTTCATCCACTACGAACTATACAATCTTACAAAGCTGGAGCTAAACATAAAGGTTTAGGCTACAATTTCAACATCCATAGAGTGAGAGACTATCATCATATGACAATGCAACCCCCACAGGGGTCATACGTTACAAATATCATTCTAAAAGAAATACATAAACATTTAGACTTACAGAAAGGACATCAAGTACATATTACATAGAGCTAAATAAGCGAAGCTTGCATACTAGATGCAATAAGCTCTGCAGATTCCATAGTGAGAATTAGAAACATCCTATCACTTCACATATCCATTCCAGCATCACTAGCAAGAACAATGACAAGGCATGGACAATCACAAGCACGACAAACTTAGGACTTGATGATAAAAAGAATATGCAACGCAACAGTGGTTGCACCATGAAGAAGAACACACAAAAGGGTCCTTAGCAGCTCACTTAACAACACTTCCATTGTGCACCAAAGCTGCAAAACAACTTGGAACATGACATATCTCCAAACTTCCAAAGAAAATAATCCACAAACTCACACTACATACATACCTTCCACCCAAAATAGAACTACACAACCAACAACTCGAAAATCTACAAGACGACATCCAAAGAAACATATACAATAGTACTCCATAAACTGCCCAATACAGACCAGCATCACAACAACACATATGGCAAGCAATCTCTACAAAGGCTTACCAAGCAAGAGATAATGCACTGCAGATAAATTAAAGAAATTAAACATTGGGCATACCAAGCAAGCGACAAGTGAGTCGCGAAACAACTCATGGAGGAATACCGTGTTATGCACCAAGGGCACTCCACGAAGGAGCCAAAACTTCCACTACCCCATCAATTTGAAACCACGACCAGAAAATTGACAACAAAACCTACACAGGAGCACCAACAAAAACCATCACCAACCCAAATCTCTTGGTGTGAGCTAGACAACCCTGGACATAAATTTACCATGCAATGACTTTGAACATAATTGCTTGGAAACCTCGTATTGCACATTTAGGTAAGAGAACGATAAGGAAGTCACGAAATCAGATATGCGGAGGCAATGACTATGGGCTTGTAATAGCCAGGAAGGGACACCACGCTACGAAAGAGAAGGGAAGACTAAAGCAAGAATGGGTATTATGAAGTAGAAGTGGAGTAGAATCAGAGAAGATAGGGAAAATTAGTAGATAAAGGTTCAGATCTGACACATGAAAATAGGGTTAAGGTATCCACCCACGCAGGGGAAAGCAGGGAAGAGATAGGAAAGGGGGAGAGAGCTGGTGGATCGAAAAGAAAAAAGGAGGAGAAAGCGTAGAAATGGTGAAAAAGAAAAAAAACATGTCGACGTTAATGGATGAAAAGCCCAAACTGAACCATTAACATTATTTTGACTTTTACTATTTTCTTCAATAACTAAAAACATATTTTTCAAGCCATGCCAAAAAAATATTTTTCAGCTATATTAAAATAAACTATTTTACATATTTCATATTTCATTTAACTATTGTATATCTTAAACTAGTTTAATCAAAAATTTGTAAACAAATTTAACTATTGTATATATTTTATAAATATTAAATGAAACTATTTTATACAAAATTTATCTATTATATATTTAACTATATTTATCAAACATAACTATTTTAAAATAAAAGTATACAAGTCCAAGTAGAATAATTAAGTCTTAAATGACCGAATATAAAGATTAAACTAAATAACAATATTTTTGACTTGGAATCTAAATCGAGTGTGAAGTGTTGATAATGAATCGATTTCTAAGTGTTGAAATTTGAAATTGACTGATACCAATAATTGAATCAATTTAGGAAAGTGATAAATAAAATCTATACTCGAAGTTAGTTGATTTACAATATTGAAATATGATTTCAAATTTAATGGCCCCAATGTGAATCCTCATCTTAGAGCCATCCATCCAGCATGACAAATATTGATGCATTTCAAAGGAGTTTCTTTTAGACGTTTAGATCTCTAAGGAAATTTCCATTAAGTAAATAATACTTCATTGGCGTCATCCATGATTTGGGCTCCTCGCGATCTCTTAAATCCAATCCACATCCATGTCAACAATGCTTAGAGCCATCAGAACTTCGGCTGGAACCAATCTAAGCAGTTACGCTTCTGCTGAGCTAGCACGCTTGGCCAAAGAGCTGGCTTTTGTTGGAGAATGGGGTTTTGATGACAACAACCTTGTCTCAATTATCATTGATTACAAAAAAAAAATATACTAACATCTCTATCTAGAATATATAGACATATATATGCAGGATTTGTATACAGGACTTGAATATTGAAGACTGTACAGTTTTAGAGTTTCAAGAGATTCATGATAGATTCAAGACTCATGAGTTATCAAGACTATCAAGAGTTCAAGAAAAATATAGTAATATAGTCTAGTTTATATGTAAGACTCTGAATAGCACTCCAGGTTCAAATTCTTTTTTCAAGTTTCAAATTCTCCTTTTCAAATTATCAATTATCAAATTCTAATTTCAAATTATTTTACTTATGATTTCAAACATGCGAGTTTAAAGTTTTAATATATATATATATATGTGTGTGTGTGTGTGTGTGTGTGTGTGTGTGTATGTGTGTGTTGTGTTTATATAAGTTTATTTAATTATTATATTGTTTTATAGTTTTTAACCTTATAATTTTATAAATATGTTTATATAATTTTTATATATGATTTCATATGATTTTCTACTTTATAATACTTATTTATATCACTGTGCTTTAATTTCAAGAATTTCCAGAATTATATATATAGTAAAACACCTTTAAAAAAAAATCAATTTTCAAATTTTCAAAGAACATATGTTGACATACATTGTTGGCATGTCGACATACATCTGTCATATTTTTTAGTTTTGAAAGGAAGTGTCTTTTTTCCATTTGTAATGTTCCAAAAGCATTTCAACCTTTCAAATCTTATAAATAGGGGTTGATTTCAATTTTTTAACCATTCTTCTTCTCTATCTTCATCCCTTTCCATTCCTCCATTATTGTTTCATATTTTTATGATTTCCACACTTATACTCTGCCAATTTCTATTCTAAATACATAAAACTTCTTCTCTTCTCACTCTCTACTCATTACTCTCTGAATCAAAGTGTTATTGAAGAGTTATAAGGCTGTTGTGAACATTTGTGATTGTTTTGGGATAGTTTGGAAAGGGTTTGTTCCTTGTAGCCATGAAATCAAGGAAAGGAAACAGTGTTAACCTTGTAGCCGGGAAATCAAGGGTGGTGGAAACGGTGGTAACCTTGTAGTCGTGAAATAAAGGGTGTTGTACTTGGATATTGATATAGTAATTAAACTCTGCGCAATCTAGCATTGCGTGAGACTGAACGTAGGAGCAATCCGCACCATTATAAAATCCCATGTGTTCTTTCCTTTTCTTCATTTTACTTTTTTGTTTATTCATGTATTTATGTTTGATTTCGCGTCTGTGATCATCTCTGTGGTGTGTTAATCCTATAGTAGATCATACTAATTTTAGATTTTCTTAAATTCCTTGAAAACAATATTCACTCCCCTTCTAGTGTTAGTTTTGCCATATCGATCCATTTCGCATTCCTTAACAATTGGTACCAGAGCCAGGTTTTCAAAAGTTTAATAATTTGATTTTTTGAAGATATTAAATGGCAAGTTTTGAAATGATTTATAACACTAGTTTAAATTCATGCCTTGCATCAATATTAGATGAGGATGCATTCAGTTTTATTGGAAAAATCAAGTTATCATGATAGGATTTCTTGATAAGTTTAAATGGATATATCACAGAATCATCATGATGTTATTATTTCAAATTACAATTAGTTATTTCAAAAAGTCACTTGATTCTTTGAAAAGGTATGTTTTTTGCAGGAAAAAAGTTATATTTGATAATTGTTGGCCAAAAAACACCAAGATGATCATTCATCAATCAAGACAAGAAGAGTTTATGAAGGGACATGACTTTTGGGCTTATAGTAGTTGAAATGTCCATTCATTCAAAATTCAAATTCAAATTCAAAATTTTGACGCTAAAAATGAAGATAGATGCTATAACTGCAACAGACTAGGCCATATAAAAAGGATGCCAGATGATTCAGATTCATCATCAAGCGATGAAGAGCCAGAAATCGGAAATTCGAATATATGTTTCACAACAATTTAGAATTCAGAAAATATCGAAGAAATGGATCTAAAAACTGGGTACACTTTAATAATTTTTATTTTTTTTGGTTGAGTATATGCTTCGATTGTCTTTCTTGTTTGCTTTGCTTTGAATTTGAAATTTAAAACTTCAAATATTCAAACTTGAAATTTAAAATTTAAAATTTAAAATATCAACAAAATAATAAATAATAAATATAATAAAAAAAAATTGGATGTTTGTTAGGATTAATATTATTTCAAGAAATAGTTAAACCTGAAATATAAATCGATAATTTAAAACCAAAGTCACAAAACAATATGTTCTTTGAAATTTATGCATGTATGTCGTCATACATATGTCCTTACGTCGACATAAAGACCAGAAAATGAAATTCAAATTTTGAATTTTAAAAGTTTAAACTTTCAAACTTCTCTCTATCTTTTCAATAAGAAAATTCCAAATCAAACTCTAGTTATTAACTTTGTTTGTCTACTTATTTTATAATATCTTTTTTCAAAATATATATATTAAAAAGTATATAAATTAATAAAACTATATAGACATAATAATATGATATACAAAATTAATATATTTTTTATTGATATTTTTTTTATATATATAGTTTTAATATAAATTTATTTATGCATAGTTTAACTTATATATTATTCATATGATTTCATAACAAGTTTGGGTTACATTATCACAAATAATATTTGCAACTTAATACTTATTTTGATTTCTTATTAAGATTTATAAAAGCTTGAATATTTAACCAAATATTTTTGTATAAAAATAATTATATATATATGTATGATTTTATGTCTTAAATATGTAGTTTAAATCTAAGAAGTTATTGTTCTATAGTATAATCTATATCCAATTTTCATTATTTTGTTATGACTATAGATTTCATTTTACAGGAAAATACTATGAAGAACAAAATGAACAAATAATTGTTCCCTAAGGACAAGGGGCTAAAATTTTGTCCATAAGGACAAATTTTAGTGTAAAAGGAGGAATTATAGTGGGCCCCTGAATTCCTCCCTTTACACTATTATTTGTCCTTATTGATAAAATTTTGCTCGCTTGTCCTTATGGAACAGTTTTTTTTTTCATTTTGTCCTTGAAGATAAAAATCCCTTTCTTTTAGAAGTTTTAATATATAAACGGTTCTTTAGAAAATTAATATATTTCTAAAGTTTAAATTTAAAATTAACTAATGAATATTTCATAATAAATTAAATTTTAAGTCCTTTTAAAAATTAGTTTTAATACATACAATTATGAATATATGTTTACTTTATATGATAAATATACTATCATTAAAAATATCTTCAATATTTACTACATTATTAAAGAAGCACCATGCTAAGATTATTTAACTCCACATTTCTCATAGAATTGTGCTAAAAAAATTATTATCTATTATGAATACCATAAAGCTTTCATCTTTACTATCCTTTAATTCTCTTTCATAAGTATCATTAACCTAAGTCCAGAAATTAGTATATTTTACCCTTGTTTTAATTCAGATAATTTATAATATATATGTATATGCATAATCGTTAGATAATACTTAGAATATATTTTACCTAAATAGATATAATCACCAAATCAATCTGTATACTATCATTACACATCTTATTTCATATCATACATCATTATTATAAATTACAGTACATCTCAAATTAAAATCATTCACATCACAAGTTGCATTTCATTCAATATATCACTTCATATAGTTTTGCATATGACACACCGCATTGTAACCAACACACTGCATTACATGTTAACTTTAACTCCACACATAACAAGTATACAATATGAGAAGTTTTTATCTAATTAGAAATATCGGATTATTAATCAAATACATAACATATTTACTTTGTCTTGATTAGATTGATTGACTTGTTTGATTTGTTTAACTTGAATAACTTGATGGACTTACTTGGCACGGTTAAATTTCATTAGTGGTTGATAGGTTTGTTAGAAAAATACTTATGCATTTATAGTTGATAGGATCTTTATGACACGAACCAAACCCCTGCTCCATGGTGGCAAGGTTGGTCTTTGGAAAATAACACATTAATCACATCAGCAGATTACATAATATAGCATAATAAATAAAGTTGGAGAATAATTCACATCATATCATAATAGTGGAAACATAATTATCATCATCAGAGTTAAACAGATGCATGATCCAGCTTAGTACATAACAAGTTTCATCAAATAGATAACAAGTCTACATCGAAATCAAATATAAACATGCATAAGATAATGCTTAAGAGTTCAAAAGAAATGATAAAAAGACAAGTCTTCATCTTCAGCCAAAAGAGCACCAATGCTTCGGTGCATATCCAAAAGAAAGCCAATCACCTACTCACTTGGTTGTCCGTGTAAAAATAGAGGCACCCGAGTTTGCAAGAGAAAAACAAACTACGAGTCAGTCATGGGACTGGTATGAGAAATCCTACAATTACTTAACTTATTTAAGAATAAGGCAAATCACAGGACCACGCCGTATGTCACGAAACGGGTTTACTCCATTGGATTGCAGGTGCATAAGATAAAGTAAGTTAAATAAACAACGCAATGCTTTTTTGAAAAATGAAGCCAATATAAGACTCAGGTCCCATCACACAATGCAAAACACAAACCAAAGGATATAGTTTTATCTTATAATGGCTAAATATACTTGATACACATAAAACAAAAATCATTTGATATTATCATTAGTGTCTAGATGTTTTAAAAACAATTTCAATATAAATGTATGAATCCTAGACGGCATAGTACCCCATTCTACTATGTCGATATATAGGTTTACAATTAAAACCGCATAAGGTCATATTGGGAATTTGTTTTCCATCATGAGTCAAGGAGAGGGATGTCTCCTTACCGATTCAGAACACTTCTAGCGAGATGTCCTAGGACTCAGACTCTAGTGAGCCCTTGGATCTTGCAGGGCCAGTCCTCTCTTACTTTTGAGAATTGGTTATTCTTGAACAATACGTTTCTGGTCCTATCAGACCTATCTCTGAGCCTTTTAGTCGGCTCGATATCCGAGATGCCTCGCAATACATCAACCACATAAGTAAAAATGTCTGGGCTCCATACCATGACACAAATTCTAGCTAGAAAGAAACGTATGCACTCCCTATTATCCCTAATCGTGTTTTAGACTCATACCGGGGTGTGAGGCTCGCGAATTAACTCTATACACAAAGCTATGCTACTTAAATATGTGCTTTGATCATCATTCACAAGACTTTTCTTTTCAACAAAAGCCTTAATCAATTGCATCTTAGCATGCCACATTGTCAATCCATACCATGTCGTTGATTTCCACCAATATATAACCTCTAAGCTCGTACGTCTTACAGAAGGGTGTTAAGCAAGAGAATAAATTCTCCACCACCAAACAGATATATATTTAGCTGAGATCAATTACATAGCACACATTACAATGTCAAACATACAATCCATTCATACGTCTATTCTGGGTCTAAACGAAACTGGAGGCACCTTATTCCTTGTTCCATAAGTCCAATACAGAAGAGAGGCCCTTGCATATCCGAAAAATTAACAAGTACGTCCGGACAACTACCACTATAACCCCTTCAAGGGAGCTACCCATGTCCAAGGCATCAGTAGTAATTCATTCGATGTGAAGATTGTCGGTCTTGCACCATCTTCATTATTATCGACTTTTAATCGTCGTTTAATTATTTGAAATGAGATTTAACTCGGTCTTTTCAAATAATCGTCGCATTAAATTTCAAATCAAATTCTTTCCCTTGGTTAAATTATTGGCCTTCCCCATTCATTACCTTATATAAAAAGGTTTAGTTGAGAATTTAATTTGTCATCAAATTAAATACTCAAGTCATAACATACCCATATTCATTTGGTACGTTTTCAGACCAAATCGTTTAACCATTTATATTTTACAAACCAAGCAAAATTTATTTGCACACATTTTAAATCGCTTAACAACTTCAAACGATTTATAAAACGATGTCGA
Source organism: Allium sativum (assembly GCA_030737875.1). Classification (NCBI taxonomy): domain Eukaryota; kingdom Viridiplantae; phylum Streptophyta; class Magnoliopsida; order Asparagales; family Amaryllidaceae; genus Allium; species Allium sativum. The sequence continues at coordinate 375,354,885 of CM060913.1, forward strand.
ATAAAATCGAATGCTGAAATCTGCAAATTAGTGAAGCTGACAAGTCACAAACGAAGTCGAAATGGGCCAAAATTCGGCCGGGAAAGAGCGTGGATGGGCCTAAACTGTTGACCGTGGTCTCCATGGTCAACAACAGTTTTTAGCCAACAGACGTCTGTCACCCTCAGGACAGACGTCTTTTGTCAGGAAAACAGTTTTCCTGAGAGTTTGGACAGACATCTAACCATTTTTGGTCAGACATTTGAGCTGATGCAATAATATTTTTTTCCAAAAGTTGGACAGATGTTTGTCCCCTCCCGGACAGATGTCTGAGCTGAAGCATGGGCAAATGTTTGCCTTGAAAATGATGTGAAAATGGTTTTCGGACGAGCTCAGATCAATGGTGATGGCTTATAACGTGTTCTAAATGAAAATGAAGCCTCCTTTGCTCCCCGAAAACACTCAAGAACACATGCACATATTCATACAAGTGATTCGCGATGATTTTTATCATAAGTTCAAAGGTGAACTAAATTCCAAACCAAAGCTATCAAATGTGATTCAAGCTCGAACGAGATAGTTTGACAATGCTAAAAGGAAGCTACAAGAGCATGGATGCACACAATAACTTCACCTATAGCATAAACAACTCGAATATCGATTATACTATGATTTCCCATATTAGAAAACATGGAAATCGACAACCCAAGCAATTAATCCAATGCATACACAACATACTCAATTCAAACGTGCCATAGGTACACACTTATACAAGCATAAGGCTTGAGGCGTCAATGTGAATTCTTGAATAACTCACCCATAACATATACAATCGCATTTTCATTGCACTACTTAGCATTTAACATCATTTAAAGTTATATGATCAATCAATAGGTATTCTATCAACCCTAACTAAATAAACTACTTCATAGTTAATTAACACTAGCCTTTAGGTTTAAATTTCTCACATACTTAAGTGTCTACATAAACTTCACTTAACACTCAAATATTTTTCATATTCCTTGTCATTAATCCATACCCAACATCATCAAATCATTTCATGCACTCAAATTGATCATTGTAGGCCATTAAATAACCCAACCAAGTTCATAAACAACAATCAATATCACTAGCCCTTATTCGTTTATAGATTCTCACCTTGGCTTGTTTACAAAAAAGTAATGGAACCAATAACAAGAAAAATTACCCTCTCTTCCAATATTGCATGCAAATATCCAATCTAAGCACATATAAATAGACTTCCTAAGAGTTAGGTCATAGGAATCATCAAAAATCAAAGAGGAGATAAGCTAGAGAAGATGGAGAAGGTGAAGAGGAGCTTACCTAAGCTTCTACACTTGATTTCAACAAGAATTGGGCTTGCAATCAAGAATCCTAGCTTAGGAATTTTAATTTCCCATTCCTTTCCCCATTTTCTAATTTTTTTCTCTAAGTGTTGGAGTGAATGAGGGAGAAAGGGGCTAATTTGGGGCACTTAAGTGAAGTGGTTAAGTTGGCTAACCAAGCCCTAATCAAAGTCCCAATTTTCACCAACTCGATACATATCGAACCTTATAGTTTTCGACCACCAAAATAACATTTTGAACTCAATGGAAGTGGTTTCAAGTCCAAATTCATCTGTATACAAAATGTGACTTTTAGGCCTATATGTAATATTCCATAGGGACTATTCCAAATTTTAATTTAGACATAACTTACAATCCATAAAGCGAAATCTTTATTTTTTACACTAATTAGAAAATTACAATTTAAAATATCCTAACGTTACTTTTTTTGTCAAATTCTGATTTATATTGAATTCTATACATTCATTCAAAGTTAAAAATCAAATTTCCAAACTACCACGCCATTTCAAGTTCATTTTAATTAAAAAAAATATTTATACATTCTAACTTCGATTTAAAATAAATTTTAAGTCGTTTATTCTCAAAATATTTCATCTAAAATATTTAATTTCCATGAAAATCAATTAAAATAAATTTTAAATTGGTTCAAAAAATATGGGTTGTTACACTTTATAGCTAGGTTTTAGGATAAATAAAAGTTATAAGAAATGTTTGGTTTTATGTTTGAATTTATTTGAATTGATGTTTTGTGACAACAATACTTAAATTGATTGATTATTTGGATTAAATTGCTTTACTTAACTTGTATCATAATTTTAAGGATATTAGAGTTATTTCTCAGTTTAGATTAAAGTCTTATTATTGTTTTAAAGGAATTAGAGTTTATAATAGGTTTAGGAGGAGTTTTAGAGTTTCTAAGGGTTAGCTGAAGGTTCAAGAATGCTTTGGTTGATTTAGTTGTTTAGATTGTTTGTTTGTTTGAATTGCTTGTTTGGATTGATTTGCTTGTGTAAATTGATTATAAATATTTGATTGGTTTGTTTAGTTTATTATCCTTCTATTTAGTTTATTAGACTAGTATAGACATAACTTTAGGGGGAGTTATAATATTTTAAGCTCAGAATCATATATTTGAAGGGCAATATAAGATTATTCAATTCAGGGAGTGTTATATAGTTATTAGGATCATTTATAGCATAGATTTAGGGGCAGTATAACTTAGTTTAGTCTAGTCTTGTATAGGGTACTTTTTGATAATGACAAAGGGGGAGAAATTATAAAATAGGTATAGTATATTTTAAGGGGGAGTTAGAAGCAATTCATGGCGAAAGGGGGAGTAATTGAAGAATCAGATTATTAGGTATGAATAATTTGTAAACCAAGGTTGTCATCATCAAAAAGGGGGAGATTGTTAGATAATGGAGTTTTGACGACAACAACCTTGTCTCAATTATCATTGATTATAATATATATATATATATACACACACACACACACACACACACACACACTAACATCTCTATCTAGAATATATAGACATATATATGCAGGATTTGTATACAGGACTTAAATACTGAAGATTGTACAGTTTTAGAGTTTCAAAAGATTTAGAATTCAAGATAGATTCAAGACTTATGAGTTATCAAGATTATCAATAGTTCAAGAGTTCAAGAAAAATATAGTAATAGAGTCTTGTTTATATGTAAGACTCTGAATAACACTCCAGGTTCAAATTCTGTTTTTCAAATTTCAAATTCTCTTTTTCAAATTTTCAATTTTCAAATTCTAATTTCAAATTATTTTACTTATGATTTCAAGCATATGAGTTTAAAGTTTTAATATATATATATGTTTATAAAATTTTATATAGTTATATAGTTTTAAACCTTATAATTTTATAAGTATGCTTATATAATTTATATTTATGATTTCATATGATTTTCTACTTTATAATACTTATTTATATCACTGTGTTTTAATTCAAAAATTTCTAGAATTATATACACAGTAAAACACTTTAAAAAAAATTAATTTTCAAATTTTCAAAGAACATATGTCGACATACACATGTTAGCATGTCGATATACAACTGTCATATTTTCAGTTTTGAAAGGAAGTGTCTTCTCACCATTTGCAACGTTCCAGTAGCATTGCAACCTTTCAATCTTATAAATAGGGGTTGATTTCAAATTTTTTAACCAATCTTCTTCTCTATCTTCATCCTTTCCATTCCTCCATTATTATTTCATATTTTTATGATTTCTACACGTATACTCTGCCGTTTTTTAATTCTAAATACATAAAACTTCTTCTCTACTCATTACACTCTAAATCAAAGTGCTATTAAAGAGTTATAGGGCTGTTGTAAACATTTGGGATTGTTTTGGTATATTTTGGAAACAATGTGTTCCTTGTAGTCGTGAAATAAGGAAAGGAAACAGTGTTAACCTTGTAGTCTGGAAATCAAGGGTGGTGGAAACGGTGGTAACCTGGTAGCCGTGAAATCAAGGGTATTGTACTTGGATATTAATATAGTAATAAAACTCTATGCAACCTAGCGTTGCATGGGACTGGACGTAGGAGCAATCCCAACCAATATAAAATCCGATGTGTTCTTTCCTTTTTTGCAATTTATTTTTTTGTTTATTTCTGTGTTTGTGTTTGATTCTGCATCTGTGATCATCTCTTTGGTGTGTTATTCATATAGTAGATCATATTAATTTTACACTTTTCTTAAATTCTTTGAAAACACTATTCACCCCCTCTAATGTTAGTTTTGCCTTAACGACTCATTCTGCATTCCCTAACAGCTTTCACTCCCTTGGGTTATGATCAATGGTATAGTACTCAAGGTTGTTGAGTAACTCTTAGTCCTACGACAGGTAAGGGAAAAAATTCATGCCTTTTTCTTGAAATTCTCTCTGAATTTGACCCACAACAAGTTGCGAGTCACTAAAGATTTTTAAAGCTCTAATTCATAGTTCTTTCACTATGTTTAATCCTGCAATCAATGTGTTATATTCTACTTCGTTATTGGTGTGGGGAACTTTAGTCTTAAGGTATAGAAAAATGGATCGTCCTTCAGAAATTTTAAGTATAACCCTAACTTCTGAGCATTAATCATGTTGATGCACCATCAACAAATGTTTTCCATTTCTTAGTTATGATCATCGTCCCATCTTTCTCACTATCTTCAATGAAGTCAACTAACACTTATCCATTACTCGCTCTTCGGGGACAATATATCACATCATATTGTCTCAACTTAGTATTCCATTTAAACAATCAACCCAAAGTTTCAAGGCAAAATAACTCATGTTTTAAAGGTTAATCAGCCTGTACTTTTATTGGATGAGCTAGAAAGTAGGGCTATAACTTTCTTGAGGCTATCGGAAAACAATAGGCAAGTTTCTCAAACTTTACGTAGTTTCTTTATATAACTGTAAATCTATCGGCCCTTGCGACCTTGCCTCCTTGTGTATGAGTGTTGCTACTCAACGCATAGGGAGATGCAGTAAAGTAGATGGATATATCTTCATCGCCCATCATCTTAGAGGAGTTTCCATGTGCCTAAAAAGTTTTTTGTATGTTATTCGACATTTTAGAAACCCCAATTTATGTAATAAATATCATTATCAGATACCATAAGGTCATTGTGACCTTGAAGCCCCTTAAGTAAGGGTACCCAAGAAATGTGTTGCAAGTGGATGCATGAAGGCTTGGATTAGCATGGCTCGTATTACTTCTTAAACCAACTCGCCAACCAGATTGATTTTCCTTACTGGTTGTCTTGGCTTGCTGGAGAACCTTGAATCTTAAACTTGCAACATGTCACTCCTTTGTAGAAAGTTTCATTTGTTCAAAAGTCCTAAGAAATAAGATGTTCACAAAAGCTTCACTATCGACCAACACTTTTTAAACCATTGTTGGTCCATTTCCAATTGTCATAACCATCAAGGCTAGAGTCAAGGATTCAATGCCTTCATAATCTCTTACTTTGAACATGTTATCATCACTAGATGTCCTTTGCACCTTCATTGGGGTACCATCCTCGATGGTTAGGCAGCTTTCAATTCCAGGAGCATGGTTGACTGCATTCATATATCTTTTCGTCTCTCCAAACTTTTCGAGTAGGTGAGGTCCTCTATATTTTTTTATCATAAACTTCCTATCGTTGCATCTGACAGCTTGGTTACCAGGTCCAAACTAGTTTGCTTGGACTATTTGCCACTTGGGATAGGAAACAGGTTTGCTTCTTGTGACTTTTACATGTACTACTAAAGTTTTTTATTTTTGATCAGATACTTGATAGGGTTCTTTAGTAGACGACAGTGTTAGCACTGTGGTCAAGCATTTCATGGAAACAATGGTTTTCTGCTAGGAATTTTTTGTGCTTCCGTCGGCTCTTTAGCATTAGGTTTTGGGTAGTGCTCAGTTCCCTTTATGGCCATAAAGATATTTTTCATGCTATTGCTTAAAAAAGTATACTCCTTGCGGCCTAAACCTTTAAGGGACTTGTTATTCCTTTCACCTTTTCCTTTATAATGATTTCCTCTCTTTTGGTTTCTAAGATTATTACATTACCATAACCATTTAATTCCTGTTTCATAACAACATGCCTTGAGGAATTTGATTTAAATTTTCAATGATGGAACCTCTCTTAATGGCCTCTGCCTCTTCAAATCTTAGAAATTCGCCATCTTTCTTGTAGAACTTTTTCAAAGTCATAGGCTTCTTCATTTTGATCCATTTTCCAAAGTCAGTTTCATTGTGTGTGGAAGGCAATAAGGACACATTGTTGACTCAATTATCAACTTCAGCGACTACAATGTTGATTCAATTTCGAAAAAATAAAAATGGTTTTTGTGAGCCTTGGAACAATCCAGAAATGACGTAATCTCCTTAGAATGAGTGGTGTGCAATTGGAACTAATCCTTGAATCTTCTTGCTACCTCTTCGAATCAAGAAGTAGATTTGGGTAGCAGTTCGGTGAACCAAAGTGAAACAACTCGTTCAAGAAAAATACAGAAGTACCTATGCATTACACCATTAGTTTGTGTTGTACCATTCATGTGCCATTCGTACTAGCACTAGAGCAAGTTTGGGTTAGTTGTTTTGTTGCAAGTTGTCAATCTGGGAAGACGAAACTCTTTAAATATTAAATATCTTAAATTTCTTAGACAAATGAAGTTTAACTTAGAGCGTAACCCTGGTATTCATCTACATCATTCCTAGCTATACTTTCTTGCATCAACTTCTTTATCATTCCAGAAATATACTACTTACTTAAGTGGTCTTTCATTGGGTAATCACTAGAAGCTCCCTCGAGTGTTTGGTTTTGCAAACTATCTTGGTTTTCCAGTTGAGATCTATGCCCTTCTGTCTTTGGGGAGAACTATTTCATTGGAGTTTAATGGTCATAGGGGAGGTCGTGTGATGGGTTGTAGAATTTTAGCTTGATTTTAGGTTTTCGCATTCACTTCAACACCAAGGGTTTTCAAGTTCTAGTCTTAATGATCGTTGGAAGTAGACTTCTTGTCTAGACCCTGTGCAGTATCTATATAAAGATTCTGATTTGCCTTGAAATTGGGACTTTTATGGTGTGTGGTTATATTCCCTTTCAGCTAAGTTTTGATTCAATTTGTAACATGCATTCCGTGTCCCTGTGTTTGTTTCCTCTTACTCTTATCAAAAGCAGATGAATTTGCATCACTACTACAAAAGTGGGCACATTCGACACTAATTTGTGTGTTGCATAAAAAGTGTGGCGAAAGCTATGCTTTCTTTGATCTTCTACAATAACATTCGTATGTTGTTGCATTATATATGAATGCAGTGTTGCGGTTGGAGTTCTTGTGCTGTGACTTGCAACACCAGTTCAAAGTGTTGCTTTACATAAATACATGCTATATCACCATCTGCATTATCAGTTTAAACAAATAAATAACGTAGATCTTTGATTAATCCAACGGTTCAAACGTATCCCTGCTTCAGTTTAGTGAAAATTTGGCACGATCTTTTCCCCATTCACGAAATACTTCCCCCCAAAACAAATCTCTCTCGTACTTCTCCTTCTATCCGTTTCTCTCTCCACGAAATCTGTCCACGAAGACCTCTGATTGCTACTCTAACGCCGGTACAAACTATAAATCTCTGATTGCTCCTATTTTACGTACTTGATTTCATCTCAGACTTATTTTGGTTTTATTTAGATGATTTCATCTCTAACTAATTTTGGTCTAACATTCAAAGTCTCTGGGTAGTTGGGGTATACCGATTGCCATAAATTAGGGTTTTTCATACTTGAAGTGTTGTATTTATATGTTTGCGTGTGTTGAAATTGTGCAAGTTCTGTATTTTTATGTTTGCCAAACCATTAATGTTTTGGTAAATAATGCTTATTTCGACAGGTGGAAACAAAATTTAGAGGACAAAAGAAATCCAATTTAAATGTTTAAATGTCTATTTCTGTTTGTAGTTAAATAATGCCTATTTCTCTTCCTATATCGTATGACAACGAAGATACCCTTGGCATAGGTGATCTACGATTGTCAAATCCATCATCACCAGAAACTCCTATTGATTTTTATATACAGATGCAAGAAAGGCACTACGATGATTTGCGTGAGCATGAACTAGAGCAAGAAGAACTCCGAAGACAATGGCGAGAAGAAGAACGACGTGAAGAAAGGGCGATGGCATAGTCATGCTGCCTTGCGTTGTCGGCATCAAAACAACCAAGTGGTTAATGAACAACAAGCTGACTCATCAATCATAATGTGTGATTGTCGGTATGCCGCTGTAGAAGATGTTATTTCGATTGGATTCAACACTGGTCGTCGTTATTTTAGATGTCGTGTTTATCCCGCAGGGTGTACCTTTTGGCAGTGGATTGACCAACAGTTTCCAAGTCGAGCCGCTGAGTACGCAAATGAATTACAACATCAACTTACGACGCTGCAAAATCGAGTTATTGGTTTTTGAACTGATGTTAGTAGACTTAAAGACCAACTTCAAGGGCTAAACATTAGAAGACAAAATTAAATTATTGCATCGTTCGTTATGGTACAACTGTATCGTCTTTGTATCACCTGTATAGTCTTTGTATCTATACTGTTGTGTTTTGGTGCAATCATGTAATGTTATGAATTAGTGTTCAATATCCTTAGTTGCTTGTTTATGTATTCTCCTGATAACTCAGCTCCAAAAGTTAGTGATAATTCATATTAAAACAATCGTCTTTGTATCATCACACTGACTATGTATAATTATAAATTATTAACTTATTTTGTTTTTATTTCTAATTTAGTCAAACCTTACAGTGTAGCCCTTGTTCGTATCTTGTAACTATTAGGGGTATCAAATTTGGTCTTACTAGGTCGTGGTTTGATTGTGGCAATGGATAGTGAGTATTACATATGGATAGGACTTCCGAGATCGAGTGCAGAACATGTAAGAGGGGTAACAGCTTTTCTAAGAAATGCATTTCCCATTTATAAAGTAGGTGATGAGATGAAGTGGCCCTGCAAAAAATGAACAGAACGTAATTGGTATTGTGAAAATGTCATATACGATCATCTTATTTTTAATGGCCCTTCTCCATTACATACCGGGTGGATTTGTGAAGTTTCACAGACAAAATTAATAGGTGTTGATGACCATATGGATTGTGCAACAGAGATGGATTTTGAGGATAATTTAGATGTGATGTTCAAATGTACGGGTTACAAATTTGGTCAAAATCCCAGGGACTTTATAGTAGAACCAAATCCAGAGGCTGAGAAATTTTATCGGCATGTTAAAGAAGGAGAAAAAACCGTTATATCCTGGCTGCACTAAATTTTCTCGACTAAGTTTCTTAATCAGGCTTTATCATTTAAAGTGTGCTTATGGAATTAACGAGTTTGCGTTTGGGGAATTACTAAAGCTTATAAAAGAAGCCTTTCCTGATGCCGGCTGCCTTTGTCTTCCTACACTACACAGAATGTCATTCAGGATTTAGGTCTTGATTACCATAAAATACATGCCTGGCCAAACCATTGCATGTTATATTGGGTAGAGAATAAAGATAAAGAGGCTTGTGACATTTGTGGTTTTTCGAGGTAGGCTGTAAAAGAAAAAGAAGAGATCGTTGATGATAATGATCCCCCAAAGTCGATTCCCAAAGTGCCGGCAAATGTTATGAGGTTCTTTCCTCTAAGACCAAGGTTACAAAGGATGTTTATGTGCAAAGAATTTTCCAAACTGATGAGATGGCACCAAGTGGAATGAAAAGAACATGGATAACTAAGACATCCGGCTGATGGTGTGGCATGGAAGATGATGGATGCTCGCTATCCTGATTTTTCATCAGAAAATCGTAATGTTAGATTGGGTCTAGCATCTAATGGGTTTAATCCATATCGTTCAATGAATTCAAGTTATAGTATATGGCCAATTGTGTTGGTAAACTACAATTTTCCGCCTTGGTTATGTATGAAACAAGAGAATTTGATTCTTTCAACATAAATATCTGGTCCAGATTCTCCATAAAAACAGTATTGACGTATATATGCAGCCTTTAATTGCGGAATTGAAAGCATTATGGAATGTTGGCGTCGAAACATATGACTCCTTGACTGATGGGAATTTTAATTTACATGTAAGCATCTTATGGATCATTAGTGATTTTCTGGGATATGCCATGTTGTCAAGTTGGAGCACGAATGAGAAACTAGCGTCTCCAATATGCAATTTTGAAACTTCAATGTATTATATGCACCATAGAAAGTTTCTTGATCCGACATAGAAGTGGAGGCTGGATAAGAGGAGATTTAATGGCGAAACTGAAATGGGGAGCATTCCAGAAATATTATCCGGAACTGATATTGAAGAGTTATTGCGGGGGTTCAAAAATTGGTCTAGGGATAAGACGAAGAAACCTGGTAAAAGTGACGGCTGTTTTAAAAAAAGGTCAATACTGTTCGACTTACCATATTGGTGTCATAATCCCCTTTGACATAACCTGGATGCCATGCATATAGAGAAGAACATATGCGACAAAATATTAGGTACTTTGCTTAATATAGGTCGCATGTCGAAGGATCACCTAAATGCTCGTTTGGATTTACATGAATTGGGCATAAGGAAGGCCCTTCATCCTATTGAATGTGGTGATGAAAAGCATATTGAAATTAAAGTTGCAATATTTGATATGACAAATAAGAAAAAAGAAATCTTTTGCTCTGTATTGAAGAACGCAAAACTGCCCTATGCTTGTGCCTCGAATGTTAGTTGGTACGTGCACATAAAAGAGAGAACGATTGTGGGATATAAGAGCCATGATGCTCATTTCATACTCCACTATTTGTTACAATTTGTCGTGAAGAAAGCGTCAAAACCCAAGGTTGCGTTATCAATGATCAGATATAGTGCATTTCTTAGAGGACTATGGAGCAAGGTTATCGAAGTGGATGATATCAAGAGGCTGCAAAAAGAAATTGTCGAGATACTTTGTCATTTGAAATGATTTTTCCACATGCTTTTTCGATATAATGGTACACTTGCCTGTTCATTTATGTAGAGAAATCAAATACGGCGGGCCTGAACATCTTAGATGCATGTATCCAATTAAGCGATATCTAGGAAAGTTGAAATCTTATGTGCGAAATAGAAACATACCGGAAGGTTTGATTGCAGAAGGTTATTTAGTAGAGGAGTGTTTGACCTTCTATTCAAGATTTTTAAGCGTTGATGGAGGAACAGAAAACACATCGATTGATTTTGGAAGATGTCCAATAGATTTGGAATATCATATTGGAATAAAGAAGAATAAAGATGGGAAGATGTCCAATTTAAAAGATGCAGATTGGAAGGCAACGCATCGCTATATTTTGTTCAATTTCGGTAATAAAGAAATTGAGAGTTTGATCGAGTAAGTTTTAAAGTTCCTATATCATTTTCCTTACATATAAATTAACATCTGCATTTCATAGTTTTTTGACCTTAATTATTATTTAGGGTTCATCAAGCTTTTGTGGATGGTCTTGCAAATTCAAGAAGATACAAGAGGGAACAAGAACATTTCGAAGAGTTTTGGAATTGGCTTAAAGAAGAGGTTCTAAGAAAGGACAATATTTCAACAGATTTAGAGGTGTTTGCATTAGGTCCTAATCGAGTAGCTAGGAAGCTTACCGGTTATATAGTAAATGGATATAGATTCCACACAAAATTTAGAGATTCTCGATGTACCACACAAAATAGTGGTGTTTTTTTGACTGCCAAAACTACCAGCTTTGCAAGTTCGAAAGACCAAAACCCAATAGTGGGTTATGTCAATTACTACGAATCGATCGAAGAAATTTTTGAGACTGATTATTGGGGAGCTTTCACAGTGGTCCTTTTTAAGTGTTGTTGGTACCAAGAGGAAAAAGATTCATATGGTCTTACTCGAGTAAATTTTAGCAAGTGCCATAAAAATGATCCTTATGTCCTGTCTTCGCAAGTGCAACAAGTATTTTATGTGGAAGATGCAGTTGAAATAAACAGTCATTATGTTATTAAAAAATTGCCGAGAGATTGGTGTGATACTGAAAATCAGGATGCAATGGAAGAAGATATGAGCAATACACATTCACATGATATGGGCATAGGTGATGAACTAGAACCAAAAGTTGTTGATAGGGGTTGGATTAGGGATGATGTCCCCATAGTACAACTTGAAACAGAACTAGAAGCAGAAGTTCCTGATCTTATTCCGTCTCGTTAGGACAAAAAATTCCTTTTTCTTATTGCTTTAATTTGGTCTAATTTATGATGTATTTGGCACTTTTTGTTTAGTTGGAAATTATAATTTTTGATGAATGTATTTAGCACTCTTTTCTCATAATACAATCTACACTGTTCACATGTTTTATGATTTAATGTCTTTCGTTACTGTCATCTAAATTGGTTATAGAGCAAAATGTTATAGTTGTTGGTTTTTGTCCACTTTAACATGCATGTAACTTGTTCTAATGTATTCATTTTGCACAGGATGGATGAACTTATTAATATTCGGCTGCAACATGGTGGATAGTTTCGAAGGACATGTTACGTTGGTGGAGAATCCTTCACAGTAACAAAATATGATGTAGACCGCTTTTCTTACAGTGTGCTTGTGGACTTTATTAAAGATGCTCTCCATTACATTGAAATAGGAGTATTCTATATCATCAGCAAAGGAACGAGGGCTGGCTGACAGCTAATATTGAATAACAAGGATGTAACCGAGTACGTACAGGGCTGCAAAAAGCAAGGAGAAGTGGTTTTTTACATCGACAACACCATTGACAAAGACAGTGAGTCGTTGATTCAACTGCAGCCACATGTAATCATACGACCAAGGAAAAACATAATTCAAGGTATATATGTGTATGTAATATAGATCCATTCTTATATATACATGTATGTATATATATGTGTGTGCGTAAAGGACTATGAAGGAGGCCATCGTTATTATTTTTATTGTTCCAGGTTCTGTTAAGAAGCCGGTTTAAAAGCGCAAGTATACTACTGCATATAGACTTCAGCAGCAATACAAAATGAGGAAAACAACCCAACTCAAGTGGGTCAGAAGTAACTATCGCCGGAGCCTGATATGAATAATGATGAAGAAGATGTTACTGTGATGGACAAAGGAACCAAGTGGAAATTAAACGTAGAAAATGAAACAGATAATGATGATGATACCCGAGAGAATGAAGCTGATGTTCAGGTATTTTTCAGTTTTATTAATCCGGATGAAATCTTGTATTTCAAACTACTTTTTATTTAAAATTCTTGTGCATGCATTCTGTCAAAATAACAAGAACTGTTTATACGTCAATTCTATTTGGTTAACTAGCTTAAATTTATCATCGAAGGTGAGTAACAATGCTAATCTGCTTGCAGTTCTCACAACCATCAGTTTTGAAGAAGTATGAACAAGAGCGAATCACGCGCATGCAAGAAAACGATGCAGTTAGTAGATCACTTGGGGTGCCTTCATTGGTTAGTTGTATGCAAGAGGATGCCGCTGGATGTGATGAATACATCCCAGAAAATGCTGGTGAAGACGTCACTGATGATTCATTGAATTCAAAGGTATAAAGAAGTTATTTGTTTATTGCTTATTGTCTTTTCCTTTAGGAACGTAAAAAATCTTAAACTTCGACTTAATTGTAGAGAATCAAAATTGTTAAGTCAACGGATCCTTTACTTGGACCGAGAATTCGTTCACGAACCAATGAAGCCATTGAAACTGAGAAGGAAGCGATGACCTGCACCCCCCTTCCAAAAAAAGCTAGCTCCAACAAGGATTTGATCATGACACACACTCCCACTCCAAAGAAACTCAGTCTTCGGGAGAAATTCACAGAAACATTAAAGAAATTGACGAAACCTACACCGTCTTTTTCAGGAGCTTTAAAACCTACAACGTCCCGTCCATCCGTTTTAAAACCTACATATAGCAAATTGTTCAAATAATCAACCAATTCATGTGAAGCTACTGGTTCATTTGATGCTTATTTAGTGATGCGGAAACGTCAAAAGAAGAATGTTGAAGCGCCTCCAACAATGGAAAATCTTACTGATCGATTAGAGCAGGAATGGATTGCACGGGAAGATGAAGCAGGTACAGGTACAATATAATGTTTCTTTATCTGTGCATTGCACTGCACTGTTGAGTGTGTCTATTTTCTATTCATTTTTTTGAACCTGGTAGATAAAGTACAAGGTCTTAAAAACCTAGAGGGAAGTCAAAAATGACCAAATTGCATGTTAGAACCCCTGATGATAAAGTAGTCAATGAGTTGAATGAGGATGGTCAGCAAGTATCTGATAATATTACAGAGTTAAGCAATTTTCTTGGGGCACTAGCAAAGGATAATGTGTCTCTTACTTACATCAACTAGCAAGTTGTTCCTGATCAATTAAAGCGACAAAAGTTAGAATATGCTCTTGTACAATCTAATTTCCTTAACCATATACAGTTCAACTGACTTCCTAAATGTTTGGTTTTGTTTCCTGAATTTTGTGACTGATATATTGTTGGCTAGGTATATCATTCCCAAAGAAGGACACAAGTTGGTCCTGAACACGCTTAACAACTCTTGGAGGCAGTATAAGTCTCGCATCAAAGCAAGGTATAATAAAAAATATTCAACTGATAAGGAAAGGCTTGCAAATAGGCCCAGTACAATTCCGTTGGAGATTTTAAAATGCTCTTGGAATACTGGGGGGATGAAGCAGTTCAAGTACAGCTTTAATGATATTCACATTTGTATAATGATTAGTAGTTCACATTAGCTTGTTTAGTGCTAATCTTTTCTTTAGTAGTTCGCATTATCCTTGTTTAGTGCTATTTTTTTGGATATCCAGGCCCTAGCTGATACTAATTCCGCACATCGTAATTCATTAAATGAGACACATACCATGGGTCCCAAAACTCATGCAGTAGCCAAAGAAAAGATAATATGTGTTTTTTTGAACTTAAGTTATATTTGTTTTTATTGAGTTGAATTGGCCGCATGATAATTCTAATTTGTTATATCATTGAATTATATTTTATACATCATTGTCACAATGTTCATAGGCAGCAGATAGATCTGTAAATTCTTAACATTGAATGTCACAAATTGTGTTTAATTTTTGGTAATCCTATACTTGACAAAGAAAGAAAACCCCTGAAAAGCCTCCCCATCCGCTGCCTTGGTTTAAATGAAAACATATAAATGAGAATAGGGTAGAAGTTACAAGACTAACACGGATGAACTAAAGGCCAAATACGTGAGTACATATATAATAAGATACTGAAATAACAGTACTTGTGTCAGTATAATTGGCACATTGTACGTTTGTTAGAGCTGCTTATTAAATCAAACATATAGTTAGTTTGAAAGAAAACCAGTTCTGTTAATAAATTCATTCCTGCCAGCTGCCTATTTATATATATGCTTGTCTGGTTTTCATTTTGTAGGTGAAGGTTCAAGCAATGGTGGATGTAGGAAACATTACTGAGGTAGATGCACTTGTTTATTGTGGGAAGAGCCACATGCGGAACTGACTTGTAGGAAGGCGAGGTAAAATGGCCGAAAAGTCTCCAACAACTCCTGGTTCTTCAGACAATTATGTGCAAGAGCTGACCTAAAAAATAAGGCAAGAGCTTGAGGCGGATTTGGAAGAAAAGGTGAACAGAAAAGTGAAAGAGAACATGTCATGGGTGTTAAAAAAGCTAGGTGAAGCTAATCCAGGTCTTAATTTAGACGTTGGAGACTTTTGTGTCACCACAACAAGTCATGAAGATAACATTGTTACCCCTGTAACCCCGACAACTGACTGAAGTATTTGGATGGTATGTGTTAGCACTTGTGATATATTCTGTTCTTTTAAATTATGGCACATGTGGTATGTGTTCGTGATTGCACTTGTGGTATGTTTGGATGATGGCACTTGTGGTATGTGTTGGTGATGGCACTTTTGAGTTGGTATAATTGGTTGGTCTGATTGTGGTTATGAATGTTTTGGGAGGATTTATGTATGAATATTTTGGTATATATGTATAAACATGGTATAATGTTTTGGATTGAATATATGTAGTGCAGAATTTGTAATTACAGGGTTATATTACAGCTGCATTTGATTTTTTTTCTGGTGTTGCATTTGATTTTTTTACCATTGCAGTTGATGTTTTCTGGTGTTGCAGTACAGTATTGTGGTGTCGCATTAGATGGCACTGTGGTGTTGCATTAGATTGATGTGGTGTTGCATTAGACTGTGTTACAGTGTTTCATTAAGTGTAATATTATTAATTCCACAATGGTACGACACGTGGGGCCCACAGCTTACGTGGAGCCACGTGGATAGCTGACGTGGCATGTGACACATGTGCAGCTGATGTGGAGAGATGATGTGGCGTGTGACACGTCGGCAGCTGGCGTAGAAAGTACATGTGGACCTCACTACCATGACCTGGAAGTCAGACTCTGGTTTCTACTTAAGGCAACGCTGTATGTGTTGCATTACATGCATATACTGTTGCAATAGGGTTATAATGCAACACTTTCTTTCCGTTGCCGTAGATGGGAAAAAGCATTGCATTAGATGGCTAATGCAATGGCCGCGGATGCCACGGTCCCTTGTTGTCTATTTGAAAAAATGGCCCGCGACAACGCTTTTTTGATCTACGGCCACAGTAAAATAGTGTCGAATATGCCCACTTTTGTAGTAGTGCATGTTCTCCCAAATCTGCATTCCCTTTAGCGGTTCTGATACTAGTACTAAGTGGAAGAGAAAGTAGAGCTTTCATTCTATCCATAAGATATTTGTGAGAGGTTACCACTCTTTAATTCGTATTCTACCACCATACCCAACTCCCTTCTGGTGATAGTATCTATTTGGGAAGGATTTTCAATTCGGTTGTTGACTTCCATATTAGTTGGATTTGCATTATTATTGCCTCCTACGGTTGCAGAGTACTTCACACCATTATATTTGATAGGATTCTCTTCGAGGCATATTATTTTCAAGTCAACAAGTTATCATCAACTTTTCAAGGCTCAATTTGTAGTCCTAACTTCTAAACCTTGTAGATCTATAATAAATAGTTAGAAATACGCCGCCTGAGTTCAACTCACAATGAAAGCACAAAATGTTTACACCAAAAACAACATAGACACCTAGTTGGGATGAAAGCACTAGTCTGTGCAAATGCTTTAGATTTGATATATGCAATTTCAGTAGCATATAAGTAAAATAAGGGAGAAGACGCAAATTTATAATGGTTCAACTGTTAATTAAGCTTATGCTCACTTTATAAGTTTGACTTTATTAGTCCTCTGCCAATTGTAAGTATTTTGTAATATAACTGATAGAATAGAGATGAATGACTAGTACAAAGGCTACTCGAAATATATCACAATAGCCTCTATGGTGATTGTTGCATAAGGAGAAGCTTGAAGAACTGTTTCACAACTTGTAGACAGGAAAAATTCAGATTCTATTTATGTTGTAAATAGTTTAGAATTTATAGGAGTTTAGAAATGAAGTAGGCAATGCCACTACACCAAAAGACTCGCAATGAGAGCAGGAAGACATGCAAAAAAATTTGATCCTCATATGAGTTATAAATTTGAATTAGTTAGTTACCGAGGTCGGTTAGTTACCGACCTATAGGGTCAGTTTGTTACCGACCTAAGTTTCTTAATATCTGGGATTTGCGACTTACTTTGTAATCTTCCTTACTTCTTCACGATGCCTTATGTTCAGCCTCATAGCTTTTAGACTTTGTTTGATAGTAATTCATACTCGATTGACTTCAACAGCATCCTAAATTAGATGAGTCAGTAATAACTTGAGTTAAACATATCAAATTGCCACCAAACTTGGAGGATAGGAAACTAGGACCAGATGGAGTTAGAGAGGACAAGAAAAGATGGGTAGTGATTCATAGTTCTGGTTGATACCGATCCATAGGGCATGGTTGGACCCGACCCGCATATTTATTGAATTTTAAGGCCGAGTTGTAACACCCCACCTCCGCCAGGGTGTCTCTTGCAAGCACTCTGACTTTGGAGGGGCGTTTGTACCGGGTAAACATGCATAATGACATATCAAGGCAGAAAAAGAACATATGTATATATGTAAACAGAGTAAATAAGATAAGTAAAACAGCGGAAGATTTCAAACTATTTCAAAACAAGTCTGGTACAACATAATGTCAACTTTCCAAATACACAAGTCTAGATAAAAACAACATCACTGAAAAACTGAAATACATAAGTACTATCCCCAAAATAAGTGATAACCATAGCTAGCTTCATGTCAAGACCGTACATGAGCTAAAATCCCACAAGCAAGCGATCAGAAATCCAAGCTAAGCTCCAATATTCCCACCCTGAGAACCTGGGGGGGGGGAACGGAAGAAAAGAGGCGAAAGAAAAACAGGTCAGTCAAAAAGACTGAGTAAGCCCTACTACAATCAATGTAAACTGATAAAGTTAACTGGCATGAGAAGCAGGGATGAACATAAGGATAACAACATACTAGCATGATGATTAACCAACAAGGTAGATAAAGGTGTCATCGCATAATCAGGTTTAAGGTTTTTGCACCACAGGTGTACTAGCAAGCTAACATGACTTGAATAAACAAGTATTGATCCCTTGGCCCAAGCTTTGGCCCAATAACATGAAGTGACCCTAATACGAGGTCCAATAACATGAAGTGACCCTAATACGAGGTCCAACCAAACGGTCTAGTCGATCGGCTCCCTATAAGCCTAACTCGTCACGTGTTGGTGTCAATACGGCCCAAACATAATTGTAGTCGGACTGTGCCGGGTCCACCCTTCGGGTGTATCAAGCCCTAGGGTGTAAACCCCTGGACACCATAAACATAAGTGCACAGTCTCGATCTACTGGTACCCGTGCATGTTTTCTCCGGCTACGGACTATGTGCACGACCATAGTCCGTCCGGAACTACACCGGCGTACCACTCTGCCGTCGTTTTTGGTCACTTACCTCAAGTCCAGTAATCGTGCCCCCTCCCTAGCCTAGTCCCTAGGGTCTTAATGATACAAACTTGGGATTACTGCTGGAGTGGACCCCCATTGCTAGGATTTTCTAGCGGGTTAAGTACGGTTTAACCCTCTTGCTAATCATGGATTAACTTGGTTAAGTGTAACGATGAGTTCACGACTTAACCCTGATTAATCTACCAAGCCCACATTGATTAAGTATTAAGTGGACCATGACTTAAACCCTAATCATGAGGCATTAATTAATTATTGTGCCTTAACCTCTCACATTAGACTTCGTTGCGGTTACTAGTTAAGCCGGTCGGTTCCGGGTAGCTTTATACCACAACTTGGTCTAACCTCGGGTTCAAGGTACAACATGACCAACTTCTCACATTGGGTCCTATTGTTTGTAGCAACTAGTTAAGCCGGTCGGTTCCGGGTAGGTTTACGCTACAAACTCAACCCAACCTCGAGTTGGTCACACTTATATTTTCTAAGTGTCATGTCCATCATGTTTCCAAAACATATTACATGTTTTCAAGAATTTGGGTAGACCTAACTTAATAGGTAAATTCCCAATGGGTAGACCTAACTTAATAGGTAAATTTCCAATCTTATGTTTTCATGTCTTTTAAGTTTACCCAACCCCAAACGCAATCCCATCGTTTACATAATCGCAATAGCGCATAAAGGATAGAAAGAGGGAACTTGGCATAAAGATGACAAATGGTGTTGAAGCCACAAGTTTAACATGGTGGCATATGAAGTGTACATATGTTCATATACTTGCATATTGCATCATTAGGCCTCAAAAGTATGCATAAAACCAAACTTAGCATATAAGTGATACATGGTGATAAATGACATGTAGAAGTTGCCATAAGTTCGCATTTAGCCTCACATGCAAGTTATCATAAGGGATATGATAACTTACATGTTGCCAAAATGCAACCTTTAGCATAAAGCTTGAAGCTTTAAGCTCATAAACCCAAGATAAGCTTGCATAACATGATAACATGAGCAAAATGATCAACCCAAACTTGCATAACATAACTTGCATATCATATGGCAAACTTGCATATCATAACATAGCAAACTTGCATAACATAACATGATAAACTTGCATATCATAACATGGCAAACTTGCATAACATAACATGATAAACTTGCATATCATAACATGGCAAACTTGCATAGCATAACATGGTAAACTTGCATATCATAACATGGCATACTTGCATAACATAACATGATAAACTTGCATATCATAACATGGCAAACTTGCATATCATAATGATCAACCAAACTTGCATCATTCATTTAACTTTAGAGTTTAAATATGAAAGTAGAAAAGGGCTTACAATGCTTATGAAGACACAAAAATATATATAGATTGAGACAAAGCCCTTATGCAATCAAATAAACCCAAAATGCAAGCTCCAATAGAAAAACCCTTGAGCCAAAATGATCAAAACTCTTGCTTTATGATGTAAATATGGAAACTTGACTTGAATGCAAGCTAATGATGCTCATACAAGCTTGAAAACACTTGTATGCATTGAAAATCTCTCATAGAAATAACTTAGGAATTTTATGAAGAGAGTGGAGGCCATGAGAGGAATGATTTTGCCATAGTTTAGTTACTTGAATGAATAATGATGATTTAGGGTTAGGTTAGGGGCTTATTTATAGAGATTAGGATTAGTTTTAGCCTTAGGATTAAACCCTAATTCCAATCTCAGCCCTCAAAACCGAATCTGGCCCCCAAACTCAACACAACTCCAAAATGGTGCACAAGGCAAAACTGCCCGGCTGAACCAAGTTGACACCCAAGTCGACAGGGCTGTCGACTTGGGCCTAACCATGTCGACTGCCCAGTCGACAGGCCTGTCGACATGGGTGTTCTGGCGGGAAATTTCCCGCCTGCGCCCAACTGCCCTAATTTCCAAATTCAAACTTGAATTTGAAATCTGTTTTTACTTTGAAATTTTCTGAAAACTTCGTTGGGCCTTAATCGGGTCATACGGACTCCGATTTTCGAAAACTCGGACTCTATTTCGCGTATTTTTCCGAGACGAACGCAATGGCACAGCCCGTTTTCCTTGATTCAGAATTTAGAATTAAATTCTGCCTCGATTTACGTTATAACAGGTTATTGAAAATACGGGTTGTTACATTCTCCCCTCCTTAAAGGATTTCGTCCCCGAAATCTTCAAGTTAGGAAGAACGTATCCTACCATCCAACATCCATCTACTCAAAACATCATCCACGAGCAATCATTGTCCTTACAAGATTCTAAATGTTGTATGAACATATGCAAAGGTGTGTGTATATGTACTTATCTAATGCAAATATCATCAATGCAAATTATGTTAGTGAAATGAATCCATATGTATGCAATTCCTAACATAATGTATAACATATATATGTTTGCACATAACATACATCCATATGCAACATTCATGTGATAACACAAAAATTTTCATCCATGAATAAGCATAAACACTCATGCATATGCAATATGAGGAGTGTGTGAGCCGATCTAGTGCCTAACGTGTATAATGCATCCACGAGTAACCACTTGCAAACACCTGCAACCACTTGCAACCATCAAGCATAACATGTTTCAAACACATGTTTCATCCAAAGGGTTTCTATCTAAGGTTCTCATGACAAGATTAACATGATAAACTAGATAATCAAGACAAATATGGATAGCAAAAGATATGCTACAAAGAGATCGGGAAGATAAGCAGGATATACTCCTTTCGGATTACAAGAAATCCCTTCCTAACCCACCCCATATTCTATAAAAGCCCAAAAGGTTTAGTCAACCTAACGGACCCCTTCAAACCCTGACATGCATTACTAACCGATGAGTCATACCCCCCTTATGGAGTTTACAACAGAAATGGGATCGAGTATGGGACCGAGAGGATATACGTAAAAGATAACATGCGAGTAAGCTCCACAGGAAAACAAGGATCAAGGATATACTCATAATAAAAAAGATATGATGCGCGTATCCAGCCTTCAATCTTCTAAGTCACGTTTCCTTGAGTTTAACTCCACTGTGCTTTGACCATCTTTTATTTCATGATTCCTTGGCTTCATAACTCTTATTTCCAAATATGAGTTGGAACCCATTTCATTGTCGCCTCTCGTCTTCCTTTTTCACTTACTCTTCTATCATTCTTGGCTTAAA
Organism: Allium sativum; assembly: GCA_030737875.1. NCBI lineage: Eukaryota > Viridiplantae > Streptophyta > Magnoliopsida > Asparagales > Amaryllidaceae > Allium > Allium sativum. The sequence continues at coordinate 375,376,956 of CM060913.1, forward strand.
CATAACTATGACCTCATGGTTTCATGCAAGCTCTCCAAAATTCACCAGTGAATCCTGGATCTCGTTTACTTACTATAAAGTATTCCACGCAGCAGAACTTTTCTTGAAAATACCAATCCACGTTTACCAATTGCTCTTACTAACGTAATTTTCTATAACTCATGCTTGAACGAAATGAACCATCCGCCTGCGAATGATAGGCCGTACTTAGATTCAGTTGCTTGCCCATGACTTCCCGTAGACTATCCCAAAACTGGCTAGTGAAGATTGAGTCATGGTTACTAACTATACTTTAGGGAACCTCGTGCAACCGCTTTATTTCTTGAAAGTAATCCGTTGCTAGCTATAATGCAGTCCTTTCGCTCTTTACTGGAGTGAAATGAGCACTCTTCGTGAGTCTACCTACTATGACCCACATGCTCGTATTCTCTTTCCTTGACCTTGGTAATCCATCGATAAAATCCATGGGAATACTCTTCCACTTCCATAGTGGAACGTCTAGAGGATGCAATAGCCCACCGGGCTTCTTCGACTCGGCCTTAACTTGCTGGCAAATGATACATCTAGAGACAAACTCTGCCACATCCTTCTTTATCCCAGGCCAAAAGAAAATGCGCTTCCTATCTTTATACATCTTATCTCTGCCCGGATGTATAGTCAACTTAGAGCGATGCGCTTCCTCAAGAATTTTCTTTCTCTCATCGCGTCTTAGCCATCCCTTGTCATCTATAGCGAGGTAACTTAACATCTCGCCTCGAATCAACTTGTCCATGATCTCGGCTAACTGCGGGTCTTCCTTCTATGAAGTCCCTACTTGATCCAGAAGGGTAGGTCTAATCTCAAGGGACGCTAACTGACTAATTAAACTGAGAAAGCTTCTTACTTCAATTGTCCTCGTCGGAGCTTTCCGGTCTTGAACCGCGACCACTTTAGCCGGATCCACCGCTAAGCCTTATTTAGTAACTATGTGCCCAAGAAATCTAACTTCTTTTCTCCAAAATGACATTTGGAGGACTTGGCTTTCAACTGATGCGCTCTAAGCGTATCCATCACCTCCTTGAGATGTCTAGCATGTTCTTCCTCGTTCTTTAAGAAAGTCAGGATATCGTCTACAAAGACTACCACAAACTTGTTCAGGAACTCCCTAGGCACCCTACTCATCAAGTCCACGAAGTAGGCGGGTGCATTAGTTAAACCGAATGGCATGACCAGCCATTCTAAGAATCCATCTGGAGTTCTGAACGCAGTTTTGTCTATACTATCCTCATCTACTCTGAGCTGAAGGGATCCAGTAGCAAGATCAGGAGAAAACAGATGTTCCTATAAGCTGATCAAACAAATCATCGATCCTTGGTAATGGTTGTCTATTCTTCTTGTTCTACTCACGATAATCAATACACGGGCGAAGCGAACTGTCCACATTAGTAGCGAATACTACTAGAGCACCCTCCTCGGAAATGCTTCATTGTATGAAGTTCTTCTCAAGCAACTCCTTGACTTGCTTTCTTAACTCTCATCTTGCGGGACCATGTGCCTAACCGGCCACGTAACTGGCTTGGCATTATCAACCAGATAAATGCGAAAATTTATCTCGCGTTTAGGGGTAACCCCTTCACTTCACCCAAGATATCAGGATATTCTCGGACCACCCTCATAGATTGCAAACTATCGATAGACGAGTTGAGGGATTCAAGATAACACAACGTGACGGGACCCATAGGGTTACAAGAAATTTTTAGGGTATTACCGAGGCGAGTCATGAGCCTCACAACCCTATGCTCAAAAATCAAGGATGGCTCCAAAACTGGACAATCAATCCATGCCCAAAATCAACCCATACCCCATGAAACCGAGAATATAAGCATCACACGAGAACTCTACACTAAAGATAGAGATTTTCAAATCCACGTAGATAATAGACAAATGGGCGGAAACCCCAATTGGATTTGAAACACACACGGGATCATTAACTAGACTAGTACTTAGGTGCAAACTTTCAACTAGATCAGATGAAATAAACTATGCGATGTGCCAGAATCAAACAAAGTACAAACAGGAAAATCAGAAATGTAAACAAGACTTTCAACAGAAACACTACCTCGATCATGAGCTGAAAGAACGATGTTGAGGGGATAAACTCGCCCTCCAGATGGTCTTGCACACTGAGTCTGACCTTGCCCTTGCTTCTTCGGGCAATCTTTGCTGAAATGTCCAAACTCACCACAATGAAAGCATTCACCACTCTTCCTTTTTCTCTTCCTACAATCCTTAATAAGATGCCCAACTGAACCGCAATAATGGCACTTCCTCTTGTCGTTATTTCCCTTGCTATTGTTCCCCTTGTTGCCTTGACTCTTGTTCTTGTTCTTGCGGTTTTTGGAGTTCTTGCCTTGCTTCCCGGAATTCACCGTTCCTTCCGACGTAGGCCCTCCCTTCTTCGGGCAGTCCCTAGTGAAGTGTCCCATTTCTCCACAGTCAAAGCAAGTGCCCTTCCTCTTTCTGCAATCCTTGTTTAGATGAGTCAAGCTTCCACAAGTAAAGCACTTCTTTTCCTTCTTATCCTCAGACTTCTCCTCCTTCTTTTTCATTTCCTTTTTGGGCTCCTATTCTCTTCATTGAGTAGGGCCATATTCACCAAACTCTCGAAAGTTGCCCCCAAGGGTATATGAGTCATGGCTAAACCATGTAATGGCTCGTTTAATCCTAGAGCAAAGTATAGGGCCTTCTTCTGAGCTGTGTTAACCAAGTCTAAACCGACCCGAGCCAGTTGATTAAACTTATCTATGTATTCCCTAATAGTCATGTCCCCTTGCTTCAGTGATAGGAACCTTAGTCCAAACTTTCCCCGAAAGTCATCCCAAGTCTCAATTGGCCTATTAGCGGTGGTGACCACCCACCAACGTGCAACTTCTTCCTTTAGCAACCACACTGCCAATAAAACCTTCCTACGGTCATCTATATCAAAGAAGGCAAAAAGATCTTCGATTTCTTTCAACCAATTCCTTGCCTCTACATAAGTATCGGTTCTAATGAAATTCTTGCCACCCATCGTCTTAAAGTTCTTACAAGTTTCCGCAAAATCCGCTTGTGGAGGCTGAGGGGGAGGAGAAACATCAGCTATGGGAGGAGGAGGAGAAACATTAACCACCGGAGGAGGAGGAGGAGGAACATCTGCGGGGTCGGCTTCGGTCGCCCTAGCCTCCAAAAGTCTCCTATACCAAACAGGTACGTGTACTCCCTCCGGAATGGCAAAGTTATTGGCCATACTGAAAACGAAGAAAAAGATAGATTCAGAATGGAGAGAAAAAAAACGAAGGAATTTTTGCTAATGGCTTTTTGGGGAATAGCCTTTAAAATAAACTAGACTTTTCTTTGGAAAATACTTTATACTTGGTTTTGAAAATAGTTTTCCAAAAGTTTTCTAAAAACCTTTTTGTTCCTTCTCGTAAACCATATGCTCTGATGCCAAAGGTAACACCCCACCTCCGCCAGGGTGTCTCTTGCAAGCACTCTGACTTTGGAGGGGCGTTTGTACCGGGTAAACATGCATAATGACATATCAAGGCAGAACAAGAACATATGTATATATGTAAACAGAGTAAATAAGATAAGTAAAACAGCGGAAGATTTCAAACTATTTCAAAACAAGTCTGGTACAACATAATGTGAACTTTCCAAATACACAAGTCTAGATAAAAACAACATCACTGAAAAACTGAAATACATAAGTACTATCCCCAAAATAAGTGATAACCATAGCTAGCTTCATGTCAAGACCGTACATGAGCTAAAATCCCACAAGCAAGCGATCAGAAATCCAAGCTAAGCTCCAATATTCCCACCCTGAGAACCTGGGGGGGGGGAGGGGGGAACGGAAGAAAAGAGGCGAAAGAAAAACAGGTCAATCAAAAAGACTGAGTAAGCCCTACTACAATCAATGTAAACTGATAAAGTTAACTGGCATGAAAAGCAGGGATGAACATAAGGATAACAACATACTAGCATGATGATTAACCAACAAGGTAGATAAAGGTGTCATCGCATAATCAGGTTTAAGGTTTTTGCACCACAGGTGTACTAGCAAGCTAACATGACTTGAATAAACAAGTATTGATCCCTTGGCCCAAGCTTTGGCCCAATAACATGAAGTGACCCTAATACGAGGTCCAATAACATGAAGTGACCCTAATACGAGGTCCAACCAAATGGTCTAGTCGATCGGCTTCCTATAAGCCTAACTCGTCACGTGTTGGTGTCAATACGGCCCAAACATAATTGTAGTCGGACTGTGCCGGGTCCACCCTTCGGGTGTATCAAGCCATAGGGTGTAAACCCCTGGACACCATAAACATAAGTGCACAGTCTCGATCTACTGGTACCCGTGCATGTTTTCTCCGGCTACGGACTATGTGCACGACAATAGTCCGTCCGGAACTACACCGGCGTACCACTCTGCCGTCGTTTTTGGTCACTTACCTCAAGTCCAATAATCGTGCCCCCTCCCTAGCCTAGTCCCTAGGGTCTTAATGATACAAACTTGGGATTACTTCTGGAGTGGACCCTCATTGCTAGGATTTTCTAGTGGGTTAAGTACGGTTTAACCCTCTTGCTAATCATGGATTAACTTGGTTAAGTGTAACGATGAGTTCACGACTTAACCCTGATTAATCTACCAAGCCCACATTGATTAAGTATTAAGTGGACCATGACTTAAACCCTAATCATGAGGCATTAATTAATTATTGTGCCTTAACCTCTCACATTAGACTTCGTTGCGGTTACTAGTTAAGCCGGTCGGTTCCGGGTAGCTTTATACCACAACTTGGTCTAACCTCGGGTTCAAGGTACAACATGACCAACTTCTCACATTGGGTCCTATTGTTTGTAGCAACTAGTTAAGCCGGTCGGTTCCGGGTAGGTTTACGCTACAAACTCAACCCAACCTCGAGTTGGTCACACTTATATTTTCTAAGTGTCATGTCCATCATGTTTCCAAAACATATTACAAGTTTTCAAGAATTTGGGTAGACCTAACTTAATAGGTAAATTCCCAATGGGTAGACCTAACTTAATAGGTAAATTCCCAATCTTATGTTTTCATGTCTTTTAAGTTTACCCAACCCCAAACGCAATCCCATCGCTTACATAATCGCAATAGCGCATAAAGGATAGAAAGAGGGAACTTGGCATAAAGATGACAAATGGTGTTGAAGCCACAAGTTTAACATGGTGGCATATGAAATGTACATATATTCATATACTTGCATATTGCATCATTAGGCCTCAAAAGTATGCATAAAACCAAACTTAGCATATAAGTGATACATGGTGATAAATGACATGTAGAAGTTGCCATAAGTTCGCATTTAGCCTCACATGCAAGTTATCATAAGGGATATGATAACTTACATGTTGCCAAAATGCAACCTTTAGCATAAATCTTGAAGCTTTAAGCTCATAAACCCAAGATAAGCTTGCATAACATGATAACATGAGCAAAATGATCAACCCAAACTTGCATAACATAACTTGCATATCATATGGCAAACTTGCATATCATAACATAGCAAACTTGCATAACATAACATGATAAACTTGCATATCATAACATGGCAAACTTGCATAACATAACATGATAAACTTGCATATCATAACATGGCAAACTTGCATAGCATAACATGGTAAACTTGCATATCGTAACATAGCATACTTGCATAACATAATATGATAAACTTGCATATCATAACATGGCAAACTTGCATATCATAATGATCAACCAAACTTGCATCATTCATTTAACTTTAGAGTTTAAATATGAAAGTAGAAAAGGGCTTACAATGCTTATGAAGACACAAAAATATATATAGATTGAGACAAAGCCCTTATGCAATCAAATAAACCCAAAATGCAAGCTCCAATAGAAAAACCCTTGAGCCAAAATGATCAAAACTCTTGCTTTATGATGTAAATATGGAAACTTGACTTGAATGCAAGCTAATGATGCTCATACAAGCTTGAAAACACTTGTATGCATTGAAAATCTCTCATAGAAATAACTTAGGAATTTTATGAAGAGAGTGGAGGCCATGAGAGGAATGATTTTGCCATAGTTTAGTTACTTGAATGAATAATGATGATTTAGGGTTAGGTTAGGGGCTTATTTATAGAGATTAGGATTAGTTTTAGCCTTAGGATTAAACCCTAATTCCAATCTCAGCCCTCAAAACCGAATCTGACCCCCAAACTCAACACAACTCCAAAATGGTGCATCAGGCAAAACTGCCCGGCTGAACCAAGTCGACACCCAAGTCGACAGGGCTGTCGACTTGGGCCTAACCATGTCGACTGCCCAGTCGACAGGCCTGTCGACATGGGTGGTCTGTCGGGAAATTTCCCGCCTGCGCCCAACTGCCCTAATTTCCAAATTCAAACTTGAATTTGAAATCTGTTTTTACTTTGAAATTTTCTGAAAACTTCGTTGGGCCTTAATCGGGTCATACGGACTCCGATTTTCGAAAACTCGGACTCTATTTCGCGTATTTTTCCGAGACGAACGCAATGGCACAGCCCGTTTTCCTTGATTCAGATTTTAGAATTAAATTCTGCCTCGATTTACGTTATAACAGGTTATTAAAAATACGGGTTGTTACACGAGTCTTGATGTCTTCAATGCGTTTTAGCTGAGTTTCGAGCAATTCAACTCAATCTTGACATCCTTTAGGGTTTTGTTCAAAAGAAAGGGTTAACAGTACAGAAAGAGATATATAAAATATGGATAATTACTACATATTGTACTATCTATTTCAGTAAACAAAAAGATAATCCCTTATAATTACAAACACTGCACAAACGGCTTCTTTTGAATAAAAAATGAAAGTTTACCATGTTAACAATTCTTGATAAGAATAAATTCTTACCTATCAAAATTTAGTAAATCCCAAGGGTCGAATAATTGATAAGAACGAAACAAAAAGAGATAGGAAGTAATGAAATAGATAATATGGAGTTATAGGCAAGAATAAACAGAAATAGAAAATGAAATGAATTAGAAATCAAAGTCGAAAACAATAAATGTAGCAGCAATGATATTAATAGCTAAGAATAAGAAGCGATAAATGCATTTGTTAAAGTAAAGGATAAACGCATAATAAAATAAATACCTACAGCCAAATATAAAAGATGTTGAGGGAATAAAGAAAGTGTAAAAAGAATAAATATAAACGAGTGTGTAATATGTGTATACGTAGCCTCGAATATGCGTTTATCACATGTGTGAATAGTTGTAATTTAAAATAAAATTTATAAAGAAAGGAATAAAAATAATATAAGGATGTTATAGTGGGCTGGAATGTGAAAACTTATCCAACTATAGGATCAGTGGAGAATAAACATCTATGCGTGGAGGAAAGGGTATTCCTAGAACTATAGTCCATAAAAAGTCCATGATTTTGAATGGTAATCCCAATTGTTACATTAATTGACCATTAAGGGAACTGTTAAATGTTCATTGCTTTAGGCAGTATTCCCAAAGCATCATGTTTCATGATGAAAATATACCCACTTCAAAGTTTTAGATGGGTTATTGCCTTGACAACACTAGGAAGTCTAAATGGACCGATGAGTGGGATTAGATACTATGCAACATGGCATGCTAGTACTAACCATGAAGGGTAGGATTGCATAGGCTAAAAAGAGTAATCATCGACCCCTTGCAGCCAACAGGAAGGACAAGATAGCACTTAGACTCGATAATTTTCCTACCAAGATATTCGAAGAGGTTATGCACTACTACATATGTTTGTTAGTTTATTTACTAAAGAAAGCCTAGTTAACTCATCAAAAGGTTCCAAAACATGGATGGTGTGGTGCGTGGAGCCGAGTTTCATGATAAAAAGTAGAAAGTGGAAATATGCAAAGAGAGTAATCTAAAGGAGGAGAGATCATTGTTGTGCACTCTATGATTTCCTCGGGTTATACGGTGATCGAGATACAATGAGGTGATGGTTACTGATGAGGTTTTAAGCCAGAGATACTAGTAAGGATAGTATCTAAGTCAACTTGTATATATATTTACACACACACGCACACAAACACACACTCCCCCTTCATCTATGAGATGTAAATTGGAATAATTTGTATACAAAGATGGAGTCGAAATGATTAATAATTTTTGAACCATAACATGAAATAGTAAACAATCAACATAAGTTAGTATTATGTATAAATGGTATAATTTAGTAGACACTGGAATGTTGTTCTAAACCCCTACTTGTCACAACCCACGAAATTTTAGGGGAACAATTACCGGGGCTGGTCTAGAGCTGTTTGCCTAACTTCGCCACTTGACATTTGAGATGTAAATTTTTGATCAGTAATTATTGGGATTTATCATAAAATTTTACTTTGTTGTGAGTTATTACCGTTTGTGCTTGATATTATTTATTTTTGCAGGATAGTCAAACCAAAAATTCATATTTTAACAAACTTGGGTTTTATCTTTAGCGAAAAACTAAGTTCTCTCAAATGTAGGTTGTTAAAAGCATTGTGACTCTGAAGTCTTACATAAGAGGCATATTGCCTGCATGATTGTAACGACCCGCATTCTACGCATCGTAGGGTCGTAGAATATTTATTTCTTTCACATACGAAGTTGTATGGTCATGTAGCTTTGGGAGGCGACTAGTGGGGTCATTTCCCATGTTCATGATTTTTGTCGATTTTTAAATGATCGTTTTGCCCCTAGCTAATACTGTTTTGGCCATAACTTTTGACTGGAAAAGAATTTTGACCTAAAACCACTTCCATTGGCTTCGGATGATGGTTTACGATTCCGTATAGTGGTCACATTAGCCAAACGGACTTACCGTTTGGAAGATATGGCTGAAACAAGTTTCAGATAGTGGAAAACAGCTTAACCGGGCCAAATAGGGTGATTAGTGAATGAGCCCATAACCCATTTCGGGATTAGGGTTATGGGGAGGCTGAAATGAGTTAGGTTTTCATTCTATTTTAGTTTTCTAGCCGCCACTTACCTCTTAGAAACCCTAACAATGGCCTCCAACTTCTAAAACACTTCCAAATCACTTTCTAATCAAGGATTAAGCTTATCAACATCAAATCAAGGCGGATTAACACAAAAATCGAGGTAGAGCTGCTGTGTTGCATTGGTATTCGCGCCCAAACAGTAGAGTTTCAGTTCTAAAGGTTTTATTTGTGGCTAAGGTGAGTGATTCGCATAGTTTTGCACTAATTACGGTTGGTTAAGGGTAATTAGTGAAGATTAACGAAATTAAACATGATAAAATTCTGGAAAAATATTTATAAATTCGAAAATATTGTTTTAGGCATCTGTTAGAAATTTGGTTTGATTTGGTTAAGTTTTGCTAATCATATAATTAGTTTTGTCCAAACATGCTTAAGGGAAAATATGGGATTTTGGGTATGTTTGATCCTTTTACATGCTATGATTGTTGTTTTGTTGTTTGTGGATGATTATACATGTTGCTTAGTTAACCTAGGGAAGTTATCAGGGAGAGATAGTATACGTATATGAGAGCGCGTATTTTTGATTATTTTGGTTTTCAATATATATATATATATATATATATATATATATATATTATTAGTATAGCTAAGGATGAAGTCGCACTGCACTGGCACCACTATAGAGATGTGGCTAATCGTTTTCTCTGTGCAGATTAAACGATGAGCCGTCACAATGATCGTGATGTAGAAACGAAATCATACAATGGGTCACTATGTGATCTTTTATTTCGTTTTCTTCATCTCCAAACATTGTGTGAGATAAAATGGGACAGTAGATCCTTATTTGGATGATCGTTTATGTGAGGTTCGACTTGTACTTAGACCCTTATGTTAGAATAAGATCCTTAGGTATGTGACCTTAGGAATGCACTGACAAGGTATATGCACTTTATATTAAAGTAGATATAGAATTAGTTGTACTTAATCATCTTAGTTGTTGTGGTCTCATTCATCAAACTTTTGTGTAACACATTCCAATTTTCTTTTCTCGACCACAGTTGGACAAGCAATAGACAACTAGCCCATTCTTGCTTTTAAACAGTTGTGCTTCGCGTGAAATTTAACTTTTTGCTCTCGTCTTTTATCATGTATTACCTATCAATACAACTATTTATATATTATGATTATGTAGGATATTTTTGTGATATATTCTGATTTTGGTTTATGTACCGATATGTCTGAGACTGGGATACTACATGAGCTTTTAAGACTATTGCTATTATTTTTTGAGACTATTATCATATAATCATATATATATATATATATATATATATATATATATATATATATATATATATATACATGCATGCATGTATGTATGCATGTATTATTCTGGATCTGATGTGATTATAGATAGTGCATTTTGTACCGATATTTTAGTCTTTATGATGTTAGTTTTTATTTTAAACCGATGATCCATGATGGTTTCCAGCCCTATTGACAGATGTGAGTTGTCACAAACACCCTTTGTCGCTTAACAAATTTCGTTCTCCTAAACACTCTTTGTATTTTTAGTATTAACCCTACCAATGCATGTTCTGGCCATAAATATTATTAGGGTGTCCTTAGATATAGATATGATCAATGACATAAAATTTTACTAGGCTCTATTTTCGTAATCATTTGTGGTACCTTTGTTTTCAAAGGAATCAAAGGATTGTCAACGGCAATAACACTCCTCTTTATAACATGACTTACGTTATTGCTTTGTTCAGTTACAACTGGATTGCAATCACTAGTTATAAATTAACCAAAAACATACTATTTATGGAGAATCTTGAAAAAAAAAAATGAAAAATCTAATTGTTAAAACTGAAAATTAGTTACGACCCTAGGGGTTATATTCGGACCTTGAACACTAACAACGTTGATTCTTCCAATAAGGATAATTTCTTCAACATTATGCTTGTTTTGGTCAATTAAGTTTATATTTTTATTTTTATCTTCTAAGTATTATCCCGCGCACACGCATATATGTGTGTATATGTATGTATGTAAAAACTTCTTTGTTGATCTATTTTTGCTAGAGTCACATTCCTTATCAAGTGTAGTAGGTTGTCAAAGGTTGGACTATCTATGCCATGGAGGTGGTTCAAGCACGATTTAGATGTTGAGCTACTAAGATCGGCTACCGCTTATAGGCTCTTCTAGATTAATGTTATTATAATATTTACTATTATTACAGTTTACATCAAATCTACCATGGTCTAGTATCTTTTCTTTTAGTTTCTCGATAGTTGACCAAGGATGTTTTATTTTTTTATTTTATTTTATTTTATTTTTTTATTGGGGATTTATTGTTATATGGCAGACTTGTTGGCATCACCTTTTTCAGGTACTGAATTTTCTTAGTTAACTGCAGAGATGGAGATTATGTTCGTTAATTTAGGAAGAACGGGGATCTATTTGAAACGTGGATCATCTGATTTCTTTAACGTTGAACGCAGTAGAATATTCCGACTAAAAATGATTTCGTGGTATGCAAATGGACAAATAGAAATAGTAGGCATTGAATGCAAACCGTGGATTGTTAAATTATGTGGCAGTCTGTACACAGCAAAGGGTCGTCTACGGCAGCTACATTGAAAAGTATTACAAAGCTAGTTTGAATATTGAAGTATTCTAACTCATTTATTGCCTCATTAATTTGTCTTCAACTGAAATAAACATATTAATGTCTATAGTTCCCAACAACTCCTGTGTACCGCGAATATAATAGTATGTTTTATTCCTCTTTTATGTTTTCTTATGGAAAATTTGAGAGCAAATCTTTTGTATTCAAAATCATCCATACCTCTGTTCTCAACCAATCAAAACCTCTTATTTTCACCTTTTTGCAATTAAGTCAGAAAGAGAAACAGAACTTAATTGCAAAAAAGGTGGAATTCAGGGCGTTTCGATTGTTTGGAAACAGGGGTATAGATGATTTTGGGTACAGAGGATTTGATTTACGGGCATTGTATTTTGTAGTTCCAAATGTAGTATAGTTTGTGAAGTTTCTAATGTAGAAAGTACGTTCTTGAGGTTTCTAAGGTAGAAAGAAAGAAGCGGCGGTGTGCCGACTATGATAACTGTCATTATTACTGTTAACTGAAATCTTAATCGTTGTTAATGATTGTAGATTCTGACAAGCAGTCATTGCAACCGTCTATGATGTTTAACCGTTGTTCTTCAAATTTTATAGCATTGTAAATTCTGACAAACTATTCCTTTCGTTTAAATTACAATTTTTTATATTTAAATGTTCAATATTATATGAAACAATCATCCATAGTTGATATGGTTAACCGTGATATTTTAATTTTTCAAACACTGTCATAACTGTTACCATTATAGACAGTAACTACTAACAACACAGATGATTGGTGCGATTAAAAGGTTAATGTTCTAACTGTTACGGTCGTAAAAAGAACACCCCAACATTAGAAGGAAAAGGAAAAAACAAAATCAAGTAGAACAAAATTCTTGTATTTTCATTCTATCAATCTTCTATCATGTACAACAATCTAAGTCAGTAATTTCCTACATTGATCTTTTCAATCCCTTAAGATCTAAAACATCAACACAATCGAATTTGCCACCATTGCCATTCATCAACTTCAACAAATCAGTTGCTTTTTCCTTTGTCCCCGAGCTACACCCAACCTGCAACAACAACAAGACCTTCTGAAAAGCTCCTACTTGCATTGCCTCATTCAAAACTCCACCTCCTCCTCTATCATTCTTACACAACTTCCACATCGAAGAAATCACACTCTCGGTCGCTTGATCCGATACCCGAAACATCTTCTTCACCAACACCGGAACCGTTAATGCATTACTACATGCTTCTACTCTCCCTTCCTCGCTGCTACAAACGATGTCGAACACAAGCAATGCTTTCTCACTCACACTTTTCTCCGCATCAACCAAAAGCTCAAGAACCGACCCAACAATTCCCAACTCCACAAATCTTCTTGTTGCCTTCGAACCTAACGACATCAAGTAGTATGATACCATCAAAGATGCCTTCATAGCATTGGAAGAAATCGGTTTTTTGATAAGCTCGACCACTCCTTCTATCAATCCGCTAGTACCACTCGCTACTTTAGCAACTTCTCTATTGCTAGAAACAACCTCTTTAAGGATTTCGACCGCGTTAAGCCTCGACGATAGATCTCCGAACTTCAAAACCGAAGCGAACGCGATCAACGAGTTCGACGAGCAAAGGCATGCGAAGTCTTCGTAAGAGTGGAATGGCAAGAAGCAAACCAGTGTAGCTAGAATCTCATCCGCTAGCCCCATGTCGTGAGAAGCGTCATTGAACAGCTTGGATAAAACACGTGCGGCGCCGGCTGAAGCAAAACATTTTCGGTTCCTTTCGCTCTCTCTGGACAGAGCGCGGACCTGCGAGACCGAGGCGCGGGATCCATGGGTGGATATGTCGAGGAGGGTGGCGAAGGCTAGGTGGGGGGTGATGGGGATTTTGGGAGTGGGGACGCGCTCGATGCCGTGGAGCTTGTTGGAGACGCACCAGTGCTGGATCATCCTGAGGAGGGAGTGGTTGGGGACGAGGTCGAGGGAAGGGAGGGGCTGGCGGGTGACGGGGCAGGTGGAGTTGCCGGTGTCGAGCCAGGCTTCGATGCTCGAGCGGTCGTAGGTGATGCCTGTGGCGACCGTGACCGGGTCTTTGATCAGGTCAAGGGAGATGGGGCAGCGGAAGTGGTTCGGGATCGACGCGTCGGTGGTCAGCTGTGGTTTTGGTTTTAAGCTGGTTTTTCGGGTTTTTCTTGTGAACGCCATTGTTGTGAATGAGGATGGGTTGAGTTGAGAGGAAAATGTGGGTATGTGTATGTGTTGGAAATATGGAACTTGTGGGTATTAGTATATGCAAGTTAGGTTGAAGAAGAGGTGGGAGGGAGACGAAAAGGAAGAGGTTTGAATGGAGAATTTTGAAGAAGTTGGACTGTTGAACAGAATCCGCGGAAATTAATTGGTCTGAATACAATTTACTTGTGCTTCTTTTGACATTTACATGCGCACTGTGTACATTACGCAGTAAGGTTGGAAAAAATAGAGCGTGGGGGCATCCGCGTAGGGAATTCATAGACGTTTGCACATGTGACCTCTTTTTAGTACCATTTTCCTGCTAGAAGCAGTATCAAAGTGAGCCGTGAGTAGAACGGATTGTAAAAAGATAAATGAGTCATTTATAATGTTTATTTTATCGCTAAATATTAAATTACATTGTTTTTTTAGTTTATCTATAATTAAACAGATCAATTTTAAATGAGAAAGAGCGTTTTTAATTTATGGGTTAAAGAAAAGGAGAAAAAAAAATCAACTATAAGCTTCTTTTGTATTTAGAACAAAAATTGGTCTCATTTACCTAGAACAAAGGTTTCTATTAGTGCATTTTTAAAGTGCACAATAATAAAATACTAATCTGTACTTAATCTAGTTTGAAATTGCTTAAGCAACATAAACAAATTTGGATGTCCACAAATTCAAATTGACAAATATAAAATGTTGTGCCTAATTTTATAATTAGTCTTGGAATAGGTTTCAATCCAGGATCTACATAAAAGAGCGTGCTTCGTGCAATCGCACTATTTATTTTCTCTGTTCTCTAACTTAAAAAAAAAATCATCTCACATTTTATTATGAAGTAATTAGTCAAAACGACAAGTAATAGTAGAAAAAATAGATGTAATCACAAAACTTTTAAATTTAGGTGCAAGAACAAAACCACATTCTCTCCCTTATTGACGTTAATCTCATCACCACCATCGGCTCGTATCACATCCCCTATTCATCTGTCAATACTAGCACCTCATAGCCGCTCCCTCTCTCATAATCGTCGCCATTAATAGCTCGACCCTGCAGGCTCGACCTGCACCGCACCATGCTCCGCCTCCTCATCAACATCGTTGTCACTTTTCTCATCGCCTTCGTTGATCCATTGTCAGTTTTTCATGGTACAGTATTGTAACGATCCGGATATTTAGCCGTTAAGTTTGAACATTTAAAATTGATTTTAAATGTTGATTTGAAAATTTAAATAACTCGAGTTCTAAAATTTTGAGTATTATAATTTAATTTGAATAGTAAAATAATAAACTTAATTTCGAAATAATTGAGAATAAGTTGGATTTTAAGTATAGTAGAAATTAGATGATTTATTAAGACCCAGTTAGGTTCAGATTTGAATTATAACCAGGAATTTATTTATAAGACAAAGTTTGAACGTATTAATTTAAATAAATTAAAAACGAGCTCGCAGCGTAGCCGTAGTTCATAATTTTACGATTTGAACTTCAATTGAGTGTACAAGATCTAATATAAGTCAGAATTCTTTGAAACAAGAAACTTCCGGATCTACTGGATTATAGTTTTCTAATGAAAGAGAAAAATCAAGATTACATCTTGTAGATTTTGAGATCTGTTAAAATCAAATTTTTAGAAAAGTCGTGGCATAATCGTTTATGAACTATAATATTTATTAAATAAAATAAAAGGTTTTTAATAAATTGTATATCGATTTAACTTGAAAATGTCGAGTTTAAAATCAAGTTAATTTATAATTTGAAGCTATATAAATTCTGTTTGAATATATACGATGATAATAATAATTTATTATCAATAGATTTGATTATTTTGAAATCGATTTATATTTTACTGATTTAATATAACATATAGAATAGCCAATTTTAAACGATCTCAGATTTCAACGAAACCAATTTTATAAAATCTGAAATGGTTAATTATTGTAGATTTTTAGTTTCATGTCAATTGGAGATATTATGCGATCATGCGCAATATAAACGTGTATTGATTTACGTTTCGAAGTTAAAATAAGAGTTTTTCAAATGATCTCGGAATTTGATGAAACCAGTTTCATCGTCCCGGAATATTAAGTTATTGTATGATTTCAAATTTCGTTTCAGTCGGAGCTCGTATGTCATCGTAGGAATTAAAAACGTTCAACGCAAAATAGTAATAGAATGTTCCAATGGAATATTCCAATCCCTAACTACATAACCATCCTAACACAACCTAACCCTCGTCGTTCTTCATTCTCTGATCAAGGCAAAAACAAGCCTCCATTTTTGTTATCTTCAGAAGTCGATATAAAATCGAAAATCCAACAAAATTGTTCAACTCTTGATCTAATAAAAATGTGTAGATTGCAATTGGTTACTAGATTAATTTGTTTCCAGTCAATCTAATAGAAATAGTTTTGATAGACAGTTATTTAAACTTAGTAAGATTTCTTAAAAGTTAATTATCTTTTAATTTACCATGTTTAAAAGTGATTATCAAAGTTATTTATTATTAATGAGGTTAATTATTATTTTAATAACCCGGATTAACTATTCAATCTTTAGTTAATAAACAAGTTAACAACTCCTACATTAGTTAATGATGAAGTAAACAATTTTTACTTTGGTAATGTTGAAATTAACTATTTTAATTAAGATTAATTAAAAAGATTACCATTTAAATTGAAATCATTTAAGAAGGTAATCAAGTTTGAGTCAAGACCTTAGTTTGAACCTGGTAAAGGGTTTTGTTAAGGGATTTGGAATTAAATCCAAGTTTTTACAAACAAAATTTATAAAAAAAGAGATTTGAAGCTAATGCCGAACTTATAAACAAGCATATCTTTTACTAATAATCGTAATAGGTATGGTGTCACACTTTTTAGGTGTACTTCTGAGTTGACGAAAATATCCTTTACTTAATTATTCTTCCACAATTAAAAGGAAGGGGCAACGAGTGTCATTTAACTACCTTAACATTTCCTAGAACTGTTACATTTATGTTAAAAACCCATATTCAGCATAAATTTATTCACTTTGGCATTCAATGTTCACTGGAATAGAAATTGTTATTATTTTGGAAGATATTACATCATCATTAATTACCTAACCAATAAAAATTGTTATTATTTAGGAGAAAATGCAAAAGTATTCAAATTATTTCAACTTTACAACTTGCATATTCACACCCTTGATTCTCACATTTATGCGGAATACAATATTCAAATTTTCCATTGAACGTTTCATTGCTTATTTTATTTGTCGTAGATATATCTTTTACTAATAATCGGAATAGGTTTGGTGTCACACTTTTTTGGTGTACACCTGAACTGATGAAAACGTCCTTTACTTAATTATTCTTCCACAATTAAAAGGAAGGGGCAATGAATGTCATTTAAGTACCTTAACATTTCCTGGAACTGTTACATTTATGTTCAAGACCCATATTCAGCATAACTTTATTCATTTTGACATTCAATGTTCATTGGAATAGAAATTGTTATTATTTTGGAAGATATTACATCATCATTAATTACCTAACCAATAAAAATTGTTATTATTTTGGAGAAAATGCAAAATTATTCAAATTATTTCAACTTTACAACTTGCATATTCACACCCTTGATTCTCATATTTATGCGGACCACAATATTCAAATTTTCCACTGAACATTTCATTGCCAGGCCCAGCCCTTTGCACAAGCCAACAAAGCGACCACTTAAGGCATCAATAATTTGGAGGCACCAAAATCCGTTCGATCATTTGCATAACCCAAAAAAAAAACCGTGATATGCAAATCACAGATTCGCGAGTGACGAGCCACGAATGGAATCTGGCTTCAGGCGCGCAATCGCAAACAACGACGAGCATCGGATTTGGGGCAGCGATTCCCCAACAAGAAAAGGCACTGCACTGCCACCAACAAGGCAGTTTCAGCCTCAGGTCAGGTAAGACGTGAGCGCTGCTATTTTCTTTTTTTAATAACTGGATTTTTTATTTTAAGTACTAAATTAAAATTGTATATCAGTTTGTATTTGGTTAGGCAATTTCCAATTAAACAACAATTGTTTGGGTATGATTTAGGCGATTCCGCAATTGCCTACTGCTTGGGTATGATTTAGGCGATTCCGCAATTGCCTACTGCTTGGGTATGATTTAGGCGATTCCGCAATTGCCAATTAGCCTAGCTGCCTGACAGTAGTTGTTTGAATATGATTTAGGCACAACAGTTGTTTGAATTATCTTGTCATTTATGCTAAGCGATTGGAATAATTGTTGTTGTAGTTTTTTTTCTTTCTAAATCTATGAATTTACTTTGTCATTATAAGCAACAATTTTGTGCCTTCAGCTTTCACTTATCTTCTGATAGTTTGGTACATATGATTTGGATTTTCATTTTGGATAATTGGAGTTTATGTAACTATGTTTTAAATATGTAAAATTATGAAATGTACATGGTTTGCTTGATGTTGCTAATCTGAGTTCTAAAACTAAACTGATCAAACTGTAAACAAACATCTATGCTGACCTGAGTTGCAATTTTTGTGATTATGTATTAACTTTGTTTTGATATAATACATTAGTCTATGTGGAAAGGCCTCATTTTCATTTTTTGCTTTAGGCGCCAAAAGTCCTAGGACCGGCCCTGTTCATTGCTTATTTTATTTGTCGTAGATATAAAATTGATTGTCATCTTATTTATTGCCATTGTTATATTTAATGTTAATTGAGATATTGCAATTTTTTCTTACCATTTTTCATTGAGTGTTTCACTGCTTATTCTATTAGCCATAAATATAAAACCTTGACGATTGAAACTATTCATTTTTATCAGTTAATTTATGAAGGAAATAAATTATTGCACTTTAAGATTCACTCACTAATTCAGTCAAACTCTTTCGTCTTCTGTCTCTTCTATGGTTGGTCTATGACTTTTTATATTAACATTACCAATATTATTCACTACCACCTATTACCCTCTAATTAAAATTATTTAAAAAAACAATTATGCTATAGAGCCCGGAAATCAAGTCCAGGAAAGTACGGCTTTTACCGTAATTCAGGGGGAAACGTTCATTTTATAAGATGAATTAAATCTGAACTATTTATTCTTCAAACCTGACAATTTGCCCTAAAAACTTTCGGGCTTTCTAGCATTTCTGTTAAGAAAAATATGTGTTTATAAATAAGTGTTGTAACGTTTATAAATAGGAAACTAATATAATTAGATTGCTCTTTCCATATTCAACGACAATTTGAATAGGCATTCAAATTTAAATAACGACATTTATTATTTTGCATTACGATATAAATTAGCAATTAATAAATAGTAGAACGTGCTATTGGGACATTTAAATATCTCATGAATATTTCATTCTAGAACGTACTA
Organism: Allium sativum; assembly: GCA_030737875.1. Classification (NCBI taxonomy): domain Eukaryota; kingdom Viridiplantae; phylum Streptophyta; class Magnoliopsida; order Asparagales; family Amaryllidaceae; genus Allium; species Allium sativum. The sequence goes on from CM060913.1 coordinate 375,396,192, forward strand.
CAGGATATTTAGATATCTACCATTCATGTTATCTCATTCATATCTTCTCACGCTTCTTTTATTCACCTCCCTTCTGTTATTGATCTCCACATTTGCTTGAAAATGACCCATCTTCTCCTTTACCTGCTTTGCCTGTAAGGTAGATATCGTGATGCATTTTTTATACTGCACTTATGGATCTCTCAACTAAAAACGTATAGATTCTTCTTATTAATTTTTTTCATTTTACCCATCCATTTGAATAAAGACTCTTTATGCACAACTTGTAGGGCTCTGGATATTTAGATCAAGGCGTTGGTTTTCCTTGCATATGTAAAATACATAACATATAAGGAATAAAAATGCATGCGTGAAGTACGTGTCGTTACCACGTGCGAAGCACATGCCGTGATGCTCGTACGTAATAAAGGAATTAAGTAAAGAATTGGAAAGAGATTTCCAAGAACGCAAAGGAAAATATTTAACGAATTGGTGTAAAGAATTTGATAAACGGATTTTTAGTAGTGAAATCCAACTTAAAGTTTTATAATAAGATGCTTAATTGCTTTCTGAGTAAAGATTTAGAACATGGATTTTTGAAATGAACCCAGAATGTAAACGGATTATATTAAAGGGATTTTAAAGCTAGAAGTTAATGTTAGTAAGAGTTTACTTAATAATATAATTAAGTAAAGGAGCTTTTTCAGTTGAAAGTAGTGATTTATAAAATCAGTTTTAAATAGAATAGTAAACGGGATTGATGTGATATTATAAATAATATTAGTTTTTGAGTTACGAACTTTTATCTATCTCAACATAACGATGTTGAATCAAGGTCTGAGAGGTAAATAAAATACCCCAACCTGAAAAACTTCATTATTATCAAGAGAAGGTATTAGTTTGGAATGGTAAAGATGTTAAAAATATATTATTATTTCCATAAGAGAAATATTGCAGCTTATTTTGCAAAGTTAAGAAATTTAAATAAAACTATTGGGTTTTATAGTAAACAATGTATTATTTAATATTGTTTGGCCCAGATATGAAATGTGATTACTTACACCATTTAGCTAAGTATATAACATTATTTTCTAAATAAAGAAAATAGTATGATTTTGGGAATACACTTATTCCAAGTAATAAGTAAATGGCGATGGATTTTCAAAGAAAAAAAGGTTATATTGGTTTGGAAACAGAAGTAAATTTTGAAGGTTTAATTTATTTCCATAAGCGCTATTGTAAACTTCAATTGGCAAAGTTTTGAAGTAAAAGAAAGCGGTTTAGGTTTATATAATAATAAATGTGTCACATTGTAACACCCCACCTCCGCCAGGGTGTCTCTTGCAAGCACTCTGACTTTGGAGGGGCGTTTGAATCAGGTAAACATGCATAATGATATATCAAGGAAGAACAAGAACATATATATATGTAAACAGAGTAAATAACATACATAAAACAGCGGAAGATTTCAAACCATTTCAAAACCAGTCTGGTACAACATAATGTCAACTTTCCAAATAAACAAGTCTAGATAAAACAACATCAACTGAAAAACTGAAATACATAAGTACTAATCCCCAAAAGAAGTGATAGCCATAGCTAGCTTCATGTCAAACCGTACATGAGCTAAAATCCACAAGCAAGCGGTCAGAAATCCAGCTAAGCTCCAATATTCCCTCCCTGAGAACCTGGGGGGGGGGGGAACGGAAGAAAAGAGGCGAAAGAAAATAGGTCAGTCGAAAAGACTGAGTAAGCCCTACTACAATCAATGTAAACTGATAAAGTTAACTGGCATGAGCAGCAGGTATGATCATAAGGATACTAGCATGATGATTTACTAACAAGGTAGATAAAAGTGTCATCGCATAATCAGGATTAAGGTTTTGCACCACAGGTGTACTAGCAAACTAACATGACTGGAATAAACAAGTATTGATCCCTTGGCCCATGCTTTGGCCCAATAACATGAAATGACCCTAATTCAAGGTCCAACCCAACGGTCTAGTCGATCGGCTCCCTAAGCCTAACTCGTCACGTGTTGGTGTCAATACGGCCCAAACATAATTGTAGTCGAACTGTGCCGGGTCCACCCTTCGGGTGTATCAAGCCCTAGGGTGCCAACCACTGGACACCATAAACATGAGTGCACAGTCTCGATCTACTGGTACCTATGGGTGACTTCTCCAAATACGGACTACGTGCACGACCATAGTCCGTCCGGAACTACATCGGCGTACCACCCGGCCGTCGTTTATTGGGTCGCTTACCTCCAGCCCAGTAATCGTGCCCCCTCCCTAGCCTAGTCCCTAGGGCCTTAATGATACCGTTTTTTGGGGATTACTGCGGAGTGGGCCCCCCATTGCTAGGATTTTCTAGTGGGTTAAGTACGGTTTAACCCTCTTGCTAATCATGGATTAACTTGGTTAAGTGTAACGATGAGTTCACGACTTAACCCCGATTAATCTACCAATCCCAAATTGGTTAAGTATTAAGTGGACCATGACTTAACCCTAATCATGAGGCATTAATTAATTTAATGCGCCTTAACCTCTCACATTAGACCTTGTTGTGGTTACTAGTTAAGCCGGGCGGGTCCGGGTAGCTTTACACCACAACTTGGTCTAACCTCGGGTCCAAGGTACAACATGGCCAACTTCTCACATTGGGTCCTATTGTTTGTAGCAACTAGTTAAGCCGGTCGGTTCCGGGTAGGTTTACGCTACAAACTCAACCCAACCTCTAGTTGGTCACACTTATCTTTTCTAAGTGTCATGTCCATCATGTTTCCAAAACATGTTACAAATTTTCAAGCAATTGGGTAGACCTAACTTAATAGGTAAATTCCCAATGGGTAGACCTAACTTAATAGGTAAATTCCCAAGCTTATGTTTTTATGTCTTTTAAGTTTACCCAAACCCAAACGCAATCCCATCGCCATAGCGCATAAAGGATAGAAAGAGGGAACTTGGCATAATCATGACATAAAGATGTTGAAGCCACAAGTTCAACATGGTGGCATAAGAAATGTACATATGTTCATATACTTGCATATTACATTTTTAGGCCTCAAAAGCATGCATAAAAACCAAACTTGGCATATTGGAGATACATGGTGCTAAATGACATGTAGACATGGCCATAAGTTCGCATTTAGCCTCACATGAAAGTTATCATAAGAGATATGATAACTTACATGTTGCCAAAATGCAACCTTTGGCATAAAGCTTGAAGCTTTATGTTCATAAACCAAAGATAAGCTTGCATAACATGATAGTATGAACAAAGTGTTCAACCCAAACTTGCATAACATAACTTGGCATACTTGCATATAAACTTGCATATCACAACATGATAAACTTGCATATCACAACATAATAAACTTGCATATCACAACATGATAAACTTGCATATAAACTTGCATATCATACATTTAACTTTAGAGTTTAAGTATGAAAGTAGAATAGGGCTTACAATGCTTATGAGGACTCAAATGAGTATAGCAAATATAAGAAAGCCCTTATGCAATCAAATAAACCCAAAATGCAAGCAAAACCCTTGAGCCAAAATGATCAAAACTCTTTCTTTATGATGCAAATATAGAAACTTGACTTGAATGCAAGCTAATGATGCTCATACAAGTTTGAAAACACTTGTATGCATGGAAAATCACTTAGAAATTTATTTAGGAATTTTATGAAGAGAGTGGAGGCCATGAGAGGATTGATTTTGCCATAGTTTAGTTGTATGAATGAATAATGATGATTTAGGCTAGGTTTAGGGGTCCTTTTATAGAAGTTTAGGTTAGTTTAGGCCATAGGATTAACCCTAGTTTAGATCTAAACCATCAAAAATCGTCATAGGCCAGCAGAACAGACCAGACCAGAGAACCAAAACAGGTGCACTAAGCCAGCCAGGGTCAAGCCAGAAAGCTGCGCAGGCTTCTGGCTCGACACGGGCGCACTTCCCAAGTGCCCCAGTGTATTTTTGTGCTGGCGCACTTCACAAGTGCGTCAGTACATTCTGGCTTGATTTTCGGTTTTTCTGCCTAACTTCGTTCGTCCATATCTTCTTCATACGGACTCCGATTTTCGAAAACTCGGACTCTATTTCGCGTATTTTTCCGAGACGAACGCAATGGCAAAGCCCGTTTCCCTTGATTCAGATTTTAGAATTAAATTCTGCCTCGATTTATGTTATAACAGGTTATTGAAAATACGGGTTGTTACATTCTCCCCTCCTTAAAGTATTTCGTCCCCGAAATCTTCAAGTTAGGAAGAACGTATCCTACCATCCAACATCCATCTACTCAAAACATCATCCACGAGCAATCATTGTCCTTACAAGATTCTAAATGTTGCATGAACATATGCAAAGGTGTGTGTATATGTACTTATCTAATGCAAATATCATCAATGCAAATTATGTTAGTGAAATGAATCCATATGTATGCAATTCCTAACATAATGTATAACATCTATATGTTGCGCATAACATACATCCATATGCAACATCCATGTGATAACACAAAAAATTTCATCCATGAATAAGCGTAAACACTCATGCATATGCAATATGAGGAGTGTGTGAGCCGATCTAGTGCCTAACATGTATAATGCATCCACGAGTAACCACTTGCAAACACTTGCAACCACTTGCAACCATCAAGCATAACATGTTTCAAACACATGTTTCATCCAAAGGGTATCTACCTAAGGTTCTCATGACAAGATTAACACGATAAACTAGCTAAACATGGATAGCAAAGAGAAAGATATGCTAAAAAAGAAAAGAGATTGAGAGTGTACCCTCAAAAAGGAATGGATAAAGCCCACGCATCTTCTCCTCGGTTTCCCAAGTTGCGTCTTCTTCGACTTCACCCCATTGAACCTTCACCAACTTGACCTCTCGATTCCTTAGCTTCTTGGTCTCCGTCCCCAAGATACGAATCGGAGCTCTCCTCAAGGCAGCCTCTTTCTCCACTTCCACACCTTTCAGAACACTTGGCTCAACAACCTCTGCTGATTCATGTAAACACTTCCGGAGATGCGAGACAGGAAAAACATCGTGTACTCCGGCAAGCTTCTCGGGCAACTTCACTCTATAAGCCATCTGCCCGATCCTCTCTATAATAGGGAATGGTCCAACAAACCTCGGTGCCAACTTCCCAACGGCTCCAAATCGGACCACATTCCGCAAAGGAGAAACCTTCACGAAAACCATATCGCCAACATCAAACTCCAAATCAGTTCTTCGCTTATCAGCATAGGATTTCTGTCGGTCTTGGGCCGCTTTCATCCGTCTCCGAATCAACTCGACCTTCTCGGATGTATCTCTGATCAGATCAGGCCCAAGTATAAGCTTATCTGTAGTCTCCCACCAACATGTAGGCGACTTGCACGGCCTCCCATATAAAGCTTCGAATGGTGCCATTCCTATGCTTGCCCGATAACTATTATTATATGCAAACTCAACAAGAGGAAGATGGTCTTCCCAAGTACCACCAAAATCCAGAATACAAAGCCTCAACAGATCCTCGAGTACCCTATTCACCCTTTCGGTTTGACCGTCCGTCTATGGGTGATAAGCAGTACTTAGATTCAATCTCGTGCCCATGGCTTCTTGCAAGCTATTCCAGAACTGACTTGTAAAGATTGGGTCACGGTCACTGACTATACTAGAAGGGACTCCATGTAGTCTCACAATCTCACGAAGATATATAGACGCTAGCCAAGATGCGGTCCTCTTGCTCTTCACCGGAAAGAAATGAGCACTCTTCGTAAGTCTATCCACAATAACCCAAATGCTCGTATTCCCTTTCCTTGACCTTGGTAGCCCATCGATAAAATCCATGGAAATACTCTCCCACTTCCAAAGTGGAACGTCTAGAGGATGCAATAGCCCACCGGGCTTCTTCGACTCGGCCTTAACTTGCTGGCAAATGATACATCTAGAGACAAACTCTGCCACATCCTTCTTCATCCCAGGCCAAAAGAAAATGCGCTTCATATCTTTATACATCTTATCTCCGCCCGGATGTATAGTCAACTTAGAGCGATGCGATTCCTCAAGAACTTTTCTTACTAAATCTTCTACCATTGGAACACATAACCTTCCGTCTCTCCTCAGCCAACCCTTGTCATCAATAGAATATCGAGCGAGATGACTAGACGTCTCTCCTCGAATCAGCTTATCCATAATCTCAACTATCTGAGGGTCTTCTCTCTGCGAAGCCCCAACTTGATCAAGAAGGGTAGGTCTGAGTTCCAGAGATGCTAAAGAACCGGTCATCGACTCAACTGCCAAAGAGAAATCAAAGGTCGCCACATACTCTAAATTCTTCATCTCAACGAATAGAGGACTTAGGGTCAACCTTCTTCAACTCAATGCATCTGCTACCACATTCCCCTTGCCAGGGGTATAAGCTATCTCAAAATCGTAGGACGCCAAGAATTCCATCCATCTTTGTTGCCTCATATTCAGATCCTTCTGAGAAAAGAGATACTTTAATGACTTGTGATCGGTATAAAGCTCAAATCTTTCTCCCAGAAGATAATGGCGCCAAGCCTTGAGTGCATATACTATTGCTGCCAACTCTAAGTCATGAGTGGGATAATTCTTCTCATGCACTTTGAGTTGTCTACCGCCAAAGCATATCACCCTTCCTTCTTGCATAAGAACAGCTCTAACCCCGTGCCACATGCATCGGTGTATACTGTAAATAACTTCCCTCCATCGGGCAAAGCTAGAAAAGGTGCTGATGTGAGAGCTCTCTTGAGCTTCTGAAAAGCAAGCTCGCATTCTATGCTCCAAGCAAAAACTAAATTCTTCTTCGTCAATTTAGTGAGAGGAGCGGAAATCTTCGCGAAGTCCTTGATGAACTTCCGGTAAAAGCCTGCAAGACCTAGAAAACTTCTCACTTCGGTTGCATTCCTTGGAGTCTTCCAATCCTGAACTATAACTACCTTAGCGGGATCCACCGCTAAGCCTTGCTTAGATACTATATGCCCAAGGAATCTAACTTCCGTTCTCCAAAAGTGACACTTGGAGAACTTGGCCTTCAATTGATGCGCTCTAAGCGTATCCATCACCTCCACGAGATGCCTTGCGTGCTCTTCCTCATCCTTAGAGAAGATCAGAATATCATCTACGAAGACCACAACAAACTTGTTCAAGAACTCCCTGAACACCCTACTCATCAAGTCCACGAAATATGCGGGTGCATTAGTCAAGCCGAACGGCATGACAAGCCATTCGAAGAATCCATCTGGAGTCCTGAACGCAGTCTTGTCTATACTATCTTCAGCTACCCTGAGCTGATGGAATCCAGTAGCAAGATCAAGCTGAGAGAAAACAGAAGCACCGACAAGCTGGTCAAGGAGATCATCAATCCTCGGTAACGGGTGTCTGTTCTTCTTAGTCAGCTTATTCAACTCTCGATAATCAACACAAAGTCGGAGAGATCCGTCTGCCTTGGTAGCAAATACCACAGGCGCTCCCCATTCAGATATACTTCGTCTAATGAAGTTCTTTTCAAGCAACTCTTTCACTTGCTTACTTAGCTCCCGCCTTTCACGCGGAGCCATATGCTGAACGGGCAAAGAAACCGGCTTTGCATTATCCACCAGATAAATGCGGAAATCAATCTCTCGCTTAGGGGGCAACCCCCTAACTTCATCAAAAACATCCGGATACTCTCGAACCACTCTCACAGACTGAAGAGTTTCCATTGACGAGTCGAGTGATTCAAGATAGCACAACATGACGGGACCTCTCGGATCACAAGAAATCTCTAGGGTGTTTCCGAGGCGAGTCACGAGCCTCACAACCCTATGCTCACAATCAAGGATGACTCCATATCTGGACTGCCAATCCATGCCTAATATCAATCCGTATCCCCTAAAACCAAGAACATAAGCACTGCACAAGAACTCTACACTCAGTATAGAGATCCTCAAATCCCCACATATCATAGACAAATGGGTGGAACCCCCAATAGGATTTGAGACACAGACGGGATCATCTACCAAGCTAGTACTAAGGTGCAAACTATCAACAAGATCAGATGAGATAAAGCTATGCGATGCACCATAATCAAACAAGGTACGAACTGGAAAATCAGAAATATATACAAGGCTCTCAACAGAAATACTACCTCGATCGGGAACTGGAGCGGTATTGAGAGCGTGAACTTGCCCTCCTGAAGGTCCAGCACGCCGAGTCTGACCTTGGCCTTGCCCTTGCTTCTTCGGGCAATCCTTACTGAAATGTCCAGTCTTACCGCAGAAAAAGTATTCACCATTCTTCCTTTTCCTCTTCTTACAATCCTTAATAAGATGCCCAACTGAACCGCAATAATGGCACTTCTCCTTGTGGTTCTTGCCCTTGTTGTTGTTCCCCTTGTTGCCTTGACTCTTGTTCTTGTTCTGATTGCCTTGACTGCTTTGACCACTTGGATTACCCTGATTTCCTTTTCCCTGGGAGTCAGTCTTCTTGGCTTGAGTATCATTCATCTTGGTTTCTTTCATGACATCTCCCTGAAGTAACGCCATATCAACCAAACTCTCAAACGTGGCCCCATGGGGAATATGTGACATAGTCAGTCCCTGCAACGGCTCATTCAATCCTCTAGCAAAACGAAGTGCCTTCTTCTGAGGAGTATTTACCATATCCAAGCCAAAACGAGCTAACTATTGAACTTGTTCACATATTCTTTGACAGACATATCTCCTTGTTTCAAAGTTATGAACCTCTCCATTTGCAGATTCTCCTCAGCAGAAGATAGAAACTTAAGCATGAACCTTGCCCTGAAATTGGCCCAAGTCTCAATAGGCCTAGTACCATTGGTGACTTCCCACCAATAAGCGGCTTCATCCTTCATAAGCCACACCGCCAACAAGATCTTCCTCTGATCGTCTATGCCAAAGATAGCAAATAAATCCTCGGTCTCTTTCAACCAATTTCTGGCCTCTACAAAAGTCTCAGTGCCTTGAAAGTTCTTGCCACCCATTGCTTTGAAATCTTTGCAAGTCTTTGCGAAGTCAGCTTGAGGATGCTGAGGGGGAGGAGGAAGAGGAACCTCAGCGACAGGAGGAGGAGGAACATTAACCACCGGAGGAGGAGGAGGAACATTAACTACTGGAGGAGGAGGAGGAGGGACATCTGCGGGGCCGGCTTTGGTCGCCCTAGCCTCCAAAAGTCTCCTATACCAAACAGGTACGTGCACTCCCTCCGGAATAGCAAAGTTATCGGCCATACTGAAAACGAAGAAAAAGACAGATTCAGAATGGAGAAAAACGAAGGAATTTTGCTAATGGCTTTTTGGGGAATAGCCTTTTAAAATAAACTAGACTTTTCTTTGGAAAATACTTTATACTTGGTTTTGAAAATAGTTTTTCAAAAGTTTTCTAAAAACCTTTTTGTTCCTTCTCGTAAACCATATGCTCTGATACCAAATGTAACACCCCACCTCCGCCAGGGTGTCTCTTGCAAGCACTCTGACTTTGGAGGGGCGTTTGAATCAGGTAAACATGCATAATGATATATCAAGGCAGAACAAGAACATATGTATATATGTAAACAGAGTAAATAACATAGATAAAACAGCGGAAGATTTCAAACCATTTCAAAACCAGTCTGGTACAACATAATGTAAACTTTCCAAATAAACAAGTCTAGATAAAACAACATCAACTGAAAAACTGAAATACATAAGTACTAATCCCCAAAAGAAGTGATAGCCATAGCTAGCTTCATGTCAAACCGTACATGAGCTAAAATCCACAAGCAAGCGGTCAGAAATCCAGCTAAGCTCCAATATTCCCTCCCTGAGAACCTGGGGGGGGGGGGGACAGAAGAAAAGAGGCAAAAGAAAACAGGTCAGTCAAAAAGACTGAGTAAGCCCTACTACAATCAATGTAAACTGATAAAGTTAACTGGCATGAGCAGCAGGTATGATCATAAGGATACTAGCATGATGATTTACTAACAAGGTAGATAAAGGTGTCATCGCATAATCAGGATTAAGGTTGTAACACCCCACACCCGCTACGGTCACTCATTAAGGGAATGCCATAACATCGGTGGAGTATTTTTAAGTGAATATAGAACAGAAAAATTACAACAAGACAGATATAAGTAATACTTGAGAATTTAAAACATCATTTCATTCCAGCGGAAAGTAAAACATGTTTGGTTACACCAAAACCATAAATAAGAGTCAAGTACATAATATCCATCCTGATAAAAACAAAAGTACATAATCCCACTACATATCCTAATAGCCATAATAGAAAAGATAAACTGAGCTTTACATCCACGGTCCAAGCTCCAAGGATAGATAAAGCAGTCTGATCAAAGACCACTAGTGCTAGGCCCACTCTGAAAACCTGAGGGTTGAAAAAAAAAGATAAAGAAACAACGGGGTCAGACATAAGTCTGAGTGAGTCCTGTAATCCTAACAATACAATCATTAAAGTAATTAGGGTATGATATAAACAAGGTACGGTACCTCTGGGGATAATGACTACACTAAGTAGCCAACTAAACACAGGATGTACTAAGATAACCGAAAAGACGCATTTATCCACCCAAGGATAATTACTAGGTTGCACCACCCCAGATCTACCCACCCAAGGGTAATTCCTACACTACACCACACCAGTTCTACCCACCCAAGGGTAATTCCTACTTAAAGGTTGATCCCACTAAGTGTACTTAGTAATTTTACCCAGTAGTTTCGTGTACCCCTAGCTGACTACATAGGTGCCGTCTGCCCCTATCTCCACTAGGTGTACCCACTACCCCCAAGCGATCGGCTCCCTACCGTAGATACTCGTGCTGGCCCCACAGTGGGGTGTATCACTCCCCAAAGTGGCAACCCGATAATCAATGGTGCACGCCTTATACCTACACGATGCAACAACATCTTACCCACCAGCCCGGGTCCACACACGCATATGAAACCCGTTGGACTCGCGTTGCCACCGCTACCCCGTTTTGGCCTCTTATAGTCAAGCCCAATATGCGTGTCCCGTCCTCGACTTGGGTCGAGCCCACAAAGATACGTTTGGGATATTGGTTGAAATGGGCCCCCACAAGCTACTACTTAAGCTTGTCATTTTATCTAGTGCGTCCCACTTAACCCCTTTTATAATCATACCCACTTACATGTTAAGGTTTGGTTAAGTCATCTAATCATATTTCAATTGCCACTCAAGGCCCCCACAAGCTACTACTTAAGCTTGTCATTTAATTATATTTCAATTGCCACTTAAGGCCCCCACAAGCTACTACTTAAGCTTGTCATTTAATCATATTTCAATTGCCACTTAAGGCCCCCACAAGCTACTACTTAAGCTTGTCATTTAATTATATTTCAATTGCCACTTAAGGCACCCACTAGATTTCCGCATGCCACCCAAGGCACTTACTTTATTCCCACATGCCACCCAAGGCACTTACTTAACCCTTTAATCATGTTTAATTACATGTTCCACTTTGGTTAAGTATTCTAATCGTATTTTCTATTGCCACCCAAGGCAACCCACTAGTTTCCTCATGCCACCCAAGGCACCCACTTAACCCCTCATGCCCCTCTACATGCTAATTCGGTTAAGTGTTTCTTAATTAATTAAGATCGTAACCTTTGTAAAGACCTCTCACATTAGACTGTCTTTTATGGCAGCTGGATATGCCGGTTGGTTCCGGGCAGCCTTACACCATAACAGAGTCTAACCTCGTGTCTTTGCACTTGTCACGTATTTAGTTTATGACTAAGACCTCTCACATTGGGCCAATCATTTGTAGCCGCTGGATTTGCCGGTCGGTTCCGGGCAGTCTTATGCTACAAAAGGGTCCAACCTCGTGTCTTAGTAGATTAATTACACCTAATTAATCACCCCCATAATTTGTATTAATTATCACTAATTAATTACAAATATTTAAGAATATGGGTAGACCTAACTCAATAGGTAAATTCCCAATTCCATAATATGGGTAGACCTAATTTAATAGGTAAATTCCCAATTATGTCCATCCACTTTACGGTATGTTTAATCATACCCACTTCACACAAAATTTTATGTGTTCATTAATTTTTACCCCATCGTCCCCACGTAAATACGTTAACATGACATACTTCAAAAGAGAAGATTCATCATACACACAATGGGTTCAACTTAGCATATCATTAGCATTATCATGGGTTTAAAAGGTGTCAACTTGTATATATGACCATAAACCCAACTTGCATAAATAACCAACCCAAACTTGCATGAATCACAAATGTCATAAAGATGGTAACTTGCTTAAATGTTCATGTCATAGACCTATCATAAAGGTGTCAACTTGCATACATTTCATAGGTCTAAAAGGGATGAACTTGCACATGTACTTATGTCATACATAGAGGCAAATTTGCATATGAACTTGCATCATAACTTGCATATGAACTTGCATCATAACTTGCATACGAACTTGCATCATAACTTGCATATGAACTTGCATAACATGCCATACTTAGAGGCAAACTTGCATATGAACTTGCATCATAACTTGCATATGAACTTGCATCATAACTTGCATATGAACATGTATCATAACTTGCATATGAACTTGCATAACATGCCATACCTAGAGTCAAACTTGCATATATTATGCATATCATAAAAAGAGACAAACTTGCATATGAACTTGCATCATAACTTTCATATGAACTTGCATCATAATTTGCATAAAACCAAACACTTAGCATGCATAAAACCAAATACTTAGCATGCATAAAACCAAATACATAGCATGCATAAAACCAAATACTTAGCATGCATAAAACCAAATACATAACTTGCATAACATGTTACATATAGACTTGCATATAATCTCCCATATAGCTTGCATAACATGTTACATATGAATCAATGTTCAACATAGTGTTTTGCATCATAAAACATAGCATTAAACTTGCATATAGCACACAACATACACTATACTAAACTTGCATAAACACATTGATTCCACAAACATAACCATATCTTATCATATCCTATCATAATCAATTTAACAATTGATTGTTAAGTCTATAGAAACTCACCAAAACCAAGATTAGCAAACTTATGAAGTAGAACTAGTTGCAATATTTGAAGAAGATAATGATTAGAGGTTGATTAGCTTGCAACTTTCTTCAAAAACTAGTGGAGGCTCCTCCTAAGTTTGATTTTGGCGGCATGATGGCATCAATTCTATTTTTAGTATGGATTAGGCTTGCATTAGGGTGTATTTATAGGATTAGGGTGTAGTTTAGGCCCTTAGATTAACCCTAGAAGCCATCAGGTCCGTCCAGCACATCAAAAATCGTCACAAGCCACCAAAACACAGCCCAACAGCCAAAACAGTGCACCCAGGCCAAACTGGCTCGACATGGGCGCACTTCCCAAGTGCGCCAGTGTATTTTTGTGCTGGCGCACTTCACAGGTGCGCCAGTGCATTTCTGGCCTGTTTCCGGTTTTTCTGCCTAACTTCGTTCATCCATATCTCCTTCATACGGACTCCGATTTTCGAAAACTCGGACTCTATTTCGCGTATTTTTCCGAAGCGAACGCAATGGCGCAACCCGTTTCCCATAATTCAGATTTTAAAATTTAATTCTGCCTTGATTTATGTTTTAACAATTTATTCAAAATACGGGTTGTTACATTCTCCCCTCCTTAAAGGATTTCGTCCCCGAAATCTCTAAGTCAAGAAGAACGTTTCCTACCAACCAAACAACCATCTACTAAACCACCAAACACTGGCATCCATTGTCCTTAAAGTTTCTAATGCTGTTATGAACATATGCAAAAAGTGTGTGTATATGTTCCCTGTCTAATGCAAAATCAGGCGGTCCACTGATCCAGTTGACCTCCTTAATGCAAACCATGATAGTGCCATGCATCCATTATGTATGCGAGAGAACCCTATCGACACATACAACATCTACATGAGTGCACAATCATTCACCAAAATGCATCATCCATATGATAACACAATCATTATACATCCATAAATATAGCTACCTACACACAATTATATGCAATATGCAATATGAAGTGACTGAGCCGATCTAGTGTCTAGAGTGTGTGTATATGCATCCACGAGCAACCACTAGCAAACACTTGCATCCACATGCATCCATCAACCATAACATGTCTCAAACACATGTTTCAACCATAGGTTTACCCTATCTAAAGGTCAAAGATACTAATGAGAGGGCATACTAAAGATAAGATAAGCAGTAGACAAACGATAAAGGAGACGTTTAAAGGACATACCCTCAAAAAGGAATGGGTATAACGAACGCATCTTCGCTTCCGTCTCCCAAGTAGTGTTGCCCTCATCTTCTCCCCATTGTACTTTGATTAGTCGAACCTCTCTGTTTCTCAACTTCCTAATCTCTGACCCAAGGATGCGGGTAGGAGCTCGTCGAATAATCACATCACGCTCTACCTTTACTTCTTTAAGCAAGCTCGGCTCTACCGCCTCTGCGGTCTCATGTAGGCCCTTCCTCAAATGTGACACATGGAATACGTCATGTTTCCTATGCAACCGAACTATCTCTCGAATATAAACTGAAGCTAGACATGAAACAGTCCTCTTGCTCTTCACGGGTATGAAATGGGCACTCTTAGTAAGTCTATCTACCACAAACCAAATTCCCGTATTACCCTTCCTTTATTTCGGTAATCCATCGAGACACTATCCCACTTCCATAGCGGAACCTCCAAATGGGTGAAGCAACCCACCGGGTTTCTTCGGCTCCGCTTTCATTTGCTAGCACACCAAGCATCTAGCGACATACTCGGCCACATCTTTCTTCATTCCGGCCCAGAAGAAAACCCGCTTCATGTCTTGGTACATCTTGTCCCCACCGGGATGAATGGACATCTTTGACCGATGTGCATCATCAAGTATAGCCTTCCTCAAACCCTCGTCTTGCGGTACACAAAGTCTACAATCACTACGCAACCACCCCTTATCATCTAGGGTGTACCTACCCAAATGGCTGGACGACTCCCCCTCCTCATGAGCTTTTCTACTAACTCAACCAACTGTGGGTCGTCTCGCTGTGCTCCGGCAATCCGTCCCAGAAGAGTAGGCCTAACCTCCAAAGAGGCTAGCAAACCAGGTACAAAGTCAACAGAAGGTCTAAAGTCAAACATAGAAATAAACTCTAAGCTCCGTCGTTCAACGAACAATGAACTCGAGGACAACCTTTTTCTACTTAAGGCGTCCGCTACCACGTTACTCTTGCCATGGGTATACGCTATCCCAAACTCATAGGATGCTAAGAATCCCATCCACTTTTGCTGTCCTAAGACTATGCGCTCGAAGAGTCTCCAACACTTCCCTAAGATGTAGGGCATGCTCTTCTCCACTCTTATAGAAAACCAGGATATTACCCCATCCAAAATCATCACAACTGTCCATCTCTCACGCAGACCACCCTAGTCGAACTCGGCATCCCCCAAATGCAAGCCCCAAAGGCCTAAACCAATATCAGACAAACACCCAAGGGATACCTCCTTCGAATTCAGACGGCCTACGTGAGATGATACTAGTAAAAACGGCTAAATAATTAAGCCCTTGTCCAACTCTGGATGTCCTCGCCAGTCTCGCTCCAAAACCACCGTTTATCCCATAACTGGCTTTGCTCAACCTATTGAGCACATACGGAAACTTATTTCTCTCCTAGGAAAGACCAAGATGTCATTTACAAAGACCATCACAAACTTATTTAGGTACTCCCTGAACACCCTTCTCATCAAATCAATAAAGTATGCGGGGGCGTTCGTCAAACCAAATGGCATCACCAACCACTCATAAAAAAAATCATCCGGAGTCCTAAAGGCAGTCTTCTCTATACTATCCTCAGCCACTCTCAACTGACGAAACCCCGTGGCTAAGTCCAACTACGAAAATACTGAGGCGCCAACTAACTGACCAAAGAGATCATCAATCCTCGGCAATGGGTGTCTATTCTTCTTTGTGAGTTTATTTAGTTCTCTTTAGCCTACACAAAGTCTGAGGGACCCATCCGCCTTCGTGGCAAAAACTACTGGAGCACCCCACTCCGATATACTTCGTCTTATGAACCCCTTCTCAAGCAAATCGCCTACTTGCTTATGGAGTTCCCTCCCCTCATGAGGAGCCATGTGGCACACTGGCCAAGATACTGGTTTGGCATTGTCTACCAGATATATTCAGAAGTCAATCTCCCGCTCCGGAGGTAAGCCCTTCACCCCCTCAAACACATCCGAGTAATCCCGGACCACTCTAACAGATCACAACCTCTCGACCGACGTGTCAAGCGATTCTAGATAACTTAGCATAACAGATTCCATGGGATTACAAGAGATCTCGAGAGTGTTACCCAAGCGGGTCATAAACCTAACAACTCTCCCTTCAAAATCAAGAACGGTACCCCTACTGGATAACCAGTCCATGCCCAAAACTAACCCATAGCCCGTGAAGCCTAAAAAGCATCACATCTAAACTCAATGCTAAGTATAGCAACTTTCAAACCCAAACACATCATGGAGCCCCTAATTGGGTTTGAAACAACTAAGGGATCATCTACTAAACTGGTGCCTAAGTGCAGCGACTCAACTAAAAATGATGAGATAAACGAACTCGATGCGTCAGAATCAAATAAAGTTCGAACCGGAAAATAAAGGAATCCAAATTCCAACCTAGACGGTCCTATCCCCATCTGGTACACTAGCCGCGAGGGAATACAACTACCCTCCAAAAGATTCCGTACCTTGCCCTTGCCTCTTTGGACAACCCTAATAAGGTGTCCTATTCCTCCAAAAGGATAACTACTCGCCTTCTTCTTCCCATTCTCCACTCGTAACCTCCCATCAAAATGAGGTTTCGTCCTTCATTAAACAACAACTATTCGAGCCTTCCTCCCATCGTCTATCCAATAGGTACCTACAAGTCCTCCTCCATCTTGAACCAACTTCTAATCCGACTAACGTCTAAGTCCCTTGAAGTGGTTTTTCATTCTTATCTATCTTAGAAAGATCATCTATACATGGAGGGGAAGCTCAAAACGAGAGAGGAAGAGATTCAAAACGGAGAATTCGAAAGATAAAGATATGGCTATCGGGGATTATGCATTTCTTTCAAAAACTTTTCTCTTAAAAGACATGCTTTTGAAAATACTCCTTTCAAAAATATTCTTAAAAAATAGTTTTTCTAAAAAAAATTATCTGTTCTGGTAACCTTAAGCTCTGATACCACGTGTAACACCCCACACCCGCTACGGTCACTCATTAAGGGAATGCCATAACATCGGTGGAGTATTTTTAAGTGAATATAGAACAGAAAAATTACAACAAGACAGATATAAGTAATACTTGAGAATTTAAAACATCATTTCATTCCAGCGGAAAGTAAAACATGTTTGGTTACACCAAAACCATAAATAAGAGTCAAGTACATAATATCCATCCTGATAAAAACAAAAGTACATAATCCCACTACATATCCTAATAGCCATAATAGAAAAGATAAACTGAGCTTTACATCCACGGTCCAAGCTCCAAGGATAGATAAAGCAGTCTGATTAAAGACCACTAGTGCTAGGCCCACTCTGAAAACCTGAGGTTTGGAAAAAAAAGATAAAGAAACAACGGGGTCAGACATAAGTCTGAGTGAGTCCTGTAACCCTAACAATACAATCATTAAAGTAATTAGGGTATGATATAAACAAGGTACGGTACCTCTGGGGATAATGACTACACTAAGTAGCCAACTAAACACAGGATGTACTAAGATAACCGAAAAGATGCATTTATCCACCCAAGGATAATTACTAGGTTGCACCACCCCAGATCTACCCAACCAAGGGTAATTCCTACACTGCACCACACCAGTTCTACCCACCCAAGGGTAATTCCTACTTAAAGGTTGATCCCACTAAGTGTACTTAGTAATTTTACCCAGTAGTTTCGTGTACCCCTAGCTGACTACATAGGTGCCGTCTGCCCCTATCTCCACTAGGTGTACCCACTACCCCCAAGCGATCGGCTCCCTACCGTAGATACCCATGCTGTCCCCACAGTGGGGTGTATCACTCCCCAAAGTGGCAACCCGATAATCAATGGTGCACGGCTTATACCTACACGATGCAACAACGTCTTACCCACCAGCCCGGGTCCACACACGCATATGAAACCCGTTGGACTCGCGTTGCCACCGCTACCCCGTTTTGGCCTCTTATAGTCAAGCCCAATATGCGTGTCCCGTCCTCGACTTGGGTTGAGCCCACAAAGATACGTTTGGGATATTGGTTGAAATGGGCCCCCACAAGCTACTACTTAAGCTTGTCATTTTATCTAGTGCATCCCACTTAACCCCTTTTATAATCATACCCACTTACATGTTAAGGTTTGGTTAAGTCATCTAATCATATTTCAATTGCCACTCAAGGCCCCCACAAGCTACTACTTAAGCTTGTCATTTAATTATATTTCAATTGCCACTTAAGGCCCCCACAAGCTACTACTTAAGCTTGTCATTTAATCATATTTCAATTGCCACTTAAGGCCCCCACAAGCTACTACTTAAGCTTGTCATTTAATTATATTTCAATTGCCACTTAAGGCACCCACTAGATTTCCGCATGCCACCCAAGGCACTTACTTGATTCCCACATGCCACCCGAGGCACTTACTTAACCCTTTAATCATGTTTAATTACATGTTCCACTTTGGTTAAGTATTCTAATCGTATTTTCTATTGCCACCCAAGGCAACCCACTAGTTTCCTCATGCCACCCAAGGCACCCACTTAACCCCTCATGCCCCTCTACATGCTAATTCGGTTAAGTGTTTCTTAATTAATTAAGATCGTAACCTTTGTAAAGACCTCTCACATTAGACTGTCTTTTATGGCAGCTGGATATGCCGGTTGGTTCCGGGCAGCCTTACACCATAACAGAGTCTAACCTCGTGTCTTTACACTTGTCACGTATTTAGTTTATGACTAAGACCTCTCACATTGGGCCAATCATTTGTAGCCGCTGGATTTGCCGGTCGGTTCCGGGCAGTCTTATGCTACAAAAGGGTCCAACCTCGTGTCTTAGTAGATTAATTACACCTAATTAATCACCCCCATAATTTGTATTAATTATCACTAATTAATTACAAATATTTAAGAATATGGGTAGACCTAACTCAATAGGTAAATTCCCAATTCCATAATATGGGTAGACCTAACTTAATAGGTAAATTCCCAATTATGTCCATCCACTTTACGGTATGTTTAATCATACCCACTTCACACAAAATTTTATGTGTTCATTAATTTTTACCCCATCGTCCCCAAGTAAATACGTTAACATGACATACTTCAAAAGAGAAGATTCATCATACACACAATGGGTTCAACTTAGCATATCATTAGCATTATCATGGGTTTAAAAGGTGTCAACTTGTATATATGACCATAAACCCAACTTGCATAAATAACCAACCCAAACTTGCATGAATCACAAATGTCATAAAGATGGTAACTTGCTTAAATGTTCATGTCATAGACCTATCATAAAGGTGTCAACTTGCATACATGTCATAGGTCTAAAAGGGATGAACTTGCACATGTACTTATGTCATACATAGAGGCAAATTTGCATATGAACTTGCATCATAACTTGCATATGAACTTGCATCATAACTTGCATACGAACTTGCATCATAACTTGCATATAGACTTGCATAACATGCCATACTTAGAGGCAAACTTGCATATGAACTTGCATCATAACTTGCATATGAACTTGCATCATAACTTGCATATGAACATGTTCATAACTTGCATATGAACTTGCATAACATGCCATACCTAGAGGCAAACTTGCATATATTATGCATATCATAAAAAGAGACAAACTTGCATATGAACTTGCATCATAACTTTCATATGAACTTGCATCATAACTTGCATAAAACCAAACACTTAGCATGCATAAAACCAAATACTTAGCATGCATAAAACCAAATACATAGCATGCATAAAACTAAATACTTAGCATGCATAAAACCAAATACATAACTTGCATAACATGTTACATATAGACTTGCATATAATTTCCCATATAGCTTGCATAACATGTTACATATGAATCAATGTTCAACATAGTGTTTTGCATCATAAAACATAGCATTAAACTTGCATATAGCACACAACATACACTATACTAAACTTGCTTAAACACATTGATTCCACAAACATAATCATATCTTATCATATCCTATCATAATCAATTTAACAATTGATTGTTAAGTCTATAGAAACTCACCAAAACCAAGATTAGCAAATTTATGAAGTAGAACTAGTTGCAATATTTGAAGAAGATGATGATTAGAGGTTGATTAGCTTGCAACTTTCTTCAAAAACTAGTGGAGGCTCCTCCTAAGTTTGATTTTGGCGGCATGATGGCATCAATTCTATTTTTAGTATGGATTAGGCTTGCATTAGGGTGTATTTATAGGATTAGGGTGTAGTTTAGGCCCTTAGATTAACCCTAGAAGCCATCAGGTCCGTCCAGCACATCAAAAATCGTCACAAGCCACCAAAACACAGCCCAACAGCCAAAACAGTGCACCCAGGCCAAACTGGCTCGACATGGGCGCACTTCCCAAGTGCGCCAGTGTATTTTTGTGCTGGCGCACTTCACAGGTGCGCCAGTGCATTTCTGGCCTGTTTCCGGTTTTTCTGCCTAACTTCGTTCATCCATATCTCCTTCATACGGACTCCGATTTTCGAAAACTCGGACTCTATTTCGCGTATTTTTCCGAAGCGAACGCAATGGCGTAACCCGTTTCCCATAATTCAGATTTTAAAATATAATTCTGCCTTGATTTATGTTATAACAAGTTATTCAAAATACGGGTTGTTACAAAGGTTTTGCACCACAGGTGTACTAGCAAACTAACATGACTGGAATAAACAAGTATTGATCCCTTGGCCCATGCTTTGGCCCAATAACATGAAATGACCCTAATACAAGGTCCAACCCAACGGTCTAGTCGATCGGCTCCCTAAGCCTAACTCGTCACGTGTTGGTGTCAATACGGCCCAAACATAATTGTAGTCGAACTGTGCCGGGTCCACCCTTCGGGTGTATCAAGCCCTAGGGTGCCAACCCCTGGACACCATAAACATGAGTGCACAGTCTCGATCTACTGGTACCCATGGGTGACTTCTCCAAATACGGACTACGTGCACGACCATAGTCCGTCCGGAACTACATCGGCGTACCACCCGGCCGTCGTTTATTGGGTCGCTTACCTCCAGCCCAGTAATCGTGCCCCCTCCCTAGCCTAGTCCCTAGGGCCTTAATGATACCGATTTTTGGGGGATTACTGCGGAGTGGGCCCCCCATTGCTAGGATTTTCTAGTGGGTTAAGTACGGTTTAACCCTCTTGCTAATCATGGATTAACTTGGTTAAGTGTAACGATGAGTTCACGACTTAACCCCGATTAATCTACCAATCCCAAATTGGTTAAGTATTAAGTGGACCATGACTTAACCCTAATCATGAGGCATTAATTAATTTAATGCGCCTTAACCTCTCACATTAGACCTTGTTGTGGTTACTAGTTAAGCCGGGCGGGTCCGGGTAGCTTTACACCACAACTTGGTCTAACCTCGGGTCCAAGGTACAACATGGCCAACTTCTCACATTGGGTCCTATTGTTTGTAGCAACTAGTTAAGCCGGTCGGTTCCGGGTAGGTTTACGCTACAAACTCAACCCAACCTCGAGTTGGTCACACTTATCTTTTCTAAGTGTCATGTCCATCATGTTTCCAAAACATGTTACAAATTTTCAAGCAATTGGGTAGACCTAACTTAATAGGTAAATTCCCAATGGGTAGACCTAACTTAATAGGTAAATTCCCAAGCTTATGTTTTTATGTCTTTTAAGTTTACCCAAACCCAAACGCAATCCCATCGCTTACATATCGCCATAGCGCATAAAGGATAGAAAGAGGGAACTTGGCATAATCATGACATAAAGGTGTTGAAGCCACAAGTTCAACATGGTGGCATAAGAAATGTACATATGTTCATATACTTGCATATTACATTTTTAGGCCTCAAAAGCATGCATAAAAACCAAACTTGGCATATTGGAGATACATGGTGCTAAATGACATGTAGACATGGCCATAAGTTCGCATTTAGCCTCACATGCAAGTTATCATAAGAGATATGATAACTTACATGTTGCCAAAATGCAACCTTTGGCATAAAGCTTGAAGCTTTATGTTCATAAACCAAAGATAAGCTTGCATAACATGATAGTATGAACAAAGTGTTCAACCCAAACTTGCATAACATAACTTGGCATACTTGCATATAAACTTGCATATCACAACATGATAAACTTGCATATAAACTTGCATATCACAACATAATAAACTTGCATATCACAACATGATAAACTTGCATATAAACTTGCATATCATACATTTAACTTTAGAGTTTAAGTATGAAAGTAGAATAGGGCTTACAATGCTTATGAGGACTCAAATGAGTATAGCAAATATAAGAAAGCCCTTATGCAATCAAATAAACCCAAAATGCAAGCAAAACCCTTGAGCCAAAATGATCAAAACTCTTTCTTTATGATGCAAATATAGAAACTTGACTTGAATGCAAGCTAATGATGCTCATACAAGTTTGAAAACACTTGTATGCATGGAAAATCACTTAGAAATTTATTTAGGAATTTTATGAAGAGAGTGGAGGCCATGAGAGGATTGATTTTGCCATAGTTTAGTTGTATGAATGAATAATGATGATTTAGGCTAGGTTTAGGGGTCCTTTTATAGAAGTTTAGGTTAGTTTAGGCCATAGGATTAACCCTAGTTTAGATCTAAACCATCAAAAATCGTCATAGGCCAGCAGAACAGACCAGAGAACCAAAACAGGTGCACCAACCCAGCCAGGGTCAAGCCAGAAAGCTGTGCAGGCTTCTGGCTCGACACGGGTGCACTTCCCAAGTGCGCCAGTGTATTTTTGTGCTGGCGCACTTCACAAGTGCCCCAGTACATTCTGGCTTGATTTTCGGTTTTTCTGCCTAACTTCGTTCGTCCATATCTTCTTCATACGGACTCCGATTTTCGAAAACTCGGACTCTATTTCGCGTATTTTTCCGAGACGAACGCAATGGCATAGCCCGTTTCCCTTGATTCAGACTTTAGAATTAAATTCTGCCTCGATTTATGTTATAATAGGTTATTGAAAATACGGGTTGTTACACACATGACATTATTTTGGTCAATATAAAATTTGGTGATGAAACCTATGCCAATTAGTTAAGCATATATATATGTATGTGTGTATATATATAATGATATTTCCAAAGTAAAGGAAATAAAAATAGATTTTGTGCATATATAACGATATTTCCAGAATAAAGGAAGTAGAAAGGGGTTTTGTGAAAATATAGCGATATTTTCGAGGTGAAGAAAATTAAAAGGTGGGATTTGTGAATATGCCTATTATGAAGAAGTAAATGCAAGGATATGTTTTCAAAGTAACGAAAAATAATAATTTGTTGAGATTAGTATATAAAATAAATTTTAAATCAATGAAATGATTTTTAATGAATGGTTTTGAATAAAAGGGGCCTGAGTTGCTGATGTACTTAATCGTACTGTTGAAGTTGATAGTAAAAACTCAAGTATCAATGAATATTGCTTTTTAATTTTGACGTGTTAGTTCGAGGGGACCGGGATGGGAACTAGACCAAAAACCACTTCGAATTGACTCTGCATTCAAAAACTAACTTGCAGGGATGCTTATGAGATGATTTGAAGAAAAATATCTTTGGAGTGAGAGGGTTGCTCGCAGATGGCTGATGTCTCTGGTTAATACCAGGATTAAATTTGTAGCAGCATACCTCTACGTTTTGAGGTATCTTCGGTTTCATTCAGTCCCAGAACAAATTTGTATGGACGAATGTCCGATAGAGTATTCTCTTAGAACCCCGTTTCTTGATTTTTTATAGATATATCGACTATGGTGGCGGGGAAGGTAACTTCTTTTAGCTTAACACCCGTAGTATACTTGTGCAAATCAGTTAGTGATTTGGCGAATTTGACAATATGGCATTTAAAGTTGGACGTGCTGTCCTGAAAATGTAATCGTGACCTCAAGCTCATCAACCGGGAAATGATTGAAATCAGGCAGCATGTCTATGTGGGTCATAACCATTAGAGTATATCATCATACGATTTATAGAAATCGATTGTCCCTATTTTGTATTCTTCAGAATATACGATTGTTGATCCCAACTGTGGTAATGATACATTATGTACACTCAAATTTAGTGAGTGGCCGGCCATGTGTGGCTGGGTCATAAGATCTTCTTGTTGAACCCCAGTGTTCCATCTTTTGAAGAATTGATCGAAAGATGGTTCCATACCTAGTCATGTTGGAAATCCAAACTCCAAT
Organism: Allium sativum; assembly: GCA_030737875.1. NCBI lineage: Eukaryota > Viridiplantae > Streptophyta > Magnoliopsida > Asparagales > Amaryllidaceae > Allium > Allium sativum. The sequence continues at coordinate 375,420,677 of CM060913.1, forward strand.
ACAAGTCGTGCGTTTTTTGTTGTAAACCAATCATTTTGGAAAGTGAGATGCGAGCTTTCTGGCTATATTCCTATTTTATTTATGGTTTGATAGACATTATTATAATACCACTGGATTTTAATATAAAAAGTGTTTTGGTTATCGTAAGGTAAAAACATGTGCCATGTTCATGTGTGGTGGTGTCTTATGAGGGTTTTATTCTTTCGAATGATTTGTAAAAGTTAAGAAAGTTGTTTGTGTTGAGTTTTATCACTGAAAGTATTCCAGACCAATCCGGGTGATTTTTCTTTCCTCAAAATGTGCTCGGGTGAGACGAGTGTAATTTCCAGGTTAGGTTTTTCTTGGAGCTTCAGGAGAGGAACCGAAGTCGAGAGGTATTCTTGTATTTTTTTGGTATAAATTTCTTTCCGCTATGCGGTTGTATTTATTAGTATTATACTGATCAAGTTGTGTACTCTGATTATGTAATCATATATAGATATATACAGTTTTCTTTTTGTGTAAAGAGTATTGAGATATTACATTTTAGTCATTCCACTGTGAGATTCTATTCTACTGTGATTCTGTAATGTTGATGTTCTTTTTATATTCTAACATTTCTTTCTCTCTTTTCCTCACCCTCTAACTTCTTTCTCCTAACTATCTGCTTTTCTATGCTTTTAGTTAGATGTGTGTGGAGAAATGTCAACTTAAATGGTATGGGAAAGTGGGTTGTTACAAGCATGTCGTAGAGATTAAAGCAGATTAAATCATCGTTCGATCTGAATATTTAAAATATCATAATAACATTATAAAAATGCTAAACTAAATTAGCATTAAGTCACTGTTTTACTATATTCAAAAATACTATTTTTTTTTATCATTTTTCATTCTGTAAACATGCTACTACACTTCATAGTAAAAATGTTACATCAGTCTATCAGTTTAAAGTTACTAACATGCCATTAGACTTTGTTATTAAATGTTATGTTAAATTATCGTTTTGTATGTTTTAAACATGCTGTTATACTTCACAATTAAAATGTCGCTTTGTGTTATCATTTTACATATTTTAAACATTCTATTAAAACCAATCAGGGAGTTGGTCTATAATTCAGTCAGTGACTCGATTAAGGACTCGGTCATATATTGTATGGATGCAACAACCAGTCAAATGTCAAACCTAGTTAGGTGCACATGGAAACAATCTATACCCAGGACATATTTTTTAATCGAACAAAAAGTGGAATGCAAGAACGAACCGTACACCAAGCCTATTTGGACGCGTACGGATGCAAAAGCCAAAAAATGTCAAATTTAATTGAATCGTATGAAAATCGATCTATATCCAAAAAACATAATTTACTGAGCAAATTGCATAAATGAAAAAGGAAAATCAATGCAAAACCTAATAAGATTCAACTAAAGCCAACTGGATGTCAAACTTAACTGATTACGTATGTAAATCGATCTGTGTTCAAGATACAATGCTTAACAGAGTATACCATAGAATGCAAAAGACAATTAATGAAAAACCTAATCGGTACCTATGAATGCAAAAGACAAAATGGTGCTAAACACACTTGTTTATGTATGAAAATCGATATATACACAAGAAACATTGTTTAGCCGAACAAACCATGTAATGAAAAAGACAATAAAATGCAAATGCAAATGCTAATTGCATATGACATACAAAATGTAACAACCCGGAAAATACGAGCCAATTAAAAAAAAATTAAATTGGTAATTTCAAAGGAATTTGAACAAATGAAATAGAATATTTCAATAAAATAGTGAGTCAGTTTGAAAATTTGAATTCAAACTTTAACTGGCTGCACCGGGTGCAAAATATAACGGATTTTGGTGAAACCAAAAATATTTAAATCTGTTAGTGAATATCTTTCTAACGAATTTGAAAAATCGAAGTTCCAAAGCGGTAATCAAAAGTTATGGCTAAATGAATTTTCAGAAAGGTCGCTATATAGAATATATAGCCCTTGAAAATAGATATTTTGCAAACGACCTCGGAATTCGACGAAACCACTTTTGTTGGGTCCGAGATGTCAAACTATTGCTAGGTTTCAAATTTCATAATTTTTGAAGCTAGTATGTGAGCGTGGCAAAAGAAAATGTGTTTGGTTAATTTCTGTTAAATTGGATCGACCAGAAAAGGGCCATTTTTCAAACGATCTCAGAATTCGATGAAACTAGTTTGGTTGGGACCGTAGCATCAAAACATAGCTAGATTTATTTTTCTGGAATTTTTCGAATCAGTTTGTGGCCCTGGCAAATTGAAATGTACGTTCAAATTGAATATAAAATATTTTATACTGTAATTTGAAAAATAACTGACTGTAACAGTCAAATTGACCTACGAAACATATCCCATTGTGTTCGGAATGGGGGTATTTAGCTAGGGGCGACAGTCGTTGGGTCTGAATTGGGGTTCGTAAGTGAAAACCCTAATTTTCTGAATAATATATATATCGGCGAATCAGAAAATTCCATTCATAAATTAAAAATAAAAAAAAGCGCAGAACCCTCGTTCTCTTTCGACATCGACGGTGACGCGAGCTCCAACCTTCCCGACCAGATTCCGACCGCCGCAGCCCCCTACCGACGCCGCCACCTCTAGCAATCGACGCCGCCGCCTTCCCTCTACAGATCCAACCAAACCCCGACCCCCCTCATCGCCTGTGCCACCCGAATCGCCTCTCCAAAGTCCCACACTTCCCACCGCCGCCCTGACCAGATCCGACCACCGAACTACCCCCAACCACCACCGATCGACTCCCCTCTCCTCCCTCTTCCATGCTGTATCCTCTGATCATCGTATCGTGCCTCGGTTTTCGCGAAAACTGAAAACCTAGTTTTGAACCATCGTGAAAGGTGAGTGCTTTATCACATTTAAACTTTGAAAAATCATATCTTTATGGTGTGTTGACAAAATTCGATGAAACAGGAAACATCGAGACCGCAAGGAGGCTCTCTACCACATAGAAGAGACCAAGGATTTTTCTGAGCCATCTACGATTTTTAGCACTCCGAAAACCAATGTGAGAAATCTAAATTAAATGAAATTGAATGGAAAATGTCATGTATAAATTATACAAGCGAAGTACAAATTATACACGTGTTGTATACCTCATGTACATGCGTTGTGTAAGCTATATGAGCGAAGTATGAATTATACATGCATAGTATAAATGATATGTGTGTTGAAATGCAAGTGAAATATAGAAATAATATATATATATATATATATATATATACTCCCCTCGTCCACAAACCATGGACGATATTTATTGTTGTGAATTGGTGTGAAATATTGGATGAAAAATGCGAATGGTTGAATAATTGTTTGTGGTTGATATTGATTGGTTGTGGTTGAAAAATACCCATTGGTGATTGAAATAAATTGGAGATAATTGTGGAAATGAAAATAAAACATGCCGCCTGCGTGCGAATTAGATGCATGAAGCCCATTGTCAAAAACCGCGAGGTTTTAAGGTAGAGCGAGGAGCCGTACTCGGGACGGTGCCAGTTTTAACTATCCTGCCGTTATTCTGCCGAAATTTTGAATAATATTCATGTGTTAGAATTATTTTCATATGTTGAAATTATTTTCATGCGATGAAACTAAAGTCACGTGTTGAAACCATATCCATGTGTGGAAATGCTCATGTGTTGAGAAGTGATGCGTGAAAATTAAATTCATGTGTGAATGAATAAAGTGTTTAATCAATGAAAATCACATTTTTATAATATATATGAATGTAAAATATTCGCCTTATATATAAATAGTTTCAAGAATAAAAATTTCATCTTTCTTATATGAACAAAATATATAAAATATCCATGTGTGGAGATGCTCATGTGTTGAGAAATGTGTGTGCTGGAAAAGTTCATGTGTTGAATAAAAAGATCGAACAATAAAAATATCATTTTTATTGAAATTATGAAGTGTTAAAAACATTCATGTGTTGAATAAATATTTTAGATGATGAAAATATCATTTTTATCATATATGTGATATGCTAAAGATATGCGAGCGTTGAAATAAATCTCCGTGAAAGAAATATTGTTTTTAACATGCATAGGAACTAAATAAAATGGTCATGTGTTGAAATATATTTTAGTTCGCCAAAGTTATCATTTTTGAAATGTGAAGTGTTAAAAATAACCACTTGTTCAAATAAATATGCATGAGCTGAAATATTCATTAATTAGCTAATGATATGATTTTTGCCTATGTATGCAACATTAGAACAAATGGTGCCTTTAAACCAAATTGAATCAAATATGAAGTTGAATGGAAAATGATAAGTGATAAGAATTGCATATATGTACATGCATATTTATTGAACAGGTTATAGCAAAGAGGCTAGAGAAGAGGAATAAAATTTTGTGCCCGACAAATAGGTACACGTTTACTGTTTTGCTTGGGTGATGATTTTATGAGCCTATTGGCTAGCCGCTTGGCTTTTTCTTTTTCTTTTTGAGATGAGATGCCCGTGTGGCTATTTGGGAATTTTCCCAGCCCCTCCCGTACAAAGGAGGTTATGGCGAAAGTTTCCAAAATTTAAAGGCGTTAGTGAAATATTTGAAGTGAAAACGATATAGGAATTTTCGAATGAACTATATTTATATAAACATATAAATATAAATAAAATTAAAACGAATCGTGGACGTGCAGTTCGTGTTTTGAAACCATGATTTCAAACGACTAGTGTGGGAAATCCGACCATTGGATTTTCCCGAAACCGCAACCGTTGGGTTCGCCTTGGAAATATCTTTCCAACGACACCAACTGTGTAAAGGATTGTCTGGAATGTTTAATTCAAATCTGAAGAAAAACAGCGCCAGAAACGATTATATTTTTATATATATATAAATATAATTAAATTAAATCGAATAACGACGCTGTAGTTCGTAATTTGAAATCGTAACTTCAAACGACTAGTGTGGAAGATCCGACCGTCGGATTTTCCCAAAAGTGAAACCATTGGATTCGTTTTGAAATGATCTTTCTAATGATATAAAATTTGTGAAGATCCAACGGTTAGATTTTCAGATATGTGTAAAACAAATTTAGTGAAAAACAGCGTCAGTGCCTCGGCACGACCTGAAACGTCGTTTAATTAATTATGGCCATGTTAAATAAATAAAAATGGTGATATATCGTTATAAAATATTATAGTCGATATAGAGTGGAAATAAATCAATTTTGTTGTGTTTGCTTGATATGTGATGGTTGAATGTATTTAACATGAAAACTATACTAAGGAACTGAAATGTGAATGTTGAGTGATTTAACCATGTGGAAAATTGATTTGAAAATCTAAATATACGTGGATTATTTGAAAAGGCTGAGTTCATTCTCATTTCAAATAATCGATCGACAGTGAGAAGTCGAAGAGTTAAAGACAGTTGAAGACCGACGATCTTCACATTGGATGGATGGGCGCTACTGATGCTTGTGATTGGAGTAGCTACCTTGAAGGAGCTGAAGTAGTAGCCGTCCGGACGTATTGTTGATTGTGCGGATATGCGAGGAATTTGGTGTCTCCGGTTTCATTCAAACCCAGAACGAACTTGTAAATGGACTGTGTGTCTAACATTGGATTTTGTTCTCTGTTGATTGGTCTCTTTTTCTCTTCCTTAACACCCTTCTCTGAGACGTACAAGCTCAGAGGTTATGTATTGATAGAAATCAGTCGCATGGAGTGGATTGCCTGTGTGGCACGCCTAAGTGGCATATGATCAAGGCTTCTGTTGCAAAGCGAGGTGTTGTGGTTGATGATCAAAGTATGGTCTGTGTGACGTAGCTTTGTGTATAACGTGGACTCGCGAGCCTCACACCCCGGTATGAGTCAAAAACGGGAGAAGGACCCAAGGAGTGCATGACGTTTCTTTCTAGCTATGGTGGTGTCAGTGACCTACCAGCCCTGGCATTATATATACTTTTCACCTGTGTGGTTGTTAGAATGCGAGGCACCTCGATTATAGGTCTGTAAGGACGGGGAAACGTGTGTTCAGGAATAATTAATCCTCAAAAGTAAGAGAGGAGCAGCCTTGGAGGATCCAGGGATTGCTGTGTGCGGTCCCGAGGCATTTGCTAGAGTGTCTCGAACGGAGAGGAGCTTGCCCCTTGCCTCGACTCATGATGGAATCCAATTTCCGATACGAAATTGCGGATGTGATTGTATTACTAGTATGGCGACATAGTAGATGGTAGCTATGCCGCCTAGGATTGATATTTATGATTGAATTTGCTTTTGAAAACATATATGCACTAGTAATAATATCAAACACTTTTGTTTTATACGTATGAAGCATTTTTGGCCATTATAAGGTAAAACTCTATCCTCCGGCTTGCGTTGCATTGTGTGATGGGACCTGAGTCTTATAATGGCTTCATTTTATAAAAAGCATTGCGATGATTTAATCATTTACTTTATTTCATGCACTAGCACTCATTGGAGTAAACCCATTCCGCGAAAGTGGCGTGGTCCTTTGATTTGCCTTATTATTGTTGTTTAATAAGTTAAGTAGATTTCTCATACCAGTCCCATGACTGACTCGTAGTTTGTTTCACCTTGCAAACTCGGGTGCCCTCATTTTCACATGGGCAGCCTAGTTACAGGTATATGGCGTATTTTGGCTTAGCACCGCAGTAGGGGTGCACTTTTGGCTCATGTCGAGGCTTGACTACACCGTGCTGACTATGACCTTTTCCGCCATTATTGTATGTGTATTATGATTCCGCCACTAGCGATGTAGACTGATGTTTAGTTTGTGTACTCTTTATGTATGATTCCGCCTCTGGCGATGATGAGTGATTATGTATTATTATGCACTAAGTTGTATCCTGCATTGTGCTCTCTGATGTGGTGATATCTATATGATTCCGCTGTCATATGTGTGTAAATTATTCTATTTCTCGTTCATGCTATTATCTGTGATCTGCTAATGATGATTAATGTGTTATATTCCAATGATTATCCTTAACACCGTGTTACAGGGTTTTGGGATCGTCACAGCTGGTATCAGAGCTTTGGTTAACCTTAGTTCTGGAGTCTAACACATTAAACACTTCGTCAAAATAGAATCAGTAGTATTCTGAGGTGAGTAGCTCGTTAGAGATTCTAAGGAAGAACGTCTTCAAATCCAAATTCTCTAAATGTATCTTCTGGCAAGAAGAAGTGAAGTTCCTCGGCCATGTCGTGTCAAAGAAAGGGATTTATGTAGATCCGAGCAAAATAACAGCGATTCAAGACTGGAAACAACCCACTACACCCACAGAGGTTAGAAGTTTTATGGGGTTGGCTAGTTATTATCGAAAGTTCGTTAAGGATTTTTCGAAGATATCCGGTCCGTTAACGAAGCTCACGAAGAAGCATGAGAAATTTAAGTGGACTTTCGACTGTGAAGAAGCTTTTCAGGAATTGAAATTGAAACTGACAACTGCTCCAGTGTTAACCATTATCGATGGCAATCAGGATTTAACGGTTTGGACAGATGCTTCTATTAGGGGTCTTGGTGCAGTGTTAATGCAAAGAGGCCAAGTAGTCGCTTATGCAAGCCGCCAACTGAAACCACATGAGAAGAATTATGTAACTCATGATCTTGAGTTGCTAGCCATCGTTTTTGCTTTGAAAATCTGGAGGCATTATTTATTGGGCGAGAAATTTGAACTATACACGGATCATCAATCATTGAAGTATTTATACACCCAGAAAGATCTGAATTTGAGACAGCAGCGTTTACTAGAATTTCTTGCAGCATATGATCTAGATATCCTGTATACGCCGGGGAAGGCTAACGTTGTAGCGGATGCGCTTAGTAGAAAAACCGCAATCATTGCTAATCTTATAATTACGCCTGGATTGATTGATAAGATTTCAGTCCTTCAAAAAGACGATGAATTTATTCAGAGAATCAGTCAGAGGGTCAAGGAAGGTGAAACCACAAGTTTCCGTATTGACGATAAGGGGGTTCTCAGGTTAAATGATAGGATTTGCATCCCAAATATTCCAGGCCTTCGAAGATAGGTGCTGGATGAATGCCATAAATCCAAACTTTGCATTCATCCCGGTGTGAGTAAAATGTACAACGATATCAAACGCACTTTCTGGTGGAGAGCAATGAAGAGGGATATTTCTTTGTATGTTAGCAGATGCCCTACTTGTCAATTAGTCAAGAGCGACCAACATAAGCTAGCTGGATTGTTGCAACCGTTGGAAGTCCCAGGTTGGAAATGGGAACAGATTTCCATGGATTTCATAGATGGTTTGCCGCGAACCAAGAAAGGTAATGACAGCATTTGGGTAATCGTAGATCGCTTCACGAAGACTGCCCATTTCATACCTGTCAGATCCAATAGAACTGCTCAAAGTCGAGCACAAATATATTTCAAAGAAATTGTTAAGCCGCATGGAATTCCCATCAGCATAGTCAGTGATAGAGACCCAATATTTACTAGCAAATTCTGGGAGGCATTCCAGACAGAATTGGGAACGAAACTGAATATAAGCACCGCTTATCACCCTCAGACAGATGGACAAACTGAGCGGGTGAATAGAATTCTAGAAGATTTATTGCGGGCTTGTATAATTGATTTTGGTGGATCATGGGAAGATCACTTACATTTGGCAGAATTCTCGTATAACAATAGTTATCAAGCAAGTTTGGGAATGTCGCCATTTGAAGCATTATATGGCAGACCGTGCAGATCTCCAGCATGTTGGGTAGAACCTGGCAACAGGCTTGTGTTAGGGCCCGATATGATTAGAGAAGCGTCTGATAAAGTCGACTTCATCAAAAAGCGATTGAAAACCGCACAAAGCCAACAGAAAAGTTACGCAGATTCTAGAAGAAGATATTTGACATTTGCTGTTGGTGACCATGTTTATTTGAAGGTTTCTCCGATGAGAGGAGTAATCAGATTTGGAAAAACTAGGAAGTTGGCACCGAGATTTATTGGTCCCTTTCCTATACTTGAACGAATTGGAACTCTTGCTTATAGGGTTCAATTACCAGATTGGTTGCCTGGAGTGCATGATGTATTTCATGTATCACAACTTAGAAGACATGTGCATGATCCAGATCTTGTTGTAGAAGAAGCAGCGCAACAGGACTTGGAAATAACTCCAGAATTAGCAGTCAGAAGAGAGCCATCAAAGATTGTTGGCAAAGAAACTAAAGAGCTAAGAAGCAAAAAGGTTCATTTAGTTAAAGTGCAGTGGAGTAGTGATCCTAGAGACTGTACTTGGGAGACTGAGGAAAGCATTAAGCAAGCTTACCCCAAATGCAGAGTAGACATCTCTGACTAACTCCCGTGCAAGGTACCTTTACAATACTTTGCATTTACATTTTGTTTCCTACTTTACTGTTGTTTCCTTTTCGGGGATGAAAAGTTTTAAGTGGGGGAGATTGTAACAACCCGGAAAATACAAGCCAATTTAAATTGGTTATTTCAAAGGAATTTGAACAATTGAAATAGAATATTTCAATAAAATAGTGAATTAGAAATAGTGAGTCAGTTTGAAAATTTGAATTCAAACTTTAACTAGCTACATCGGGTGCAAAATATAACGGATTTTGGTGAAACCAAAAATATTTAAATCTGTTAGTGAATATCTTTCTAACGAATCTGAAAAATTGAAGTTTCATAGCGGGAATCTAAAGTTATGGCCAAATGAATTTTCAGAAAGGTCGCTATATAGAATATATAGCCCTTGAAAATAGATATTTTGCAAACGACCTCGGAACTCGACGAAACCACTTTTGTTGGGTCCGGGATGTCAAACTATTGCTAGGTTTCAAATTTCATAATTTTTGAAGCTAGTATGTGAGCATGGCAAAAGAAAATGTGTTTGGTCAATTTCTGTTAAATTGGATCGACCAGAAAAGGGCCATTTTTCAAATGATCTCAGAATTCGATGAAACTAGTTTTGTTGGGACCGTAGCATCAAAACATAGCTAGATTTATTTTTCTGGAATTTTTCGAATCAGTTTGTGGCCCTGGCAGATTGAAATGTACGTTCAAATTGAATATAAAATGTTTTATACTTTAATTTGAAAAATAACTGACTGTAACAGTCAAATTGACCTACGAAACATATCCCATTGTGTCCGGAATGGGGGTATTTAGCTAGGGGCAATAGTCGTTGGGTTTGAGTTAGGGTTCGTTAGTGAAAACCCTAATTTTCTGAATAATATATATATCGGCGAATCAGAAAATTCCATTCATAAATTAAAAATAAAAAAAAGTGCAGAACCCTGGTTCTCTCTCGACATCGACGGCGACGCGAGCTCCAACCTTCCCGACCAGATTCCGACCACCGCAGCCCCCTACCGACGCCGCCACCTCCAGCAATCGACGCCGCCGCCTCCCCTCTACAGATCCGACCAAACCCCGACCCCCCTCGTCGCCTGTGCCACCCGAATCGCCTCTCCAAAGTCCCACAGTTCCCACCGCCGCCCCGACCAGATCCGACCACCGAACTGCCCCCAACCACCACCGATCGACTCCCCTCTCCTCCCTCTTCCACGCTGTACCCTCTGATCATCGTATCGTGCCTCGGTTTTCGCGAAAACTGAAAACCTAGTTTTGAACCATCATGAAAGGTGAGTCCTTTATCACATTTAAACTTTGAAAAATCATATCTTTATGGCGTGTTGACGAAATTCGATGAAACAGGAAACATCGGGACCGCAAGGAAGCTCTCTACCACATAGAAGAGACCAAGGATTTTTCTGAGCCATCTTCGATTTTTAGCACTCCGAAAACCAATGTAAGAAATCTAAATTAAATGAAATAGAATGGAAAATGTCATGTACAAATTATACAAGCGAAGTATAAAATATACACGTGTTGTATATCTCATGTACATGCGTTGTGTAAGCTATATGAGCGAAGTATGAATTATACATGCATAGTATAAATGATATGTGTGTTGAAATGCAAGTGAAATATAGAAATAATATATATATATATATACACTCCCCTCGTCCACAAACCATGGACGATATTTATTGTTGTGAATTGGTGTGAAATATTGGATGAAAAATGCGAATGGTTGAATAATTGTTTGTGGTTGATATTGATTGGTTGTGGTTGAAAAATACCCATTGGTGATTGAAATAAATTGGAGATAATTGTGGAAATGAAAAAAAAAACATGCCGCCTGCGTGCAAATTAGATGCATGAATCCCCATTGTCAAAAACCACGAGGTTTTAAGGTAGAGCGAGGAGCCGTACTCGGGACAGTGCCGGTTTTAACTACCCTGCCGATATGCTGCCGAAATTTTGAATAATATTCATGTGTTAGAATTATTTTCATATGTTGAAATTATTTTCATGCGATGAAACTAAATTCATGTGTTGAAACCATATCCATGTATGGAAATGCTCATGTGTTGAGAAGTGATGTGTGAAAATTAAATTCATGTGTGAATGAATAAAGTGTTTAATCAATAAAAATCACATTTTTATAATATATATGAAGTATGTAAAATATTCCCCTTATATATAAATAGTTTCAACAATAAAAATTTCATCTTTCTTATATGAACAAAATATATAAAATATCCATGTGTGGAGATGCTCATGTGTTGAGAAATGTGTGTGTTGGAAAAGTTCATGTGTTGAATAAAAAGATCGAACAATAAAAATATCATTTTTATTGAAATTATGAAGTGTTAGAAACATTCATGTGTTGAATAAATATTTTAGATGATGAAAATACCATTTTTATCATATATGTGATATGCTAAAGATATGCGAACATTGAAATAAATCTTCGTGAAAGAAATATTGTTTTTAACATGCATAGGAACTAAATAAAATGGTCATGTGTTGAAATATATTTTAGTTCGCCAAAGTTATCATTTTTGAAATGTGAAGTGTTAAAAATAACCACTTGTTCAAATAAATATGCATGAGTTGAAATATTCATTAATTAGCTAATGATATGATTTTTGCCTATGTATGCAACATTAGAATGAATGGTGTCTTTAAACCAAATTGAATCAAATATGAAGCAGAATGGAAAATGATAAGTGATAAGAATTGCATATATGTACATGCATATTTATTGAACTGGTTATAACAAAGAGGCCAGAGAAGAGGAATAAAATTTTGTGCCCGACAAATAGGTACACGTTTACTGTTTTGCTTGGGTGATGATTTTATGAGCCTATTGGATAGCCGCTTGGCTTTTTCTTTTTCTTTTTGAGATGAGACGCCCGTGTGGCTATTTGGGAATTTTCCCAGCCCCTCCCGTACAAAGGAGGTTATGGCGAAATTTTCCAAAATTTAAAGGCGTTAGTGAAATATTTGAAGTGAAAACGATATAGGAATTTTCGAATGAACTATATTTATATAAACATATAAATATAAATAAAATTAAAACGAATCGTGGACGTGCAGTTCGTGTTTTGAAACCGTGATTTCAAACGACTAGTGTGGGAAATCCGACCATTGGATTTTCCCGAAACCGCAACCGTTGGGTTCGCCTTGGAAATATCTTTCCAACGGCACCAACTGTGTAAAGATCCGACGGTTGGATTGTCTGGAATGTTTAATTCAAATCTGAAGAAAAATAGTGCCAGAAACGATTATATTTATATATATATATAAATATAATTAAATTAAATCGAATAACGACGCTGTAGTTCGTAATTTGAAATCGTAACTTCAAACGACTAGTGTGGAAGATCCGACCGTCGCATTTTCCCAAAACTGAAACCATTGGATTCGTTTTGAAATGATCTTTCTAATGATATAAACTTTGTGAAGATCCAACGGTTAGATTTTCAGATATGTGTAAAACAAATTTAGTGAAAAACAGCGCTAGTGCCTCGGCACGACCTGAAACGTCGTTTAATTAATTATGGCCATGTAAAATAAATAAAAATGGTGATATATCATTATAAAATATTATAGACGATATAGAGTGGAAATAAACCAATTTTGTTGTGTTTGCTTGATATGTGATGGTTGAATGTATTTAACATGAAAACTATACTAGGGAACTGAAATGTGAATGTTGAGTGATTTAACCATGTGGAAAATTGATTTGAAAATCTAAATATACGTGGATTATTTGAAAAGGTCGAGTTCATTCTCATTTCAAACAATCGATCGACGGTAAGAAGTCAAAGAGTTAAAGACGGTTGAAGACCGACGATCTTCACATTGGATGGATGGGCGCTACTGATGCTTGTGATTGGAGTAGCTACCTTGAAGGATCTGAAGTAGTAGCCGTCCGGACGTGTTGTTGATTGTGCGGATATGAGAGGAATTTGGTGCCTCCGGTTTCGTTCAAACCCAGAACGAACTTGTAAATGGACTGTGTGTCTAACATTGGATTTTGTTCTGTGTTGATTGATCTCTATTAAATATATATCTGTTTGGCGGCGGAGAATTTATTCTCTTCCTTAACGCCCTTCTCTGAGACGTACGAGCTCAGAGGTTATGTATTGATAGAAATCAGTCGCATGAAGTGGATTGCCTGTGTGGCACACCTAAGTGGCATATGATCAAGGCTTCTGTTGCAAAGTGAGGTCTTGTGGTTGATGATTAAAGCATGGTCTGTGTGACATAGCTTTGTGTATAACGTGGACTCGCGAGCCTCACACCCCGGTATGAGTCAAAAACGGGAGAAGGACCCAAGGAGTGCATGACGTTTCTTTCTAGCTATGGTGGTGTCAGTGACCTACCAGCCCTGGCATTATATATACTTTTCACCTGTTTGGTTGTTGGAATGCGAGGCGCCTCGATTATAGGTCTGTAAGGACCGGGAAACGTGTGTTGAGGAATAATTAATCCTCAAAAGTAAGAGAGGACCGGCCTTGGAGGATCTAGGGATTGCTGTGTGCGGTCCCGAGGCATTTGCTAGAGTGTCTCGAATGGAGAGGAGCTTGCCCCTTGCCTCGACTCATGATGGAATCCAATTTCCGATATGAAATTGCGGATGTGATTGTATTACTAGTATGACGACATAGTAGATGGTAGTTGTGCCGCCTAGGATTGATATTTATGATTGAATTTGCTTTTGAAAACATATATGCACTAGTAATAATATCAAACACTTTTGTTTTATACGTATGAAGCATTTTTGGCCATTATAAGGTAAAACTCTATCTTCCGGCTTGCATTGCATTGTGTGATGGGACCTGAGTCTTATAATGGCTTCATTTTATAAAAACATTGCGATGATTTAATCATTTACTTTATTTCATGCACTAGCACTCATTGGAGTAAACCCGTTCCGCGAAAGTGGCGTGGTCCTTTGATTTGCCTTATTATTGTTGTTTAATAAGTTAAGTAGATTTCTCATACCAGTCCCATGACTGACTCGTAGTTTGTTTCACCTTGCAATCTCGGGTGCCCTCATTTTCACTCGGGCAGCCTAGTTACAGGTATATGGCGTATTTTGGCTTGGCACCGCAGTAGGGGTGCACTTTTGGCTCATGGCGAGGCTTGACTACACCGTGCTGACTATGACCTTTTCCGCCATTATTGTATATGTATTATGATTCCGCCACTGGCGATGTAGACTGATGTTTAGTTTGTGTACTCTTTATGTATGATTCCGCCTCAGGCGATGATCACTGATTATGTATTATTATGCACTAAGTTGTATCCTGCACTGTGCTCTCTGATGTGGTGATATCTATATGATTCCGCTGTCATATTGTGTAAATTATTCTATTTCTCGTTTATGCTATTATCTGTGATCTGCTAATGATGATTAATGTGCTATATTCCAATGATTATCCTTAACACCGTGTCACGGGGTTTTGGGATCGTCACACAAAATGATATTTTGACGTAGCATTTTATTTCTAAAGTCCTTTGTCGCAATCACTGTGTGTAAAATGAAATTTTCGCCAAGCACTTTAATTAGATAGCCTGTAAGGAAATACATTGCATACAACATGTTATTTTTAACTAACATTATTTCATTCAATCTAATGCACTTTAATAGTACAAATGATATTTTTTTAACTATAATTTGTCACATTCCATATATTGTAATACACTTTAACAACACAAACGATATTTTTAACTATCATTCGGCACATTCGTTTGATCTAATGCTTTTGAAACTAGATGTGTTATTTTTAACAATCATTCGATGCATTTAATCCAGCCTATGCATTTTAAAAATACAAATGTCATTCTCATCTATTATATTCCATTCATTCTAAGCACTTTAGAAATACAAATATTCTAAAATGTTTTGAAAACACAATTTCTAATTTTAAATACTTTTCGATACAATCGATTCATTCAATCAAACCAGCAGTGTCATACATTTTTATAGGCTAAAATTATGTTACAATAAAATATCATTTCACAACTACAATGCTATGTTCATTTTTTTATAGTTCAAAAATGAAAAACTAAATACTAGTTATAGTTGGAATAATAGATTATCATCATTTTGGAATCCATATTGAAATGTTTTGATTTTTTTTAATCTATGGTGCAAGTTGATTGTTCATTCAGGGGATATTACATTTTTTTGGCAGGACTTTTGGATTGCTCGTTTGCCTCTGAAAATAGAATTTAAAGAACTTTTTGAGAATTGATGCTTTTAGAATGCTCTAATTAAGGATGTATATAGAGGTAGCTTAAATCCCCAGTGGGAGTTCACATTCGAGAATATTTTAGAAGGTTCAGTATTTAGGCAATTTGCTTTATTACGAGCTAAGCTATCTATGTATCATTTTGATAATAATGGGGATATCATCTACTGGGGCCTTGATAGAAGTTAAAAGTACACTTCAAAGTCTATATATAAGTTTCTTAATTTTTCTAGTATTTCGACTCTAAAATTTAAGTCTATTTGGAAGGCTAACGCACCACCTTATGCCAAATTACATATGTGGCTAATTATTCATAAGAAATTAAATAAGGTAGAGAATTTAAGGATGAAAAATATTGTTTTTGATTCTAATTGTTGTTTCTCTAATTTATTTGTTGAAAATATTGATTAAATATTTTTCTCTTGTACTAAAACTTTCTTTATGTTAAGGATGGTTTTAAGAATTTTTGGTTTTAATTGTTCCAATATTTTTAGGGATTGTGATCATTATTGGAATAGTTTTTAATTATTTTTTTTGATTTTAAAATCAGATATGTGCTAGATATTTTAGTAACTGTTATTAGTTGGTTTATTTGATTTGATAGAAATTAGAGAATGTTTCATTCTAACTCTGATTCTATAGATAAATTAATTAATAAGATAGTAACTTTTAATCTTGAATGGATGTCTAACCCTCAGTTTAAGATAAATAGGGACCCTTTGTGTGATAGATTTTTAGTTAAAATTAGAAATAATATGAGTTTGTTTATTAGGATTAATAAATATTTTAATTCCAATAGAATTTGTATTTGTTACCGATTCCTGGTTTATATGATTATAAAAGTTGTGTTCTTGTTATCTTATCGTAATTTTTTTATTTGCACACATATATGGATATATGTATATTATATATGTATATATATATTCATATATGTGTGATGTTTTCTTACCTTTTCTTTAGTTCTTTTTAAGGATACAGGCAATTATTGTATGGTGGAGAGCTTATTGGAGTTAGACTTGGAGAGCCTGTTATTTCTTTGTTTTATTCTATACATTTATATTTATGTTGTATTTTGTTCTTGGTGGGACTATTGTTTTGTATAGTAGTAGATATACTTCAATATCGGGTAGTGGCCTTGCCGGAACTCGATTTTGAAGTATGAAGGGTGGTGGTTTATCCGAAGTTTATCTATCTACCTTTCCTATACGGTTGGTTATAGTCCGAGATCGTTATATATGTTATAGGTTCCCTACTAGGCATGTTGGCAGCTTTTGTAGACTTCATATATATATATATATGTGTGTGTGTGTGTGTGTGTGTGTGTGTGCGCCCTCTTCTTTTTAGAAGATCACACATTTTTGGTTTCGAAAAATATAGAATCAAAATAAAGCTATATTATTTTGTTTATTACTTAAAAAATGGTAAATGGAAATATCATTATTATTCCTTTTTATAGTTTAAGAAAATGCTAAATAAATTAGCATGTAACAACCCACATATTTCACAATAATATATTTAAATATTTTATTTAAATATAACATCATTAATCGAGTATAGGTCCAAAAAGTTAAAAAATTTTTTTGCATACGATTGAATTTGGAATTTCATTGAGTTCAAAATGCCGTTTACAACAAGAAAAACTGTAAGCATCAATCTATTTCAAGTTAGTGGAAATTGGGACTTTGGTTGGGGCTCGGGTTAGCCAACCTAGCCCACCTCCTTGATCCTCCCACATCCCCCTCTCCTCCTCCTTCATTCATACACTTCAAAGGAAATAGAAATGGGGAGAGGGAAAGGAAAATTAAAGTTCCCTAAGCCCAAGCTTGATCTTAGGAATCCAATTCAAGTTGAAATCATGTGCAAATCCAAGAGCTCTCTCTACCTTCTCTAGTTATCTCCTCTTCTATTTTTAAGAATTCTTATGACTAACTTTTAGGGGTTTTGTTTGCATGTGCATTTCGATCGAAGATTCTAGTGTTTTGATCGAAGAGAGTCGTTCTAATTTGCTATTGGATCGATTCCTTGCTTCCAACAATCAAAGGTAAGTTCTTTGAGAACTAAGATTTATGACTCAAGCTATAAGCTTGTCTAGTGTTCCCTTGACACATATGTATTGTGTATGCATTGGATGAATTGGTTTGTTTGGTTGTTAACTCTACAATTTATGAGTTTTGATTTCATTTATATGAGTATTCTTGTGTAAACCCACGAATGGACGTTTGTACATGTGCTATAGTGTGTTTAGGAGTGTTTTTAAAATACGCAAGATTCTAGAGAAAATATGTATCAATCCGAAGCCAAAAAGTGATGTTTCTATTGGATCTAGATTAACCCTAGAGGGGAGGGGGTGAATAGGGTTTATCACAGTTTTTCGCTGAATTAAAAATATGACAGGATATTAAAATAATAAACAAATCACAAAATGCACGAAAAAATAAAAGTGCATAAAATAAATCACACACAGATATACCCATCTTCGGCAGAACCCTTCCTACTGCTGCATTCCTAAGGTTTCTACTAGGTAAAAGAACAGATCCCGCATAGAAGACCATGTACACTCGCGAACCCCTCACTCCTATTCTAATCCTACGCTCGAAACCCTAGACTGATCTAATCCCCTAGATCAGATTTCTCTTGATTACAACCCTATAATCAGTAACCCTAGATTTCACAGACTCTAGTGAACTGCCAGTTAGCATCCTAACTGGTTTTCCAGATTTTACAGACCTAGAAACTGATTGATTTGGTTTTACAATACAAATAAAATTTAAAACAACTAAAAAACAATAAAAAACCCTAGTATTTAAAATAGAAGGGTATCCCCTTTTGAAAATCATGGTTAAACCAATGCCGACCATTCTCTAATTCATTCCATCATATTTCCCGATTCCTCTCTCTCAAAAAAAAAAAAACATGGCGGTGGCTCCTAGGGTTTTGGAAATTCTCCCTCAAATCAAATCGATGCTATGATAGAAGGTCTTCTGAAATTTCTCTGTAGGCTCGAGTGTGTTGTTGCTCTTGTTTTGATTGATTTGGTCCTTCTTGCGATCGAAACTTTGGTAAAATAATTTTTATTTGAATCCTTTTTGTTCTTGAATTGATTGTGGTTTTCGATCACCTTGTGCCTGTGATGTAATGGTGTTAAAATAGGATAGAATCGAAACCCTAAAACTCTGATTTCACCAATTGATGACTTGGTTATTGGTTGCGAGATTATTGCCTTTGTTTCCATGATTTCCTATGGCTTTGAAAGCTTGCGTGATTTCTAACTTCTGCCAAAAAAAACATGTTTCAATCCAGTTTTATGCTCTCTGGTTTTCAAATATGGTTGACTAATTTGTTGCGTGAATCATTACCGTGTGTCTTTGATTTCAACGTGATTTTGGGTTGCCTTAATTTTGGTTGAATTACATCTGGAATCAAATTTCTTGCCCCTGCAAATATCTGGAGAAAACATACATGCCAAAAACATTTTTGCCGAGTTGTATTCTTACCAAAAACAGTTTGCCAATTTCTACAAACAAATTTCTCGTATGCTGAATTTGAACAATTCCTAAACATTAATTTGTGCAAGATAAAATCTAGAAAGACTTGATTTGATTCTTGCATTGCTTTCCCCTTTTGGTCCCTTCGGCATTGATTGAGAAATTTGCGTGACTAGCTTGTGAACCGGGATGATTTTCTGAATTGTTGCCTTCACTGAAATTATGTGATTAATTTTCTGGTCCACAAACCGTTGCCCTCAATTTTATGTTTTAAAGAAAACTTTCCACTTTTGCTTTCCTTGATTAAATCGTATTTGTGATTGGTATCTTCGAATGAATCTGGACACCTTCATTTGCATTGTTGAAAATTACAAGGTTACTCTCTTTGATTTACACCAGTTATGCATACCATATATGCATCACATAAGTTGGTGGAAACAAACTTGCTCCTCTGGTCCCGTGCAAGTCTGTAAAACTGAATTGCTCAAATTGATATGTTGTTTGTGCTTGTTTATCTCAATGCGGTCATAATGAATTCACACACTTGAAAAAACTGTACATTTGGTCCATGCATTACACACTTGCTGCTTTGTACATGGATATATATATATATATGTATATATATATATATATCCAATTTTTCTGTAATGCAATTGTGCACAACTCTGGCTTGTGTGTTTAATCTTTACACTGTCTTGACACTTGTTTGTTGAGTGAACTTTGAACACTTGACCTTGATCATGGATCCTCATCTATGCAGTTGTATCATGTTTTCCCTATAACCTGTCATGCTATATGACGCACCTGAAAACTTGAAGAATAAAGTCACCTGCTTATAGATTGTACTTCACTGTTGTGTACACATAGACTACGATGCTATTTGTACTCCCATTTCTTGGTTGGTCGGAAACTCTCACCCATGAATATTTGCACTGTCATGATATGGTCGTAAATTTGTATTCACCTAAGCTTGAAAGGTTGTGCCTTTATAAACTGCCTAAAATGCTTGTTTTGCTGTTGCCATGGACATTGAGCTTGACAATTCATTTTGCCTTTGTTCACATTAGTACACATACAAACCAGTGTATATGTAGATGTGATTACCATGATACTCCATTTTCTTGTGTTTGTTGTATATGTTTGACATTTCCAAAACTTGTTGAAATGATGTACATCCTCCATTGACCATGCATGCTGCTTGCAATTGCTTGAAAATTGATCCATGTATATGAGTTGAACCATGTTTGAGATGCACTTTCTTTTGTGTTGAGCTATTTGTATTTTCGCTGTTGCAAATTTTGATTTCATCTCTCCTTTTGATTTTGACCTGTCTTTTGTATATATGTGTAATTGTGATACACATCAGCAGACTGGATGTGTTGTGTTGGGGCTGGTCAGAATCAGCTGAGTTTAATGCTGGTTCTGATCAGCAAACCAGTATGGTTATGTTGAGGCTGATCAAGTCAGAAAGATGATGAGAAAACACACCAAAAAACTGAGGCAAATAAAGTTTTTAAAATAAAAATATATCTGCTAAAGTTTTAAAAAATATTTCTATTCCATATACTGTGTGTGTTCCTGTATATGATAGGTATGAAGACTGGACTGACTGAAAGACGCTGTGAAGACATAAGACTAAGAAACAGTGTCAATGAATGTAAATGTATCAGTAAATGTATATGGATATGAAAATGTAAAATGATTGATTGTATATATGATTTGTATAGACAGAGTGACTATATGGGAATTGTACTGATATTTGTAATAAACAAATTTTGTTTGATAAAATATTATTTTATTGTTGTCAAACAAACTTATCTATCGTATTCAGTTTTTTACAAGTACAATCTTCTATGAATGTTTATGAACTGTGATGTGTTCAAATAGCGGAGTTATAAAAGGTTGGACTGTTTGAATGTTTGAAATATAATATTAAATTTAAATAAAATACTGTATGAATATAAGAATGTCTGTACAGTTGTATTCTATTTAAATATAATTATTATATTCTTGTCTGTGATGTATATATAGAACAGTACAGTAACGAACACATTTAAAATAATATTTATTTGGTTGTTATCATCAAACAAAAATCATATAACTGTGTATAAAATTACGTTAAATACAACAGCTTCTCCCCTTGAAAAGCATCCCCAGAGCAGGTTAGACATCTGAAACAAAATTCAGACGTTTGAACCAGTCTCCGGGAATTGGCAGAGACCAATTTTTGATGTCTAAAACCTATTTTCAAAGACTTCTAAAGCAGGTCATACATCTAAAAATAGGTCCAAACGTCTGATTTGGCCTGCTACTCCATTATTTTTTCTGTCGACCAGTGATGAGCACGGTCGACAGTTCAGGTACATTCAAGCTTATCCCCTGTCATTTTCTCTTTTCTTCTGATTTTTCAGTTGCTCTAATCTATGTATTTCAGCAACACAGATAGATGGACTTTCAGCTGACTCGTGATAAATGAATTTATAATCATTAGTCGTGAGATTTAATTTATGTTATTAAACATGAATTCTTAGCTGGAGAATTATTTCGATCGCTATTCCATTAGATTTACCACTTTGAAACTGTATAAAGGGGTTCATATTATTAGTAGATACCAAATTCTTTTACCAAAATGGTTTCCAATCCTACTTCATTATACGAAGTTATTTTAGGAAATCGTTTTATAAGTCATTTTCCAATCTACTAGTGTATAGTTATACAAAAAAATTCTCGTTTATATGAGAAATCTAGTTAAGCGGCTTAGTAAAAACAAGGACTATGGACCGTTATGTTTGCTTTGACGATTAATTCTTGGACTCGTTCGATTGAAGACTGTAGCAATGATTGTTTCGTGTTTATAGTGGAATATACTCCTTGTTTGAAAATATTCGAGTAGAGCAAGCGGTTGCGGTACATGTAGCTTAACTTTTGTATTTACTAGCTTGGCGTAGTTACACTGCATTTGGTTCTCAGATAAATCCGAACTTCAGGTCACTATGATGATTTTTTGATCATCCTAATGAACTTGTTGAGAGTCTTCGGACTATATGAGAAACGTTGGTTCCATCTTACCATAGGAATTTTGTTCCAATGGATCTTTGGATCATTCCTACCTTCATGTCATTCTGATAATCTTCATATCATTATGAGGAACTTCGGTTCATTTGATTATGTCGACGATCTTCGGATCATCCTTAAGATCTTCGGATCATTTCAACCTTCAGGTCATTTTGAGTGGTGTGCAGTCACCTATGCAATTAAAGGCCCACTTATGCCCCGTAATATCCCCGCTATAGCCCATAGCGCTCTTCAACCGCTACGCTATTTCAATTTAGCACTGACGAATAGTAGATATGCTTCTAGCTCCGCTGTTTTCCACTGCATCCACTAAATCAAGGCTTTTTAGCGCCCGCTTTAGCAATATTGAGATATAGAGCTTGATTTGGCTAGTTTTCATTTTAAAAAATTCAGTAAAGTTAGCATAAAGGTATAAATTTAAGGCATAAGTGCCTAATATATGGTAACAATCAATTACACTCATCAAATTTAATATGCAAAACTATGATATTCCATGATTTTCTCATATAAGATTAATTAATATTAGTTTCTTGTACACATATAAAGTGAGAAAGATGATTACTTAATTTTCAAATATTTGATTTTATATTTAATGAACCTTTTTGTGTCTCCGCTATATCCCCGCTATTTCTCGGCTTTATCCCCGCTACGCCTTTTTGGACCTCTGTCGCTGTAGAACCGCTAAGCGCTTTAACTGCACAGAGTCACCTCTTCGGACAGAATACCATAAGTGGTGTGTAGTACCTCATTGGATGGAATACTATGAGTGGTGCATTGTCACCTTACCTTTGGAAAAAATACTATGAGTGGGGTGTAGTCACCTCGTCGGACGGAATAATATGGGCGGTGTGTAGTCACCTCATGGGTAGGAACACTACGAGTGATGTGGGGCCACCTAGTCTTTGGACAAAATGTTTAGTCAAATTTCTTGGTGGTCCTCGGACCACCTAAGGAGCTTCAACTAAATATTATGGGCTATCTATCTTGAGATCGCATCTCCCCTTCGATACGTGACTTGATGAGACTTCGGGGTCCTGTTTTGAATTGAGCATCCCACTGTTTGTGATTTCTAGATTTTTGATTTATCAATTCTAGAATCTGGTTTATTGATACTATGTTGTCGATCTGTGTTATCTATTTTGTTTTGACTTGATGGGGGACATCATTTCTCGTGAGTTTAAAGTATTGATATCGAATTATCTATTTTGTGTTGATTTGATAGAGGACATCATTTCTTGTAGGTAAGCTATACCATTTAGTATGTGATATTCTTTTATATAGCTCTGAGATTCGTTTGGCATATTTTGTGGACATTTCTAAGATTTCACATTTACTTGTGACCATTGTTGTAACTATTCATATGTCATTATCAGTTTATATCCCTATTTCTATCTCAGTTTATTATGATGAGTATAGCTAGACTGATCTGTTTATTGTTTATTTTCTTATAAATAATACTCGGGTCAAATTGAGGTATTACAAGTACATCTCATGACTTTCAGAAGGGACCACTTCTTGGCATTTTTGTAAGTAGCTTAGTATTGTAGAAAATTTGGGTTGTATGTATATGAGACATCTATGTATACATATTCTTTTCTCTAGAACTTGTACTTATTCTTTCGTTGTACAGTGGATCGGCTATGATCACTATCTTTATATTTGCTCCAATGTGTTATATCATATCTATTTCCGCCTTAGTGATGTGAATATCTGTGTCTGACTCTGATTATATTGTTATGTATTTTATATCGATTCCAAATTATATACAACCATTATGTAGTAGATTTGAACTTGAATTAGATATGTCGGATTTCCTCATGAGATTTAAAAAGTAAGACTAGATTATCCAATACGTTTAACACTCATTCAAAACTAATATAAAGATGGTCGCTCCTCGGTAGCCTTATTCTTCGGTTAGTTGACAGCATTGCTTGCAATGACCTTAGCTAACGCGAGTATAGAGGCAGGGAATTACACTTGGTATCAGAGCCAAGTTTGGAACAATATAAGATATTATGGCGAGTATTATTATCCTAAGTCTCTCTTAGGAAATCGTGTTTAGGATTTAAATCGAGTCTTAGGACTTGTCATATCCTATCTTATATCATGATCCATTGTTTGGCCAATCAAATTATTTGAGTTCATCCTTGTAAATCTTGGCCTAGACAAACCTAGAGTCCCATACCTTTCCTTGTGTAGGAATTCAAATTATTTCCAATCTTTGTGTCGAAATAACCATTGGGACCTCACTAATGGCGACCTCCACTATTCATCCACTTCACTATACTCCATCTCCTCAGTTCAACTCATCTTCTCAGTCCACTCACCCCCGAGAACGGTCATCTTCTCAGTTCATCTCATCCTCTTCATCCTCTTCACCATTAGATACAGACTCACTGCCGGTTCATCACTTCCCTACCAGTACGGTTGACTTTCAAAACAAGCTGTCTGATCCTATTGATCAACCGTCGCTTACTTATGCCCAAGTTGCGACATCAAGGGACAAGCTTCCACCTGTTCTCCCTAACCCACCTATCAAACGTCGAAGAATCCTTCCAGCCTTCAGATCGATTAGGGAGACGTTGAATTTTTTGAATTCGAAGAGGCGCTGTCTGAAGTGTGCTGATCGAGGACACGTGGCTAGAACATGCAGAAATGAGGTGATATGCTATAGTTGCTCTCTCTTTGGGCATGCAAGCTTACATTGTCCCAATAAAAAGCCACCACCCTCTCGAGCAAACGAGGCTGATTGGACGTGCCCCCATACAATTCAAACAGCGAATCGATGCGAGCCAGAGTACCTGCAATTTCAGATGAAAGGGTCCCACCGGTCTTCTCAGAACTCAAATCGTAATTATAACTCTAATATAATTAAACCCAAGCTCAAACTCAAACCTCCTCTCATTTCAAACGAAAATTCTTCACTATCTCCTTCACCTAAACGTAATCAAAAATTTCCAATTTTTAGAGAAATGGCAGATGCGTATCTCTATCTCACTGCGACTACCATAGATGGCCTCTGGTCTATTGAGATGATTTGTAATGCACTCAAGTCAACTTTTGGTCAAGAATATGAATGGCCGATCTGGCACATCACAGACAACTCCTTTCTCATTTGCTTTCCCAACTCCGCCATTAAAAATCATGCCTCTCATCTGAAAATATTAATGAAAGAAGACGGTGTTGTACTCTTACAACAAGCAACAACTCTTGAAGAAAATCCAGAACCCCTCCTCGAAAATTCGTGCTGGGCTAAAATCAGTGGTTTCCTAGAATTTTTCAAAGATGACTCTGACACTATCAGGGAAGCCTTTAAGCCGATGGGAAGATTCATTCACACAGACTCTTGCGATTGGTCCTATGTTGACCATCGTTTCTTTTTTCTTAAGATGCAATTCTTTGATGGTATTATAACTCCATGTACTTTCATTTCTTATATAAATAACCATGCAGTGAAGCTTAAGATCGATCGATGGACACATGCACACCCTTGCCAGCGCCCAGAAACACTCCTACTAGGAGTCAACTATGACTACGATGGCTACATCTTTCAACCCTTAGCTCAACATCCAGATTGTATGGAGGAGGACAGATTTGATGTGATGAATGACGAGGCTTTAAGACAAGTGCCATGGTGCCCAACATCCAGCCATAAAACCTTGCTTTAGTGGATTACAACAAGGAAGACAACACTAAGCCTAAATGGGATCCAATGGCAGATCTAGACCTTTTTGTTCCTTTGCACCAGCAGCTGCCAACTCATCAGGAACATCAGGAGCCAGCTTAACAAGAAGGCCAAGGTTCTTCTTCCCCTCGCTTCCCTCATCAGCTATCAGGAGAAGTGCAAGACTCAACAGGGCTCGCTCGCTGCCTCCAGGATCTTTGGGTAGTTATTTTGAACTAGTCATTTTTCCTTATGCTAATAAAGTGTTAAACAAAAAATTAGCAAAATACATGGGGGTGTGTTTGCATGACAAACATTATACTGCCATGCAAGCCCTAGAACAACAGCGTTCTAACCTTTCTAAACGAAAATTGTCACATGGAATATTAGAGGGCTGGGGGACCCCACAAAAAATCATGCTGTCAACCTCATCATCTCCCCTCATCATATTGATATTTTATTTTTGCAAGAAACAAAAACCTCTGATCCAACCAATTCTCTCATTCATACACTTTGTGGTCCCTTCTTATCTGGTTGGACACACGTGGATGCTGTTGACACTCGTGGTGGTTTAATCACTGCGTGGAATGAGCACATGTGGGATTTTGAACAATCTTTATCTCATTCTTCTATTCTACACGTGTCCCTTCATCATATTCCTTCTAACACCGTTTTCCATTTCACTAATGTGTATGCACCTAATGATCATCAAAGTAGGGCTGAAACATTGCAATATTGTCATAACTTATCACAAAATATAAATGAACCTTGGATAATTGGTGGTGACTTCAACACAACTTGTTCAATTGATGATCGTAATTCAGGCATCTTATCCTCTGATACTTCTCTTTTTAATGCATTTATTCAATCTTGTTCACTTATTGAACCACCTATCAATAACCGCCATTTTACATGGTCAAATAGAAGAGAAAACCCATCATTATCTAAACTTGATCGTTTCTTCTTCAATCTCACCTGGGATGACCACTTTCCGTTGACCCTGGTCAACGGTCTTGCCACTACCATTTCTGACCACTGCCCAGTTCTTCTTGACACCTGCTCAAACACTCCACTAAAGCGGCCATTCAGATTTGAATGCCTCTGGCTATTAGAACCATCTTTTGATGACTTTATCAAACTCAACTGGGATCAACTTCCATCACATCACTCTGCCATGGTTAGATTTGTTAGTAAGCTTCGATCTCTTCGTAAATTGATTCGACCATGGGATAAACATGTTTGGAACTCCTTAAAAAGTCGTATTTCATCTACACAAGATGCCATTCTTAATCTTAATATCATTGAAGAGCTTCGACCTTTATTTGATTCCGAACGACACGAATTGATAGAACATGAAGCAGAACTAGACAGACTAATTAAACAAGAGGAGATTGGATGGAAACAAAGATCTAAAGCAAAATGGATTAAAGATGGGGATAAAAACACTGCATATTTTCATAGAATTGCCAATTGTCATAGACGCTCCTCGTTTATCCCTGAAATTGTTCACAATAACACTACCTTCACTAACTCTAAGGATATTTGCCAACAATTTACTATCTTCTACAGAAACATCCTTGGTTCATCTCCACCCCCCTCTCCAATAATTGACTAGCATTGTTTATACCTGAACCCAACCCCCATCAACATTGATCATACTTTCTCAGAAGAGGAAATATGGAATGCTGTTAAGGATATGGCTGATGATAAGGCCCCTGGATCTGATGGTTTTGGTCCATCTTTCTTTAAACACTTTTGGCCCATTCTAAAAAAAGACATCATTGACATGTGTTCAGAATTCTGCTCAAACCCCTCATCGATCGCAAAATTGAATTATCCCAACATTATCCTCATTCCAAAACGTTCTGGTGCTAACACTGTCTCCTCCTTTAGACCTATTAGTTTTCTCAATACAACCTTCAAAATCATCACTAAAATTCTATCTAACAGACTTCAATAACACATTGACTCTCTTGTGGGTAATGAACAATCAGCTTTTATCTCTGGTATAAATATCCTTGACTGTGTAACAGCTACCCAACAAGTAATCTCTCATTGTCATTTCTCTAGCTCACCTGGTGTCCTTCTTAAGCTTGATTTTTCAAAAGCCTTTGACTCAATCAATTGGGAATTCATTTTATCCCTCATGATATACAGGGGCTTCCCATTAAGGCGGTGTAACTAGATCAAAGAAATTTTGCACACTAGCCTTTCTACTGTCTTTATCAATGGGGAATATGGTGGCAAAATAAAATCTAAAAGAGGCGTAAGACAGAGGGATCCTCTCTCTCTCCTCTCATTTTTGTTTTAATAGCTGATGCCTTTAATCAAATGGTGAAACAAGCCCTATCTCATAACATTCTTTCTGGAATTCCAATCCCAAATTCTGAAATTTTCACAACCAATTTGCAATTTGCAGATGACACAATTCTTTTCACCACCCCTCCCCCAAGAACATTCACTATCTCAAAGTTCTTCTCTACTCATTTGAAATGATTTCAGGACTTTCAGTTAATTTTGATAAAAGCTCCATTATTATGCTTGGTGATTGTTCTCACCTGGGTCCTGTTATAGCTGATTGCTTTAATTGAAAACTTGATCCATTCCCAATTAATTATCTGGGTATTCCTCTCCGTCCCTCCAAACGCCATAAAACAGATTGGCAACCACTTATTTCTCAGATTGAAAGCAGGCTTTCAAACTGGAAAGCGAATTCATTGTCCTCTACTGGCCGTCTTGTTCTTGTTAAACACATCCTCTCATCATTACCAACTTATTGGATGTCATTCCACAAACTCCCTAATTGGTTCGTTAAGAGAATTGATTCAATTCGTAGTACATTCCTTTGGAATGGGAGTAACCTGAAAAAAATCATCAAGTGGCAAACTGTTTGTCTCCCAACTAACCATGGGGGTCTTGGTGTTCTGAACCTCTCGACCTTTAATATTGCACTGCTTGCTAAATGGCTATGGCGAACCCTCTTGCCTGGTCAATTCATTTGGAAAGACTGGATCTTGAATCGTTTGTACAATTCAAACCCATTCATCCTCCTCCACTTCAAACCTGATGCCAGACCCTCACTATTCTGGAAGGGAATTTTATCCACCATAACGAGAGTTAAATCTCTTTTTCATCTTAAAATTGGTAATGGGGAATCTTGCCTCTTTTGGTTGGATATTTGGAAAAGAACAGATCCCACTTCACTCTCTTTTTCCCATCCTTGCATCATCCAACCAAAATAGCCTACTCACATTAGCAGAGGCCCATGAACTTAGCCCAATGGGCTTTTTTCCTGAAACTTTTCTGGGTTTTGAATCCATAAATGAAATTAATTCAGTGGATCATATTCTCAGCTCTACTCAGCTATTACCAGAACCAGACTCATTCATTTGGGCTTTAGGCTCATCCAACATCTTCTTGGTCGCATCCTGTTACAAATTCTTAATCCATCCTGGACGAAGCTTCTCCTTCTCGAGAATTTGGAAATGCCACTTACCCCCCACATTATTTTCTTTCAATGGCTCCTCATACATAACCGTATTAACACCAGAGACATGCTTCATCGCTTCAATATCAATATTGACCCCATATGTGTGCTATGCAAACAAAATAATGAATCTATTTCACATCTCTTCTTTGACTATGAATTCTCATATGCAGTGTGAGCTGCAATCAGTTCTTTCATCCTTGGCTTCATCCCATTTATCAACTCATTCTTCGAATACTGGCAGCACTTCCCCCTTGACCCCTTAATGGATTCTTTAGTGGCTTTTTTTCATGGTGTATTTGGTTAGAGCGTAATGCAATCATCTTCGGCAGACCCTCGAAACTCATGATGGGTACTCGTTATCATATCCTGCATCTCTTCGACTCACGGACAGGAACAAATAGGCATGCGCGCTTCAGGCTTTCTCTTCCAATGCCCCAATCTCCTGGCTCACAAGAAAGCAGCTCCTACTTTCCTCGTTGATCCAGGCGTAGCTGCTTAATATTACATATGATGTATTTTGGCTGTGTACCTTTATCTTATGCTTGGTTTTCTATGATGTACATATTCAGATCAGTACTTGTATCGCTTTTATTGACCGACTGAGACTAGACCTTTTTGCCACTGGTTGGGCTTGTCAACCAGTTTATATTATTATCTACTATGATTTCGCGTAACCGGCTGTGTAGTACCACGCTATACACCCGTCTTCCTAAAAAAAGGTTTTATAAAACAATTTTGGCCAAATAAAATATTAATCCGTTTGAGATTAGCTTTGCAAGGCAAAAACAAGTAAATTATTTCCGCTAAGCACTATAATATGATTGTTTATTTATTTATGATTACAAATTTGATTCATGAATAAATGGTTGCACCTTTAATTATTTATTTACAAATTTGTGTCCCTAATTGGACATAATTTGTTTTATTGCATTAAATTGTCCATTGAGTACGTTAGAAATTCTAGTCGAAAAGTGAGATGCCACGATATCGATAGGAGTTTTAGAATACTTCGATGAGACAATTCTAACATAAACTTATATTAAATATTATTGATGTGCATCGCCATTGAACCTTAGCATTAACAACTTTATATAAATAAATGGCAAAGAAAATCATTAGTATTGATTGTTAATTTACGACGTAGGGATTTTAATAAGACAACGATTTGAGAATATGTATGACCATCGTATATATCCTATACACATTTCATAGTTTGAATTTTTAACTATGAAGTTTGAGATATCTTATTTTTGGAAAGGAAACTAATGCCTATAAGGGAACCATTCCCTTTGTTCTTTATGATGATGATTACTGTGACCATATCATTCGAGTTGTTTTGAGTTATAATCATCCACCTTCTTTACGTCAAAGGAACTTGGGGACACTACGTCCATAGGTGTTGTATGGCACTCGTTTAAAATCAAAGTATGTCAGTTTTCCAAATCTATGTTTTATGAGAATTTTTATATGCTTTGATCTTTGCTTTACACTTATATCTTGTTATCATGATATTTTAGCTTTTTTGGATAATGATTGAGTGTTCTTTATTGTTTTGGAGTGGTAATTGTATCAAACAAGTAATTTCACCTTTTCAATTGAATAAGGAATTTAATCAAACGTCTTGGTAAAAATGGGTGGGTCAACACACTAACATTCACTTCGCCGGTTGACTTCTGGACTTAGTCCGTTGAAAATTCGAATTCACTTTTTTCGTTTAAATATTGGGATTGTGATGATTTGCAACTTTATGGTGAAGAAGTTGCTTACTGTAACAACCCGAAAAATCAGAACCAATTTAAAATTTTTATTTTGGCAATTTTAATGAATTTTGAATAATTAAAATGATTTATTTTAAATAATAATGACTAGAAATTTATTTAAATCAAAATTAGAATATAAATATTTATTTTAATTAGAAAAGGAATTGGAAAAGGCGTGGTAGTTTGAAAATTCGATTTCAAATTTCAAATGAATGTACAGGATTCAAAATAAACCAGATTTTAGTGTAACCAAAAATATTAGAATCTATTTGAAAATACCTTTCCAACGAATACGAAAAATTGAAATTTCATAGCGGGAATAAAAAGTTATGCCTAGTTGAAAAATCAGAATAGTCGTTATGGAAATATATCCCTTAAAAATGGAAATTTTGCAAAGGACCTCTGTTTTCGACGAAACCACTTTTGTTGGATCCGGGATGTCAAATTATTGCTAGATTCTCAAATTCATAATTTTTGAGATCAATATGTGAGCATGGAAAAAGAAAACGTGTTTGGCAATTTCAGTTTGAATTTAATCGACTGGAAAATGACCCTTTTTCAAACGGTCTCCAAATTCGATGAATTAGTTTTGTTAGGACTGTATCGTAAAAATATAGCCAGATTTATTTTTCTGGAATTTTTAGAGTCAGTATATGGACCCAGTAAATTAAAGAGTACGTTCAAATTCAATATCGAATGATTTATATATTGAGTTATATGTTAATTTTAAGAAAAAATGATCTAAACAGTCGAATTGGCTGGAAGGACATATCCCATTGTGTCCGAAATGAGGTAATTAGCCAAGGGTGATAGTCGTTGGGTTGGATTTGTAGTCAGGACGTAAAAACCTCATTAAGAAGCAATGTTTAAATTAAATAATAATATTTTATTTTCCTACATAATACCCTATTGGCTAAACCCTAGATTTTAAGTTGGTCAAACGCAGACCGTGGTCAACCCAGAGTAAAAACCGCGCCTCTATCTCCTTCATGATGAACGACAGTTCGACTCGAACATTTCTCCCCTCTAATCTCTCCATCCATCAGTTCTTACACGAAATTCCCAACACAATAATGATCATCTCAAGGAGACCTTGAATCCTACCAGCGGAGATGTTGTTTCGAGCACTGTGGAGATCGGATTTCTGCCATGAAGTGGGTACATTGATCACAAATTGCAAGTGAAAGGGGGTGCTGAGTTCCACGCCATTTCAGGCGGAAGTCAGAGACGAAGTGGCGCTTGAGATGGGGACTTCTGATCGGCCGTCGATGATCAACTTCCAATGCCTTGGAGGGAGCGCGCGCTGGCAAAGGGAATGCCAAACAAGGGGTTCTTTGTTTGCCGTGAAACCTGAAGGCGATAACAGTGAGCATTTTTATTTATTATTATTTTGTTTAATCTAATTATTTTAACAAAGTAAAATCAGTTTTGTTATATAAATTAACATTATTTAAATCAGTTTCTAGTATATTATAACATCGTTTTCGAAATGTTATTTTTGAAATATATATATATATATATATATATATATATATATATATATATATATATACAACATTGTTTAATATATGCATAGCAATGATTCTGAAAAATAAAATAGCATTGATTTTGAAAAATAAATTACATTAATTTAAAATAATAAAGAAGAGATTTAAAAAAAAATTAAAAATTGAGATTTTTATAAATAGAAAGATTAGATTTCAATTATATAAAGATATAATTTTTAACAATATAAAAATATGATTTTTAAAAATATATAGAATAATTAAAAATATGATTTTTAAAAATATATAGAACAGTTAAAAATATGATTTTTAAAAATTTATAGAACAGTTAATGTAATAACCCGGAAATCTAAGCCAATTAAAATTTTTTATTTTGGCAATTTTAGCGAATTTTGATTATTTAAAATGAATTATTTTAAATAATATCGATGAGAAATTTATTTTGAATAGAATTAGAAATATATATTTATATAGATCGTCGTTAGAATATAAATATTTTATTTTAATTATAAAAGGAATTGAAAATGGCGCGGTAGTTTGAAAATTCGATTTCAAATTTCAAATAAATTTACATGATTCAAAATAAATCGGATTTTAGTGAAACCAAAAATATTTGAATCTATCTGAGAATATCTTTCCAACGAATCCGAAAAATTGAAATTTCATAGCGGGGATAAAAAGTTATGCCCAGCTGAAATTTCAGAATAGTCGCTATGGAATTCTGGCCCTTAAAAATAGCCATTTTGCAAACGACCTCGGTTTTCGACGAAACCACTTTTGTTGGATCTGTGATGTCAAATTATTGCTAGGTTTCAAAATTCATAATTTTTCGAATCAACACGTGAGCGTGGCAAAGTAAAAGGTGTTTGACCAATTTTAGTTGATTTTAATCAACTGGAAAATGGCCGTTTTTCAACGATCTCGGAATTTTATGAAATTGGTTTTGTTAGGACCGCGTAGTCAATACGAAGCTAGAAAATATTTTTCGGGAATTTTTAGAGTCCGTATGTGACCCTGGTAAATTGAAATGTGGGTTCAAATTCAATATATAGATTTATATTTTGATTTTGACGAAAACTGGTCGAAACGATCGAATCAGCTTGCGATACACATCCCTTTATGTTCGGAATGGGGGTAATTAGTTATAGACGACAGTCGGTGGGTTCGATTTCGAGTTTGAAGTAAAAAGTTTCTTTATAGGAGAAAATTAAAATAATATAATATAATATAATATATATTATTATATCCTCTTTCCTTTAATCCCCTCCCCCTTTCCTTCGTTGACCTCAGAAAAACCCGATCCCCAAAAAGAAAAAGAAAACCGTGACCTCGATCCTCCACCCGAACCCCCTCGCCTGGCCTCCGATCCCACACGCAACCACCTGCCGTCGGTCTCCGGCACCCCCAGTTCCCCTCTAACCAACCTCGACGTCCCCACAGCCGATGACTGCCATCGAAGACCCCCTCCTCACCGATTGCGTGGCCGCAACCCCCCTATACCTCCCTCTCCGTCGATTAAACCCCTCCCCTCGCGCTCCTCTCCGATCCTCTCTTGAAACCCCGAAACGCCCCCGTGGAAGCCCTAGCTCGAGCGCTCTCACCTTTGGCCCAACGACGACGATCTGCAACCTTCCTCCACCCCAAACCCTTGTTGTGAGTGTTTTATTTTAATCGATTTTGAATGATTAGTTTAAAATACATACTAGGATGGTTTTAGAAAGAAAAGGTTGGATTTTTATCTACATAATACGATAATAAAAATAGGATTTTTATTTAGACTATACGTTAGTAAAGATTAGATTTTTCAATTAGTAAAGATTCGATTTTGATATTAGAAAGGATTCGATCTTTAATGTTAGAAAAATACGATTTTTAATATCATAAAGATGAGATCTTTATTATTAGAAAATTTAGATTTCCTACATTGGAAGAAAAGAATAGATTTTCTTTGATTTCAAAAATAGATTTACTTCGACTTCAAGAATATATTTTCTTTGATTGTTATTAATAAGACAGTGTGATTTTTATAAATAAAAAGTATGATTTTTTACTTTTAAAAAGATATGATTTTTACTTTTAAAAAGATATGATTTTTGACGAGATTTTTATTTTTATATAGAAGAAAGATCAGATTTTTATAAATGAAAAGATTGAAATTTTATTATATGAATAGAATAAAAATATAATATTTATTAGAAGAAGAGCGATACAAAAATTCGATTTTTATATATATACGAAGTAAAGATAAAAATTTGATTTTTATATATATGAGGTGAAAATAAAAATTCGACTTTTGTATATGTAGCGAATTTAAAATATGGTTTTTATACACTAGAGAATATAGAAATGTGATTTTTATATATGTAGTGAATACGGACGTCGAAAGTGACAGAAGGCGAGCACGACGAAGATTTCCTACATACGAAGAGTCGTGGCAAATTGGTTTAGCTAGTCGGTGAGAACTCCTCACTTTTATATTTATTTCTAGTTTGAAATATACACTAGGATGCAGACGGTGCTTAGCAGCACCCGACACCCGTTGTCCACAGACCATGGATGACTTGTTTGTTTGGTTGCTGTGATGTGAAATTTGATTGTGTAATATGGAATGAAATAAAATATTTTATGGTGGAAAATATTTTATAGTTAAAAATATAATTTTTAATGTGTATATAATATAAATAGTAATAAACAAATCAGAGATTTGTTTATATACACTGATTTGACTGATATTGATTGGGATGATAGATTTTACACATCACCCGACTGCACAAATAAAACATGTGTTTGATTGATTGAAACCCCACACGGGTATTGGGATGAAATTGGACATACACTAATCCCAATAATTAGATGTATGTCGATCGATTGATTGATAGACTGTGTAAGCGTTAAATATTTATATTTGATGCTTATACAGTGTAGAATGCACTTTGGATGATGGATTGCTGTTTTCATTGTTGTTATACACATTTGTTATGTGAAATCCATATAATCAACATTATATGGTAATTGACTGTGTCTGATTCTAGTTCAGAATTATTGAATATTTTAAAATAATATTCAGTGAATATTGAAATGTGAAGCCGTGTTAAGTAGTTAAATGCCATTTTAACACGAACGAGTATTTTGTCGATTTTATTCATTTTACAATGAATATCGAAAGTGATTTCAAAATTCGAATTAAATTGAAATGAATTGAAATTCGAATTAAATTGAAATGATTTGAAATTCGAATTAAATTGAAATGATTTGAAATTCGAATTAAATTGAAATGAATTGAAATTTGAATTAAATTGAAATGAATTGAAATGAATTGAAATATGAATTAAATTGAAATGAATTGAAATTTGAATTAAATTGAAATAAATTGAAATAAATTGAACTGATTTGAAAATCGAATTAAATTGAAATGAACTGAAATTTGAATTAAATTGATATGAATTGAAATTCGAATTAAATTGAAATGATTTGAAATTCGAATTAAATTGAAATGATTTGAAATTCGAATTAAATTGAGATGATTTGAAATTCGAACTAAATTGAAATGATTTGAAATTCAAATTAAATTGAAATGATTTGAAATTCGAACTAAATTGAAACGATTTGAAATTCGAATTAAATTGAAACGAACTGAAATTTGAATTGAATTGAAATCAATTTGAAATGAATTTAAAATGAATTTATATTGGAAAATTCAATTTTGATTCGAGTTTGAGATGGAAGTTGAAATCGTTTTGAAAATGAATTTAAAACGATTTATAAAATACGTTTTAAAAGGAAATCGACGAAATATATATAATATATATAATGGCCTGAATATAACGCGCCGCGCTGCGGCAGTTCGCGAATTTCGACCATTGACTTCGAATGGGTATTGCGGGAGATCCGACCGTCGGATTCTTCTATAACCGGAACCGTTGGGTTCGTATCGAAAAGAGCTTTCTAATGGATATTGGAGATTTGAAATCTAACGGTTGGATTTGGAATTATGTCCAAATCAAATTTGGAAAAGGTCGCTGTAAGTGCAGTTCGATGGCCGTTGATGGAAATCGACTGTACGTGCCTTGATAAAATTATTAAAAATAGTAATAATTTGTGTAGAATCATAAGAAATGATTTGGGAAGAACTAGGATGAAAAACTCCATATTTGAAAAGATAAAAGTAGATTTTTATCGAAATGAACTAGTTTTGAACTAGAATAATAATTTATTTATTTTTAAAATAAATAAATTGGATTTGAAATGGTTTTGAAAATAACCAGAATTTCCAATAATTGAATTGGAATGGATTTGAATCGAAATCATCTTCGGAATAGTTCGATGTTGGATTTCGTGATTATACAGATATTGTTATGGAAATTTGAAAGATATATTTATATCGTTATTTCCAATACGATATTTGTTGGTTTCAGAATTTGATATTGAATATAAGCCGATATATTTTCTATTCAGAGCCTTGTGTTTAATATCAAATGGGATTTTGGGTTGTCGTGAACGGTATCTTTAATAATACTTTTCTTAAACCCAAATGGAGTCCAGAAAATTAGGAACTAACTGGAGATCAGTTAAGTTGGAGGGTTTCTTGGATATTGATCTGATGTTGGTTTCGGCCTTCGGGGTTAATATTTTAGGGAACTGTCCTCTTACTAATTTACGGTTAGGGACTGATTGAAATGTGATGTAATTTTGGGGTTTATCGTGAACCCTGATTTAATTGACATCGGTTCTTTAACCCAGTTAAATATTAAAACTAAGTGGGGTTTTAATCAATCTTTAATTAGATTGAAAAGATCGAGAATGGAGTATCACCAGTTTTTCTCCAGGCGATAGTTAAATCTTTAATTAGATTTGAATGTGAAATGGTAATTGAATTTACCGATAACACCGTGGTATTAGATATGAAGTATTACCAGTTTTACTTAATGGGATGAATAAGTTGGGATTGGGAAATAAAACAAATGTTTACTTCGGTAAGGTTTGTTAATCCCGGCTAGTTTGGATAAACCATAATTTGGTTTGAACTGATATTCAAAAGAAGATTAAAGAATAGATTTAAGGAATTTATCTTTGATAAAATTAATGGTAACGTATCCCTAAAAATGTGAAATTAACAACTAACTGTAGATTAGTTAAGAAGAATGATTTCCTGGGTATTGATCTGATGTTGGGTTCGGCCTTCGGGGTTAATATTTGGGGAATTGTTTTCGTACTAATTTACGGTTAGTGACTGATGAATTGGAATGAGGCGTATATTGTGTTTGTGTAACACTTGTTTATTATATACGCAAGTTATTCAGAAAGACTGGATTTATCCCATTCTGAATAACTGATTCGACGTGGTGTCAAGGATGAAGACGGTGGTCGAAGACCAGAGGTCTTCACATCGTTTGGGTGATTACTGATGATCTTGATTGGGCTGTGCACCCAAGAGGAGGGAATCAGTTGGTGATCGTCCAGACGTACTTGGAGATTGATGGATATGCGAGGTATTAGGTGCCTCCTGTTTCGTTCAGACCCAGAACGGACTTGTAAATGGACTGTGTGTCTGACATTGGATTTTATTCTATGTGATTGATTTATATTGAATATATATCTATTTGGCGGCGGAGAATTTATTCTCTTTCTTAACGCCCTTCTTTGAGACGTACGAGCTCAGAGGTTATATATTGATGGGTATCAAACGCATGGAGTGAATTGCCTATGTGGCATGCCTAAGTGGAAATTGATCGAGGCTTCTGTTGAAAAGAAAAGTCTTGTGGTTGATGATCAAAGCACCGCCTGTGTGGCATAGCTTTGTGTAACGTGAATTCGCGAGCCTCACACCCCGGTTGTGAACCAGAAACGGGAGAGGACCTTAGGGAGGGCATGCGTTTCTTTCTAGCTAGAAGAGGCGTCAGTGGTTTTACACGCCCTGACGAGTTTGACTTATGTGGTTGTTGCTGTTGTGAGGCACCTCAGATATATCGGTGACTATGTGGAGCTGATGGAGTTATTTGTTGGCTCATTTACGCCCCATAGGGCGGGGAGACGTATTGTTCAGGCATAATAATCCACTCCGTATGGACCGGCCCTGACGATCCATGGTGCTGTTGCGACTGTTCCTGAGACATGGGCTAGATTGTCTCAAATTAGCACAGGACGATCACTTTGCCTCGGTTCACAGATGGAAATCCAACTTCCAATACGTGACATTTCGGTTTTAGTTGTAATCCTATATATGGCGACATAGTGGGATGGGGCACTCATGCCGTCTATGATTGATACTTATGATTGAAATTGTTTTGACACTATACACTTATAATACTATCAAAATAATCTGTTTTAAATGTATCAAGCATTCTTTGGCTATTATAAGGTAAAAACCCTATCCTCCGGCTTGCGTTGCATTGTGTGATGGGACCTGGATCTTATAGTAGATTCATTATTTCTTTATTTAGCATTGCGTTGTTGTTTTACGCACTGGTATTCTTGGGGGGAAACCCGTTCCGTGTTATACGGCGTGGTCCCTTGATTTACCTAACTTCAAAATAAAGATTAATAACTGTTTTAGTTCTCACACCAGTCACATGATTGACCTGGAGTTTATTGTTTTAACCTAAACTCTGGGTGCCCTTATTTTGACACGGGCAGCTGGTAGTTTTGGTTTTGCAGATTTATATTCACAGGATCCTAATTTACAGCTAGAACGATACTCGGAAAGCTTTGTATCCGTGTATTA
Source organism: Allium sativum (assembly GCA_030737875.1). NCBI lineage: Eukaryota > Viridiplantae > Streptophyta > Magnoliopsida > Asparagales > Amaryllidaceae > Allium > Allium sativum. The sequence continues at coordinate 375,459,962 of CM060913.1, forward strand.
CTTCTAGTTGTGTATTGTATTATTTTCCGCTGCGATGTATTTAAATGTAATTTAAATCTCTAATATTTTCTGTGTAATATTGATTCATACTCTGTATATTCGTGTATTCTGATGGAATTGTTGTAATTAACAATGAAATGTTCTTCTATCTGCGTTCTTTTGTGTGTTGTTCTCGAAGTATCCACTCTTTCCTTACCAGGGAAGTTACGCGTCTTCACATGTTGGTATCAGAGCTTTGGTTTACAAAGCTCGGAGAACAAGACATGTTAGAAACCTATGAAAGAATTCATCAGAAATTGGATAAGTAATATCCAATGGGAATGACTCGTTAGAGATGGGATCAGTAGTATCCTAGAACGAGTGTGAAGAGTATATTTTTGAAAATGAAAACAAATTTTGTTTTAAAATTTAAATCGTTTTATACCCATTTGAATATTTATTTGTATTGAATTTGGACAATCCAGTATATATAGAGTTTGCATATACGTCTGATCCACGGGTATTCGAAGTTTTAGTATATTGGGTAGATATAGAATCACACTCTAGTTGCCCGGAGATGATGCTGATAATGACCATGGCATCATCAATGTCGTGTTCGAGTGACGAAAGTGGGATTTCTATATATTTCCAATTGACTGGTGTGAGAACCAAAATTAGATAGGGCTTATTGTTGTGATTTGACATCAAAAGTATGATTTTTGGACTATATATCAAAGTTATGAATTTGAAAAGCTAATCAACTAGTTGATTGCTGGTTATGTTGTTTATTTATTGGTTGAGTAATTAAAATTTGAACCATATAGCCAATTTGAACCAAATAGTAAATTGTATTGAAAATTTATCGCATTTGCATGCATGTACATGTACTTACATTGAACAGGTCATAGCAAGGAGGCTAGAGCAGAAGAATAAAATTGTTTGCCCCACAAACTGGTACATGTTTACCATAATTTACTGTTTTGTTTGGGTGATGATGATTTTATAAGCCGATTGGCTAGGCGCTTGGCTTTTTCCTTTTCTTTTAGATTGAAGAAGGCCATGGGAGGCTATATGAAATATCCAAAAGTCCCCGGTGCAGGGGAGGTTATGGAGAAATTTTTCGAAAATTTAGGGTGTTAGCCAAATTTTTGAAAAATTTGAAAATTTCTTAGAAACTGAAAAGTTGAAGAACTTAAGCCGTAATGAAAATTATGGAAGTTGAGTTGATTAGTTAAACAACTTTCGGCTTCATTCCTTTTCGGGGATGAAAAGTTTTAAGTTGGGGAGATTGTAATAACCCGGAAATGTGAGCCAATTTAAAAATTTTATTTTGGCAATTTTAGCGAATTTTGATTATTTAAAATGAATTATTTTAAATAATATCAACGAGAAATTTATTTTGAATAGAATTAGAAATATATATTTATATAGATCGTCGTTAGAATATAAATATTTTATTTTAATTAGAAAAGGAATTGAAAATGGCGCGGTAGTTTGAAATTTCGATTTCAAATTTCAAATGAATGTACAGGATTCAAAATAAACCGGATTTTAGTAAAAACCAAAAATATTTGAATCTATTTGAGAATATCTTTCCAACGAATCCGAAAAATTGAAATTTCATAGCGGGGATAAAAAGTTATGCCCAGCTGAAAATTCATAATAGTCGCTATGGAATTCTGGTCCTTAAAAATAGCCATTTTGTAAACGACCTCGGTTTTCGACGAAACAGCTTTTGTTGGATCCGTGATGTCAAATTATTGCTAGGATTCAAAATTCATAATTTTTCGAATCAATATGTGAGCGTGGCGAAGTAAAACGTGTTTGACCAATTTCAGTTGATTTTAATCGACTGGAAAATGGCCGTTTTTCAACGATCTCGGAATTTGACGAAATTGGTTTTGTTTGGACCGTATCATCAATACGAAGCTAGAAAATATTTTTCGGGAATTTTTAGAGTCCGTATGTGACCCCGGTAAATTGAAATGCGGGTTCAAATTCAATATATAGATTTATATTTTGATTTTGATGAAAACTGGTCAAAACGATCGAATCAGCTTGCGATACACATCCCGTTGTGTTCGAAATGGGGGTAATTAGTTATAGACGACAGTCGGTGGGTTCGATTTCGAGTTTGAAGTAAAAAGTTTCTTTATAGGAGAAAATTAAAATAAAATAATATATATTATAATATCCTCTTTCCTTTAACCCCCTACCCCTTTCCTTCGTTGACCTCAGAAAAACCCGATCCCCAAAAAGAAAAAAAAACCGTGACCTCGATCCTCCACCCGAACCCCCTCGCCTGGCCTTCGATCCCACGCGCAACCACCAGCCGTCGGTCTCTGGCACCCCCAGTTCCCCTCTAGCCAACCTCGACGTCCCTACAACCGATGACTGCCGTCGAAGCCCCCTCCTCACCGATGGCGTGGCCGCGACCCCCCTTATATCTCCCTCTCTGTCGATTAAACCCCTCCCCTCGCGCTCCTCTCCAATCCTCTCTTGAAACCCCAAAACGCCCCCTGGAATCCCTAGCTCGAGCGCTCTCACCTTGGGCCCAACGAAGGCGATCTGCAACCTTCCTCCACCCCAAACCCTTGCTGTGAGTGTTTTATTTTAATCGATTTTGAATGATTAGTTTAAAATACATACTATGATGGTTTTAGAAAGAAAAGGTTGGATTTTTATCTACATAATACGATAATAAAAATAGGATTTTTATTTAGACTAAACGTTAGTAAAGACTAGATTTTTCAATTAGTAAAGATTCGATTTTGATATTAGAAAGGATTCGATTTTTAATGTTAGAAAAATACGATTTTTAATATCATAAAGATGAGACCTTTATTATTAGAAAATTTAGATTTCCTACATTGGAAGAAAAGAAATATATTTTCTTTGATTTCAAAAATAGATTTACTTCGACTTCAAGAATATATTTTCTTTGATTGTTATTAATAAGAAAGTATGATTTTCATAAGTAAAAAAGTATGATTTTTATAAATAAAAAAGTATGATTTTTACTTTTAAAAAGATATGATTTTTACTTTTACAAAAGATATGATTTTTGACGAGATTTTTATTTTTATATAGAAGAAAGATCAGATTTTTATAAACGTAAAGATTGAAATTTTATTATATGAATAGAATAAAAATATAATATTTATTAGAAGAAGAGCGATATAAAAATTCGATTTTTATATATATACGAAGTAAAGATAAAAATTTGATTTTTATATATATGAGGTGAAAAAAAAAATTCGTTTTTGTATATGTAGCAAATTTAAAATATGGTTTTTATACACTAGAGAATATAAAAATGTGATTTTTATATATGTAGTGAATACGGACGACGAAAGTGATAGAAGGCGAGCACAATGAAGATTTCCTACGTATGAAGAGTCGTGGCGAATTGGTTTAGCTAGTCGGTGAGAACTCCTCACTTTTATATTTATTTCTAGTTTGAAATATATACTAGGATGCAGACGGTGCTTAGCACCACCCGACACCTGTCGTCCACAGACCATGGATGACTTGTTTGTTTGATTGCTGTGATGTGAAATTTGATTGTGTGATATGGAATGAAATAAAATATTTTATAGTGGAAAATATTTTATAGTTAAAAATATAATTTTTAACGTGTATATAAAACAAATAGTAATAAACAAATCGGAGATTTGTTTATATACACTGATTTGACTGATATTGATTGGAACGAAAGATTTTACACATCGCCCGACTGCACAAATAAAACCTGTGTTTGATTGACTGAAACCCCACACGGGTATTGGGATGAAATTGGACATACACTAATCCCAATAATTAGCTGTATGTCGATCGATTGATTGACAGACTGTGTAAGCGTTAAATATTTATATTTGATGCTTATACAGTATAGAATGCACTTTGGATGATGAGTTGCTGTTTTCATTGTTGTTATACACATTTGTTGTGTGAAATCCATATAATCAACATTATATGGTAATTGACTGTGTCTGATTCCAGTTCAGAATTATCGAATATTTTAAAATAATATTCAGTGAATATTGAAATGTGAAGCCGTGTTAAGTAGTTAAACGCCATTTTAACCCGAACGGGAATTTTGTCAATTTTATTCATTTTACAATGAATATTGAAAGTGATTTCAAAATTTGAATTAAATTGAAATGAATTGAAATTCGAATTAAATTGAAATGATTTGAAATTCGAATTAAATTGAAATGATTTGAAATTCGAATTAAATTGAAATGATTTGAAATTCGAATTAAATTGAAATGATTTGAAATTCGAATTAAATTGAAATGAATTGAAATTTGAATTAAATTGAAATAAATTGAAATGATTTGAAATTAGAATTATATTAAAATGATTTGAAATTTGAATTAAATTGAAATGAATTGAAATTCGAATTAAATTGAAATGATTTGAAATTCGAATTAAATTGAAATGATTTGAAATTCGAACTAAATTGAAATGATTTGAAATTCGAACTAAATTGAAATGATTTGAAATTCGAATTAAATTGAAATGATTTGAAATTCGAACTAAATTGAAAAGATTTGAAATTCGAATTAAATTGAAACGATTTGAAATTCGAATTGAATTGAAATTGATTTGAATTGAAATCGATTTGAAATGAATTTAAAACGAATTTATATTGGAAAATTCAATTTTGATTTGAATTTTAGATGGAAGTTGAAATCGTTTTGAAAACGAATTTAAAACGATTTATGAAATACTTTTTAGAAGGAAATCGACGAAATATATATATATATATATATATATATATATATATTATATAATGGCCTGAATAGAACTCGCCGCGCTGCGGTAGTTCGCGAATTTCAACCATTGACTTTGAATGGATATTTCGGGGGATCCGACTGTCGGATTCTCGTAAAACCGGAACCGTTGGGTTCGTATCAAAAAGAGCTTTCTAATGAATATTAGAGATTTGAAATCTAACGGTTGTATTTGGAATTATGTCCAAATCAAATTTGGAAAAGGTCGTTGTAAGTGCAGTTCGATGGCCGTTGATGGAAATCGACTGTACGGGTCTTGATAAAATTATTAAAAATAGTAATAATTTGTGTAAAATCATAAGAAATGATTTGGGAAGAATTGGGATGAAAAACTCCATATTTGAAAAGATAAAAGTAGATTTTTATAGAAATGAACTAGTTTTGAACTAGAATAATAATTTATTTATTTTTAAAATAAATAAATTGGATTTGAAATGGTTTTGAAAATAACCAGAATTTCCAATAATTGAATTGGAATGGATTTGAATCGAAATCATCTTCGGAATAGTTCGATGTTGGATTTCGTGATTATACAGATGTTGTTATGGAAATTTGAAAGATATATTTATATCGTTATTTCCAATACGATATTTGTTGGTTTCAGAATTTGATATTGAATATAAGCCGATATATTTTCTATTCAGAGCCTTGTGTTTAATATCAAATAGGATTTTGGGTTGTCGTGAACGGTATCTTTAATAATACTGTTCTTAAACCCAAATGGAGTTAAGAAAATTAGGAACTAACTGGGGATCAGTTAAGTTGGAGGGTTTCTTGGATATTGATCTGATGTTGGTTTCGGCCTTCGGGGTTAATATTTTAGGGAACTGTCCTCTTACTAATTTATGGTTAGGGACTGATTGAAATGTGATGTGACCTTGGGGTTTATCGTGAACCATGTTTTCAATGACATTGTTTCTTTAACCCAGTTAAAGATTAAAACTAAGTGGGGTTTTAATGAATCTTTAATTAGATTGAAAAGATCGAGAATGGAGTATCACCAGTTTTGCTCCAAGCGATAGTTAAATCTTTAATTAGATTTGAACGTGAAATGGTAATTGAATTTACTGATAACACCATGGTGTTAGATATGAAGTATTACCAGTTTTACTTCATGGGATGAATAGATTGGGATTGGGAAATTAAAACAAATGTTTACTTCGGTAAGGTTCGTTAATCCCAGCTAGTTTGGATAAACCATAATTTGGTTTGAATTGATATTCAAAAGAAGATTAAAGAATAAATTTAAGGAATTTATCTTTGATAAAATTAATGGGAACGTATCCCTAAAAATGTGAAATTAACAACTAACTGTAGATTAGTTAAGAAGAATGATTTCCTGGGTATTGATCTGATGTTGGTTTCGGCCTTCGAGGTTAATATTTGGGGAATTGTTTTCTTACTAATTTACGGTTAGTGACTGATCAATTGGAATGAGGCGTATGTTGTGTTTGTGTAACACTTGTTTATTATATACGCGAGTTATTCAGAAAGACCGGGTTTATCCCATTCTGAATAACCGAGTCGACGTGGTGTCGAGGATGAAGACGGTGGTCGAAGACCAGAGGTCTTCATATCGTTTGGGTGATTACTGATGATCTTGACTGGACTGTACACCCAAGAGGAGAGAATCAGTTGGTGATCATCCAGACGTACTTGGAGATCGATGGATATGCGAGGTACCAGGTGCATCCGGTTTCGTTCAGACCCAGAACGGACTTGAAAATGGATTGTGTGTCTGACATTGGATTTTATTCTGTGTGATTGATTTCTATTGAATATATATCTGTTTGGCGGCGGAGAATTTATTCTCTTGCTTAACGCCCTTCTCTGAGACGTACGAGCTCAGAAGTTATATATTGATGGATATCAAACGCATGGAGTGAATTGCCTGTGTGGCAATTGATCGAGGCTTCTGTTGAAAAGCAAAGTCTTGTGGTTGATGATCAAAGCACCGCATGTGTGGCATAGCTTTGTGTAACGTGAATTCGCGAGCCTCACACCCCGGTTGTGAACCAGAAACGGGAGAGGACCTCAGGGAGGGCATGCGTTTCTTTCTAGCTAGAAGTGGCATCAGTGGTTTTACACGCCCTGACGAGTTTGACTTATGTGGTTATTGCTGTTGCGAGGTGCCTCGGATATATCGGTGACTATGTGGAGCTGATGGAGTTATTTGTTGGCTCATTTACGCCCCATAGGGCGGGGAGACGTATTGTTCAGGCATAATAATCCACTCCGTATGGACCGGCCCTGACGATCCATGGTGCAGTTGCGGCTGTTCCTGAGACATGGGCTAGATTTTCTTGAATTAGCACAGGACGATCCCTTTGCCTCCGTTCACAGATGGAAACCCAACTTCCAATACGTGACGTTTCAGTTTTAGCTGTAATCCTATATATGGAGACATAGTGGGATGGGGCGCTCATGCCGTCTATGATTGATACTTATGATTGAAATTGTTTTGACACTATACACTTATAATACTATCAAAATAATCTGTTTTAAACGTATCAAGCATTCTTTGGCTATTATAAGGTAAAAACCTTATCCTCAGGCTTGCGTTGCATTGTGTGATGGGACCTCGGTCTTATAATAGCTTCATTATTTCTTTATTTAGCATTGCGCTGTTGTTTTATGCACTAGTATTCTTGTGGGGAAACCCGTTCCGTGTTATACGGCGTGGTCCCTTGATTTACCTAACTTCAAAATAAAGATTAATAACTGTTTTAGTTCTCACACCAGTCACATGATTGACCTGGAGTTTATTGTTTTAACCTAAACTCTGGGTGCCCTTATTTTGACACGGGCAGCTCTTAGTTTTGGTTTTGCAGATTTATATTCACAGGATCCTGATTTACAGCTGGAACGATACTCGGAAAGCTCTGTATCCGTGTATTACTTCTAGTTGTGTATTGTATTATTTTCCGCTGCGATGTATTTAAATGTAATTTAAATCTCTGATATTTTCTGTGTAATATTGATTCATACTCTGTATATTCATGTATTCTGATGGAATTGTTGTAATTAACAATGAAATGTTCTTCTGTCTGCGTTCTGATTCGTCTTTTCCTCAAAGTAATTCGTTCTTTCTCTTCTCTTCGTAGACCGGGGAAGTTCGGGTTGCTTCAGTTAAAAATATGTTTTTTTTAAATATATAGAACAATTAAAAATATGATTTTTATCCATATAACTTTAAAAGAAAATGTGACTTTTATTTATAAAGATCATTGTTAAAAATATGATTTTTAACGTAAACCGTGTGAAACAGATTGCGATGGAACTGACTGGAAGCAAAACAGAATCCAGATCGTTCAAAAATAAAGAATGGAGAAGTGGAACCCACAGTGAGAACTCCTCACTATAATTTCTTTTTCAGTTATTTATTTTATAATGCAAATATGAACTGCTCCCCGTCGTTTACAAACCATGGACGACTTGTTTGTTTGATTATGTTGTGAAAATTGTTTGTGATGTGAAATGGACTGTATAAAATATTCGTGTGTTGAAATAAATATTTAATCATTAAAAATATAATTTTTAACGTGTATATGAATAAAATAAATATTCATTTGCAAATTAGACGATTTGTTTATGTACACCCATTTTACTGATATGGATTGGGACGATAAATTTTACACGTCGCCCAACTGCACAAATAAATTCTGTGTTTGTTAATTGAAACCCCACACGGGCGTTGGGATGATATTTGACGTACACTAATCACAATTGTTTAGTGGTATATCGATCGTTTGGTTGACAGGCTGTGTAAGCGTGAATTATTTATATTTAATGCCTATGCAGTTGTGTAATGCACTCTGGATGATGGTTGATTTTTTATCATTACTGTTATATACATGTGTTGTATGAAATC